>OX439000.1:54412219-55612219 GCA_949316495.1 Amphiduros pacificus
AACAGATATGTGACTTGTGTGAACATTTTTGGACGACTCTTATATGTCTTTTTTTACATGTAGGTATTATTTCCAGAAATAGCACAGAGTTACCTGACCTTTTTAACTATCCTATTAAATAAAGAAACATTTTGCTATGGAATATCATTTTAAAGGTGTGACCACTACAAAAATAGATGTGGAATATTCCCCCACTCCAAAAATGTATTAGTTATTTAGAAATGTATATTGTGTTACATTGGTTTCCTTGAAATCAGATTTATTTGAGAATATAATATTTTCGATAAGTTTGCCACAGCGGACCATAAAAGGGCAAAAGGCGTATAGAACGGCGAAATGATCAAGTATGAAGACATTATGATCAGAGCAGAATTAAAGCTGTCGCCACGACTGGGGACATCAGGTCTGGATATCGTCGGGGGGGCTGGGTGCACTTGGCATCATCTGCTTTGTATGAACCGATCCACCCACCTCGCACTTGACTCCTTTGGATCAAGTTAGCTTTATATCATAACTTGTTCTTGAACTGCACCGACTAATGTTGTTAATAGTGCATATTTACGACAAAAAAAACTGTAAATCGGTGATCATAAGCGATTGCATATCAATCAAATTCATCAGAAGGTAAAATTTAAATTACTCTTGAATTATGGATAAAATAATGGGACAGGATGTATAGATTCAATAATACTGTCTACAAAACCCATTAAATCTATATGTTCTCTAAGATAATAATCACTTAAAGCATTCATGAAACCTGGAAGGTTCCAGGCAATTTTACAGTGGTTTAAAGTATCTGAAAACAATATATGATCTTAAAATTGACATACATATAAGCTATCTGTCTGAAATCCACAAAGGAACATCTGCTCTGAGAATTATGATTTTTTGTGACCACCAAGTACTGCCAGTACTGGACAGGAAGTGTGCTGTGTGACCTTGACCTTTGAACTGTCAGGGGGCTCCGTAAGTCGCAGGAGGTGTTGTTTACCAATTGTCAAAATTGGAACAACACATTTTTGGCCATTTTTTCACTATTTAGAGAATGAATTGGACGATAACACTTGTCATGATGATAGTGCCTTTTCTTGGCTTTCTTTTGGTGGTAAAATTATTAAAAACAGAAGAATATTAATGAGATTCTGAGTACAAATGTCCAAGAAGATTTTGCAGAAATTGATAATTCAGTTTTATATGTTCTGATATGTATATCACTTAAATAGAACCCCAATATGAAGATTTCATCTTTGTCTTCTATATAAAGTCATTATTCTTAATATTTTCTATGTTTGCAAAATATAATTCAATTCTTTATGTTCTGATGTGTATTTCTATCAAATAGAACCCCATCATGAAGATTTCATCTTTGTTTTCTATACAAAATCATTATTTTTTTATATTTTATATTATATGTTTGCAAAAAAAGTTCTATACAGCCCAGCCTTTAAGGGGGAATCCATGCAGCCTTTGATGTCTTCCCATTCAGTGGTGTGAAAAACCCCAAATTTCATCAAAATGGGTCAAATCATAAATTTCACTGACACCAATTATCAGCATTCACAGTTTTGCCATTCAAAGTCCTTGTGATTTAAGGCCAAACCAGTGATCAAAGGGTTTTATGTCACTTTTTCCATATCTTGGCCTTTAAGTTAAGGGGGATTCCATGCAGCCTTTGAGTCATGTCTTCCCTTTTTGACAGAAAGGTTTTCACATGCATAAAATATTTTTCAAATAAATAGTATACTTTTCCCATAAATAATATATCTTTCACAAACATAAGATATTTGTCACAACCATAAAATAGTTATATCATTGATTCAAATAATATTAAAATAATCTTATGTTGTTCTGAAGTATACTTCAGACAATTAATTGTACAAAACATCTCCACCCTGTTTCCCAAGCTGGACAGGTGCCCAACTGGTAACTCATTAGGTGTTTACACGAGATCACAGACCAGCTAAGCAAAACTTGTTGACAAAGTGTTCAATTGCTGGTGTAGGTTTCAGCAGACAACTGATCAACTTTCAAGTGCCACAGAAAGTTGCAAACAGGGAATATTTGGGGTAATACTACATAAAAGCACTGTTTAGAGTATAAATATTCATTTCATGTAAAGAAAATGTGTCTGAAAGTCAGGTTTCATGAATGCTTTAAGTGTTTTACATCAAATAAAAACGTATGGACCCCATACTTCGTTTTTTAAGTTTGTTAGGAGCATTAAGTTTTGATGTTTCCTTATTTTCTCAAAATGCGCCTAAGAAATATTACTGGATGCACTTTCAAACTATCACAGAATGGACTATATACTGGATATAGGATGGACTGTATACTGGATGAACATACCCAACTATTATACGATGGACTGTATACTGGATGAACATACCCAACTATCATACGATGGACTGTATACTGGATGAACATATCCAACTATCATACGATGGACTGTATACTGGATGAACATAACCAACTATCATACGATGGACTGTATACTGGATGAACATACCCAACTATTATACGATGGACTGTATACTGGATGAACATACCCAACTATCATACGATGGACTGTATACTGGATGAACATATCCAACTATCATACGATGCACTGTATACTGGATGAACATAACCAACTATCATACGATGGACTGTATACTGGATGAACATATCCAACTATCATACGATGCACTGTATACTGGATGAACATAACCAACTATCATACGATGGACTGTATACTGGATGAACATATCCAACTATCATACGATGGACTGTATACTGGATGAACATATCCAACTATCATACGATGGACTGTATACTGGATGAACATACCCAACTATCATACGATGGACTGTATACTGGATGAACATATCCAACTATCATACGATGGACTGTATACTGGATGAACATATCCAACTATCATACGATGGACTGTATACTGGATGAACATATCCAACTATCATACGATGCACTGTATACTGGATGAACATACCCAACTATCATACGATGGACTGTATACTGGATGAACATATCCAACTATCATACGATGGACTGTATACTGGATGAACATACCCAACTATCATACGATGGACTGTATACTGGATGAACATATCCAACTATCATACGATGGACTGTATACTGGATGAACATACCCAACTATCATACGATGCACTGTATACTGGATGAACATACCCAACTATCATACGATGGACTGTATACTGGATGAACATATCCAACTATCATACGATGGACTGTATACTGGATGAACATACCCAACTATCATAAGATGGACTGTATACTGGATGAACATACCCAACTATCATACGATGGACTGTATACTGGATGAACATATCCAACTATCATACGATGGACTGTATACTTGATGAACATACCCATACGATGCACTGTATACTGGATGTATCATACGATGGACTGTATACTGGATGAACATACCCAACTATCATACGATGGATTGTATACTGGATGAACATATCCAATTATCACAGGATGTAATGTGTACTGAATATAGCAATATCATAGGATAAATTTTAAAATCTGGTATTTTATGATCAGATAAAAGTTTTTAGTAAATTGGCAATAAATAACTTTAAACTTTATAGAAGTCATATTGACCTTTGTGTGAGAGATTCGGAGTAGGAGAGAAGATGCAAACTATGTGGTGCCCAAAGTGAAACACTTAGAGGGTAGGAAACACAGCCGACAGGTCCTCCAGCACCGGCAATGGGCGACTCCTTCCTGCCTTGTACACACTACAGCAATCAACATCCATCTCCATAGCAATTAAGTACACTATCAAAGTCTTGATAGTGTACGTTTCTTTTCTTTTCTTTACACCCCCTAGTCACTTGTCAATAAGATCTTCATTAGCCCCAGATGCCGTAATGTTCCTGCAGCTGGGGAAAGGAAATATCATGATATATAAATATTATTGTCCCAAATTGCATCCTTAATTACCTGTTCATATCAAAAGTATTGCAATTCATCCTTGCAATATGTTGCAAAATTTTGCAATTATATGTAACGTACTGTCTGTTAAGATTTTAAATATAAATCTTATTTTCATTCAAATTCACAATTAGTCTTTTTTATTGAAAGAACGAAATGTAAAGTACTAAACACTCTATGAAATTACGTTCATGCTTCATGGAGATAATGTCAGTTGATATTAAAAGTTTAAAACAACAAATAAGTTTGTTAGGTGTTGAAAAAATGCTCTAATAGGTATTCAAGTGGCAATTTCATCTTTTGCTGTGAGTAGACATGACGTACACAGGACAAAAGCCACGACTCCTTCTAATCACCTTTGGCAACCAGACACCGCCACTTGTTATCAGTATTTGCCGTGTGTCGGGTAGTCTCAGGTACGCAGGCTTTGTTTGGAAGCTATCTGATCAGGGAGAGTCAGGTACGCAGGCCACAGACCGGACGGCGCCTTTACATGGCATCTACAGACGGATGGCGACTGTGGCAACACAAGCATCTCCGACACAGCGACAGGCACTCATCATCATAAAGGGCGCTATACATGAACACCAACAAGTGGCAACAAAGATGAACACCAACAAGTGGCAACAAAGATGAACACCAACAAGTGGCAACAAAGATGAACACCAACAAGTGGCAACAAAGATGAACACCAACAAGTGGCAACAAAGATGAACACCAACAAGTGGCAACAAAGATGAACACCAACAAGTGGCAACAAAGATGAACACCAACAAGTGGCAACAAAGATGAACACCAACAAGTGGCAACAAAGATTGTATTTTCGATGAAATATTTAGTCCAATTCTCCCATTTCAACATTATATCTCATTCTACACATGTCTGTCGTAACCACACCTTAAACTATGCTGCACTTTGTAGTAGTTTTTTTTATAGTAAGCTGGGCAAGAAAAATAAGTGGCACTATTCGGATTTGAGCAACAATGGACGGTGGTCAAGTAGACTGACCTGACGCCACATTGTCTCCCGATCAGCTGACACACACATGGAACATGCATCACGACAATGATGATCAAATGCTGCCCATTACCAACCGGACAGAACCTTGGCACGAGACAACCATCTTCTGGCTCGTCCATAATTCCCTGTATACACGATATTGTTAAATACAGGCTTGGACCAATTCAATTAAAGAAATATTCCATGTGTTTACTCCAACATTACGAAGTTGACAACAAAGTATTGTTACTTCAGTTAGGGGCTCACAAACTGAACCACAATGTTCTGTCTCGTACTTAAAAGTTGACAAACTGTTCAGTTTCATTCTTAAGGCTAACAGACTGGGCGCAATGTTCAGTTTCATTCTTAGGGCTAACAGACTGGGCCACAATGTTCACTCTCGTACTTACGGGCTAACAGACTGGGCCACAATGTTCACTCTCGTATGTACGGGCTAACAGACTGGGCCACAATGTTCACTCTCGTACTTACGGGCTAACAGACTGGGCCACAATGTTCACTCTCGTACTTACGGGCTAACAGACTGGGCCACAATGTTCACTCTCGTACGTACGGGCTAACAGACTGGGCCACAATGTTCACTCTCGTACGTACGGGCTAACAGACTGGGCCACAATGTTCACTTTCGTACTTACGGGCAAACAGACTGGGCCACAATGTTCACTCGCATACTTACGGGCTAACAGACTGGGCCACAATGTTCACTCTCGTACTTATGGGCTAACAGACTGGGCCACAATGTTCACTCGCATACTTACGGGCTAACAGACTGGGCCACAATGTTCACTCGCATACTTACGGGCTAACAGACTGGGCCACAATGTTCACTCGCATACTTACGGGCTAACAGACTGGGCCACAATGTTCACTCTCGTACGTACGGGCTAACAGACTGGGCCACAATGTTCACTCTCGTACTTACGGGCTAACAGACTGGGTCACAATGTTCACTCGCGTACTTACGGGCTAACAGACTGGGCCACAATGTTCACTCGCGTACTTACGGGCTAACAGACTGGGCCACAATGTTCACTCTCGTACTTACGGGCTAACAGACTGGGCCACAATGTTCACTCTCGTACTTACGGGCTAACAGACTGGGCCACAATGTTCACTGCTGCTGTGATTGTTCCACATCTTAAAATTAATATTCTAAAAAATATTGTTAACCTCTCCATATAAAAGAAATTTCCAAGTTTTAAGAAAAATCATTTAACAACATATAAACCAATAATTATTTGCTATAACGTTCCAAAAGGTCTCGCTGTGACTTTTTTAAAAGACGTGCATGCGAGCCAATAAGGTGCACACTGAATTACCTCACAAAGTAAATGCAATGAATATTGGTGGTACTTTTCGTGGTACTTTGGTTTGTTATAAGAGACGAGGGCATTGTTTGATTGTCACTTTGGCATAAAGTGGTCTGAAGTGACCGCAGTTGTAGGAGACTACATGTCTGGTGGAGGGATAAGAGAGGAAGATAACTGGACCTGGCTTTCTTGAAGGTCAATCAGCTTGAAAGCCTCGCTGGGTAGCTCTCAAAGGACAAAATCTGCCAGTATGCTCTGTGATTATGACATTCTTACCATGAACCAGTAAGCCCAGACCATTATGTCATGAGAGATTTTGTACTTACATTAACAAACAGAACTAATTTTTGGTAATACCGTACTGCCCAGATAATGGCTGGCTTCCGCACAAAGCTAACATCGAAACTTTAAAACTGCAAGTACCTCATTATTGAATCAAATAGTACGTTATGCGGAACTCACAATGTGTGATTAGTGGCTGGCGGTTATTATCCATTCCTAATGTCTGGCTTTGCTAACTGTATGTTGCTGCATGAAGGACAGGAATCAGATAGTGTCATTATGTGTATGTGTAGGGCGTGGGTTTGTGATGTGCGCTATCAGGACCTGGCATCGCTGCCTGCTCCCGCCGGACGGAGAGGGCATAAGGGGGCCACACGCCACCGGGGCCGCACACCTCCTGCCGTCAGCCAAACACACTTATCATATATCCTCAAATATATTCTCCCAGTTTTGATCAAAGAAATAAAAGTATTAAATGAGGGGAAACTCAAAATTACTTTTTTTACACACGGAAAACCAAACATTACCCATTTAGAAGCGGACAGAGTATTCTTGACAGCTACTTTAGACGCAAACGTATTATGGGACAAATTCAAAACTGTGAAAATCCTTTATCCCTGTGAGCACAGCATATAACATACAGCAATGGTGCTGTGCTCTGACTGAGCGGGCAGGACAGCGGCCCGACGTCCTATCTGATCTGCCATAATTAGTGTGGCATCAGAGGGTAGTAGGCTGGCAGCGGGCAGAGTCAGGATGATGCCAAGGGCAGATAGGGCCCTGTTTACCCCCTCCCTACGCAGGCTACTCCCGCCCCGAGGCGCCCTAACACCACCCTACACCGGGCAAATTGGGCCCCAAGTTGACTGAGTCTGCTAACAATGACGTGCCATCGCCATTACCATGGCGTCACTTAATTTCTGAACTGTTTCTGTTCAACACAAAGCTGGCTCCAGACACGAAAGCTACTGATTTTGGTACACTGTCAAGCCAGACAACATTCCCTGCAGCATAATTATCATATCAGCCTGGCTTATGGCAAATTGAGACTTACAACGACAAATCGCTCTTAAACCAATAATTACTCTATGATTTCAAACTTTGATGGTCCTGTGTAATGTTTCAGTTGAAACCATATTCTCATATAGGCGCAACTTTTACTTGTATGGTTGGTCATCGAAAAAAATATAATAAAAAAAATGTGCAACAAAACATAACGTTGAAAAAAGTAATCATAGATTCAATGGCTATTTCTCTGACAAAGGAAATGGTGAAACTTGAATTTCTATGTAAAATAACATAGGAGGGATGCAAAACAACATCTGAAGGGGTGGACAAGATATGCTTACTGTGGTGTGTCTATGAAGAGATCGATTGAATATGGCTTGTCAATAGCGAGATATGATTACTATAGTTTGTCTATGCCTGGGAATATATGGTAACTTTGTGATGCGTCTATCATGAGATATGGTAACTATATTGTGTATATGATGAGAAATTGTTACTTTTGTGTGTTTGTGGCAACATATTGCTAGCATAGCAAAACATGATTACTTAGAGTTATTATTGCAAGATATAATGACTATGGTGTGTCTATGGCAAGATATGGTTGCTACAGTGATATGCTTTTACTGTGCTGTGTTTTTCTCTATATGCTTCGAGTAATATGTACCGGTATTACGCTAAGGTCGATATGATGAGATGAGATGGTTACCCTGACTTGTGATTGATAATCAGTTGAAATGGAGATAGATGCAAGCCGTCACGAGTTGCTACATGACAAATTTTGTCTTTTACTGATGGCAGGTATTGAATAAAAAATAAAAAGTATTTTTGTTAAAATAACAATACTAGTATATCATTGAGGATACTTTGTGTATTTGAATATATTTTTGAGAAGATTATTTTTGCATGCGATTCTTGTGCAATTAACACTGCTTTGTTTTCCTTCTATTGGCCATTAAACAAAGTATGACCAACCGTACTAAGTTTTAGTTTCAGTTTCAACTTGTACGTAAAACTTATCACGTTTTTATGTCTCCTAAAAGTTACTCATCTATTTTGTAAGTTTTGTTTGGTCTTTGTTGCAGTAATCAACACTTTGTCGAACCGACGACTGACGCCCAGAAGAGACTAAGGCGGTTCAGTTTCAAAGTGTTTGTGACGCGATCATGCAGACGCTGCTCCTGCAGACGACGATCACACCATGTCTCATGAGACAACGGATCTGCGAGAAGCGCCTTTTGCTGAGACAGTGAGGAAACAGTGCAGCTCTGAGTGGCTTTTCTCCCGCAAGTTTGACATCAGAAGTGGGAAATGTTGTGATCCTTCTGCTGTGACCTGCCTCGCGGTGGCGAGTCTTAGTGAAGCTGTCTGCCTCCCATGGCAGGCTCCTTAATCTAACAATCTTCCTCTGTGGAGATACAAGGGCGGCACGCCGGTGAATGGGCCCTTCCTGCCTACTATAGTGTCCTTGAGCCGCTAAATCCGGCAGCTGGAGGCGTGGTCCCTCACGGCCTGGGATGTGGCGCCACCTGGTGAGTCCTCAACCTGTGGGATCAGTGTAGCAGACAAGATATGACCCTTCAGATGAGACAGAATCATGGCTGAACACATGACCTGTAGGACAGCTGCCCAAAGGACACTCCTGTCCACTGCTCACACACTGACCTATGTCAATGTGGACAGCGACACCATGGCTGAAGCAACAAAGCCAATGCACAGACGGACATTATGGCACTCTCATGGCACAAGAGTTGTGAAAGCCTGGCTCCACCAGGATGGATCAACAAACAGTCAGTGCATTTGACATGCGTAGCACCCCTTTTAAGCAGTTCAGGTAAAATGGACACAGAATAAAGGATAATAAATACATTTGATTTTCAAATATGCCTTTTCTTCTATTGCCAAAGTTTTAATTATCTCCCCAATCCTTTAATTCCATGAGAAGCAGCATCCATAGGATACATTATCAGTTTGGATCCATAGAATAATACAGCCCCCAGGCAGCATCTATAGGACAATGTGTTCATCATGCATGGCATAATACAGCCCCCAGGCAGCATCTATAGGACAATGTGTTCATCATGCATGACATAATACAGCCCCCAGGTAGCATCTATAGGACAATGTGTTCATCATGCATGGCATAATACAGCCCCCAGGCAGCATCTATAGGACAATGTGTTCATCATGCATGACATAATACAGCCCCCAGGCAGCATCTATAGGACAATGTGTTCATCATGCATGACATAATACAGCCCCCAGGCAGCATCTATGGGACAATGTGTTCATCATGCATGACATAATACAGCCCCCAGGCAGCATCTATAGGACAATGTGTTCATCATGTATGGCATGATACAGCCCCCAGGCAGCATCTATAGGACGATATGTTCATCATGTATGGCATGATACAGCCCCCAGGCAACATCTATAGGGCAATGTGTTCATCATGCATGGCATGATACAGACCCCAGGCAGCATCTATAGGACGATATGTTCATCATGTATGGCATGATACAGCCCCCAGGCAGCATCTATAGGGCAATGTGTTCATCATGCATGGCATGATACAGACCCCAGGCAGCATCTATAGGACAATGTGTTCATCATGCATGGCATGATACAGCCCCCAGGCAGCATCTATAGGACGATATGTTCATCATACATCAAAATGTAGCCATCATATTGCATAAATTGGACAGTGCAGCAGCGTTTTAACAACTTTCATTGCACTGAACACTCGTGAAATAAAATTTAGTAGACAATGCGGTCATTAAGTTTAGTGTTCACATGACAATGTGCATATGTCCATCTGTACTGCTTTTATTTGAGCTGAACTAGTTTCTTATCATTTGGTATCTCGATCTATCAAAAATACTTCTTTATATAAAACGTATACAGCACACAAAACTCACTATGGGTAGGTCCCCCTTTGACAATGCCTGGTTAAATTGTCCCCCAGCAAGGTTATTGCTCGCCCGCTCGGATTGGGCGTAAAACGTCGTGGTCCCGTGTATCTGACCCTATCCCAGAGCACGTTAAAGAACCCAGTAGCACTTATCGAAAAGAGTAGGGGGAACCCGGTGCGAATGGTCTCTGAAAAAAACCTGTTAGTTAACCAACTCACAACAACAATAGTCCATTTGTCAATAGCAATAATCAATGACCAAATTTAACAATACATGATTGCAATTCACAGCAATCACACTGCAGGGCCGCCTCTCCAGGCTACGGCCCTCTTGCAATTTAATATTGCATAGATTTCATTCATTCATTCACAATGGTTTCTTAAATAATGGCTTACTTTTTATTTACGTTTTGTCAGCCAGGCCCGCGTAATGTGAATTAGAATGATTATACAAATCTCTTCAGTCACAAGATGTATTTTGAAGGGAATCCCGGACAGTAGACATGATAATCGAGTTGGAATTTGTCTTTCTTTTAAATATCTTAATTAGACGTTAAATGTTACTTTTGTTCCATATATCTCTAGAACTATTTACAGCACTTCTTTTTCTGGATATTTTTCAAGGACCCTGCCAGTCCTAAGCCAAGGTGGTGGCAGTGATCCGCGCCTGTCACTTTGTGGTTGTTGTATGAAAGAGATACGGTTATCAAGTGTCACGTACTCGCACGTGGAGTCTGATAATCTGAGGCTACAAGAGCAAGGACAGAGCCGTGTGTTGTGCCGTGCAAGGCGCCATCCTGCCTGCCCTGTTCAGCGGCACAAAGTAGTCGCGGTCCTAGGCGCTCACTCTTGCCGCGGGCGTGCGCCCTCAGACTGGGTGCAACCCACAGCTCAGTCTCGATCACTCCACGGGACGCTCACTCTTGCCGCAGGCGTGCGCTCTCAGACTGGGTGCAACCCACAGCTCAGTCTCGATCACTCCACGGGGCGCTCACTCTTGCCACAGGCGTGCGCCCTCAGATTGGGTGCAACCCACAGCTCAGTATCGATCACTCCACGGGGCGCTCACTCTTGCCACAGGCGTGCACCCTCAGATTGGGTGCAACCCACAGCTCAGTCTCGATCACTCCACGGGGCGCTCACTCTTGCCACAGGCGTGCACTCTCAGACTGGGTGCAACCCACAGCTCAGTCTCGATCACTCCACGGGGCGCTCACTCTTGCCACAGGCCTTCGCCCTCAGACTGGGTGCAACCCACAGCTCAGTCTCGATCACTCCACGGGGCGGTCACTCTTGCCACAGGCGTGCGCCCTCAGACTGGGTGCAACCCACAGCTCAGTCTCGATCACTCCACGGGGCGCTCACTCTTGCCACAGGCGTGCACTCTCAGACTGGGTGCAACCCACAGCTCAGTCTCGATCACTCCACGGGGCGCTCACTCTTGCCACAGGCCTTCGCCCTCAGACTGGGTGCAACCCACAGCTCAGTCTCGATCACTCCACGGGGCGCTCACTCTTGCCGCAGGCGTGCACTCTCAGACTGGGTGCAACCCACAGCTCAGTCTCGATCACTCCACGGGGCACTCACTCTTGCCACAGGCCTTCGCCCTCAGACTGGGTGCAACCCACAGCTCAGTCTCGATCACTCCACGGGGCGGTCACTCTTGCCACAGGCGTGCGCCCTCAGACTGGGTGCAACCCACAGCTCAGCCTCGATCACTCAGAGATATTGGGTCTTTGAAACTGGGTTACTAGATACTAGCTATGAAGTTCACCAGAGATGGTAAGATTCCAGTTATGGGGTCTCCCAGTTATGTTAAGATGCCAGTTATTGGGTCTACAAGGTATGTTAAGATACCAGTTATGGGGTCTGCCAGAGATGGTAAGATACCAGTTATGGGGTCTGCCAGATATGGTAAGATTCCAGTTATGGGGTCTGCCAGAGATGGTAAGATACCAGTTATGGGGTCTGCCAGAGATGGTAAGATACCATTTATGGGGTCTGCCAGAGATGGTAAGATACCAGTTATGGGGTCTGCCAGAGATGGTAAGATACCAGTTATGGGGTCTGCCAGATATGGTAAGATACCAGTTATGGGGTCTCCAAGGTATGTTAAGATACCAGTTATGGGGTCTGCCAGAGATGGTAAGATACCAGTTATGGGGTCTGCCAGATATGGTAATATACCAGTTATGGGGTCTCCAAGGTATGTTAAGATACCAGTTATGGGGTCTGCCAGAGATGGTAAGATACCAGTTATGGGGTCTGCCAGAGATGGTAAGATACCAGTTATGGGGTCTGCCAGAGATGGTAAGATACCAGTTATTGGGTCTGCCAGAAATGGTAAGATACCAGTTATAGGGTCTGCCAGAAATGGTAAGATACCAGTTATGGTGTCTGCCAGAGATGGTAAGATACCAGTTATGGGGTCTGCCAGAGATGGTAAGATACCAGTTATGGGGTCTGCCAGAGATGGTAAGATACCAGTTATGGGGTCTGCCAGAGATGTTGATGTGGAGGACAATAATTGGTCTGCGGAAGATTAGCAACGTTTCTGCCTGAATTTGAAGACAATGAAAGTATCTAGAATAAGTCATCAGACATATAAAGTGAAGTTGATAGCCAGTTAGACGCTTTGAGTCAGCAGAATCCACTGTTTAATAGTAAGGTTGTTGAACTCACTCGATAATTTGTCATTCTTCTGCAGGTGGCGCTGTGGTGCATCACTTAATTGCGTGTAACCCGTTTACCGAAGATCACATACTGCCAGCCCACAAATCTTCCTCTGGTCACGTGACGCAACAGGTTTGTTTTACAATATAAGTGACTAAAACAGAAACAGAAGATGGAGTGCCGTGTACATATCATTTATTTTTAATAAGGTAGATTTTCACTTTACCTTGGATCACATGGAAAACGTTTTACGTGTGTTACAGATAGAATTGGAGCTGCAATTGTTTTAAATGTTGATAATTCTTGACACCAGGTTCTGGTATTAAGATATATGACAAGCATATGGATGGCAGAGTGAACCCAATATCAAGTCAAATGTCACCCCGGGCGAATGGCTGCATGGTTATTACTATTTATTAACTATTGAAGTCATTTCATGCGGAGACACTGGGATGTGTATACCAGCACATTGGCTCCACACCAAAGCCACAGTCAATACAATGTTCCAAACATGAGTATTTTGCTTTTTCATCTAGTTGTACGGATACGATGACTATGCATTACAGGTGTTTTCTTGTTTCCAGAATATGATGATAAAGTTACACAAAGGTTGAGTAAAATTACTATGCATCACTAATGGACTTTCCCTGTATGTAGGGTATGTCACTGTTCCTTCATGATACCGTTGAAAGTAACATTATTATTAGCATTCAGGAATTGCCCTTTTTGCATGATATTATATCATGTAAAAGATTTCCCACAGACTGCCCATTATGAAGAATTCATCCTGTGTGATATAAGAACCTTTCTACGTTACCATATGCGTGTTGTGTTTTTTTCTAATCCCATGGATTTTGTGTCATACTGGGGATTTTCTTGACCTGGTTGACGATATTAGCTGTGAATCTTGTTTTTTTATTCAATTATGATGTTGTATCATATCATTTTAATACAGGGAATCAGGACAAGTTTGAAAGAATTGATGACCAATACATTAATAACAAAGTGTTAATCTCATGCACTCACCTCACAGGAAGATCATAAATCGCATAACAAAGTGTAATTTTGATCTACAACAAAACAGTGAGAAATGGGTGAGGATATGATCTCCTGCAAGTGCAAGTCACACGGCCCACCTGCATAGAGTCAAGGAAGTCATAAAGGGTGCAACCCAATACAGAAATACTTTGCCAAGCCAAATGTGCCACAGAAGTGCGTACCTAAATTCCCTTGACAGATATATATCTCTTTGTCCCACAATTGTCCCAAAATATCTCCCATCTGCAAGGAACATCTACTGAGATGAATATCATTATTGATAACCATAATTGACACAAACATCTCAGGAATGGAAGTTTGAACCATATAGATAAACTGCAGACAAGGGTCTGCAGAAGCTAACATCTCATATGCAGGACATGGTCTTTAGTTGCGGGTTGATATTATGTTTTTGGACTAATTTGGACACTGTCTATATCTTGAGGTATAATCTTGTGGCTGGATCATGGTTGGCACTTAGCCTGAGTGACCTGGCATGGACCTGCAGCCAGGACCGACTCCTACACAGCCCCACAGTGGATACTATCTGCGCACTGTGGGCCTGGCTGGCTACACCAGCCCATACCATCATTCTATGAATCATGGGCCATTAAGCTAAGACCAAAGATACGTAACTTATTTAATGAACAAATGTTGGTCTGTACTTTTTTGGAGCCATATCAGGGAAGATGAGAAATGCCAATGGACACTGCACCTTTATTTTTATTTTAAAGTATTATCCTGCCTTAAAAGAACTCGTAATGCTCTGTATGTTACAGCAGGCCATGCAGGTGCCAAAATAGACAGTTATAGAAAAATACATTTTAACATTCCCCCCAAAAATGAAAATCAGTAAAGATATTATTCACATATAACAGAATGTGCACAAAAGTAACCAAAATAAACATCACAGATTAAGCATGTTCAAATGGTCAACATCGTAATGGATAGTGCTGACATGGAAATAGACCAGTTTAGTCAATTGTATACTAATTAATTAATGTATTATTTTCAAAGTGGATATTATGAAAGACGTTAAAAATTTTAGATAGAAATGAAAAAAATATTGATGGTAACAGCAAATATCAACAATTATCACTGGTTTAACCACATGAGAGATCCGTATTTAAGACAGAAGAGAAATGAAAAAAAAAAAGAAACATGCAAGCCAAAAGAATGATCCACAAATTACTTAAAAATGTTCTTCCAACTAAGGTTTTAGAAACAGAAATTATCTTAATCAAAAGAGACCTTATAGATACTTCATTATTAACTGTGTACCGTGTATCCAAAGAAAGTTGCAAGAAAAAAATCTAAATGCTATGGCAATAATGTTTGCAGAAACCAAGATCTTTTTTATAAAGAATCATGATGTACAGAGTAGGTCTGCAACAGATTATCATCCATTTTTTTCCTTGAAGAAAATAACACAGTATAATCATTCACATGTTCTTCCCCCAAACCTTAATCAACACAGATTTTGGATTAAAACTCAACTGCAGTAAAACTCATCTGACATGATTAATGGACACACCTGCAACAAACACACCAGATGCTGTGCCACTGGACTTTCATTTGTATGCATGCAAATAAAGATAGGGTTAACATCATACACAGAGATACAGGTAACTGCTGACTCAACTATACCCTAAGGTAACAGTAATGGTCACTATCAAAACAACAAGTAAGTGTTGCTTCAACTATACCCTAAGGTAACAGTAATGGTCACTAGCAAAACAACAATTAAGTGTTGCTTCAACTATACCCTAAAGTAACAGTAATGGCCACTATCAAAACACCAATTAAGTGTTGCTTCAACTATACCCTAAAGTAACAGTAATGGCCACCATCAAAACAACAAGTAAGTGTTACTTCAAATATACCCTAAAGTAACAGTAATGGCCACTATCAAAACACCAATTAAGTGTTGCTTCAACTATACCCTAAAGTAACAGTAATGGCCACCATCAAAACAACAAGTAAGTGTTACTTCAAATATACCCTAAAGTAACAGTAATGGCCACTATCAAAACACCAATTAAGTGTTGCTTCAACTATACCCTAAAGTAACAGTAATGGCCACCATCAAAACAACAAGTAAGTGTTACTTCAAATATACCCTAAAGTAACAGTAATGGCCACCATCAAAACAACAAGTAAGTGTTGCTTCAACCCTAAAGTAACAGTAATGGCCACCATCAAAACAACAAGTAAGTGTTGCTTCAACTAACTATGCATGCATATAACATGGATGATCATGAGCAAGTGCAACTTAATGCAGACATGGAGAGACACAAGACATGTGGCACACAGAAAAAAACATTGATGAAGTAGACAACTACCTCTGAAGCATATGGCGTGGAAAACAATAATGTTGACGAACATGCAAACACACACACATACACCTCGTATTAACAAACAATCCTACCTAGTTGTCTGGGATATAGACCACATATTCAGGGTATAGGAACAGCAGTCTTTCCTTTAAAGTATACACCAAGATTTCGGATTTTTTTTTTACAAATTGACTAGAGGCCAAATCAAGTTTTTATGAATTACACATCATTATAAAATATGTATTATGCTGCTCTGGTGCCATATTGAATATATGCTTAAAATGATACAAAAAAAGATAACAGCAAATATTGACCCATCATTCCAGATGGCAGTGATCACTTTATCAAGGGCAAATTTTTGATAGGTTTGGTAACAGCATATCAGAAGCTTTGAAATTGTTCTCAGTGAAACCATTGCATATAAAACATGCTGAATAATTCTTTGAACTTAAGTATTTCATTAATATTTTGCACCTGATAATCACTGACATAAAGTTCTGCATGTGGACTGTGTAGGTTTGCAGTAACCCAATTAATGGCCAATGGTAGAGTGGTTGTTAGGTTGGCTGCTGCAAGGCCAGACTCTCTGACTCCTGGACCAACAGAGTAAGCAACCAAGCTATTGATTAACCAACACGCTGTGTTGTACTTTCTTTGGCATTACACAGACACCAGGCAGCCAAAATGATACACTTGATATGCTGCAATGTGAGAAAGTACAACAGTTAGTCTGTATAATTAACCAATATTAGATGGTTGAAGATCATAACATCATTTCTATGATATCTCCTTCCTAAAATAAATGAAGCCAAATTGGATGTAGTTCTCAACTGCTGTAAATCATTACTGCTCACTGTGGCTATGTACCTGCAGTGTCTCATTTTTTCTATATTTACAGTTCTGTGTAACTTGTGTCAGTAGTTATGTTTTATTGCTGCTCTGTCTGAAGCCTGCAGATTGGCGTCTCTGCAGGAAACGCCAGATGACGTCACAAGTTGGTCTGTGACCTGTAGGGAGGCCACTCCAGAGCTAGAGGACAAGACCAGCAACTCGTGGCCTTTGATTTGCAGCATTACACAGTCACATTGTCTACCAACTTGTGAGAAAACCATTTTGAGCTGATGGCACAGGCCTGGTGTCTCCAGAGAGCAAGCCAGGGTGGCGCAGTTGAAGCAAACAGAGTACAGCTTGTGTGTGCCACACATATGCAGGTCAGAGACACTTGAAGTAAGGGCAGGATACATCATAGATGCATGATGCTACTCAGCCCTGTAGACCAAACCACCGGAGTCACAGTGTCTACAGCCATCTTACAGTCACAATCTATAACCATTGACCACAGCTATTTCGTGGCAACCATAATCAGAATCTGGAGACTTTGACCATTAAGAAGGATGCCTTCCCATGGGAACATTATCACTTCAGAATCGATCATAGAATATCTTATATTGTGTTTTTTTATATAATCTTGCCGGAGTACTACAAATGTTGTCCATTCATTTTGGAATCATCTGTTGAGTGACATGGAAAATTGCATTGCTCAATACAGAAAAATTGGCAGAAATTTAATTTCTTAATTATTGATTTATTTTTTTAATTTTTTTTAAAAACAGATTTAGTTCCATGAATTCTTCCGATAGCGTAAATATGAACATAGAGGCAAATGTATAGTTGTTGTTCTGATAATCTTTTTATTCTTTCACATCTCATCATAATTTGTATCTGTTATTTAGAATGCTTCAACATTTATACACAATGGTATAATTTAAATCTCAGGGAAAAAAATATTCATTTTGGTGGTGAATGGATAGGAAGGGAGTTGTTGCAGTTTCTTTCTTTCATTTTTAAAGGGTGCCTGGAACTTTTTTTATCCAAATCATTGGGTAGGTAGGGGCAAAAGGTGATGATGAGAAACTAGATCTTTTTTTCATGCCTGATCTTTTGCAAATGCTTTTGAAATGTTGTTGTTTTTGAAAAGCAGAGAGACATCCCATTGACAAATAAGGAGACATGACTAGCTGCAGCCATGCTCTTGTGCACAGGTGTGAGTAGGTGTGTGGACCAGTTTGTCACCTGAACTTCTCCGTCTCCAAGATGAAGTGCCAAGAAGTGAGGCCGCAGTCGGAGAGTCTGTCGAGCCATGTGAGATAGGCTTAATGACTATATGATCTGTGTGCGAGCCTGTGCTTGGTGACAAGCAGGCTGTGTCATTGTAGAAGCTGTGAGCATGTCTTGTGTTTGTGGTGCCAGGCCTCTGCCAGTGTATGGAGGGCAGCTCCCTTACTTTGTGAGCATCTCCACCAGAGTCAGAGCCTGGGATGCCACCAAGCCCTACGTTGTCCACGTGTGTGCTGGTGCCAGACTTGTGGAGACACGCTGTGTTGACCAATGGGTCCCGAGTTGTTGTGTAGTGATGGAGAGGGTGGAGACCAGGAGCAGATGGCACAGATGACCCCAGACTGGCTGGCCTCTTCTCTCACACCACCTTTAAACATTGCCTGTTTCCTCAACATTTTATATTTATATATATGCATGCATAAATTTTTAGAATAAATTCATTAAACAACACAGATGTTGTGTGTGATAAAAATGGATATTATTAATGCACTCTGAATCAAATGCATGTAAATGTAGAATGCAGCATTGAAGTGAAGTGACATCATAGTGTACAGTTCATGTAAGAACTAAATAGGCAGTACAGCATTTAATATTTCATTATTATATACTTCACTTACACGAATGACTGATAAATTGTGTTTTGTGTGACTCATTATTAATATGTCTTGTTTGTGGTTTCCAGTTGAAGGCTCCACTTGTCTCTCAAACCTGAGCGATGAGTACATCAAGCAATAGTTGCGACAACACACCAAAAAGTTTCTTTGATGTTTTTCTGGGTTGGCGCCATGGTTAAAACATGGTGGTATGGTTGCATACATCATGTGTGGTGGGGCTGGCGACTGCCCAGGTCTGAACATTGTACCTGCTGAGGGATGCAGCATCCTGCCCATCACATCACGCTTCACTGCATACTCACAGATTACACAAAATACATACTCTCAACACCATTGTTTTCTTTAATGAGGTGTATTCCAATTTGAAGAGCATTATCTTCCCCACAAAGCCACTATTTAGTACTCTGCTTTACACCTAATCTTTAAAATATGCATATAATATGGCACACAAGGTACAAATGGAAATATTTCAATTTATAGTTCTAATCCTCAGTTATTTAAATATAAATAGTTTGTTTATCCTTCTCTTTCATTTCCAATCTCCCATGATTCATCTCTTTCCAGAAAAAAAAAATCTTCACAAACAGCGTAGAATTAAATGGTAGACAAAACAATTCAATCTATAGACGAGGTAGGTAAGGGTGGCCATTTCTCAGGAGGGAAAGCTGTGAGTAGTGGAGTGACATGTGCCTATGTCAATCCTATACATCCCACTGACGAAGCCCTGCCAGCCTGCCAGCCATGTATCCCTGCCCTAAGTGCCCATGTCTTGTTGCACAAGTTAGGTCATTAATAAAGAGCCTTTGCCAGTACATGGGCAGCTTTCAGCACGGCAGGCCAGTAGCCACACAGTCGGGCTGGCTGCATATTTGCTTTGAAGCTGAAGACGTGTGCCGTCAAAACAGCCCCCCATCAGCACCAGGCCCACCTAGGAAGCTCCCATCAGGCTGCAGTGACAAGACACAAACGTCCACACGACTCACTACCAACATCTCCATCTCTCACACACCAGCATTTATCATTTAACAACACAACACATGAAAGACCTTCAAAGCCTGCACCTTGAGGGCTCCCACACATGGCTGAACAAACATTCAAAACTCTCACCTGATTGTATTCTTTAAATATCTTCTTGTTGATATTCAAAATTATACACAAAATAAAAAATATTTAATAATCTACTTTCAGCAAGGTCATTTTCATTACCTGTACAAGTTATAAATGTGTGTTGGGAGTGGGAGCCAAATCTCTATGTTATCAAAACAGTTTAGTACATTTTACTCTCAAAATTAAACCTGATTTTTGCTTTTTATTTAAGGGGTACACATCATCATTAATCTTAGTGGCACTTAACTCTAGTCCAGGACACTTATTTTCTAAAATAATAAAGGACAGTTATTATTTGCTATTTATATCAAACAAACATAAAATATATATTTTTAAAAATATTTTTATTCTCATATATTTCGAACCATTGTAGCCAATAAATGAGGTCACTTTATTCCTCATTTCTCATCTTTTACATCAACAATAAATCCTGTACAAATCCCTGGACACAGCACTGTCAACCACCTCAAACTGGTCATATTTGTCAAATAAATAGTTCTCATATTTCATTTTATGCTTGAAATACTTAAATATAGTTCAAATTTCACTTGTGTTAAAACAGATGAGTAGTTTTTGTATGCCGTCTATGATTAATATAAACTCATTCGCTTATATTCAGCAATGAACCATGCATTAGTATTTGTGCTTGGTACACTTTACATACAACTTCAAGCTTGGCATACAGATAATACAGTCTCACAACTGTAAAACAATCAATATTGCAACAACTAAATATTGTTCAACTATTATGTAAATGATGCAATTACATATTGTTAACAACCAATTGTTTCCAGAAAGCATGTGAGTTTATCCTTTCAATAATGATTGACCCATCCCAACAAGTGTGACTTTCATACAGCATGGCCTGTATATACTGTTGGGGTATGTGTGTTTTTTTTAAATCCCATAAAATGAAAATATATGAAAATACATGTTAAAGTAATGTTATTGTAAGGAAAAATCTTGTGTTCCTGAATCTTGTGTTCCTGAATCTGCTACTAACAAAACGTTTGCAAGAAAGTAAGATTATTTCTTTGAATTACCTTGAATCAATTCTGTCAATGGAATATTTAGACTTATCAATGATGTTTGGAATAACAGGACTTTAACTAAGAACTTTGTAATGCACTTTTGTGTTTAAATTTAATGATAAAATGTGAGCTTTCCATCATTGTGATTACACCAATTTATCTTTCACCTTATCAAATACACTGATGTGCCATATCTGATTCTTTCTTGTTTAATACTGATTGGTGAACTATGAACAGATACCAATATTATTTACTGATAAAATTAATGAATCAAAATTTAATAAAACATTTTGTTTACATAAATCACTTCTAAATCACCACAGAAGAACCATTCCTTGAAAGCTATACTTTTATGGGTTTATTATACATCAGCTGCATTATTTGATGACATTAACCTTGATGGGGCAACATTCTTGCAGATTCCATAGGAAGACGTTAGCATCATTTGCATTTCATAAAATTCTGAATTAACAATTTCAAAATCTTAGAAAAAAAGATATTGAACACCAAGTTGCAGATTTTTTTGTGCATAAAACAGCTTCATAACAATTTCTTGACAAACAGAACAAATGGCACATCTGACCAATCACAAGGTGGTTGACAGCAAAACGTGAAGTCAATGAAATGGTTGACACACAATCTTTATTTGTTCCCATTTTAATTGACTTTCTGATTTCCCAGTTGAGGACATGTCATAATATTTCAATACTGAGGTTTTCTGAATAATTGTGATGAACAAAATCCCTTAAATTGTCAAAACCTTAAAGCTTATCAGACCCCTATCAATATTGTGTGAATTTGACAAAATTAAAATGTTTGAGGTGTTAAATTATCCTTTTTAAATGTCACTTTTTCAATTACCCCGTCTTTTGTATGAATCAAATTTGTGAGTTGATCTATTTGTGGGTGTCAAAATTATCTGAAGACAAATTGATCACATTAATATTAATGAAATCAGTTTCTAGGATCTTTAGTTTTGTGTATCAATCATTTCATTTTTCTTTTTGTACATGTTTTGCTCTATCATCAGCTGTGTGCATCATAACAAATTGCACCATTTTATCTTATAAATTACATTATACAAAAGTGGTCAATATGTACAATATCATATATATAAAATATCCTATACACTCTAAGGTCTGTCTGTCTGTACCCTCCTCAGTCACCGATGCTCATACCCAAGGAGCTAGTAATTGGCTCAGTTACTCACTAGGTGGCAGCACAAAGCTTGATCCGATGCATAGTAAGGAGACAGAGAGGAGACAACAATGTACACTGGCTTATACATGTCACATCCAACAAAAGAAAATGAACCAAGTCTTAGAAGAAAACTCCATAACTGAAAATGCCAAATTTGAGTATCATATTTCTATACATCTCATTCTATAAATACACAAATTTACAATTCATTTGATACTCTAAATGTTAGTTATTATTTCATCTTATTGTTTATGACAAGGATCATTTTCTTGTGTAGAATGGAAGAGAGTTACATGAGGACAAAGTGAAGTAAAGGCACTTAGACTCGGCCTGCTGCCCTGCACCCTTGTACTCACATGGGGAGACAGCACTCCCAACTTCTGTCTTATTCACTGTTATGGTTGTATCTACATATGAATGATTGTATGGTAATCCAATTTTGACAGAGATGACTCCATAAACCCGATGAGTGTTGTTATAATATAGGATAGTCCAATGTAGTGTGCGTGGTAGTGGCAGATGCATCCTGCCCATCCTGTCATGGGTTGATGCAGCACTGTTACCTTACGAGCGATGTGTTCCCTGAACACGGAGGCCTCAAGGGATAGTACTATCCCATAGCAGTGTTCCACCCGTCACCATAAAGTGGCACCACTGTATCACAAGACTTAGAACCCGAATTTGCCCACAGGGGGCGCTTCATCACCTGTTGACAGAAAGTAGAACTTCGATCCAGCAGGGACAGGAGAGGATGAACTGTCTGGAGTAACAGGGACCCCAGCCTTTGGCAAAACTGATACGCACAGAGTTCGGATCATAAGGTCCTTCATATTCATCTGTTGGTTCACGAGTCCTCTCAAGTAATATAGAACGGTCATAATCAAAGATTTTGATTGAATAACCAGGTGACACTTTACGCACAACTAACGTCCGAGAGTTTGGTATATCCAAGGTAGGTGAGTTAACAAAGACCGGAAAGTCAGAGCGGTTGTACAACCAAACCCCATCTGGTTCTTTGCTCATCGTCACTCCCAGACCTATTTTCTCTCTAGTCCGTCGTACAGATTCATTCTTTGAGTCTTGCTGTAGCACATTTAAGCACATGCCGTCTCCATGAGGTAGATCTTGGAAAACATTAACACTATGGTCAAATACTGTGAATAGCCTGCCCACACGCTGTCGATGCTCCCAGTAGGCAATATTACACCAGAACGAACCCCTGCCTCCCGTTGTCACACTTTCACCTGTAAATAGACAAAATTTAAAAAATCATAAATATTTATATACAAATTGAGTTATTCAAGCATATATTCTTGATTTGTTAAAATGTTTATCAATAATACATGCTTTCACATCTCATTTTCAGCTTAAAATTATAAAGAAAAAAACAACAATTTTGACCACTTAGATATTGAGGAGATTAATGTCTCTGGTACACCCAGTAATAGCTGCCCTCTAGTGTCAATATAAGGTGTACATAATTTGGGCTGCATTGTTACATTTCCTGAATCATTCACATTTTCCACAGCAAATTCCATTCTCGTCCTAAAATGCACCTAGTATGATGTGTATGTGGGGACTTCAGAAACAATGTGAGAATGATAGAGATGTGATACATACTAGTCCATCCAGTAGCCATATATATACCCCAGGAAGAAGGCCAACACACCGCCCAACTGGAGCCAGTCATCAGCCCCCTCTCCCAATCTACATCAGCTATCTGACATGTTGCCACTCAGACTGGACCAAGCACTGCCCCCTGGTGGACCTGTCTGTTGCTATAGCAACTATCACCATGGTAAGTCACAAGTGTGGAGATATAGTCTATATACAAGAGCCTGTGGCAGCATAGCACAGGGGACAGACAGCTTATCTGAACACCCTGAACACCAACTACACCTATCCCCTCTCCAATGTACACTCATTCTGTGCATCATAAGCAGCCATCTCTCTCCCACTGCAATGTCACATCTGACATGGCCACGACCTTGTCTGGTAACCATGCCAACCACCAACCAAGCATTATGACAAATGTCACTTTCAAGTTTCAAGAGCATCAAATGTATCTGATATTCCATAAATGTATTATGATTAAGGCACCATGAGTGCTTTCTGTACCTAATGTATAATATCCTGTATCAAAATGATTTTCCCATCTTCATGTGCATAGCAGAAATTGATACACTAATTTTATTCCATGTTTGCAGTACATTGACCGAGGCATATAGTTTGAATGTGTCACCAAAGCTCCCCATAATGGTATTCTCCATCAAACATTCCCTCCCAACTCAAATATACTTCAATCGTTTGGTGTTTAATTTGCAAGAGAGGCAAAGCCCCGTTAGGAGATTTAAACTATCATTTGACTGATGATGGCAATACAATGTACACACAACAAACATCCATTTACATTTTACACAAGTGTACTTTTTGCCCATATAGTTCTCTTGTCTGACACCAGTGGGCCACAATTTGTAGGATAAACAGCATATCCTATGAGAATGGTTGTCTGCCAATATCAGCTAGAATCTCATGTCTGGAGATGTTGTATCTATATGCCTGCTTGCTTGATGTGTTTCCTTCTCCAATCAACACAGATCAATGGCAGTTTGGGGATGGAGCTCCTGTCGTACAGTCTACTTGGGTTGCACCATTATTTCTGTGTTGTAGATACTATTTTATGGATTGGGTGGATGGGAATTATGTTTATACTGCTCTTTACAGAGATACCACAATATTGACTACACATGTATATATTCCACTGCAAAGCCCTGATGGTGACCAGGTTTCTGGTGTGGTTCAGTCATGCATGCTATTCTTCAAGAACCCTTGCCTGTCAGTCGACTTAGCATGCTTGCATTCCTTATACCCCTCTAGTGATGTTTTCAATTTTGTTTGGTAATCGGCAAGGAGGCACTGGAGCCTAGTCTGGGCAGCCAAAGTCTCAACTCCACTGCCTTTTTATCTACTCAACTATCTGCATCCATCAAATCCTATCAAGACCCCCTAATCCTGACAATTTGAGGTTGCCATGGCAAATGTTTATCAATATCAACAAAGTCATCCATCTTGGTAATTTTGAGGGGGCAAGTATCAGAGGCTATGACCTCCTAGGTATATAGACTCTACCACCCTGACTATCTTGTACCCCCTTTGCCATACCCTCCTTCCCAGATCTCAGGCACCCAGCCTGATCTTGTGTTCTTCCATTGGGCATAGACCTTGATAAGCAACTGGCCATGCAAAATAGAGTTGTACCATTTTCCACTTAGAAAACTTATATAAATGCTGGGCAGGATATGCCCCAAAGGGTAGATCTATGATTGGCTGGCCATGCAAAGTGCTCCCCCTATTGGCTGGCACCAAGTGTACACCAGAGATCTTCAATATCCTTGTCTTTAGACCATCTGACCCTGTAGGCTAGCATCTTGAGGTTTCTTTATTTGCCATATCCTAGATTTTGATTCCAAAATTTTGATCCTAGGTCTTGATGAACCCGGCTCTTAAGGTCTAACAAGCCTTGGGACAGGCCCTTCCAGGTTATATGTCAACCCCTTGAAACCAGGAAAGACACACTCAAGTTTCGTCCATGAGAGAAAATGTGAAAATATGAAACCTACATCATAAACACTTTTAAAAGGCCCTCACATATAAACCAACCCCCGAAAAAGCAACTTTGATAAAAAAGAGAAGCATAAAGAGTTGAGACAGCGTAATTGTGAATGCATGTTTTATAAGTGTATGATAAGATCTTGGAGTATGGAGTCTATGTGGGAGCAGCCTGGTGGAACGTGCACCCATTAAGGCTTCATGTTTGGGGGATCTGGCTTTGATCTCCTCTCACACTACCCATCAACACACTAAGTTTTCATCAATAATCTACTCTCAGTAGCATAATGAATATGTGTATTATTTGTATAGAAAAGTGAATCATGTTGCTGTCAGACTTTAAGAATGCATTGCAAGGTGATCATATTATCATTATGCTTGTTGCAAAAAGAAATTGGCCTCTAAGAGTATTTCCATGTTTTCTTCTGTGCAGCATATGAAGAAAATAGATGAAAGTTCTGATATAATGGAGGTAGGAAATTCTCATTATCACCATCATCATAACTGTTAACACTTTTTATTTCTTCATAACTCAAGCTCTTTGTAGAAAGGTTAACACATGATAATTAAACCTTTAAATATATATATCTGAACTTTAAAATCTTAAATATCTTGGCCAAATCTTGTGTGTATTTAAGTATAAGGAGAGCCAATGCCAGGCATTACACACACACACATATATATATATATTTATATATATATATATTTAGAATGATGGGAGGTATGCTACATTATTAGCTTTACCTGTGTGTCCAAATCAAAAACCCTCTTGTGTGAAACGTGGTGCAAGGGCAGGGCTGTGCAGTGATTACTAGCCTACCCTGTCTAATGACCCCTTCATTTACCTGCCCCCTCCCTCAGTGTGAAATCTCTGGCCCCATGACAGAGCCCATGACAGAGCCACACAAATACTGACCCCTCACCTAATCTTTACTTGACCAAGGATGTTTAAGAAATGTGATAATTTTATCACTTTTTCTTCCTAGATTTGAATAATGTATATATGACTTAGGTAAAATGAAATTGTTTAAACTGACAAGATGATACGTTTTAAGTTATTTAGTAGGAGGTTGCTAGGATGTCCCCACCTCGAGTGGAGAATGCACAATGGGTCTCGGTGGGAGTCTCCACAGCCCAGCCAGCCCGCATGGCACTATTTGTTGTGTACACATACTAATGATGCTTATAACCGCCATGTCATTCTGATTAAGCCATATCTAACCTCAACATAAGTTCTTCTTCATCAAATTTCAGCATCATACACCCACTCTCATATAAATATATGTAAATCTGTGCTTGTCTGATAGCATGCACCTTTAATTTAGAGCTATTCACTTACATCATATGTGCTGAACCTTGCTAATAACAGTTGATAATTATGTTTACATTTTTATTTCTTTAGTCTGGGTTCAGCTTTGGTATCATGCAGAATGCAGGGTGTTCTGGTTATCTGTGGTTGCCCCACCTGTGTATCTCATATTATGCTTCAGTATACTCAATTACTGGCTCAGCTAATCACATTGCACCCCTCTGTCTGTGGGAGATGCCTGGCTTTGAGTCTGACCCATCACACCAGACTGACTGGCCTCAAGTACTTTTAATTCCTAAGGGACTCATCTCAGTAAAGCTGTCAATTCACCTGACTAGGTAAAGCTCCTTATTTGGTATCAAAACCTGCTCCCACACATCATATCAATGTAAAAACTGAAATCTCCTTCTTGAAACCTTCACAAAATATGTGAGCATTTTATGTCCTCCATAGAAATGAAGCACCTGGTATTCTGACCAATCCTGGCTGCTCACATGATCCACCATACTGCTACCTGACCATTGCTACCAAGGCAAACATTGGGCCGCCAGACTTTCTCCTGGGCCACTTGTAATACACAGTAATGACACTTGGGAAATACTTGAACCTCTCCAACTGGCTCCAAACAGGGGATCACAGACTACTACTTCTATAAACCAATAGCTCTTTCAACTCGAGTCCTGAGGATTAAAACGTCCTTTAATATATTGCCCATTATAATATTTTGACAACGGATGTCCCTCCTAGTCCTTATTTGACCACAAGAGATAAAATCCAAGAGTGATCGACCTTTTTTAACCACGCGAAGTCAAAGCACTTTGCATTGAATAATAAAGGTCAGAGAATAATTCACTTTAGTAGACAAGTCTCATCATCTCTTTCTGTTCAGATCTGATCAATGTCTATGCAAGGATCTATTTTTGAACACAGTAATCTGTGGTTTCTGAGTGCAGGCGACTTTTTTCACTAAAGCACCTCTGCCTGCAACCTGCTGCTGTCTACATGCAGAGGCCATGCCATTATGCACCACCAATGTGGACACTGCCACATCTTCCTCTCCTCATCCATATTTACCAACTTGGTCAATGCCAGATACTCTTATATGATTTGAAATATACACTGCATATATTCATGACATCTCAAAGTAAGACCAGTTATCATCTAAATAATTATAATTTGATCAATGTGACAGTGACATTTCCATTGTAAGCAGTGTGCAAAATGTTTCATGTTAAGAAAAAAACCTTCAAAACACACTTGGCTCTTAGTGTTATCTATAGGTCAAAGCAAAGGGTCATTTTGTGAAGGACTCCTGGCGTCATTGTAGCATTCAAGAACTAGTGAAATTGTGGCATCCGGTTGGCTATAATCTGTCAACTGAAACCAACTTTTTTTTCTTAAGAAAACACTTAATAAATGTCTTTTAAATGCTGCTAAATTTATCCAAAGTGGCAATTTACTACATACAAACAGGGCTGTAGCAGACAACAGGAACAAGTGCTTTGGTTGGGTTTTGACTATGAGAGAGTAAAGAAGCTGCCCTCCATGTTACCCACCATTAAAGACTCAAGACTCAAATTTCATTTATTCGGCCATAATTACAATAATTATCATAATGTACATCGCTTAATCATTTAATAAACAAATAAAAGGCCAGGGAGAACCCTATTTACAGGATTCCTATGAAATCTTCATATTGGGGCTCTATTTGAGTGATATGCACATAAGAACATGTAGAATTGAATTGTGTTTTGCAAACGTAGAAAATATAAAAAATAAAGACTTTATATAGAAAACAAAGATGAAATCTTCATACTGGGGTTCTATTTAGATGCTGTACACATCAGAACATGTAGAATTTAATTGTGCTTTGCACAGATAGAATATATAAAAAAGATAATGATTTTAAAGATGAAATATTCATACTGGCTAACTGGGGTTGCCAGGGTGTCAAAGCCCTTTATGTGTGGAAGTGCCCAAATGACTGTTCCCTCCTACCAACGAGACTAGAAGAGACTCGTTGCTCCTACATAGGGCAAAGATGACAGATGTACTGAAAAAATGAATCCCTAAAATATTACTATCAATGTAATGCAGAGTAATTTTTGCTCATGTTTTCAACTCTTGAATATGATAAAGGATGTGATGAAAGTTTGCTTATCAGCTTGATAGAGCATCAGTTATACTGGCCTGCCATTTGACAAATGGCCGACAGATCTATATCCATCCATGCCTTTTTGCCCCTTTTTGTGGGGACAGGGACAGTAGACAGAGAGCAGCAGACAGATTGATTCTGGCTTAGAGCCTAATGTACACATGCATTCAGTCTGCACCATTCACACATTATGCTCCCTGCAGAGTTGGAAGGATTCAGGCAGTGCATGGATTTAAGATAGGTTGAACCAACAACAATCCTAATAATGATGTACCTGTATTGCCCCACTGACCATGCATAAAATAAAATAATTTGTCAAGAATGTTATTTTTGTAGATTTGGAAATTTTTGTAAATTTATTTGAAAAATAGTTCCAGTATTGAGATGAAGGAAGTTTTTTTTTTTTTAAATTACCTTATACCTTTTCAAATTAGTGTATATTCCAAATTTGTTGTTATACAAATACAATTAATAACTGGTACAATTTCTCTATGGTTACAAGTTACAAGCAAAAGTGGAGAACATAATTATGCCATTCCATTCATGAATCATTTAAATTCTCATGAACTTGGACATTGGAATCGTTTATGCAATGCAGATGAAAACTTGACTGAACAAAGGAAATTTGTGATTGCAACTGTATATCAACAAGGATGATGATCAAACATGTAGACCAACAATACTGGACAGGCCATTATCTGATTGATTACAAAGTGCCATAAAGTTTCTACTCAAATCAGCTAGATACACTGGAGACATTATTATGGAATCTGTCCTGGGAGCTTCCACATCCCAACTATTCCCACACAAAACAAGGCTTCCTGTTAATGATTTGATTACAATGAGCTGAATTGATCTTTATTGAAATAAACAAAGGATATTTCAATATTTTGCCATTGGTCTATTCTGTAGTACAAATATAATAAACATGATCATTCAGATATGTATTTCACAGAATTCCATGCAGTTGTCTATTTGAAATAGTGATCGCCAGAGGATGGGCAATAAAATCTGGCTCTTATATTATACAACAGTGATCATGTCATGCCAAGAATACAAAATCTTGTCATTCAAGGTCTCCCAAATATTGACATAGAGATGTTGAGGGGAAATAAAGCTTTGACTCTATAGCACAGTTGTGGGTGTATTTATAGACCTGGTCTTGACTGTATGTTACTGACAAGTGCCTGAGGCATGCCTAACTAGGTCAAAGAGAAGTTTTTTGTAATCAAGTAGGGCATACATCTTTGTCTTGTGTGGTTATGTTTTGGCTGATAACACAGCATGAGGGCCCAACACTAAGCTGTCAGGGTGTGTGTACCTGGGGCTCAAGGTGTGCACACAAACTGTGCTACCCCCTGGTGGGCTAACACACTGTCAGTGCTTCCCCCACAGGGGAGTGACCTACTTACCTGTGTGGATCCTGCAACTATAACTGGCAGGTGCAACTCTTTGACGGTCAACATCTGATCAAATATGGTCAGCATTCGCCAAACTTTATTTTTGAGGACAAGAAAAACTTCCAAAATTCTTATTTACCCAAGTGGAAAATACCTTTTACAATTGGAATCTATGCTTTGAAATAAATGCATCCTCATTATTTATTGATGTTGTAAAAACAGACTAAAACCAACATGTATGACACCTAGAAAATCTGTCAAATGATATAAAATAAATGTGTATTTATTCTATGCCCTCTTTGAAGTGTCATGATGAAGTGCGAGCCTTGCTGCTTAGAGACCCCATCACCAAAGTAAACATCTCACAAAGGGATGGGGTAATAATTGCTGAATACCACACAATACATTTACAACATTGACACAGGGCAGGCAGACGATTTTGGAGAGGGTGGCAGCCGACTTTTACAGCCTTGCACACACACGGGTCTGACCTCCCTAAATGATGAACTACCTAAGCAAACACACACCCACAAAAACCAAATTCATTCAAGCCTGTCTATTCTTGACTGTATCAAAAAGTGCTATGACAGCCACTTGTACTGTTGACATATGTATGATATTTATATATATAGCAAAGTTTACTTGAAGAATTGAAACTTGTTTCGATAAATTCAAAAGGTGTACTTTTTTTTAGGAGTATAAAAGGAAGTGATGGCAATGATGTTCAGTTAATCATGGAAATTACCACAAAACATGTTGTTTGTTATTTTTTTGGCAAAAGATGACTGATGATCTGGCACATCAACAAACTTGGAAGTTATTGTGGGTTGAGGGGTAGGCCAGTGGTGGAGGGTACTGTGGGGGGGCAGGTCAGGCCCTTATATTATAAACAAATACCCATCAGCCCCTCGCTGGGCCAGCATCTGGCCATGCTGCTATGTGGTATATCTGGAGTTAATCACTGTTTACCTCTTGTATCAACATATGATTACATGACCTGAGACAGAGAATAACTAAAAGAGATGTATACACTCATAGATCTTGTCAATTGCTCAGCTTTCAAAAATGAGTGCAGAAGATTGTTTGCACCCAGTGAAATATGCTCATCAATATTTCAACCAAGATTAGTATTGTTGAGTTCACACGGAGCAGCAGGAGCCAGAGTTCTGAAGCAGACCATCATTATCACTGCCTGAGAACACATCACTATTATTGGTGTCCACCAAACAAGCAGGCAATAGCAGTGTTTTGTGCGTAAGCTGTGCAGTCATGGGCCCCCCAATTACTCAGTGGCTGGAGGAGTGTATTGGGGCCCCCAGAGCTGTGCATTCCTAGGGGCGGCCCACTAACAGGCAGGGTAAAGTTGAACCACTTTGGTGGCGACATTGTGGCACCACCACTCCAGCCTACTGGGAGCCCTCTATTTCTCTCGTTGGATACTTCAGCCCTTACTGCCACGCCAAAAAACTGCCTGCCACTAAAGAGTGAAAGAGTTGTGCACTAGCGGCACGGCAACTATGTGGCTAATTGACAGAGCCATCAGGTTAAAATAATATGTGCCTTTCTACAAGCAGAAGCTCCAAATGGGCTGTATCCTACATCTGTAGACTGGCCTCAAGTGCCTACTTGAGTTGACTCAAACTCTAACCCAAACTTCAACTACCTTCTGACTATAAGTTGAGGCAACAACTGCTGCCTGCCATGAGGAGTGCAAGATTGTGAGTAAAGTCAAGGTGAAGTGCAGGGCCATGTGGGCAAACCGGCCTGGGATCAAACATGTCTCATCACCACAAACAAACAATGCAACTGGTGGTGCTGCCCTCTTCACTGCTATTCACATCCTTTTGTCTCAGACAACGGGCAACTACTCTAAACAATGCAACACTCCCTTCTACCTGTGTGAAATTTAAGATATAATGATAAAAGTACATGTCCTGGGAAACATGCCTGTTCTTTAACCCAGTTGCCCTGCCATGACAGAACCGACCAATCATGCTATCTCTCTGACCCAGTTCCATTCTCATCATTTTCCTGACAGTAAAAATATCTCGACTGAGATCAATACTTGGCCATATAATGGAATGAACCACTTCCAATGCCATCGTGTGGGAGCACAGGATGACACAGACTCTTACCTATCAATTATTAATTTCCGAAAGTTTACTCGTGACAGACACAGGTGATGACTTTCCCTATCCATAAAATGCTTAAATACTCATAATATAGATTTCACATTGAGCCAATGTGTGAAATATTCAGATTGTGTGTCGGAATAATTTGAAAATTTGTAATCCTGATCGAGGATGTTGTGTGGCCCCTTGTCTACCCTAGACGTATGCCAGCCTTTGTATTGGTTTGGTGATGAGCATGATCTGTACATGGGCCTCAGCTAACTAGTGTACACTCCATAACAGCACACTCATTCCATATATTGTGGGTGGTGAATTGAGCATGTTCCATTGCAGCATATTGGCTCCATGCATCCCATCATTTCCTGCCTGGCAGCCTGTGTGGCCTCCTATTCTGGCAATTTTTCATCAATACTACAATTCTAAGGCACTTTGCCATAAAAATATATATACAAAATATGTCCATATAAGATATATGGAACACAGAACATTGCTTTTGGTCATGGCTTACTGAATTTTGTGGGTTCAATTCATGTTATGATAAAATGTTTATCATTCTTTGCGTGCCAATAAAATGTAAGAAAATGTTCAAATATTACACTCATTTACCCTGATTTCCAAGATATTACCTGTGGGCTATCTATCTTACTAAGCTCACTCGTGACATTGTAATAGTGTTAAGGCTTAAAACCCACATATATATTCCAATATCTGTTGAAATGATGATGCCAATGACAACAAGGATGATTCAATGAGTTTCTTTCATCATGTTGTGTCCTATAACCTTATGATGATACATGTAGTCACGTGATCTTAGCCCCTGTTATCATCTATTTCAGTGTGCCTGCTGTTATGTGGTCGCATGATTACTGGCCCTGTTCTATGTGTTTAGGCCTGCATGCTTACTCAGATCACTGTCTCCTCTTCCGTCCTCATGTTGGTCTTCATGTCTCCATCTGCATCTACACTCAGTATGGCGGATACTCCTTGCAAGCTCAAGTGCACATAAACACTTTGATACTGCATGGGAGCATTAGTAGTCACCTATTTCTCCACAGCTGATCTGTGATGGCAGTACAGAGTGCCTGGACCAAAAAACTACTTCTTCAATGTGTGAAATACAGTGTCACAGTCTACATTATTGAGATGCCTGATAGTACTGTGCTTCCAGACTTTACAACAAGTTTGCCAATGCTATTTCATGGCATAATGTAGTTATAGTGTGTTAGAGGAGGCAGGAAGGCTGATAGAAAGATGTGCATGTCTGTAGACTCATCTTTACATATAAACAGACCCAAACAAAGGTCATCTAATTACATACATAAAAAAGCATGAACGTGATCAGAGAGGAAGGGTGACGAGATTTGAAAAAAAAAAAAAAAAAAAAGTTGCAGTGTGAGGTATTGACTCACTGTTCTGTCACTACGTTGCTTGCCATCTGGTGGAATTGATGCTGAACTAATCTCACTTCACTTTTGTTTTGCAAGTTCATGTGATGGGTTGCGCTTTTGGAATATTATGAATGGTACAATTCTCACTTATTTGTTGTCATAATTACGGTAGATATGAGATATTACCTCCAATATGCATTCATTTCTGTATTTGAGCTTTGTTTTGAACCATCAGGAATTTGACCTAATTATTGACCTAATTTTGGAACCAGTGGATGTCCTGCAAGGTTTTCCAAATGCAGACATTAATTACATAGACAGCTGTATTAGTGAGAGATAGTTACAGCAGTGAGAGATAGTTACAGCAGTGAGAGATACCTGCACAAGTGATAGATATCTGCACAAGTGAGAGATAGCTGCAGAAGTGTGAACTGCAAAAGTAGGAGATAGCTACACAACTGAGTGAGAGATGGCTACAATAATGAAAGACAGCTGCATAATTGAGAGGTAGCTGCAACAGTGATAGCTACAACATGAGATAGCTGTACATGTGAGAAATAGTTGAGATGAGACAGCTGCAGCCACAAGTAAGAGATGGATACAAAAGTGAGAGACAGCTACGTAAGTGAGAGGTAGCTGCATATGTGAAAATAGCTGCATTTGTAGGAGAGAGCTGCACAAGTGAAAGATTGCAACCCCTCCCAGCCGAAGGCACTTGTACAACCAATATATCACAATAAACAAGTGTAAACAATCGAAAATTAATTTTGATTATTCCACATCTTTTAATCGTCATTGCCCTGCCACCAACGTATTACAAACAAATATTAGTAATATTCATCTAAGTAATAATCTTATGTAAAAAAAAAGAAAAAAAAATTGCAGATTTGATTCATCCTGTTTTGATATTTCCAGGACTAAATGACTATCTACAGTCGCCACAAAAAGTTTAGTCACTTGTGATCCAGCTTAACAGAACTAAGCACCTCAGAATTGGCCAGACACATTAAGAAGTTTCCTACATTTCCTTTGCTTCTGCCTCAATAATTATCAATTTGTGACAAGTGATTTCACTGAAATGACTTCACTGTAATCAGTGAGAGGACACAACAGACAAACCGGATCTCTCTGCCATACCCTGCCTGTAGTGCCCTTTGATGGCAGGCCCACCACCCACCGGATTTCTCTGCCATACCCTGCCTGTAGTGCCCTATGATGGCAGGCCCACCACCCACCGGATCTTTCTGCCATACCCTGCCTGTAGTGCCCTATGATGGCATCCCCATTTGAAGCCATAGAACTGTCTTCTGTGATCCTCATACAGACACAACTAATTGGTATAATTACAATGAGAAACTTGGAACCTCTGAACTGTTGCCTGCCAAGTATTTCCATGTCATATTGCATGCTTTGTGTGATAGACGAAGGAGTTTTCTCCTCTATGGCTAGATCTGTTCACTGGTTGCACAATACGCATGATAAAACCTCTCAGAACTAAATTTCCAGATACTTCTAGATGCAACATTGAAGTTGAGTGATGAGATTTGAGCCATATGAAGCATCTGGACAGGAGAAGGTTGGCCCGGTATCTGAGTCAAGAATATATGAGGGCATGCTATCAGATCTGACCTGACAAACTAGGCGATCCCATCTCACCAAGATGGCGGCTGATCTTACTGTTCCACCACAACTCTCTTTGCATACACATAAATCTGAGTGGTTATCAGCCGACTCCAGACCAAAGGCAATCTCATATTGGAAGTGGAAGAACAATGTCTGTTATATATCACAGTCACACGGGATAAGCCCACACATTGCAGTCAGAGATGGGGTTTTGAGGTGTGGGTCAGAGGTTGCTGACCACAGCCTTCCCATGAATCAATAACTCACACTCTGCTAAGATTTACTTCCTTGTGAATAATTTGATGTCATAGAAATAATTGTCATTTTAAGTTAAATTTTGTAATGCTTTGCCCTGTCTGGTATATATGGGCCAGCCCCGGGAAAAAGTGGGCCAGGGCAAAAGGCAGCCTCAGAGAACCATTTCTTGTGCTCTTCTATAAAAACCTTGCCTATCATAGGAATCTATCAATTCAGCTGAGTTTGTTTGGCTTCTTAGGCCATCTTTATCCTGCGACTTCCTTGATTCATTTCCATAAAGTTGAGGCAGGCAGAGTAATAGAGAGTTTGAGACTAATTCTTGGGTGTCAGTGTGTTGGGGTTGCATGATGAGGAATACCTGGTGTGCATAATGCTTCAATGCTGCCATTATTGTGGATGGGGACAGTTTGGAGACAGGGTGACACTGCTTCACAGACTCCTGCTTGACATGCATGTTAGGACCAAAGCCAGCTTACAAATGCATGCTCATCCTCACATAATTATTGGCATCCATTATATTCAACTATGACACAGCCCAGATAAAGCACACACACAACCCTAACTCTCGTCTCATGTTTTTATGTGCAAACATTGCAACACATTCACATTTTATGTTTTGCCTGTTGCAGAAAATATCAACCCTTTCTTCATCTTTTAATGCTGACCTCCTGATTTAGAACCCAATATATGAAGCTATTTGGGTTATTGTTTTGTGAAAAAAAGATGACACGCGGCAAATGGTTGATAATATAGCTCTGTGGATAACCCCTTAGGATGTGATAGACAAGTCAGCTCATAATTTATACCCTGTGTCTAGACCTGACCACTCTCTTAAGCTCTTCTCTAAAAGCAATATTCTCTTTTGAAAGCTACTTTAACTTTTACCTGAGAGAGAAACGCTGATGTTATCAGCAGTGTAAGCAGGTAAATGGCTACTGACGCCTCATGACACACTTTCACAGCCAAGCTCTATCCTGGGAAAATCCACATTTCCAAATATGCGTAGTTCTCACAATTAATTATTCTTATCATATTACTCTTCCTTCATTTAATCTACAATTATATGAAAAGACCTTCTTGCCTGTACTGTAATACATGATTCGAAAGATATATATATATATATATATATATATATATATATATATATATATATATATATATATATATATATATATATATATATATATATATATATATATATATATATATATTTGGATTCATAGACAAGATTAATGTCACATTGCATATTTCTTTATTATTTCCTCTTATACAGTTTTTAAATCCTCAAAAGAAAGTAAATCCTCAAAATAATTTTGTTCTCTATTGGGTCACAAACTTCTGTTTGGATGAAATAAGTAAGTGAATGAGCATTTATCTGAGGAGAATTCCAAGGAGGCCATGGTTGATATTGTGTATGCCCAAAGTAGTCAATGATCTTGTGGGTCTATCAGCAAAGAGTGGAGGACAACCCTGTCTTTCATACCCGATCTGCATGGCCAGTCAACAGTGAATACCACACAACTATAACATGCCTTTTAACTTACTGCTCCCCCACCTCATTTCTCAATGTTAAAAGTAAGCCATTTACAGACATTTAAGATTACCCATGGACTTGAGGTATGGATAGAGGGAAGTCGCAACAAGCATTAAAAGTGACCTATCAGAGCAACTTATCCCTATCCTTTCATGCTATGCTGCTCTCTGCCCACAGTATGCTATATCTCATTTTGACATACATATATAACATCTCTGTGCCCTTTCAGTCCATATAATACATTATACACCACAACAATGTCATTCTTGTGTCAATATTTAAATTCACCCAAGGATACAAATCATTTAGCTCTAATACTAAAATGGGCGACACTACTGGTAGAAAAAATCTTGATCTCAACTGATACAAATGTACTTTATATCAAAATAGTAAGTTAGCTTGCCATCTTCGCTAACTTGTCTACAATCTGGGAAAGATCTATCTGTGTGTTTGCTTGACCCTGGCCTCCAACTTGCAGTTGGTCAAAGGTCAGAGGTTACATACTTGCTCCACTGCCACTGATTCACTTTTCATATCATTGTTTCTTGTATGGTGTATTGATTCAACTACATTAGCCAATATATACAGGCAAAATTTTTCAGCAAAATGAGAATATAGAGCCTAGTTTGACTAGCCAAGTTTTGCCAGCCTTGGCTGTACGCATGGTCTCCACTATAAACTCAGATTGGTTTGCTGCCAGCACAGTGGAGACAGGATTCAGGAGGACCAATCACATGATCTAAACATCCTGGCAGCTATCTTTTCAGCAAGATTTACCTGTAAACTTCAATTCTTTGAAAAACAAGAATTACATTCTCAACAATTAAAACATGCAAATTAAATCAAATACATATATTACAAAAAACCTGAAACGTACAAAAGCAATTGGTGTGCTGTTCTCTGGTATTATTTTTGCAGATCATGCTGGTCATGTGTTTTAGGTTGCTGTTAGTGCAGTATTGACAGGGTATTATCTTCAAATGTCATTTTGTGGTGAGTTTTGATGCAATGTGTTTACACAAGAGACTCCATGGCCCTATTTTCCTCCCAGGAATTGTGAGTTCTCCCCATTTTATTGTAGGCTGGTCTGGGCTTGCAGGAGAAGCTGTGGCCAATCAATAGTCACTTGTGTCAATTTGTGTTGCCTCTTCATGGAGGAATAATTTGCTGAATTGTGGGTGGATGGCAGAGATGTCGTTGGCCAAAGTGTCTGCAACACAGGCCATCGTGGATGGGAAAGCGACTGTAGTGACATCCAACATTAGGATTTGTTAGTGGAGCCTAGTCACTTGTATTTATGAAAGAAACACTGTGGCTCCATCCACAAATTTGGGCCAAGGAAATGGGGATTAGAAGTGTTCATCTGTGGTCTGTGTGGCTGCAAGTTTGCCTGTAATTCCCCTCTGGACCCAGGCCCGAACAAACAAGAGAAATGACTTGGTGCCATGCAGGCTAGACAAGCTTGGGACAACAGCTGGCCGTGCTGAGCCACCAGTAATCATACACAGCTTGTTTTGTCTAAATGGTTCTCTCTCAAAGGTGATAGCCTCATACAAAGTGACTGCAACCTGTACTGCTAAACTGCAGGCAGGCTACATGGCTCCAAACGACTGCCCAACTTTGAGAAAATTGAGAGAAAGCGGACACAAAATGGCAGAGTTTATCTGCCCTCACTGAATAGAGCCTCATTCTTACAGAAGTGTCTAACCCACCCTGCAGTACCAACCCTACTGGTTGCTTAGCAACCATCCAATCAAGCGGAGGGTGGGAGCAGATCTTTGTGTGTTCTCCTCAAGGAGATGACTGGCTGGCTGTTGTGTTTTACCATTCTTGTCACACATACTAGTATCACACCTTGTCAACCCTGTCACCCAAACCAGTATCACTTCACCTTGCCAGTAGGAGTACCACTCATCCATATCTTAACATACTAGTCATACTGATTATGATGTTAAAAAATGTAATAAAACTAAATAAATATTGTTAAGAGCACTGAAAGTGAAGAAGACACACATTTATGGCAACCAATGAAGTGCCTTTGAAGCTCTTGTCCAGTCATTCTGACAAGCAAAGCTCACCAAGTGATGTTCCTGTCTACCTCTTTCATCCAGTGCAGATTGAGCACATATTTCCTGCACCTAAATACCCAGGATTAGGAATCTCAAGGCTTGGAAGGTGGCTAATACTTGAGGGAAATGAAGTGTGTCCTGATTGCACTGAATGTGATAAAATCTGCATGTGAGTGTGCCCCCCACCCCTTCCATTGTTAATTACTGGCTACAGCAGCACTTTGACAGCGCCTGCTAATTACTGTCCCCTGGCTGCAGCAGCACTGTGATGGGCCTGCTAATTACTGTCCCCTGGCTACAGCAGCACTGTGACTGGGCCTGCTAATTACTGTCCCCTGGCTGCAGCAGCACTGTGATGGGCCTGCTAATTACTGTCCCCTGGCTACAGCAGCACTGTGACTGGGCCTGCTAATTACTGTTCCCTGGCTACAGCAGCACTGTGATGGGCCTGCTAATTACTGTACCCTGACTACAGCAGCACTGTCCCCCTGGCAGCAGTGACATGAGACATGCAGGTCAGTGTCCTCCTGGCAGCAGTGACATGATAGATGAAGGTCAGTGTCCCCCTGGTTGCAGTGACATGAGACATGCAGGTCAGTGTCCCCCTGGCTGCATTGACATTACAGATGAAGGTCAGTGTACCCCTGGCTGCAGTGACATGAGACATGCAGGTCAGTGTCCCCCTGGTTGCAGTGACATGAGACATGCAGGTCAGTGTCCCCCTGGCTGCAGTGAAATGAGACATGCAGGTCAGTGTCCTCCTGGCAGCAGTGACATTACAGATGAAGGTCAGTGTCCCCCTGGCTGTAGTGAAATGAGACATGTAGGTCAGTGTCCCCCTGGCAGCAGTGACATTACAGATGAAGGTCAGTGTCCCCCTGGCTGCAGTGACATGAGACATGCAGGTCAGTGTCCCCCTGGCTGCAGTAACACATGGAGAGGTGATGTCTGCAGTAGCACATGGTGAGATGGCTTGCGGTGTGTGGAGCCATGCAGTCTGGGCCAGGCTACCCCTGCGCATCAGGGATCCAACCTTCACATCTCCCATACCGCACCCTCAACATCAAAATGTAACAATATCCACACAATTCCATGATACAGAGAGATACCCATAATGCAATATTCACCACCAAGAGATTCCATTCCCTTCTCTGTGATCATTTTACAATCCCTCAATAGAACTACAATAAAGTGGCAAAATGGCACAACATTTCCTGTGCATGTTGTTTATACTTTGTGTGAATGGGGGTCATGCCTCATGTCTGCATGTTGTGGTTTAGAAGAGAAATGTGGGGCAAGTCGAAGTATGAAAGAAGAAATATTTGTGTGCAATTGCTTCACCATCACAACATTTTAAAAGGAAGTTCTTTTGCTTCAATGCTATCTTTGTATGGCATTCTCCTTCAAAAAAATAGCAGTGTGATAGTGAATGATTGAGGGCAATCTGGGGATGAAAATTCTAACCACATTATGGACTATGTGGGTACCTCACTATTAAAACATAATCACTGCATGTGACAACATTTGATCTGCCACACACCAAACCACATCCCATACTGTACTATCATTACTATTTCTTTTAATATCCAATCTGAAGCCAACATACCGTATTTACTCGTATATAAGACGAGGTTTTTTTCCAAAAACTCTCAGTTAAAGTTTAGGGGGTCGTCTTATACACGAGAGCAGTCTTATACTCGAGTATTTACGGTAAAACGTAAATACGGTAAAACGTAAATACGATGTTCATATTTTCGAAATAACGAATATCAGACGTAGCAGATTGATTTTAATTGCGTTTTAAATGATAAATAAAGGTATTTACCCAATATTATCACAAAACGTAATACGATGTACGTGACGTCCTTTCTTAGCGTCTGGGTGCCCACGAGACAAAAGTGGAGCGGCCAACATGTCAAATTGAACTTTCATATCCGTAGCTGATCGATTTTAATTGCGTTTTAAATTATAAATAAAGGTATATACATAATATTATCACAAATTACGTTTTGCAGGTCGAGAACAGAACAAAACCATCCATTATTGCGCAATATATTAACAATCGTTTTCGCGCTAAAAACAAGAGCCTCTTCCCGTCACTTCCGCCTTTCAAAATTGCGACCACGTGTTGCGTTGAGTCGTGTCTTTGTTGACAGAAATGCTTTCACACGCGGATCGATTTTAATTGCATTTCAAATGATAAATAATGAAAACGCTTTGTTTTGAGGCTAAAATCAATGATGTGGAGAAATTCTCGACGTAATTGTGATAATATTAAGTACATACCTTTAGCACTTCTGTCAACATGGAAGACACGACTCAAAGCAGTGGAAACAAAGGCGAATTGCAAAACTGTGAACGCTGATAATTGGAATCAGTGAGAACAAAGTCAAAACAAAGCGTTTTAAATGATAAATAAAGGTATTTACCCAATATTATCACAAATTGTTCGAGAACAGAACAAAACCATCAATCCATTTAAACGCAATTAAAATCGATCCACGTGTGAAAGCATTTCTGTCAACAAGGGAAGACACGACTCAAAGCAGTGGAAACAATGACGAGATGCAAAACGCAAAACTGTGAACGCTGATAATTGAAATCAGTGAAAACAAAGTTAAAACAAAGGATTTTGAAATAATATGTTTTAAATGATATATAAAGGTAAAAACAAGAGCCTCTTCCCGTCACTTCCGCCTTTCAAAATTGCGACCACGTGTTGCGTTGAGTCGTGTCTTCCCTTCTTGACAGAAATGCCTTCACACGTGGATCGATTTTAATTGCGTTTTAAATGATAAATAAAGGTATTCACCCAATATTATCACAAATTATGCTTCGCAGGTCGAGAATTTATCCATGAAGTAAAACGTAAATATCATGTACGTGACGTCACGTTAATTCCCGTCCGCAACACGAGGAGAAGCCAGGGATCCATCATTGCACAATATATTAATATTTCAATGCGTGTTCTGTTGGCTCTGATCGTTTTCGCGCCAAAAATAAGAGCTTGTCCCGGTCACTCCCGCTTTTTAAAATGACGACCTCATATTGCGTAATGCATGTTAAATGGATGAATGGTTTTGTTCTGTTCTCGACCTGCAAAGCGTATTTTGTGTTTATATTGGGTAAATACCTTTATTTATCATTTAAAACGCAATTAAAATCAATCTGCTACGTCTGATGTCTATTATTTCGAAACACTTTGTTTTGACTTTGTTCTCGCTGATTCCAATTATCAGCGTTCACAGTTTTGCATTTCGTCGTGTCTTCCCTTTTTGACACAAATGCTTTCACAAGTGTTTCGATTTTAATTGCATTTTAAATGGATTGATGTTTTTGTTCTGTTCTCGAACAATTTGTGATAATATTGGGTAAATACCTTTATTTATCATTTAAAAAGCAATTAAAATCAATCTGCTACCTCCGTTATTCGTTATTTCGAAAATATGAACATCGTATTTACGTTTTACCGTATTTACTCGTGTATAAGACTGCTAAGATCTTTAAGTTTTCATATTTAAGTTTCACTTTTTAAATGACCGCTAAGCTTCAGCTGAAGCTTGAATGGTAGCAGAGCCGATATGTCAAGAAAAACCAACTCGTCTTATATTCGGAAATTGTTTTTTTTCAAGCAAAATAAGCTCAATTTAGGGGGGTCGTCTTATACACGAGTCGTCTTATACACGAGTAAATACGGTAGCTTGTTTGTACATACATGATGAAAGGTGTTTATGTGACAAATGTCATGTCCAAGATGTGACTGGATCACATGTTTGGCAGGTGGCAAATGATCCAGTGCATCTTTGAGATATGATTGGTTTAATGGACAAGATCATATAAGATACATTGTGTGATGACCACTGGGTGGCTCCCCCTGTGAGATAAGACAGTGTTAGTAGTGTGATTATTGTCTGCCAGGCCCCTGTCTCCACACTCCCAATTGTTACAACCACTCTACTCTAGTGGGCAAGTCTTGTGTCTCCATCAACACATATCAAACAGGGACAACAGTCTGGTTACCAATGACCAGGGAGAGCAGTCATGTGATCAACAACTGAGAAGTTGTACCAACACATATATAACTTATATATGGTATTACGTTTTCTTTTTTAAAAAGTATCCTGACTTTATAATGGTTACTTTACATATAAAATTGGACAAAATAAAGGGAGTTAAGTTTCAGTCTTACTCTCTACATTTTGACAAACAAGGGCTGTAGACTGATGGTGAATATATGCAATCTTGATTGTTGCAAATTGCTTGGAGCTGATTATAAACCTATGAAAGTATGGAGACAATTATAAACCTGCATCAATATCTTGAAGCTGCTTGATGTGAAATTTGTTTGAACTGTAAATGTCAACTGTATAAATATGAACACGGGAGTGGTGATCAGTAATATTTTATCACATGACAATGCCATCTGTAATCATATATAGAGTGAGTATTGTGGAGAGAGGAGGTGGTGTTGGCCAAGCCCCAGCCCTGCTGGCTCCACATTGACGCTGCACCCTGTCCCCACACTCTGCACTCAACTCACTCCCTACCCATCACTACACAACAAAGCTGCACGCTTTCTCCTCACTCAAATATCCTACTGAGTCTGCTCCTGACATAATAAACAAAACATTTCATTTGTTATGCCAAAATAAAATGAGGTCTGAGTGTTTTAGAAGTTGAAACTAACATGCAAATGTCGAAGATCAAAGTAACAAGAGGCTGTATATTTTACATCAAATGAAGCACATCGCATGGTACACTAAAAAGAAAATCGTGATTATCACATAATTTTGTTTGTGTATTTCCCTGCAACCATTTATCTATGTGAACATGTATTCAGAATTTACACATTGTTGACATTTGTGACAGCTCCCGAGGCAGCTGTATCACCTTATACTGGGACTAACATTCAAATGATGGCTGCAAGAAAGAAGTATTAACCTGGCCCTGATGGTTCGCAGGCATACCTGCAGGCTCCAAACTTACTCTGTATGATGGCCTGCAGGTTTGTTCATTTGATTACTCATTCTGTGAGACAATATTTTGGAGACAGTGGAAATGATGTCTTTCTGATCATACAAAGCATGGCAGACAGAGTTAGAACCAAGACTTGCCGTGGCCAAGAACTGTGTCTGTTGTAATTGTTATTGAAGTCAGCATATCACATCAAAGTGAACGGAACTATCCAGGCGCTGTCTGTGTTGTTGCTTTGTGTGGCAAGGACTTAACACTGGATAGTTATCATAGTATTTCCGACTGCATGTCTGCCATAAAGGTAATAAATCTAATGCATCAGAATGCATGTCTATCAAGTGACTCGTCTGAACAGACACTTGGTCTAAAGCGACCAAACCATACAAACAACAAAAAGGAATGCATGTATCTGAAACCACTGTCTTCAAATTTGAAATGGATGTGATTTGTGGGAGGATTGGGATGTGGCCTGACTAAATTGTCCAGCAAGCTGTATGACCCGGAGCCAGCTGCACACCAGGCTGGCGCCAGCCTACCTGCCCACAACCTACACTTAGCACACACCTTGCTTACCTCTGGGGGGTGGCAAAATTTAGCCACCAACATTCTTACTACTCATCTCTTATGTCATCATTGGAAATATTGTTTATACCAATTTATTTCACTTGATTCGATTATTTTAAAAATTGTATTAGGAAAGAAGAATTTGATGAACTTGGAATGAATCTCCATTAAATATATCCCCATTGAAATTATTGGTGTATCCTGGTTACCTGTCACAACCCACAATCATGCTTACCCCCCCTGGGCTATTATTCAGGCCCCATGACAGCTCACCTTTCCTTCATGTCTAACTCATAAATACCACACACAGTTTGTAATATAGAGTATGGTTTATGCCGTGAATATCATCCCATATTGCACAGATTGTACAAACAGAATTATCTTCACCTCCGACTCTGTGGTCAATTTGATATTCCCTCTTGACATTTATTGTAGCAGATGATTTTAAACATCTCCCCCAGAATCAAAATGTTTTGTTGCCAATTGCAAGTCTGTTTTTAGTGTGATATGTTTGGCAGTTGTTGTTTGATGTGCTGCATATGTGATGTATTACACAATTCAACATGCTGGTGTTTGCATACAACATGTGTAATAGTAGTGATAATGTAGCCCGATGGTAACCTGAGGAGCCAAATTGCAGCAAACTTGTGTCATGCACACACAGGCCACCCCACCCCAGCCATGGGATATGCCCCGTAACATTTACCAAATGGTCAATCAACATCCAGTTATGCACAAAAAAGTTACTTCTTCCCTATCCACGTTTTATAGATACCATTTCACTTCAACATCAATTACAACTTTACTAGTGTGCACCCAGTCTCTCCTGACGCTGTGATCTCCCTTATATCAACTGATAATAGGAATCATATGTTAGTGCCAGGATGTAGATATTATAAGTATTGTTTTTGGTGGTGTAGAAGTGAGGGAGGGTTAGTTGAGTTATTGCACAGATAGTGGTGTCTACACTGTGGAGCCAGCCAGGCGACCTCCCTGTCACTAAAAGTTGCAGCAGGATGAGCAGTCTCCTGTTTAAAATATTCTCCTCTCAAGTGAAACTGTTTGATGCCATCAACATATACACTGAAAAAAAAATTTGAAGGATCTATATCACCTTATAAATTAGATTTTAGACTCTCCTTGATTAACACAATTTCCTCTATGATGCCTCTAACCTCTACATCGTAAGAAATGTGACAAAAACATCACGGTACTGCAGGTGCTGTGAGCTTGAACTGGATGGCCAGTCACAGGTGAGCGGCCAAGCACAGCCTGTACCCCTCCAGCTCCCACAGCAGCCTTCCCCAACCACCACCTCTCCCATTTCACATTGACAAAATTATGCCCAAAACACACACTGCCAGCACTTCTATGACCGACCACCATATAAACATACTTAATCATTCTTTCAAATGAGGTACAAACATGGACTTTGGTAAAGCAGTTGCCTCACTTCTAGGATGGCCTATAAAGCCCAGCTCACAATGGGACACTTGATGTGCTTACAAGTATAGCTTTTCACCTGTAATAGTGAGGTATTGAAGAGTTTTGTGATGGGATATGGTGCCATGTTGACAGTGTGGTCTGACCTGGCCCATGCATAGACTTGTGTGGAAAGGGCACAAAGAGAAGGTAAACAACCATGGCATATCTTGTATGTCAAACTCAGGGTGATAAATCACAATAAATACTCATATCTGATACGACTAGACTTTCCATTTCATATCAAATATGACTTAACCTTTCCATTTCACAATAAATATATATTGAATTTCCATTCCCAAATGGTTTCACTGTGCAGCACTTCTGATTGGCATGCACTTAAACATCAAGACACACTGAAGAAATTTAGTATTCTTTTGCACAAAATATGTACATTGGTAAATATATATATTCCTAATGTTAAAATGGAAAAAAATAATGTATTATGGTTTATCATGAATAATCACTGACATTTGCAAATGATTCATTGACTTTGCTTCTTATCAAAAATAGGATTAACATTCAAATATAATCTCCAACTTCACTTTAATTGGCAAGAAAATATTCATTTGGCCTCACAAAATACATGATGTATTGTATATTTTCTCTTGATCAATCATGGATATCCTCCATGTTGATTAGGGCAGTACATAACATTGAATGTGTTTATTATTTATAGTCCTATCATGGTTTAGGTCACAGTGAAGTATTTTCTGGAGTCTGTGTTCAGTATGCAACAAATCATTGCATAATAAATTAACATTTGAACAGGACATGATATATGACATGAAATCTTTCCTATATTTCCCAGTTTTTAAAATTTTCCTTTCAAACTTGGAAAAGTTTAAATAAAGTCATAATTAATAAAATATTTTGTGAAATTAATGCCATATAAAAATATATTGTACCTGTTTCTGTAGATTCCACATGATGTTTATCAGTCAGTTTTGAAGGTTTCCACCACATTGTATCTCTTTTGTAAATGTCTGATATATTTCATAGACATCAATTATGTGATTTAAAAACACAAGGTGACATCCACTCTCATGGGCTGCAAATTTCCGAATGAGGAGTTGGTGTCAGTTTTAAACTATTATACAGTTTGAGGAAGTTAGTCAATGTTAGTAATGGTAAGCTGTTGTCTGTGTCACCCAGTCCCTCAGCACAGACTTGAGCTGGTTATATTAGTGGAGCCACCTGCTGAGCCCTTATCTGGGCGTCCCAGACTGTCTGCACCTCCCCACCTGATTAGGCTGGCTAATTGTCTCAGACCACAGAGAGGCTTTGCGAGTCTGGACATTGTACACCTGGTTGACCAAAATGACTCCCTTTGAGGCCCACATCTCAGCCAGGTGTGGAAAGGTGTAATATGGAGAGCCAATACAACATGTATAGACCCTCAATTACCAACCTTTGATGTGCCAACTGTACCCCTTTACATGATACAAAGTGAGTTTGTAGATTTGAATTTGCCTGCACTGTCATGTGGGCAGTTAGCCTGTGTGGCTGGCTGGGCTGGGTGTACACAATGGGGAAGCCAGGCTTGGAGCCACCCAGTCTGATCATATCAATACTGTATACAAGGCCAAGCCACTCTCTCAATAAAGCAAGCCAAGCTAATACTGCACCATACAAACTCAGTCTCTCCATAAAAACATACTTGTAATGTCTGGCCAACTAAAATTGAGTATCACTTTATGACATGGTGTTCCTCTGTGTAACACTTTGATGTTAAATCATTTGTAATTATCCAGAGTATAACCTTCCAGAAAATACTTTCCATCATTTCCTCAATTCTAAATGATATTTATCTTTTATGAAACTGGTAAACCTGCATACTTGTCACTTTAGAGCTGTTATATATATATGATCTTTTAATTACTGACCTGAGAACAAAAAGATTTACATTTTCTTTATGCTTAATAACAATTCTAATAAATATTGCAAAGTAAACCTAACTAAAACAAAATAGTCTTTATTTTCTGAAGTAACATATCCTCTCTTTGTACTTCCCTTTGTCTCAAGTTCCTGTAAATGTTAAAAAAAGCTGGAAGTGCAGCACAAGAGACTGATTTATGCTGGAATAAACAAATCAATTTTGAGCAAAATAACTATCTCTTAAAAACTTGTTACCATAGAAAGAAAGGTCAAGATCTATCATTCTATTTAATTGAACATGCTCAATATTAGAAAAGCCTGCATAACTGCCCTGACTTTTGTGATAAGACTTGCCTGCAGAACACTTAATATTACTCTGCTACAACCTCACTCTATACAAATATTGGCCATTGATTTCTGTTGAGATGTCTGCGCTTTCTCTCCCCGTTGTACTTCTACCTTGCATATATTCCACAGTGAAGCATAAAGAACCATTATGAAAACTATTTCTTACTGAGTTTTATACAATGGAAAAGAATACTCTAATCATTTGCCCTATATCTTCCCACCCAATTTGACACAGATCTTGATATATGATAATTTCTATATCATTTTACCCAAACAACCCAGTTGGTTGAGGTATATTTAAGTTGACACCAACTATCATGTCCAATTAAGCCAGCAATATAATTTACAATGAACTTTTGTTTGCAAGTAAACACACTCACAACCAATAAGTTATGATTATGATTAATGTGCACCATTATGGCTGGCATCTCTGCCGATGAATGATGGACACACAGACAGACAGAGGTGGTGTCTGATGCAGGTTTAATGTGGCAGTGTCACCAGAGATCATGTAACCTGTCTCAGGCCAGACTTGCTGGATCCAGACCTGCCACTTCTCTGTGTGCTGCTGCCTGCAGCCTCTCAGGCTGGCAAGGTCAGGTCACCAGGCAGTCCTCCTAACTGCAACACAGGGTCAACACACGACCTTACATTGCTACACAGGTCATACAGACTTTCCATAGCACAGCAGGACATGAAATTTCTGACACTGTCAATCATGCCTGGACAAAAATTACATTTATTCTCTTCAAAAGTGACACATATTTGAATCAAATCAGCACAGCCTGCAGTTATGTTCCTATGTCATTTTCTTGCATGTCAGAGAAGCCCTATGAAACTTATTACGTACTCTATTTGATATGGCTATTGTCCCCCTTACTGGGCCATATGCCCTCAAGAGACACAAAGTCTACCATCTGCCCCCCACCACACCCCTCTCTACACGCCCTCAACCCACTCTGCACAACAAACTGCTTCACGTTGCCATGGCAACATAAGAGTTCTTGAGGTACATCTACTTTTTACTTTCTAAACAAGTCGACACCCACATCTCACCATTGCTCACAATCCTATGCACAAGACTGAGAATCATTCTTGTAAAATCCAAACACATTAAAGGACACTACTATTTTCTTGTTTCTTAGGCTGTGTCATTTGCAAAATGTGATAAAAATGTGTCACCCTGAACTGCTTCATATCTGAAAGGGCCCAAACAATGGCAAGTCATGATGATGATGTCCTAGTCAACTGCAAGCTCATTAATGCATGACATATTTAGTTCGTTGAACATTGCCCTCCACACTTGGGTGAATTTCTTACACATGCATGCACTATCAAAAGAACACCAAGACTTCCAAACTTGAATTTCTGAATCTTCCATGTTCATACAAATTATGCTATATCATTTTGATGACAATAAGAGCATAATTATAAATCTTAGATGACTAAGATACAAATCACAAACATTCATAAACATGTCAATTCTTGAATAGATTTGGCAAAATATTATATATGTAAAACACTAATGATTATTTTTCAACATCTCAGGACATGAAGTATTGTGCATTTTGTGAGGATGTTGTTTTCAGGTTAGGTACATGTGGTTCTATACACACTGCCAGAGACCTGTGATAGAGGGAGAGAGGTGTACTATTAACAGTTCACCCCTGCTGTCACCTGTGCCAATCTTGACAAGTGGGCCCCAACCCTCACCACACAACTCCCATCTGGGTCACCTGCTTTCTCGGGAATTCATCACTGCAACCCAAGGTTGTGTTTCTGTGTTGTCCTATTTCTATGCTCAGTCATGACATTGATGGTCAGATGGCATGTATAATGTGCATTCCATGTTGGAAAATTTGATATGCATATAATTCATACACCTTTTTGACTGAAGTTAAAGTAATCATGATGGTTTTCATACTTTGGACAATTAGAATTACCTATTAAACCATAATTGGAAGTGTTATATAGGAAGTTTACAGAAATGATATTTATATACTTCTATAGTGGATTGTTTGATTTTGATAAACATTATCAACATTTTGACAAGCTCCCTCTTGGACATTCAGCACGTTTATTTTAGAATCAGTGCCATTTATTAGACCATCCTCTTCCACTCTCCTGGTTCCAACTGTCTATTTGATTCTTTGCCACTGATTACAAAAGAAAAAAAGTAAACAAACGAATGGTTGATGGCACTTAAGTGTACTGTGGCAAGACCCCAGAAATTCAGTCATTGTGATCCTGTGTAAAATAGAATTGCAGTAATAATCCCTTCCTATCAGCTGATTTGTTTTTATTGTATGTGTGAAGGATGTTAAATCACTATGAGGTTCTTCAATCACTTCCCTGACTCGGTATGGGTGTTTGACATAGCCCAGTTTATTGTCTCTCTCCTAACATCAGGAATCAGGTGAAAATGCAGCTGTTTGCATTTTGTTGTGTATCATTTACATTATTTTTTTTAAAAGTACACATGAAAAAAAATGCTCCTACATGCTAATCCTGAATGTTTTTTTTTTGCTGAAAAACAGCTTGAACTTATATACACATATTAAATGTTTGGTTGTTATTCATGCTGCAGACCTGTAGATGTATTGTGTGTGGGAGCAGACTTCAGCCAGGTCATTCTGCCCCCCACAATAACCCACATTTACAGGCAGTTCTGCCATGGCTCAGCACCAAACAACTTGTAATTAAAAAACATTTCCTTCTGAACAGCAATACATGGAAAATCTTGCCTCTTATTATTCTCCAAGAAGACATAAAGTGAAATCTCAATCTGAATGCACATATCTAGACAGGTTGAACAGAAGAAAATTATCTACAAAGCACTTTATCTAATTCTTATTTCAGTTCAAACTGCATTTTGTACAAATACTATGCAAATTGCAAATTGTTTTGCATACATTTCTCAGTATTTCCATCAACTATGACTCTATCTTTAAATATTGTATAATGTATTTATAATCACCATATCTATTATTGCAATATCATCCCTGGTTAGGCAGGGTTCTCCATAAATGACACCCAACAAGGTACTACGGGACCTGCTATTGTGACAAGAGATAAACACACCCATGTTCTGCCATCTCTGATAGCACAATCAGCATAGTTTCTTTTCAAACTTTGTCCGTCCATGATCACACCATGTCTGAACTCTTGCTTCATTATTCATTCATTGAAAATGGACGTTAAAATCCTAACGAGGACTCGCTGGTTTACATTTGCCCTTGAAATGAATCAAAATTTCATAAAAAGATCCACTTCAATCACTATATTACCCAGCATTGCTAGGTTTGTCATCTTCAATACATTACTGAGCCTTCGGATTACAGGCTCAGCACTTATGGTGCCAAATGGATTCAAACTGTATGCTCATTAGTCATTCAGTCACATGAATCTTCCCTTCATCATGGTAGCAGTCACTTACAGAACCATGAAGTCACTCAAAACCATGCAATCTTATTGCATCGACCAATAAAGGTCACTTCACAAAGCATGACGTTATTTTATAGGTCACATCCAGTCAACAAAGGACATGACATGTGGTAAATTTCTTTCAATCAAGCCAAAATAATTGCATAATTGGCAAGGTTCTTAAAGCTAGTGATTCATAACTATATTTAATATAAAAAAGCAATCATATCTTGATCACATTTATAAATTCTAATAATTTCTGACATTTTTTTCTTTAGAGGAGGCATTAAGCATTCAGTCTCAAAACAATCACACTGCATTTTACCAACCATCAAAATGTCTTATCATGTTTTATGTGACTTGACCTATTAATGACTGTGTGATTACTGAAACATTGATGCTAACTTACACAAGATAGCAACAGATACACCTCAGTTCAAAGCACCATATTATACTAGATCTAAGATGTACATAAGCATGGTTGTGTACTCCATCTGATTATGCATAAAAAACCTAACAGCTCATCCCTGGCTGGACCTACAGTGAAACTCTAATCTAATCCTACAATATGTTAGCTGGACATTGCAATATGTTAGCCGGACTTTGTAATATGTTAGCTGGACTATGCAATATGTGAGCTAGACTTTATGAGCTAGACAATATGTTTACTGCTGCCCCCTCCAGCTGACAATTCTTTTGGCAGACCATGGGGGCCATGGAAAATAATAATGTAAGCATAAGATTGTCATCTAAAAGATGATCTTATCATTAATTGAAAAAATAAGATAGATTCTGTCAAATATTTAACCAAAAGGCAACAAAACCACTGACCATCCAGCATTGTCAGGCAGTCTGAATATACCACCATCATCACTCGATGTAAGTGCAAATCGTTCCCATAGATGTCTCTATTTGACAAGTGCTTTGCAGCAGATCCAGTCAAGGCCACAGTGCAAATAACATTTCCCCTAAATTTGCTTAATTAATAAAATATAGGCCAATGGCCATAGATCTGTGCTGATCATTGCTTTTTCGTAATGTTTGGGAACATTTTCTGGAAATTGCTTCATTTAAATTCTTTCCCAGTGCAAACTTGAGCAGATGATAATTTTGACCAATAAAATTCATGTTGCATATTAAATTTGGCCCAACTTGTTATCTTAACAGGCTAATATTTAAAATGTTATTCAAAATGGAAGCTCCTTTGACAGCTCAATGACAGATATTTTTTTCTAAATCACGCTAAAATGGAAAAGTTTGAGCCTAATGAAAAATAGATAGAATTAGTCCCTGGAAAATGCAACAACTTTCCTTCTATTAGCTTAAAACTTCGCCCAGTAGTTATAGAGGAGAAGATCAAAGTTGAGGGACAGAATGACAGAAACTATGCTGACATTTTCAGTGTAGCTAAAAATGTGTGACTGTACAAAAAAAAAATTGGGGAGTGATTTTGAATTGGCCCATTCCATCATTATGCTCAACAACCTCATATCAACTATATTGAACTTGTATTGTGGTATTGATATGCATCTCAAATTATGCTATGAGAATTACAAATATCATCAGAGCCATTACAGCTAACCTGCTACATATGACAATAAACAATGTGTCAAGCAGGTAGGTAATGCCGCCTCTGGATCAGTGTGAAGAGGACAACCCTTGACAATCCTTGCAAACTTTGGGAAAGTCAAACAAGTTGAAGAGAGCTGTATATGAGTGGATTAGTGGCTGGATTAGGCTGGTGTGAGACAATGTAGTATATGGCTGTGATAATGTGGTCTGATAATGCATGGATGGATGTAGCCAGCATGTCTGGCTTGGTGTGTACACATGGTTGGGTCTGTGATCTTGCCTGACAACCAAGCTATGCTCATGCACTTCATAAACACACACTGACCACTGCCCAGCAGAGAGAGAGAGAGAGAGCCAGACAATTGTTTGCTGTTAAACCTACATGTCCTGTGTTAATGCAGGTGGCTGCCTCCTAACATCACACTGACCTCTCTTGCCAGGCTGCAAAATTATGAAGCATCTTTTCCCTGAACTCAACCTGGATGAGTTTGCTAGTGCAGACTTTTGCAGATTAATTATCATGATTAATCACAACATCCAATCCCATGTGTATAGTGATAAATCTCTAGTTCTTAGTGTGTCTTATTTGAATACAAATCTAATGGTCTCAATCCTGGTTGTTTTGATGACTCTATGACAGGTAAGTGTCCAGGGGAAAAGACAGAATGTGGCTGTCCACCACTGAGTGCATGGGACCTCTCTGACAGGTGAAACACTGCCTCATTCACCTCTGAATAAGATGAATTGGCTGGGTCTGTTGGGCTGGCTCCAGTGAGTATGCTTTCTGATGCCAGGGTCTGATAATATGCAGACAACAGCCAATCCCAGTATTGTGTGGCCGGGTGGGCTTCTCACAATGCTCCATCCATTACCAAAGCAAATACACTTCTGTATTAAAAGGGTAAAATCTCACAGATACTGTGTCAACCAGAGACATTCCCTAAAAAGTTCTAATATTCGGTCATCAACAATTTCAATTTCTGAGTGAATTTTTTTAGTTGAAACTGGAGTCAAATGCAATAGACCTAGTTATTTATGCTGTATTTATACAGTGAAGAATCCACTTTCTGCTCCACTGCACACATATTCGACCGGTGAATCAAAGCCTACACATCCCTAACTTCATGACATCAAACAACTCAAAACTAAGTTCAATATTTTTTCTTTACCTGTGTGATTGCGGAAGGCTGTAGGTGTTCCTCCAGTTTCCGTGGATACTACTGGCTCCTCCTCTCTCTCCAACACTCCATCTGATAACAACACACAGAAAAAAATTCTTAGCCAAAGACATTCTTTAAACCAAAAGCTTGCTAATTGCAACATGAGGTTGTTTAAGTAATATGTTTAAGGTTACGCATGTCAGGTTGATTGACTTACCTTGTTTTAATACCCGTTCTATGTGGACCGTGGAGGAGTAGGGAGGTGGTGGTGACTCTGTGGGAGAGACAAGACCACATTGTCAGACCATTATATAAAACAATGTACCATCATGGCGCCAACCACACTGAACACTTGACTCAGTACATACTCTAATCACACATCCAATCAAACTTATATCTCCCCCAGAATACTTCTCTGGACAGTCATCATCTTGTCTACGATACTTCTGACTCAATATAATGTAATTCCGCTAATTTATGTAGCAACCTTTGAACGAGTATATTACCACCATTCTGCTTTATTTTATTATTTGACAAATACTTCAAGATGAGAGAAATACAGATTTTCATATTACTTTTAGCTTTAAGCGTTGCATATGAAAAGGAGTCAAATCTGAATTCAAAAACATTTGTTTTATGTGTCCACCTCAATTCATCATTAATTCTCCTCCCTGCCTGATAAAGGAATACATCAAAATATAAATCATTATATTCTGTTTGCTTATTAACCAGCATCTCTCCATATATATGTGTGTGTATATCTTTTGGATATCTTACTTCCAATAATAATATAGGTACTTCTGTCACTTAAAAACAAATGTTTGTACTGCTTGTTAAATAAAAATGCAAATTAAACCTTACTTCATTACTACCTCGATTCAATATATATATAGTAGTTGAATTGACAAAAATGAATGGTTAGTAGTAAGAATGGAATATAGACAAATCATATGCCTCCATCAGTTTGGTATATTGTCAAATTGAAGCCCTACTTCAAAGTGCAATCATTGTGCTTTCTTTATTAAGATCAATTTAGAACAACAATGAGAGTGTTTATTCAGTCCTGAACTTCAATACACAAAGTCCGTTTATTGATACCAAACTGTGGACATCACATGAAGATTGCAGATTCCTATTACTCATTGGTGGCATTCTAACAATTGTTGTTTTAGTTAAGATGATCTTAAGATGGACCTTAGATGACAATGCAGAGTTCGCCGTGTCCGTATTGCAGGGGTTCCGGGGAAGCACGTTAGGAATGTGCCCAGTTCAAGGCGCCAGGCCCCGGCGAGAATGAAACCCGACCCCGGGAGCCACACTGACAGCGAGCTCTCGTATCTGCCCATGATTTTTCTCTGCCCACTTTCCCCGTCCAAAATCTACGTAATTACTCTCAATGCGATGTCGACATTGAGATAGAATATGATTTACACGTGACATTATTAAGAGTGACCATTGTACGCGACATTAAGCCGCGAAGTCTTGAGGTGATGGGGGACGGAGAGAACTGTTTACCCGGGGCTCTCAACAGAACCCCGTGCGACTGACTGGATCACAACATGGCTGCAGTGGAGGGGAAACAAATACAAGGGTGTGACACTAGTAAAATGGGGTTTTACCTGGAACTGCTAATCGGCTCCAATGAAATGGGTTGCAACATATATACACTGGATCGTCTTTTGTAGAGCAAGTTGTCAATCGCTTTAACTCGTACTCCTGATGGATGTCGAGCCATCTCCAAACCTGACAGCTCAATACATGGGGAGGGACGGTCCGCCGTCCCAAACGTAAATCCCCGTGTGGCAACAACACACATTCCGTCCTCTCCCCACCTTTACTTTCTATAGATTGTACTAGCACCTCCAACTGACGCTCCTTCAGTCTTTTCAACACGGAATTGATCACTGACTTTAATTCCAACTCCTCAGGACTTTCAGTCGTACACGAGGTTTCATCTTGGGGCGATTTTAAGCGACACTTCCACAGCCGTTTTACCAAAGTGCTTCGTTTAGAACGAAACATGAAACATTGGTGCTGGGGTTGATTTTGGTTTTCATTCACACTTAAACACGAGCACTCCACGATGGGATGATGTGTATGTTTGCTGGCTGTGTACAGCCTCAGAAGAGTTTAGATTACACCTCAAGTACTCCCGGAGCCACTGGCACACCACCGTGTCTGCTCCCAGCCACAACCCTCAGCCACCTCAACAATTCGCCTGTTATCTGCACAATTACACATCAAAAAGCGCCAAGATGTGGTTCACGTATTCCTTACACCATGCTGAACAATCCTACATACTTGTTATTCCATAGTTATCAAATAAATCGTACAAAATATCTGCACATTTCTGTAAAACCTTGTCCCGTTCACTACCCACGTTAGTAGTCACTCCAAAACATCAGTACAGCTACAGCAAAAGTGGAACAAGCCCATTTGCTGCGAGGGGTGTTATGGCAGAGGTCATCACGTACCGGGTCAAGCACGCAATATATTTCTTTGTGCGACATGCAAATGTATGACAGTTGTGTTTCAGATTATTGAACAATATACTCTCAAATATGAGCGACTGTTATATGAAATAAGAGACAATTATAATGTTCACTTGTGCACGGTAAGCTAGCTGCTACCCCTATGGAGAGAAGCAGATCGCATACAAGTTCAACAGCTCCTCAGCCCGGCTCCACTCCTATTGGACCATCCAAGTCACATGCTTTGTCTAGACTTTTTGGCGCGGCCGCTGTCTAAAGTGATTGTTGCGCAAATAACATATCAAATTACTGAATGTACTTGACTTATTCTGTGTATGAGTTGGATTCTCTCTCAAATAATGACAGAAAAGTTTAATTTAACCCCCCAAAATTAATTTTAAACAATGTTTAAAGGCCATTGAATCATATTAAATGGCCTTGAAAAGTATCAAATGCAAGGAGTTGGTTCCTGCTGCCACGGTTCGCGGCATGGACTAATACTCCTCATTTTGCTTTATTTCTCTAATATTATTGAAGAAAGTAATTGACTACGTTAGTCCTAGGAGGAAATGAAATAGACTAATTGAAACTTTTATTATCACATGTAAATGTGAACATGTTCTCAAATACTTCGAAAATAATGATTCATTCTATCTGGCATTAAAGCTTCAGTTAAATGAATACAATATAACTAGCGCAAGTTATATTACCCTTCTCTTGGTTTGTTTTTCAAATTTAAATAACTTTAAAATTTATAATTGACAAAATGTTAAGATGGTAATTAATAATTTAGAAATATAACAAGCCCCTGTTTTTTCGGACCTTAATTTACTTTGCCTTTAGCGAAGCACAATGAGTTCTCCGCGCATACACGTTACAGGGTCCTTTGGCGCGTATCAAATTGGTCCGACGCGCCTTTCATTATCACGAGCACCGTGGCGCCGGCTGGCCGCGATAACCGTGATAATCGTCATTTTGGTGGACATCAGTACAAGTTATTTTCTGGACATTAACTGGACAGCTCCCTACCCCTGCAGTAAAAGCTTCAACTGGATCAATATGGTTCAAAAAGGCCCAAGCTTCATAAATATTGTGTGAAATTTAAAAGGGATATTTAACTTTTCTCATAAAACAATTGTGCGTAAAAACAAAATAAACAAATCCAGGTTTCAACTGTCCAGTTTCGTGAAGCTCACTTGGCCACTACTTCACTACAGTGCCATCTAGGCATAATCACAAATGAACACCAGGTGACAACACCATACAGTAACATTTTAGAAACCACCATATTCAAATAATTTGTGTCAACAGAAATGTTAATGTGTCATCTATTCAATATTATTACACGAAGTGATGCGTGACAACTTATATTAATTACCTGGCCACTTAGTTGATCAAATATTTAGGTGAATAGAGGCCAGAGGTTGTAGAGAAAATCAAGAAATATGATCATATAACTGAGTAACTAAAGGAATTAAACTGGTTGGAAACTGGTCGTGCCCAACACTGGCAATGCTGGAACAGGTCATACTTAAAACGGCATTTGGTCCTCTTTGCTTTCTTCTGGCTGGGTTGGTCGGAGCAATAGGACTCCAGGAGTTCTGCTCGCGCAAGTCGGGGTTCCACAACTATAGGTCATACTCGATGGACAGGAAACTGTTAAAGTTGGCACACCACGATCCTCTCTTAAACTATCAAGAATGCAGTCCCACAAGGAACAGAATGCATCACTAGAAATGGCAGACATAGGGATATAACTTTTTTACTATTCAATATACATCTACAAATGATATGTGATCGAATGTCAACCTTCTTAGGCTATTTTGATCAAATATTGCCAGTGACCTTGAAGTGATCTTTCAATGACCATGAAAATAGAAAGCCTATTTCCACAAAATTATCTACATGTTTTATTATCCTATCAGTATGAATAGAAATTATTGAAAAAAATATAATAAAAAATATATTGAGTGTAGAGTCAATTGGGTTATAACATTTAGTAGCTGATGTTTTTCTAAACAATTTCATGTATTTAATTTTTTTCAACAATATGAGGAAGTTAGTGAAATCCTTTTATGAATATGTCTATGAAACACATCACTAAAAGTGGCCAATCATTAAAATGGCCTATGACCCCTTTTACTATTTGGATAATTTCATGCCCATTTCCTTTAAATACTATTTTTTTTTTTGATAATCTTTGAAAAAATGGCATTCTGTGTGGTTGATTTGGTGAATGGAAGTCGAACATGGCCAATATTACATGTCACTGAAAGTGCTCTGCAGGGTGCTTTCTGGACGTCCGCTCCTCCCACTGCTATAAACCTGTTACATGCGCTATGTCACTCATTCTCGCTGATGGCTGAGGTATTTATATCACGAAAGAGGTACATTCTAAATTTCTTTTTGCAGATGAAAAATGAGTTTCAGTTTTTCACTTGAATTAAGGATTAGGATATTCCAGATTTTGGAGGCATAAACTTCAAAGTCCTCTCACCATACATTTTAAATTTGACTTTGGTATCACATATTCATTGTTATCTAAATAACTTGCAACCATTGGTCCCATATTGGGCTTAAGTAGGGAGGATAGGTACCCTGGTGCATACCCATTGTGTACCTTCCAGGTAAGTAATGGTACTTTGAAATCAATTACGTATACCTTACTGGGAGTCATTGCAATTCTTTCTACATTTATATGGATCATTCAAAACGACATCATGTTTAAATGTGTGTAACACTTCTCACCATGAGCTGGAGAAGTGCATTACTGAAGTCATACCTAATAGCAAACAAGATGAAGCTCAATGTTGGGAAGACTGCGATGTTATTTTATACTAACAACTGTTTAAGTAACTCTGACATGACACTGGTAATGTTAGAATAGGTGATTCTGACATAACACTTAATGAGTCCATTGTTGACCTTGGTATCACTCATGACCCCAGCACAGACATCAGAGCTCATATGAGGAAGATGTGCAAAATGCGACTCTTTCATAGCATATTTCAGCTATGAGACACATGCTTTTGTCAAGTTTACTTCTGAAATGGTCTCCTGGCGAGCCTTTCTGCATTTGATACCAAAATAAACCTACAAGATCTGCAGAACTATGCTGCCCATGTTATGGGGAAGATCAAGATATATGATCATATGAGGAGTTTATACTGGTTAAGGAATCATATTGGTTCCCTTTATGTGCCAGAATCAATTATTTTATAAATCTATAAATAATTTTTTTTTGCTTATGAATCAAAATTTTGATTTGACTGTTACAATCCCTTATGAACCTTTTTATGTTGTTAGGGTCATTTCTTAAGGGAAAGGGTTGTAACTCAGTCATAATTTTGATATTTTAACAAAATAAAAATTGGTGACAACTTTCTCAGACATTTCACTGTGTACTTTGCATGAAAAATGTATATTCTGGAATACCACCCAAAATTCATCTCTAATTAATAAATTTATAGCTACCAAACACTCCTGATTGTGCAGTCTTCCCTCAAAATTCTTTTTCTTAGGAAACATCAGCCCTTCATGAGCTGATACACATCATTGCGAGCTGAGTATACAATATTTTCGCTCGCGTTTGTTTTGCCTTTAGGGCTAGATGTTCGTTTTCATTGAATTTGGTGACCTCATCAGAGATCCTGTCGCTGATCACACGGATGAAAATTAATTTAAAGATTTATACTTTAATATTAAACCTACTAAACTTTCTGAAGACCTCATTACAAACTTAATTTACTTTGAAATGTCCGCTTCTCCAGCTCGGTATTTTTGCAGATGTGGCAGAGGATGGAAATAAAATGTCTAGTTTGAAGGACAGACATGGGTACATTGGTCATATCTTGGAGTAATTATGAATGGAGGCATGATGGCCGTTATATGAGTTATGGCGTCATGGCAACGCATTGTTTTACTCTATGGATTTAAAATCCTTTGATCCTATCAATAGTATCATAGTTGCCGATTTCACGATGGAAAATATATTGGCAGGAAAATAAATTGCATTTTCTGATAGTATTTTTTTTACTGAACAGCATGGTATATTTTTCCAATCTGCCAATATATGCGCAAATAATTAAAAATAAACTGGAAAGACAAAATTAACAAAAAAGTACATGATTTCCTGATAATCTGAGAGGCAAATGGAAATTTTAATCATTTTCATAAAAATCTCCTCATAAAATCATCAAAACTTGGAGCAGAGAAATAAAATTTATATCCCCATTATCTGCATAGATAAACAAACATTTCATTCGCGATATGTGTAGCTCTAAATTGTGGTTTTGATAACTTAAAATAGTTCTGAAAAAGAAATTATGTCAAAACTTTCATATCTGGCACCTATATGGCGTCATCATAACAATGCCCATGGCGGCAACTACCGTATTTACTCATGTATAAGTCGACTCGTGTATAAGACGACCCCCCAAAATTGAGGTTATTTTACTTGAAAAAACCCAATTTCCGAATATAAGACGAGTTGGTTTTTCAAGAGATATCGGCTCTGCTACCATTCAAGCTTAAGCTGAAGCTTGGCGGTCATTTTAAAAGTGAAACGTAAATATGCTTAAAATATAAGATATTAGCTGTCTTATACATGAGTATATACGGTAAAACGTAAATACGATGTTCGTATTTTCGAAATAACGGATATCAGACGTAGCGGATCGATTTTGATTGCGTTTTAAATGATAAATAAAGGTATTTACCCAATATTATCACAAATTATGCTTTGCAGATCGAGAACAGAAAAAAAACATCCATCCATTTATAACATGCATTACGCAACACGTGGTCGTAATTTTGAAAAGCATCAAAAGAAAACATAACGTATATGGACCGATTTTAATTACGTTTTAAATGATACACAAAGACGAAATGATAAATAAAGGTATTTACCCAATATTATTTCGAAACGCTTTGTTTTGACTTTGTTCTCACTGATTCCAATTGTCAGCGTTCACAGTTTTGCATTTCGTCTTTGTTTCCACTGCTTTGAGTCTTGTCTTCCCTGTTGACAGAAATGCTTTCACACGTGGATCGATTTTAATTGCGTTTTAAATGATAAATAAAAGTATATACCCAATATTAACACAAAATATGCTTTGCAGGTCGAGAACAGAACAAAACCATTCATCCATTTAACATGCATTACGCAATACGAGGTCGTCATTTTAAAAAGCGGGAGTGACAGGGACAAGCTCTTATTTTTGGAGCGAAAATAAATGGAGTGTATCAACTCGCATAGAAAAATTTAATATATTGCGCAACGATGGATCTCTGGCTTCTCTTCGTGTTGCCGCACATCAAATTTACCGTGTTCCGCACATCGATGTACGTGACGTCCTTGATCAAAACTGTGAACGCTGATAATTGGAATCAGTGAGAACAAAGTCAAAACAAAGCGTTTCGAAATAATAGACCAAATATAATGGGTAAATACCTTTATTTATCGTTTAAAACGCAATTAAAATCGATCCGGTAATTTCTGTGGCAAATCTGCAAAGTCAATGATCACATGACTTGTCAGTCACGTGGCCAAACGATCCGCTACGTCACAGACATCGTATTTACGTTTTACTTCTATGTCTGTTAAAATTATTATTTAAATATATCGCACAATTCAATTCTGCCTTTGATGTGGTGTGAAAATTAGTAAATTTTCACTGATACCAATTATCAGCGTTCACAGTTTGTTTCCACGGCTTTGAGTCGTGTCTTCCCTTTTTGACACAAATGCTTTCACACGTGGATCGATTTTAATTGCGTTTTAAATGGATTGATGGTTTTGTTCTGTTCTTGAACAATTTGTGATAATATTGGGTAAATACCTTTATTTATCATTTAAAACGCAATCAAAAAGGGAAGACACGACTCAAAGCAGTGGAGACAATGACGAAACGCAAAACTGAACGCTGATAATTGGAATCAGTGAGAACAAAGTCAAAACAAAGCGTTTTGAAATAATAGACCAATAATATTGGGTAAATACCTTTATTTATCATTTAAAACGTAATTAAAATCAATCTGCTACGTTTGATATTCGTTATTTCGAAAATATGAACATCGTATTTACGTTTTACCGTATTTACGTTTTACCGTAAATACTCGAGTATAAGACTGCTCTCGTGTATAAGACGACCCCCTAAACATTAACTAAGAGTTTTTGGGAAAAAACCTCGTCTTATACACAAGTAAATACGGTATGTTGTCCCTTTTGATCTTGCGCTGTTGCCTCCATTCATAATTACTCCAAGGTCATATCAACTTCAACAACTCAATCTTATATGTAGGACTTTCATTAATAAATGTTAATTTGTGTACTTAATAAAGTGGCAAGAAAAAGCATACTGAGATTTTTGTTTATCAGATGAAAAATGGGATATGGTCCTCTCCATGTAAACATAAATTTGCAAAATTGATGAAACAAATCTTTATTCATTAATTGTAATGTATTAATAATACACACACAATAGACAATTACAAGTACAGTAAAATGGAATTGGAAACATAGTATTAATAATACTGATGAATTATCATTTATTTGAGGAGCTAGTTTAAACCCCCCAAATCAATGCCAAAGTCTTAGTTACAGTTGGCAGTTTATAGTTCTGACTTGTTCTATTCAGTTGTATTCCAATAAATTTGTTTTATTGCCATGTTTGGACAATATATCACATTACTGTGGCTGTTGTGCACAAGTCCAGTTTGCTGATCAATCACAGCAACAAAAACAATGGTTGGGTTGAAAAGCAATATTTTTTTTTACCAATCAGAGACCAATCAGAAATGGTTACAAGAAGTATCCACATAAACAATGGCAGGATTTGGCAAACATGATCTGTTTGCATTTCAACCTCAAAAACTCCAGAATAGTTGCAATATTTTAAAATTATGTTGTAAACCAAAATGCCATTGTACATTTTACCCATCAAAATAACTTTAGAGACTAAAATCTTTCCTAAATTATTTTGTAATCTAGCCAAGAATTGTTTTCCTGTATATCAACACTGCCATCACATGCAACCAACATATTAATAAATACAATCACAAACACTGGCCTATCATAACACATGCAAATAAAGTCTTTATCTGTCTTATTTCTTGAATAAAATATGATTTTGATCATTTATAATGTCAACCTAAAATATATGAAAATAAACTGAACGGGTCAAGACAAAACAAGAGACAAAATTTTGGAATTATTTGTACTTGTTTTATATAATAATCTGTGAACCACACATAAACCATGTACAATAGAACCTGCCATAATATTCCAAGGGCCTTATAATTGATTAAAGAATTAAGAATTGCATTTACAAATGAATACACAGAGAAAATCGACAGGCTACAATCATTACAATACTATTGAATGTGTCTTTATACATTTTGGTTTCTATGTTAGATGGATACAAATTATCATAAAGCTTGAAAACTACTCAAGTGAGAGTAACAGAGGAACAGCAGTTGAATGATTTATTCTTGTTAAAGAATAAATTTTACTCATCATATATATTTTACATTGGCAGTGAATGTAGAAGCCCAAAAAGTGACATTTCCCTATTACTGCTCACATGCCTGGTACCATATACTTGTACCATATATGAGACCAAGTGATAAATTTTCTACCTCTTAAAATGGTGGCCTTAGCACCATTATAAAGCCTAACCAAATTTTGAAATGGCTAGATGACCTTGATGAAAATGTGTATTGTGTTTGTGGTAAACAATAACACTGATGTGAGATTCATTTAAACATATTTTTACCATAATTTGCAATAAATTCATGACATGCTTCAGATTAGTTGGAACTACAATAATCTCTTATTTTCTATATAGAAAAAATAAGAATGGTAAAAGTATCAACAGAATATTTCAAAATATTCTTTTGACAACTTTTATTTGTTCATTTTAATCATTTATAAATTTGGTATCCATTTTTGTGTGGGTAACAAAATCAACCAAGACAAAAAAACCTAATTACTCACATGCTTTTGAAAATATTAAGTTTATAGAAACATGATCCACATCAAGTACGATCTAGTTCAAAATTAAATAAAAGGTGGCCATCACACCCCAATAAAACAGAGATATAATTACTGTTTATATAAATACAGGTTACAGAGATCAAACAAAACAGGTGGTCACTAGCTTCTAAGCAATAAAGACACCAAAATCATCAAGACATAGCATAATTATCAAGTTATATTTTTCTATGTTATCAATATTCACAAATGTAGGGAAACCAGTCAATTATGATGCAATCTAGCTGGCAAGATATACAACAAAATATGGAATTAAATTTGGACCATGATAAATTCACCAATTGCAGATAAATATACATTTGTGGCATTTCATTCCAGAATATCCAGAACAGAGAACATTTAGTACACATTAGCATATACATGTAGAAGCAATATCATAAAGAATTCAAGTAATAACCTCAATTTTCAAGTTGTGAGATTATCAAATATACAAGTTAATTATATCATTTTGTATATTTGTTCATATCATATATCATTGTTATCTAGTATGATTATTGTTCAAAAACATTACTTAAAACTCTTAAAACATCTAGTAAATAGTATCAGTAGCAGGACATTGGTAGTAGCAAAGACATGGTACCAGTAACAGGACACTGAGTGTAACAGATACATGGTACCAGTAACAGGACACTGAGTGTAACATAGACATGGTACCAGTAACAGGACACTGAGTGTAACAGATACATGGCACCAGTAACAGGACACTGAGTGTAACAAAGACATGGTACCAGTAACAGGACACTGAGTGTAACAGATACATGGCACCAGTAACAGGACACTGAGTGTAACATAGACATGGTACCAGTAACAGGACACTGAGTGTAACAGATACATGGCACCAGTAACAGGACACTGAGTGTAACAGATACATGGCACCAGTAACAGGACACTGAGTGTAACAGATACATGGTACCAGTAACAGGACACTGAGTGTAACAAAGACATGGTACCAGTAACAGGACACTGAGTGTAACATAGACATGGTACCAGTAACAGGACACTGAGTGTAACAGATACATGGCACCAGTAACAGGACACTGAGTGTAACAGATACATGGCACCAGTAACAGGACACTGAGTGTAACAGATACATGGTACCAGTAACAGGACACTGAGTGTAACAGATACATGGTACCAGTAACAGGACACTGAGTGTAACAGACATGGTACCAGTAACAGGACACTGAGTGTAACAGACATGGTACCAGTAACAGGACACTGAGTGTAACAGATACATGGCACCAGTAACAGGGCACTGAGTGTAACACAGACATGGTACCAGTAGCAGGACACTGTGTAACAGATACATGGTACCAGTAACAGGACACTGAGTGTAACAGACATGGCACCAGTAACAGGACACTGAGTGTAACAGACATGGCACCAGTAACAGGACACTGAGTGTAACAGAGACATGGTACCAGTAACAGGACACTGAGTGTAACAGATACATGGCACCAGTAACAGGACACTGAGTGTAACAGACATGGTACCAGTAACAGGACACTGGGTGTAACAGAGACATGCAAAATTACAGATAAATGGTCAGTTCACTGTGAAACAATACTGATCAGATGAGGTTTTAAAGAGTTTGTCCTGTCATAAATAAAAATAATTTAATAATTTGCTGTCTTTTCCAATATCTTCGCCAGCGCAGAGGTTTCCTGGGGGGGGGGGGGGGGGGGGGGTGTTCTGCTACTGGTGTCTTTATTTACTTCTACTTTGCATAGAGTATGAACCAGTTAAAGGCATCAATTCAAGTTCTGAGATAAAGACGGAATAGGTATTAAAGATAGATGAAAATGTATACAATGGATTTCAGTGTTGTGAGAAATCTTCATCTGATATTTTTTTTCTTTGCGTAAACCTCCACCATGAGAGCAGACTATCTCATATCAGCAAGTATCAGGACATTTAACATCATGGATTCTTGCTTCATTCAATGTATTTATGATAATAAGAAAAAAATGATTGATCAATATGATGCATATAAACATTGTCATTATAACAATATAATTGCCAGTTTCAATGAATAGGTATGCATGTGTAAATTTACAAAATGCTAACTACTTTATAATTATATACAATAACTTTCAAAAATGTCAATATCAATACCATATTTGATTGAAGAAAAAAAAGGAGAGTATGATTTCCATACTATAAATATTGTGTAAAACACTTCCACCTGATGCAAGACATTCACAATTGACAAGTATTTATCAAACAGAATTTGGAATTATGATGCAATCATTTAGCAAGTATCAATCTCCATAATTTTATTGTCTCAACCCCACCAATCTTAGACACAACAATCAAATGATATAAAGTCAACTTCTTAAGGAAATAACAATTACAAAAACAGTCACAAACCTACAACCAATCAAATCTGCAAATCAGACACCTAGGCATACATTGTAGTCATGCATACCACAGACATGGCTCAGTGCTGTCATGCTATAGACCTGCATGATACACTGTAGTCATGCATACCGCAGACATGACTCAGTGTTGTCAAGCTATAGACCTGCATGATTGTCATGCATACCGCAGACATGGCTCAGTGCTGTCATGTTATAGACCTGCATGATCGTCATGCATACCGCAGACATGGCTCAGTGCTGTCATGTTATAGACCTGCATGATCGTCATGCATACCGCAGACATGGCTCAGTGCTGTCATGTTATAGACCTGCATGATCATCATGCATACCGCAGACATGGCTCAGTGCTGTCATGTTATAGACCTGCATGATCGTCATGCATACCGCAGACATGGCTCAGTGCTGTCATGTTATAGACCTGCATGATCGTCATGCATACCGCAGACATGGCTCAGTGCTGTCATGTTATAGACCTGCATGATCGTCATGCATACCGCAGACATGGCTCAGTGCTGTCATGTTATAGACCTGCATGATACACTGTAGTCATGCATACCGCAGACATGGCTCAGTGCTGTCATGTTATAGACCTGCATGATACACTGTAGTCATGCATACTGCAGACATGGCTCAGTGCTGTCATGTTATAGACCTGCATGATACACTGTAGTCATGCATACCACACACATGGCTCAGTGCTGTCATGTTATAGACCTGCATGATACACTGTAGTCATGCATACCACACACATAGCTCATCATTTCATAATTGTATATTACACATAAAAAAACATTATCCACACTGTAATTTAGACATCAGATTTTCGCATCTTCTCACTAGCACAATTTCTGCTGGCGCATCAAATGCCCTGGAACAAAATACTAACGTGTCTCCACTTCCTGTGGGACATAAATATTCAAATTCCTTTCAAAACTTCCAACCACAAAATGTGAAATGATCTTCCTATCTCCTTTCTGGTTTAAATAAAATCAAGTCTTCCTTTTAAACAGACCAGACTCTCCTTTGAACAAATTTATAAATATGCTTTGCAACCCTAATTTTCTGCAGCTGTTCTATGGCAAATTATTAATATATATATATACCCTCATGTACATCATTTTATCAACTCATTTACTACTTATTCATACAAAAAAGAGTCACTTTTGGCCCAGATTTTCAAAGATCAAATAATGATTAATGACATTGTGACAAAACTTTATTCATGAGAACACCTGTGCACAATTTAAAGCTATATCATTTTAAAAGTTGATATGATTTCCTAACTGGTAGACTAAATTATCTCTATTGACCTTGATATATAGTGCCTCATATTCACTAACCTTGCCCAGCTCTACCAACCACAGTTTCAAATATATTTATAAGTAATTTGAGATAAAATATACAGACAATCTGGATGGTAGCACCATATTTTATTTGTCAAGGCTTTGTTTTTATATGTAGGATATATGTATATAAAGATACTAAACTAGATCAATAAGTATGATTTCAGTCACTTGAAATAATCAAATGTTGTGCAGTTGTTCCACAGTTATCAATATCACTCATTATGTGCATGGTATCAATTAGAGTGGTCATTTCTACTTACCACAACAAATCATAAAGAAAAACAGATTTTATCACAGGATTAACTTCCTCCTATTTAAATGTCAGGCTGAGATTTATGGAAGTTTCATATATCTTGCACCACACATATTTGTTGTCTACATATGTTTTATTTATGTAATGATGAGTATGTTTATCACAGGTAAAACAACTGTACTAACTGATGAGAAATATGTGAGAACTAATCAGGAGGACTGGCCAAAAATATGTGAGAACTATTCAGGAGGACTGGCCACAAATATGTGAGAACTAATCAGGAGCACTGACAAGAAATGCGAGAACTAATCAGGAGTACTGGCCTTAAATGTGAGAACTAATCAGCAGGAGGACTGGCCTTAAATGTGAGAACTAATCAGCAGGAGGACTGGCCTTAAATGTGAGAACTAATCAGCAGGAGGACTGGCCTTAAATGTGAGAACTAATCAGCAGGAGGACTGGCCTTAAATGTGAGAACTAATCAGCAGGAGGACTGGCCTTAAATGTGAGAACTAATCAGCAGGAGGACTGGCCTTAAATGTGAGAACTAATCAGCAGGAGGACTGGCCTTAAATGTGAGAACTAATCAGCAGGAGGACTGGCCTTAAATGTGAGAACTAATCAGCAGGAGGACTGGCCTTAAATGTGAGAACTAATCAGCAGGAGGACTGGCCTTGAATGTGATAACTAATCAGGAACTCTGCCCTGAAATGTGAGAACTAATCAGGAGCACTGACAAGAAGTGTGAGAACTAATCAGGAAGACTGGCTAGAAATAAACAAGAACGACTGGCCAAAATTGTGCAGAGTCAGTAGTATTGGTGAAACAATGCAACAAATCTGATTAATTATGGATATAAAATGAAAAGCTTAAATGTTTTGAACTTTGCATTGTAAACTAAGTAAGCCCTAACTTCAGGATTCATTATCCTGGAATGTGACCAGCAGTGCACAAATACAACATAATCATCTGATCATCTTTATCTGACTAAATGTCTAAAACATCTGGCCTTGATACTTTATCTTCCAAAATGCAATCAATAAATTTAGGCAACATGTCATCCATGCTTCCCCATTGATTCATTTAGCCCAGCATTGAGCCTGCACATTGTCACGACTCATTACTGTTTCACAACATATTGCCATAAAGCAAAATTACGCTTTCACATATATTCCAGTTGATGAAGTTATTTCCTTTATGCAATACCGGATATGTATTGCAGATGAATGTACCTGAATTAATCCTAACATTTTCACAATACACATCTTTTTTTTCAATCTTCCTCACAGTTACTTCTGTACTCCAAGCATCTTTTTGGCCCGCTCGTATATGACGTAGGAGACACTAACAGCTGGAAGTACTTTCATGAAGTTAGGAAGGATTCCACGATACAGACCACGAGGTCCCTCCTTTTTCAAGATATTCTTTGCTAGTGTTACCATACCAATTTGTCCCTCTCCCGACATGGCTGTAAAACGATTAAAACAAATATCTGAAATTACAATTTCAAACCAGTCTGAAGCTGAAAATATCTTGTTTCTACTCAAATCTTTTTAAAAAGTCTGATGAAACATCACATTTCATACGTTTTAATATTTTAATTTTTCAACAAATCACACAAGCTTTATTTTTCTCTTTGATGAGAACAAGATTTTCTCTCCTGGCATTGAAAGAAAACAAAAATAACAGAAGTATCTCAGTAAGCCAACAAGTCAAAGTGAGTTATTGAGTTTAATGAAGACATACCACCAGCCTGTAGTTTAGTCCTGACGAGAGCCAGTGGGTAGGAAGCCAGCTGTCCACATGTACTGCTCATAGTGCCACAGGCCAGCAGGATCATTATGCCTGGATCCTTCACCTCAGGATTTTGCTTTAAATACTGCAGCTTGAGTGTCTGCGAATATCAAAGTTGACATGAAATGAAAAAATCAATTAATTTACTTGCAAAGTTCAGCACACGTAAACTAAAATTTTCAGAATAATTTTGGTATACACCAAATTTTATTTCGCTTACTTTTAATATTGTATTTATTTGGGATACAACTGGCATGGCAGTATCTAACAAGCAAGACCAGTATGTAGTAATATAAAGTATTTTAATACTCTTAAGAGATACATTTAAAATTTTAATATTTACCTCATAAATAGTAAGATCTATGCCAGCATAAGGTATGATCCCCAGCAAGTTAGGGATATAACCCTTGTATAATGCCACGGCCCCCTCCTTCTGGTAGATCTTCATAAGACAGTCCACTATACTCTTGTACTGTCCTGTTTTACTCACTGCTAGACGGGTTTTCACTACCTATATATTAAGAATAATAAATAGATTTGTTTTTCCATCCATTTGAAATATTCATACTAAAATATTAATGGAAAAAGGCAAGACACATTACAAATATGCCACAAGAATGCAAATGTCTGCCTAGAATTCTACTTCTAAGAACATTGTATAATCTTTTGAAACAGCAGCCATTTGGTCTGTTTTTATAAATACTTTGATGAATACTATACTTTTCTTTCTGTTATTTGGACCAAAAAATGGAATGTTTCAAAAAGGTGTTTTTTGGAAATATTATTTTGATAGTTTTCAAGTGATGATAAAATATTTCAAAACTTAACCTCCAATGGATATATAGTTGTTTGTGCAATTGCCCCAGCACATGAACCTGCAGCAAATCTTTCTACAACTGTGATTGGCTTATCACTGTCTCCTTGTAATAATCTTTTCAGCTACAAATATAATACACAAATCTATAATATGACAATTTCCACAATTCACTTCAGGAACAGCCAAACTTATGATAAACCAATCTGTATTAATAAAGTTATGTGAATAAAAATATATGATTTGGCGCACAGTAAGAAATATAACTTGCTAAAAATTTTCTGTTCAGACCATCGCCTTTATCAATTTCTTTATGCATACCTGCTCGTAGGCACCAAATTTTATGGCAGATTCTGGAGCAATCTTGAGAACATTAGCGAAGTTTCCTCGCCACAAGGACTTGACTCCTCCCTCGTGTAGCATGGTTTTGAATCCACTTACTATGCCAAGGTTACTCTGACTCCCATGCACCTGGAACAAAACGGTTAATAACATACATTTGATGTTAAAGTAATGACTTATAAGAGAAAAAGAAAATGACAACCTCCTATTGTGGAAATTTGGAAGATTTGAAACCAGCTTCTTTCAAGATGTCAGACATGGCATTTTAAAACTTCACTTGTTTTGGAAAAAAAATCACAAAGCTTTTCCCATTTACACATATCATATGTATATAAATAAATGACACAATATCAACTGGGACTACAGAAAATCACAGTGGCGGCCTAGTTGTTAATTGTTAGTTGTGCATACCTGTAGCATAACCTTCAAGCGGTCAAGTGGGGCTGTAAATGTTCTTGACACAGCCCCAGCCATACCTCCAGCTACCAGGTGGCGCCACCACATACCACTTTGTCTCTCCTTTTTGGTAAACTCCGGCGGAACTGTCATGGCATCACCTATGTCTATCATCTACAAAAATAATTTTCAATGGGTAATGGGTATTTCTCTGCACACCATTTCTTTGCACATAATTAAATAGGAGTTGGGAGACTGCAGATCCCTTGACTTATTTCAACCAGATGCAGAGTAGCGTCTCACCTATCTCCTCATATTGCTCACTTCTCCATATTCCACAGGGTGAAGATAAAAATTCTGAGATGCATTTCTTCCACAACTTATACATGTCAGTCGCACAAATGTAAGTGATTACACTTTGAAAAAAATCATTTTTATTGAGGCATGAGTATTCACTAAAATAAGTTTGTCCCTGATACCTTTACCATTCAAAAAAATTAATCATTTAACCAATTAGTCTTAAGATCCACAGTCCAATCAATAATGTATACTCGATCAATCATAATCACTGAATATTCTTTTTAAAAGTTTTTTCAAAATGTTCATTGAGGCATATCTGGTCATTAAAGCATGATGTTCATCACCAATAACAATAGTGTTAATCAGGTTGAATTAATCAACCAAAAATGACAGTGCAGTCACTTAATGCCAAATTCAAAGTTTATAAGTGTTCATTTAAACTTGATTGTTAACTCAAGCATGAATATTTCATCAAGTCATAATGGAGAACATTATGATGGACACTTCCACAAAGTTTCTAACATGGATGTCATACGGTAGCCAATATAAAGACGCGTCTAAGTTTCTTTGCACAGTATTAAAGTGCTCAAAAGTGTGACTGTTCCTCTGGTAGCTCTGTCGATAAAAATCATTGAATATTTTTTTTGTCAATTCTTTATTTACTGTGTTCATTGAAGTGTGACTGCTAACATAAACAAAAATGTCATCACTGATACAAATATTGTTAATCAAATTGCATTATTCAGCTAAAATAATGCCCCCATTCATTATATTCTTGTCAAATTAAAAGTTTTTTTTAAAGTGTTCATTGAGTTATGACTGTTCACTCAAGCCTGAACTTTTCAAGAAGGTCCTCCAGAGAACCTTATGATACACATTTCCACCAAGCTTCAAGTATGGATGTTTTATAATAGCCAACATGAAAGACACATCAAAGCTTTTTGTGCAAAATCTTGAATTACTCATTGAAGGGTGTTTGTTAACTGAAGCATGTCTTTCATTCAGGTAACTTAAGCTACTTTTCAAGGTGGACCATTCCATCAAAATTATAAAGCTGTCTCCAATAACCATATAGCACAGGTCATGGCTCTTAAAGCTGACAGACAGAAGCATGGACAGAAAATGACATTTTAGTCTTGCCGACAGCTGTCACAAGTTCGACAAAAATAGAAGTAGAAAGGTTCATATGATCTTGAAATGTTGGTCAAGGCAACCATCTGGCATATCATTCCAAGATCCTTATATGATGCATCCATGGTTCAAATTTTAAGCACCAATCAATATTTGTCATTAAGTTATCATAATAACAAAAATTAAGAGATGCCCTGAAGCCCACACACCCACCTGCCCAGATAGCACAGGCTCCCAACAATACCCTTTCGACAAATTTGCCATGAGGTAACAAAAACCACAAATTTGCTATTTTCTGCTCCCATAAAGTTTTGAAAATTTGTGAAAACTCTCTCATAACACATCAAACATAATTTAGATTAAACAAAGCTCAGGTACAAATAAGCAGTTTGTTATCATATACTGTCTTAGCAATCTGGAAAAGAGAAGACAGAAAGAAATTTGTGAGCATTAAATCAACATACAGGTGTAAAGAGAGGAAACTGAAATAACAAAAAGAGTGGAGACAGAGCTTTGGAATAAACATAACCCGATGGGTTGATAGCTATGCTGACTTAAATGGAAACACATGAACTGTGTAACTTGCAAATTTTCTGTGGGCTCTGCATGCCAGTCCAGTCACTTTTCACCCTTATATAATATATGCACAGTAATCGCACATTGCTTAAGAAACACTAGATGCTTCAGACTCTCTGTTTGCCTACCTTATTCTTATTACAAAATCACAACTATGATAAGGTCAAAATATTTTGGCAAACACTGACATCACTTTGTGTTTGCCATGCATGCCCAATATTTAGTATCTCCAGTTCATCGTTCATGAGATATGGCCTGCACAACAATCAAGGTCAAGATCACAGTATCAAGGTCAAATGTCAAACCTGTAAAAAATGAATATGGTTTTTAACATAATGTTGATATATAACAGATATGAACTACTTTTTATTCATTTTTAATGGATAAGATGTTGCGTGTACAAAAATTTTGAAGTAAAGGTCAAGTTCATGGGTAACATGACTAAAAAGGTATGACGAGGCACAGCTATGACATAAGACATTTCTGTACACGAAGTTTTAATTTCCTCTTATAAGCAGAGATGTGCTCTGTACAAAATTTGTGACCTCAAGGTCAATGATGGCATCACTAAGATTTGAAAGAATGTGAATCTCTAACTCTCTATCTACCTCTGTATTAAATATGAAACATATTACTGGTAGTTTTGGAGAAGATTTTCAAACATAGTCTTGATATATAACAGATATGAAGTTCTTTTTATTCACTTCTGATGGTTGAGATGTGACATGTACTTTCAATGTGTCAAGGTCAACAGTCACATCAACGGTCATATGCACTAATGTCAATGGTGACATCACTAAGATTTGAAGGAATGTGAATCTTCACCTCTATAGCTATCTCTATATAGAATATAAAACATATTTTACTGGTAGTTTTGGAGAAGATTTTTAAAGAAATGCTGACAGATGGACAGACAGACATTTTCCCCGCTCCTAAAGCTCTGCAACTTCAAGAAGTCAGCAGAGATAAAAAGCAAACAAAAACAAAACTAAATCTTAAACTCAGAAACATATAGATAAATGCTGGTATGCGCCAAACAATGTCTCAATAACACAAGCGGTTGATTTTGATTTTATCAAAGATAAAATAAAAGGCGTAAAAAATATGTATGTGGAGTTTCATGTCAAACAGAAGCTGAGATATGCCTGACAGAAAAAAAACAATTTATGGTTTAGCTTCATCAGAGATAAAAAAAAGAAAAAATAATTAGCATGGACACTGAGAAATTTCCTTCTGAAAAGATAATTTACAATACTTTTGGAAGTTTTCAACCTTTTTTTTCTATCATAATAAATCTTTTTTTTACATTTCATGGGAAAACACATTTCATGGGAAAACATTTATTAGCAATGCTTTGCTAAAAATCAATTTATTAAAAAAAAAATATTTTATGTACTTTTTTCATCAAATACTATATAATTTATCTTTTAATCAATATTCTACCTGTAAAGTGAAGTTTTGTTGGACACTGCTGGGCATTTGCAGTTAATATGAGTAACACAAAATTTCGGAGAATAAACACCATTTTTAAAGAATGTAATTAAAGGTTGCAAATGAAAATGTCAAATGGATAAAGACAACAATGTGATTCAAAATGAGGACATGCAAAAAGTGGCATCACCTACCTTTGGTCAATGCTGTTGTGTGTATTTTCTTTCACTTCTGATAAAATGTATATCACAGAATAATTTTGCAAATGATATAATTGGTAAGATAATTTGGAAACTTGTGTCTTTTAAATTGCCAAATGACCAATCACCATTTATTGTATGACTAACTGGAAACTTGTGCTTGAATAAATGTTATTGTTTTATTTTTACTGACCTCAACCACTCCCATCCCTTCTAAAACTACTTTTTAGTTAATGCCCTGCACTGGGGGAAGAGGAGCTGAGAAATGTCAGACACAAAGTCAAACAAATAAAGAGTCAATAACAGTTTTGAAAATTTTCCACATTTGTCTTGCATGGATTTGTCATTTCTTATGGTGCTTTTTTCTGTTTTTGTTTCACTTTAAATCTACTCACAAGGCTCTGCCTCCAGTACTGAACCATATCTTCCAATTCTGCTTTGGGGTAAAACTGGAAGAACTCCCGCCATTCCTTGAAATCCACCGATAGGCTCCCATCTTTATCAATTCTATAATTCCACAGGAAAAAAGAAAATCCAGTGGGTCTAGTTGCTTATTAACAGAAGCCTTCAACGTGTTTTGTTCTCCCAAGCCTGGGAGTGCAGAAGTGACATACTTGTACCTGTGTTAGTACTTAGTGCACTGTGACGGGGCATCACAAGGGTTAATATTCTAGACAACTATGTAAAAATGACATACAATATTCTATATTGTTGAAAACCATCTGGACTCTTGTCTCGTCAACTTATTTCATATGAATTCTGTCTTGAACAAAAAGGTAGTTAGCAAAAGTTTTAAACATATGCTGAAAAGAAAGCAATAACTAATAATTTTTTTATTTTCACATCAATATCTTTTTTGTTAAATCTGCCAACACTAGCTAGAGAATTTGAACAGCATATCATATTTTTTTTTTTGAGACAAAAATCAAGACCGTTTAATTAAGAGGCACAATAATGAGTGAAAATCATTCACTACTGTATTGTGATAGAAAATATGGTGACATCTTGCCTTGATTTTATCTTGTCCTCAGATTTATTTATTTGATAATGAGCTACTCTGTTAACATAAATAATTAAATCAAATTTCAGTTTTTACTTGGATTCAACCTTATTTGTTGGATTAAAACTTTGAAAGTTTTTATTGCCTTCTAATATAGACAATTTTGCATTTTATCAAGTTCTGATAAAAACTTTCACAAATGTCATCATATAACATGCTTCATGCAGAAAGTCGATCTATACCTATACACAATATGTATAACAGATTCAGAAAGAGTGAGAAGAAATGAAAACTAAGGAAAGAGAAATAGTTGCTGTTATGCCATGAAGGGAAGGCCTATGCACAATTACCATTAAAACAGCTGGGGGAGTAATTTCCATTTTGACATGTAATAAAAATACCTCATGCACATGTACATATTTGTACACAAGTGGAATAATAGTATAAAATGTAAAAAAACAAAAATCAATGGTAACCATATTAGGAAAGTGTTGGGTTTCCAGTTTTCACGCCCCGCCCCATACTTACAACAGAGGCACGCCAGAATTGCACCATTTCCTCGAATGAGTCGCTTGGCATCAAGAAGAAGAAATCCCGCCACTCCTTCCAGTCTATCTTTAAGTCGCCATCTTTGTCTATTCTGTACACCACCAAGTGGTGAGAGTGAGAAACCCAGTGCTATCAGGCAGTGTCTATCACATGCAGTCACACTATCATTGATATGTCTAGACTCTTCATCATTACACAAACAAAAAATCACAATAATACATCAAGGTAATTTTTTTCTTAAATTTTTTTCTGATTCTAATCATTTTCAATGTAAGCAAAAATAGCCAATCATATCTCTTGCCATTTTGTCACCCTTCGAGGGTGAATGTGTTTTTGATGTGCTTCAATGAGCCAAATTTATTTGATACAGCGATGATTCAAACTTTGGTTAAGATGTTATATTTAAAGGAATGAGCTCACATTTCCTGTACTGAATTTCACTTTCTTTTGGAGAATATGCATATGAAATATCCTGAAACAAGCCTATTAAAAAAATCTAGCAATACATGGTCTTAGATCTGGCCCACAAGTCTGCTTTGCCAATAACTCTTTGATCTCTAGTGAATGGATCTTGGTAGAGACTGTTATTATAAGGACTCTGCTATTATAAAGTGTCTAGAAATATCAATGCACATTCAGCTAGGTTTGATCCCTTCAACACCCATACAGTAAACACTTAAGTGGCAGATCTTAACAACAATTTTACATTTAGATGATAGACAGTCATTAGTGAAACTCTTTATCCAGGATAAAACAAGATAAAATGGGTTATTTTTTAAAAGCCTTTCAATAGACATTTTGACAGAAGATCAAAATTGGTAGGATAGTGTCATTAATTCACAAGATATAATTAACACACTAATGTAATGTAAATATTAAATCAGATGTTGTGTGCAAGATCTTGTAAATATACATATATCAATGGTGGTTTACGATTTTAGATTCAGCTTTTATCAACACCTTATATCATAAGGTACTTATGTATCCTAAATAACTTCTGTATATCAATGCATTATGTAATGACGAATACCACTTTGTGAATACCACTATGCAATAAAGGAAAGTACAAAATAAAGCATAACATTCCACAGACTGTGGAAAATATAAAAGTACATGTGTTTCTCTTTCAAGTGTTCCATTTAAGTTTTAATGTTAATTTTTTTTTCTTCATTGGGGGTAAAAAAAACAATGTACATTCTTTAAGATGGTTAATTCAATACATTCTACGATATATTTTGTTAAAAAAAGAATAAACACTGGAAACACAAGTATTTTCATTTAGCCAAACTCAAAAGCTTTTGTTGTCAGCATAAACTTGAGATGTTTATTCAAGCTCTATAGCATGCAATAATCACCATTTTGATCAAAATAAAACTAAAACATCTGAATTGTTAAATTATCAAACAAACATAAAGATTATAAAAATGTGACACTCATAATTGTTTATGTAAACTTTTTTTTTACTTTAACTTTATGTGGATGGGAAAGAGGGGTTGTTAACTGTATAACTTAAGAATATTATATATTGCTGAACCAAGTAAATTGCCTGGATTAAGTTTTTATCTCTTACAAATTCCAAAAAAATCCCCTGATCAATTATTGAAAATATAATTATGAACTAATGTCAATAAGAATAACTTGCAAAAAAGTTTAAAATTTGAAAGGTTTGATGAAAATAAAATAAAAACCAGAATATTTTTTCTCTTTATAAGTGCATGATGTAGATATAAAATCTGTTCAGTGTAAAGTCATCTTAAAGGCAATCATATACAGGAGTATGATCTTGTAATGTGTATGTATTATAACCATGAGAGACTTAATGTGTGATATGAACTGGCCACTGACCTTCTTGTGAGCTGCTCAGCCTCAGCCAGGTCCACAGAGATGCCCAGTTTGCTGAGAGCTGCCTGCACCTCTGATGGCTCCACCTGTCCTGTATTAAACATTGCACATGATGTATTCTGCTTGTCATCTAATATTTTAATTTTTTTGAAGAAAGGAATGATAATTTTACATATGAAAAAAAATATATTATCAGACCAAGAATGATCTTCACAGACATACCATCTTTATTTTTGTCCAGATCTGAGAAGGCAAGTTTGAGTTTCTTTTCATGGTCTTGCATATACTGCACAAATTCTGCAAAGTCCAGCTGCAGATTAGCATTCTGGTCTGCCCTTGATATGATTTCCTGAAATAAAAGTCATTTGTTTGATAAAAAAAAATGAATTTTTTTGTTACCACATCGTTGGTGTAGCATGATCTAGGGTGCAGATATTTCAATTCAAACTCAAACTTTCTTTCTTTACAAAATGATCAATTTCAATTGATAAATGTGGTAGTGATGCCTTGTGCCTGGTACAAATCATGGCCATGTAGTAATTTCCTTTTTTGCAAAACTTAGGAATCAATTTTTCAAAGATTGCAATGTCAATCACTGATGTCTATAGCTTTCATCAAAATTTCAAATTTTAAGTAAGCTTTAAAACAAATTTAAACATTATTGGATGTCTATTAAAGGGATTAAGCATCAATTTTGCAAAAAAAAGTTTAAAATTTACATATTGGTGATAAATGTAATTGTCTTTCTTGTCTACTTTCTTTTTAATTGATGCATCGCCATGTTTGCCTGTTAATTCTATTCTAATAAGACCCTAATTTATTGCTCCTTTACGAAAGCACACTTCTTTCTTGGCATCATTTTTATGTGGATTGTTATCATAGAGGCACTGAAAGGTAAGATGACATCATGAGAGTATGGCTATATACCTGTGACATCATGAAATGTATTGTCTTTTGAATAGTGCCAGAATGATGTCAAACAGTGCTACCTTACTTTGAGCCTCAATTGAGGTCAAACAAAGATCACGCTACCTGTGTTTACCTGTCACATGCCGCTTATTGCTCAGACAGACCTCTGCTGGGAATGCAACTTTTATGTCGTATAGCAACTTATCTTATCTAGGCTGCATGCAATCCCCCTTAAAGGCCTAATGTGGAAAAAATGATATCAAACCCTGCCTTTGATCACAGGTTTGGCCTTATGTCTCAAGGACTTTGAATGTCAATACTGTGAATGCCTATAATTGTTTTTTTCACACCACTGAATGGGAAGACATCATAGGTTGGATGGAATCAGCCTTAATCCCTAACGGACGGGAAGAACAGCAACGTCCCCATTGTTCTGGCTTGATGATGTCATTTGTAACATTCTGAAGGACTGCAACTTATTACAATGTATAATCATGTTAATGATCGACTGCACTGGACCATGAACCCAGCACTTCATTAAGCATATTGAATAACCATGGTTATAAATTTTATAAATTTAGTATGTAGATATGCTAGTTCAGAAAAAAATTGGTAAGTCCTGCCAATCAACAAAATTAAGATAGGCTAGTCCATTTTGGATTAAAGGCTGCGCTGAATAGAATTGAATTGCTTTTTTTTGTCAACATATATAAATATAATGATTTTCTACAGGAAAGAAAGATGAAATTTTCATATCGGGGTTCTATTTGAATGATACGCACATCAGAACATACTGTATACAGAGAAAAATTCGCGCCTAGTTATTTTCGCGCCATCGGCGTTTTCGACAGGTTCGCGCCGTTTTATTTTCACGAATTTTGGATTTCGAGTACATAATATTATCACAAATTACGCTTTGCAGGTCGAGAATAGAACAAAACCATCCATTATTGCGCAATATATTAATATTTCAATGCCAGTTAATAACAATCATTTTTGCGCTAAAAACAAGAGCCTCTTTGTTTTGACTTTGTTCTCACTGATTCCAATTAACAGCGTTCACAGTTTTGCATTTCGTCACTGTCCCCACTACTTTGAGTCGTGTCTTCCCTTTTTGACAGAAATGCCTTCACACGTGGATCGATTTTAATTGCGTTTTAAATGATAAATAAAGGTATTTACCCAATATTATCACAAATTATGCTTCGCAGGTCGAGAATTTATCCATGAAGTAAAACGTAAATATCATGTACGTGATGTCGCGGTAATTCACTTCCGCAACACGAGGAGAAGCCAGGGATCCATCATTGCGCAATATATTAATATTTCAATGCGTGTGGATAGACTCCAATTGTTTTCGCGCCAAAAATAAGAGCTTGTCCCCGTCACTCCCGCTTTTTAACATGACGACCTCGTATTGCGTAATGCATGTTAAATGGATGAATGAATTTGTTCTGTTCTCGGCCTGCAAAACGTATATGGTGTTAATATGGTCACTGGGTCAATATGGTCATGCTTGGTATCAAAATGACCGGGAGAGTCCCCTCTTCAATTTCGCATCCATTTAATTTCGCGAATGACGTCCTGGCGCGAATAAACGCGAAAATAAAAAGGTCGCGAAAATTTGTCTGTATACAGTATAGGATTGAATTATTTTTTGTAAACGTAAAAAATATTAAGAATACTGATTTTATACAGAAAACAAAGATGAAATCTTCATATTGGGCCTTTATTTAAGCTATATGCAGATCAGAACTTTTAGAATTGAATTATTTTTTGCAAATGTAGAAAATATAAAAAAAAGATAAAGATAACCCCTAACAGATGGGAAGGATGGCAACGTCCACCACTGGCAACAGACGGGAAGGACGTTGACGTCCCCATTGTTCTGGCATAATGACGTCATTTTGTAACATTCCCTTGGGCAGCAACTTGTTACAATGTGATCATGATAATAACACCAGACCGTAGAGAAAGTATAAGAGCAATTATTGCCAGTGTGAGTCAGATGTCAAATTGTTTTCACAGCACTTAATTTTTTTCTCTATGGTCAGACTGATTGGATTATGAGCTCAGCACTTCATGGGACATATTTAGTAACCATGGTTAAAAATGTTATTAAATTAGTATGTAGATACACAAGTCCAGAAAAAAAATGGTTAGTCCTGCCAATTAATAAAATTTAGATAGGCTAGTCTGTTAGGGAAGGACGGTAACGTCCATCAGCGGTAAAGGGCGGGAGGGACGTTGACATCCCCATTGTTCTGGCTTAATGACGTCATTTTGTAACATTCTGGAGGGCTGCAACTTGCTACAATGTAATCATGACAATGATGCCAGACAGCTTGGATCATGAATATTGACCCCATTAGCGTTGAGCATACTGAATAACCATGGTTATAAATTTTATTTATTTTAGTTTACAGACACAGGTAGTGGTGGCAATCGGTTATATTTTCCAAACTGATGATCGCTTTGGCCAAATCAACCGATTATCGATTAATAATCAGTTCGTTATCAAAATATCAGACTTTTGCATGTCATTTCTGTTCTAATTGTCCAATTTACACCAAATTTGAACTAAACTTACTGAAAATTCCTTGTTCTTATGATTGGGAAGCATTTCCAAGCAAGTGATAATTTTATGCAACGATGGGTGAGCAATACGACATTGTTTTGAACGTTCTGCTTTGTTTACATCACGCACTTCTTTGCTTTTGTTCACTTCTTTTATATATGTATTCCTACGCCGGGAAGCATGCGCAAATTGGAATCTATTGCATGCACACAGCGAACACTCCACAGTGGCGTCAGTTGCTTGTACCACATTGCCCACAGAAAAAAACGAATCACAAACCAAGCAATGCTTGTCAAAATAGGAACCATCCGACGGCATCCGTGTTACAAAAAAAAGTTAGCTCAATTTCGAGAATTCTTGTCAAAATACATAGGAAATCAGTGAGTGCTCCACAGTACTGTTAATATTTGAATCACCGGAACACGTGGCGCCACCTAGCGGCCGACGGCGTGACGTATGAGATTGGGATGGCAATAAGTATACTCGGCACAACCAATTGGCATCTCGTCGAGAGTACTATAGACACTATTGATTCTAGGTTTCTAGGGCCAACAACCGCCAATTATCCAACAAAACATGGTCAGTACATTACATGTGTGCTATAGTGGGGTATACCCACCAGTAAAAATTTTGAGTTGTCAATGATGTAAATCGGCCAAGAACTGACTGAGCAGCGCCAATTTGTATACAAATATAACAAGATGGAACTCACGCACGTGCACATTGTGACAAAATCGGGGTCAATGGGTGCAATTTTCATAACAATTTATTCAAACCATTCAAATAAACTTTTCTGTGCAAAAAAAATCCAATGTTCTATTAATTTTGCGTTCACAAGACATTTCCAAAATTATCAGCCAATCCTATGATTGCGCGAATCCTATGGTTGTTAGCTCTACACAAATGCTGGAGAGATATGAGCGTTTACCAGTATGAGCGTGGGACTATATGAGAGTGGGCTTATATGAGCGTTAGGTGTTACGAGCGTAATCTCAATAAAATTATTTGTCAGTGTCGTATAATTTTTTAGAAGTCTATGTAAAATTAAATTAAAGAATATTCAATTGAATCATTACAATTTGTAAGTCTGACAATTCTTAACATTTTGAGCAGAGAACACTGGATATTGCCAGCTATCTACCAGTGTGTCAATCTTCATTTCTATACGCTCACGATTAATAAATAGCACTTAATTCTATATTTTGTGGTCAAAACATTGCTTAAAAACCAATGGTAGAGTGAAATTTCACAAATGAGTTCAATGTCTTGATTTCCACCTTGTGTCAATTGAATATATGCTCATATTGTCCCACGCTCATATTGTCCCACGCTCATATTGTCCCACGCTCATACTGGTAAACGCTCATATCATCCAGGTACAGCCGACGACAACAGAGCTGCGGACGACAACAGAGCTGCGGTCGACAACAGAGCTGCGGTCGACAACAGAGCTGCGGTCGACAACAGAGCTGCGGTCGACAACAGAGCTGCGGTCGACAACAGAGCTGCGGTCGACAACAGAGCTGCGGTCGACAACAGAGCTGCGGTTTCATTTCCAAAGCCTTTAAAGTGCGTCTGCACTCTGAAATATATTTACACCAAGTTGTTTTCTGACACTTACATAATCAAACAAAATCAAATGGTGTGATAAACATCGGTAATCAATTGATAAACTGAACCACAGCTTTGTTGTCGTCCGCAGCTTTGTTGTCGTCGGCTGTACCCTCCTCTTCACAACGGCTGTCATATTGGTCAACAAGTGTCCGATATTATCGCCCATTTAGAATTACTCAAAATTAAACAAATAGTCACGTTATCTTCGTATATAAATCCTGCAATTTTATAAAAATGTCGAGTAGTTTTAACGTGTGCTTGCATCTTCACAAAAAAATGGTTTGTCGCGTGAATATTGACAAAATACTAACGTGGGCGTGTTCCTGGACATCTTTTTCTGGCACGGCTTGAGCCCGAAGTGCCGTTGCAAGCTCATTTACTTCAATTTTTCCATCGTTGTTGACATCTAACTTTTCGAAAAGTTCTCTGAATCTCTTACTTTCGTCTGCGTTTGTTTCTTTGGAATCAGGAGCCATGTTCTCCTGCAATTTTCACAACGGCCGTACACCAAATCCAGTTCCCTGCCGATGGTTGATTGGGTCTTGTGTATATTTGGACCTGAATCACGTGACCGACCCAAATCAGTCGCTGGCGTTTTCGACCGTTCTCCTCACCACCAACATATCAAGGAGACAAGTGCCTTCGGCTGGGAAAGGATGCTGTCTCTCTCTGTTGTGGCTATCTCTCACTTATGCAACTGTCTCTCACTGCTATAACTGTCTCTCACTGCTATAACTGTCTCTCACTGTTGTAATTATCTCTCACTGATGCAGCTGTCTCTCCCTTGTACAGCTATCTCACTGATGCAGCTGTCTCTTACATGTGCAGCTATCTCACACTTATGCAGCTGTTTCTCACTTGTGCAGCTATCTATCTCTGCTGTAACTATCCCTCACTTGTGCAGCTATTTCTCACTGTTGTGACTATCTCTCACTTTGCAGTTATCTCACTTATGCAGCTGTCTCTCCCTTGTACAACTATCTCTCACTGATACAGCTGTCTCTCACTTGTGCAGCTATCTATCTCTGCTGTAACTGTCTCTCGCTGTTGTAATTATCTCTCACTTATGCAGCTGTCTCTCCCTTGTACAGCTGTCTCACCGATGCAGCTGTCTCTTACATGTGCAGCTATCTCTCACTTATGCAGCTGTTTCTCATTTGTGCAGCTATCTATCTCTGCTGTAACTACCCCTCACTTGTGCAGCTATCTCTCACTGTTGTAACTATCTCTCACTTTGCAATTATCTCACTTATACAGCTATCTCTCACTTGTTCAGTTATCTATCTGTGTTATAACTGTCTCACTTTTGTAACTATCTCTCACCTATGTAGCTGTCTCTCCCTTGTTCAACTATCTCTCACTGATGCAGCTGTCTCACATATATGCAGCTATCTCTCACTTATGCAGCTGTCCCTCACTTGTGCAGCTATCTATCTCTGCTGTAACTGTCTCTCGCTGTTGTTATTATCTCTCACTTATGCAGCTGTCTCTCCCTTGCACAGCTATCTCACTGATGCAGCTGTCTCTTAAATGTGCAGGTATCTCACTTATGTAACTCTCTCATTTGTGCAGCTATCTCTCACTGCTGTAACTATCTCTCACTGCTGTAAGTATCTCTCACTTTGCAGTCATCTCACTTATGTAGCTGTCTCTCATTTATGCAGCTATCTCTCCCTGTTGTAACTGTCTCACTATTGCAGCTATCTCCCAATATTGCAACTATTGTAACTATTTCTCACTTGTTGTAATTATCTCTCACTTTTTCATGTCTCAATGCAGCTATCTCTCAATTATGCAGCTATCTCTTATTCATGCAGCTATCTCTTATTTATACAGCTATATCTTATTTATGCAGCTATCTCTTATTTATCCAGTTATCTCTTATTTATGCAGCTATCTCTTATTTATGCAGTCATCTCTTATCTATGCAGCTATCTCTTATTTGTGCAGCTATCTCTCAATTATGCAGCTATCTCTTATTCATGCAGCTATCTCTTATTTATATGCAGCTATCTCTCAGTTATGCAGCTATCTCTTATATATGCAGCTATCTCTTATTTGTGCAGCTATCTCTCAGTTATGCAGCTATCTCTCAGTTATGCAGCTATCTCTTATAAAAATATCTGCATTTCACCCATATAGACCCCTTTGTACAAAACCTTGCAGGGCCTCAATAAGTAGGTCAATAAATAGGTCAATTTACCGATGGTTGAAAACAAAGCTCTAATACAGAAATATGGGCATATTGGAGGTAATTTTCATTTCTAATGTAATTATGACAACAAATAAGTGATAATTGTGCCATTCATAATATGCTAAAAGCGCAACCCTTCACATAAACTTGCAAAACAAAAGTGAAGTGGAGATTAGTTTAGTGTCATTTCCACCAGAGGGCAGGCAACGTGGTGACGGAACAGCGAGATCACACACTCTTATCACTGTCAGTGGCGAATTTTGTCGCGGCCAATACCTCATATAGCAACTTTTTTTTTTCAAATCTCGTCACCCTTCCTCTTTGATCACGTTCATGCTTTGTTTATATATGTATGTAACAAGTCCGAGTTATTTCATGATTTTGGAGAGAAATATTATTATTAATGTTGGGATTTAAATTTCATTTACAATATTTTAAATATGATATCTGATATAAATATAATAATACATGTATATTAAATAATTCTTAGAGATCAGTATGTGAATCAATTATACATGTAGATAATCTTGGAAAGTGGCCTGTAGTATGTCGACTTTTGCCACTGTTGATATTGATATTATAGACATAATCATAGTTCAGAATATTGCATACACAATCAAAATCCATAGACAGAAGTACTTTCAATTTATAAACAGCACATGTCTGCTTATAATTTCAAAATCATAGGTCTAGGCCGGGGGTCTAGGCAATCGTAAATTATTTTTGCCACATTATTAATATTGACAAGTGCCTTCGGCTGGGAAGTGATGCTGTCCCTCACTGTTGTTGCTATCCCTCACTTGTGCAGCTGTCTCTCAATTGTGCAGCTATCTCTCACCTATGCAGCCATCCCTCACTTATACAGCTATCTCTCACATGTGCAGCTGTCTCTCACTTGTCTCACTGTTGTAACTATCTCTCACCATGTGCAGCTGTCTCTCAACCTGTGCAGCTGTCTCTCCCCATGTGCAGCTGTCTCTCCCCATGTGCAGCTATCTCTCCCCATGTGCAGCTATCTCTCACCATGTGCAGCTATCTCTCAACCTGTGCAGGTACAGGTATTTCTCACTGTGTGAAGCTGATAGTGTTGTTCGCATTTGACTCATGTTGGCCCCTTTGTACAAAACCTCACAGGGCCTCCATTGATTCAATAACTAGGTCAAGAATTAGGTCAAATTCCCATGGTTAAAAACAAAGCTCTAATACAGAAATAAGGGCAATTTGTGGGTAAAATTTCATATGTGACATGATTCTGACAAAGAATAACTGAAATCTACTCGATTCCAAATATACATATTAGGCAATACATCGCATAAACTTGCAAAATAAAACTGAAGTGGAGACTTGTCTAGCGTCCACCAGAGGGCAAAGTAAAAACGCAACATCGAGATCACACGCTCTTATCAGTGGCGAATTTTACTGCAGCCAATACTTCACACAGCAACTTTTTTTTTTTTTTTCAAATCTCGCCACACTTCCTCTCTGATCACGTTCATGCTTTTTTTAATATATATGTAACCATTCCAATCTTTTAGGAGCCAAATAAATGATTTTTGAGCTCTTGCTTTGTTAAATTTAAGTCAAATCACTGAATAATTATCATTTAGTTCATGTCATACCGGCCCTAATGATCTTTCACCTGAAGTATTTTTAAAATTTAATTCATACACCACAATTTCATCTCATTTCATAAAATAAATGCTATGTTTAAAGCATTCATGAAACCTGGAAGGTTCCAGGCGATTTTACAGTGGTTTAAGGTATCTGAAAACAATATATGATCTTAAAATTGACATACATACAGGCTAACTGTCTGAAATCCACTAAAGAACATCTGCCCTGAGAATTATGATTTTTTGTGACCACCAAGTACTGCTAGTACTAAACAGGAAGTGTGTTGTGTGACCTTGACCTTTGACCTGTCAGGAGGCTCCGTAAGTCACAGGAGGTGTTGTTTACCAATTGTCAAAATTGGAGCAACACATTTTTGGCCATTTTTTTTCCACTATTTAGAGAATGAATTGGAAGATAACACTTATCATGATGATAGTGCCTTTTCTTGGCTTTCTTTTGGTTATATATTGATTAAAAACCGATGAATATTTATGAAGTTATAAATGAAGAAAAATCATTATTTTTTATATTATATATGTTTGCAAAAAACATATAGTTTAAAAAATGTCTATACAGCCCAGCTTTTAAGGTGGAATCCATGCAGCCTTTGATGTCTTCCCATTCAGTGGTGTGAAAAACCCCAAATTTCATCAAAGAGGGACAAATCATAAATTTTACTGATTCCAATTATCAGCATTCACAGTTTTGCCATTCAAAGGCCTTGTGATTTAAGGCCAAACCAGTGATCAAAGGGTTTAATGTCACTTTTTCAATATCACAGCCTTCAGGTTAAGGGGGATTCCATGCAGCCTTTGAGTCATGTCTTCCCTTTTTGACAGAAAGGTTTTCACATGCATAAGATACTTTTCAAATAAATGGTATACTTTTCCCATAAATGATATATCTTTCACAACCATAAGATATTTGTCACAACCATAAAATATTTTTCACAACCACGAGTTATTTCATTGATTCAAATAATATTAAAATAATTTTATGTTGTTCTGAAGTATACTCCTGGCAATAAATTGATAAACTGTACAAAACATCTCCACCCTGTTTCCCAAGCTGGACAGGTGCACAACTGGTAACTCATTAGGTGTTTACACAAGATCACAGACCAGCTAAACAAAGCTTGTTGACAAAGTGTTCAATTGCTGGTGTAGGTTTCAGCAGACAACTGATCAACTTTCAAGTGCCACAGAAAGTTGTTAACAGAGAATATTATGGGTACTACTATATAAAAACACTGTTTAGGGTATAAACATCCATGTTATGTAAAGAAAATGTGTCTGAAAGTCAGGTTTCATGAATGCTTTAAGTGATATATTTGGTTATATGCATTGGACTGGCGGCCACAGCTGAGTTGCAGACGACAACCGAGCTGTGGTTCCATTTTCACAGCATTTTAAGTGTGTCTTCACTAAAATTATTCTTGTCTCGTTGTTGTCTGACACATGCATGTACCAACAAAGTTGAATGGTGTAATAAATGCCAACAAACTATTGATGAACTACATCGCAGCTTTGTTGTCGCCCGCAGCTCTGTTGCCGTCGCCAGTAAAATGGCTTGCCACTCACAAAATTGTACGTGACACACTATATCCATATTCAGCGTCAGAATGGACTTGAAATTCACTGTTTTCACAAAAAGTTGCACTACCCATTGTAATGTTCATCCGAAACAAATAAAAGGACCGAAACACAAACCTGACACTCGTAGTTCTTTCTGTCATCATTTGATATGCCCAAACATTACATAATGGCAATTAGGATAAAACTAATGTGAAATATGCAGAAGACTGGCACTCTGGCAGATTGCCCACAAAATTCACATCAATATTTCCATGTGCAGTAAAATGACTTCAGGGGAGTCTCCTGGCCAGGGAAACACAGAAATGAGCGAGGAAGGTCCCTAGTTTGATTACAATGATAATGTATATGTTGAAATGTTGATTTAGAAGGATTCTCAGAATGATCCAACCCCAGAAGCTTCACAAAATGGCTACTCTCCCAGTCCTACTTGCCCAGTCAGCCCCAATCTCACAATTTGATCCTGACCAAGAACCACAAAATAATGGTCCCAAATAAAAGAAATGGATCAAACAGCTCGAGAACTATATCATAGCTGCTGACATCGAAAATGAAGGCAATAGGCTTTGTTCTTGTTGTTTGCTGGGGTGAGGGTACAGGCTATTTTTACACTCTGGCAAATGCTGATATAAGTGACAATCTTGCAGACATTGTTAGAGAACTATTTCAACCCCATGAAAGACACAAATATGGCCATATACAGATTCAGAGATTGCACACAGGGGGTATCTGAACTCATCGACTACAGGGCCCAATATTGTGAGTTTGTTGACACAGAAGCTGAAATCTGAGCTTAGGTCCTTCACAAAGCATCATCCAAAATGTTTGTTTTACATCACTTTCAACATTATTTCAGTCATTTCGTGATGAGACCTACTTGTAGCAGATATAGTGCTGTCTCACTGAATTGTCATATCGCAGGTCCTGACATGACAACCCACCAGGTCACAGATTTAGGACAACGAGTTAACCCTTAAGGCAAGGGCCTCAGCTCATATGGGAAATTGTATCATGAGTTCAATCTCGGCACGGCCGGGTTCGAACCCACGACCTTTGGATCACCACAGAGGAACCGGTGCTAATAAGCTGGCATTCTAACCAACTCCACCACGGCCTGTGGCCATCCAAAATGTTATGTCGCAAGGTACTAAAGCATCAAAACAGGAAGCTCAAGGATGTGAATGAGGAGGTGCGATCTCACTAGCCATCACAGCCCGATTTTTCCATCATACTTCAAATCTTAAATCTGAGCATGTACTCAGATTTGAAGCCATACATACCGAAGTTTGCTTCCAAAAGTGAAGTATTTTGGATTTTTCATCATGCTCAGAATCTCAATTGCGCTTACTTCACGAAGTATTTGCTCAGACTTGAAGTACACACTTGAGCCATATGACGTCATATTTCCATTGTTTAATTGAGTAAATACTCCCATGACGTCATATTCAAATGAGAAAATACAGAGGCCCAAAATAGAGGATAACAGGGGTTTGAATGTAGTTTAAGAGAAACGGCATTTGGTCCTCCTTATTCTCTTCTGACTGGGCTGGTCGGAGCAATATGACCGTTTCAGTGTCACCCCATTCACGCATGAAGAGATTCCAAACCACACACCTAGCGTGACATTCTCGTGACAGATATGAGGTGACAAATTAAAAAGTTGATTTTCTGATACTTAAAACTAGTCACCTGATTTATTTGTGTCTTGGTATAAGATTATGGAAGCTTGATACCAGCCGAAAATGAAACATATCTCAGAGCAGAAGACAAGACTTTTTGAGGTCGCTGCCATGTTTGGTCATGTGACCAAATTACTGGAGGTGTTGACGGGGGTTCAGCAAAGTTATATAAATCGAGTGGCAATTCAAATCAGCTTGAATCCTTCGATCAAAATTTTTTACAGGAAATTTTCTATTTCAAATGTCATCTGGGAAAAAAACAAGCATTTATTTCATGTTGGTCGGCACGTCTGACAAAATACTGTTTTACATATGCAACCAACTTGGAGCCTCTCCTTGACCTCCTTACGATACAGCCAATCTTGACGCACACTCCCAACACCTACGAACGCTGATCAGTGGATGGGATTCACTGCCTCTGAAGTGCAACCCCAAATAACTTCTGCAAATGAATTAATTCAGACATGAAACTCGCCAGGAAGCAATATTAGATGTGTAAGACTTTTGAAATGTCTCAATGATAAGTGTAGAGTGTGTGTGCCTTCCACACTGAGGTCGCGACACTGTGTCGCGACCTGTCTCTTCACGAGTGATAGGGGACACCTCACAACCCGACGTAGCCTCCAGAGCTCTGCTCGCGCAAGTCGGGGTTCCACAACTAGTTTGAATGGGGGGTCACTTTATGTAACGTAACAACTTTTCCAGTGACTGGGGATGTATCTGCATGTGCTTCTATTCAATTAAACTTTATCTAATCCTTTAATTTAACATAAATTATTCAATATTTCGTAACTTATACTTAGGAGCATTTACTTCAACTTGAAGCCAGCCTCTGAGCTGTCTCAGAATCTGAGCATGAAAACTCAGAATCTGAGACAGAAAATTGTCTGAGCACATTGGAAAAATCCAAAAATCTTGGATCTGAGTAAATACTCAGAACGTGAGCATGAACTTCAAATCTGAGCAAGTCTGTGTTTTCCAAGCATGATGGAAAAATCGGATTTGTGTATGTAGGTCTACTTCAAATCTGAGCATGTACTTCAAATTATATAGTACGATGGAAAAACTGGGCCCAGAAGTCCAAACCTCCATCATAGAGAGGACAGGTGTTCACAAAGTCAGCTCATGCAAGGGCAAGAACATGTCCAGGGATAAACCCTAAAATCCCAACTCACGGAACTCCAGCTATGCACCAACAGTTCTCAAGTCGCAAGGCAGGAGGGTTCTCGTCTCGCAGATGCCCCCCACCCCCCACATCCAAACCACAAGGTAGAGCGTGGAGGAGTGATCACAGACGAGTGCACCAAGTTGATCACAATAGTGATAATAATGACTCTGAATATGTGTATTATATCAATGCGACAGGAAGCAATAATTTGCCACACTCAAAACTGACCATACTGGGAGAGCCAGTAGAATTCCTGGTAGACATTGGGTCAAGTATCAACATTATCACCCCCGACACATATGCCAAGCTTGGCAAGCCACTGCTCACACCCTAGGTTATGGTGGTTCAAAACCATTAGAGACATTGCGGAAGTTCAATGTGGAGATTCAGTCAGTAACAAGATCAGAGAAGGCCCAAATAATAGTAACCGTAGTTAATGTGGACTCAGGCAACCTATTATCTTACAGAATGTCACGTTTGGGACTCATACACACAAGTTGCCCAGTGAATAGTATCAAGTATGGTTCTGTGATGGAGTCTGATCGCCTCTGTATGAAGTATAGCCATCTGCATCTGTTTCGGGAGATTTAAGAAACTCAGAGATGCAAATGGTGATGTGATCCCAGTCATGATTCAAGGAGATCACAATGTGGTGCCAGTTGTGCAATGTCACAGGCGAGATCCATTCCACATGCAACAGAAGAATGTGGACGAGATAAAATGTCTTGAGGATGCAGACATCATTGTGGTGGTCACAGGTCCCACTCTTTGGTTGTCTCCCATAGTTGTCATGCAGAGGAAGTGCAAGGTGTTTGAACGATTCCACAAAAAAATGGAACTTTCCAGCGCGAAAAGTGCAAGTTTAATCTGGATAAAGTCACATCCTCTGGTTTCCAGTTCTCAGAAAAGGATGTGTCAGCAGACCCTAAGAAGGTGTCCGACATCGAGGACCACGCAGCGTTGCTGAGATCCACAGTCTGCTAGGCATGACCAAGTACTGTGCTTGTTTCATTACCCACTACGCTGACATGATGGAGCCGCTGAGGGTGTGGAGTGGTCATGGTCTGCAAAGCATGACAAAGCTCTCAAGAGCCTCAAGCGAGCACTCACAGAAAGCCTAAAAACTGGATATTTCATCCAGCATAGAGCAGAGATACTCATAAATGGACCACAAAGCTCCCGCTTGTGAACACCTCCATTTGTATATATATGGCAAGCCTGTATCTGGCGTCACAGACCACAAGCTTCTTCAAACACTGCAGTTATGAATAAGATTGCCCAAAGTTTGAAGTAGAGGAGTCAGCAGTAGAGGAGGCAAATCAGTGTTGCAAAGTTTCAGCAGAACCAGTACCTACTCGACGTACTCCTTTCCACTGATGAGAAGAGTCTGATTGAAACTCGCCTGGTGATGATTTTTGGGGGGCAGCTATGCCAATGAATGTATGTGTATGTATATATGTGTGTATATATATGTATATATATATATATATATATATATATATATATATATATATATATATATATATATATATATATATATATATATGCATATGTATGTATAAATGTGTGTACATGTTTGTGTGCATAAAAGTGTGTAGTTGTATGTATTTACATTATGAGCAATGTTATCATGAACACTTGAATGTGAAGGCGTAGATTTGTCTGCTTTTGGTTCCTTTTGGTTTAGTTTTGTTACTTGAGTTCTTTTACTAATATCAGATATATTTTTTGTGATGTATGTTACTTTTTGGATTTTGTCCTTATATGTCCTTATATGATATCCCCTATGACAATTATATTTCATGGTTTTTGCTTTTGAAGTTATTATCTTCAAAATGTTAGTTGTGTGGTATTTGAGTTAGCAATTTATGGTGCTCAATGAAGAGTTTTTGTTTTTGTTTTTTTTTTGCAGTGGCATCCTTAAGTGACAATGCATAATATTTAAGTACAATGCACTTTCTTTAGAGTTTTTACCTGAACACATGATGATCATTAATGTGTGCTTCAATTATTGTTTTGTTTTCTCTTTTTTACATGTTGTGTGTTTTATATGTTATCTGTATGCTGCTATGTGTATCATGGTGTGTATTGTGAACAATTCAGTGTCCACCACAAAGTTCATAGATATGTCTATTTCAAGTGTAGTTCTTTGTCAAAACATATTACAAGTGTCTATTGCGCTTAGAGCAGACTTAGTCTGATATAGCGCTATATAAATCATTATTATTATTATTGTCAAACTGTGAACAGTACTTGTCGACATGAATAAGTAAATGATGGCTAATTTTAAATTCAATTTTAGGGGGTTGAGAGATGACTCAAAATGAAGAATTATTTTCCAATATTTTAAATCCAAATATCAAAATGGCATATATCTTTTACAGGAAACTCATAGTACTGAAGAAATAACAGATAAAAACAATTCATGTGGAGTATGTATATCAATTTACCCTAATCTGCTTATGGAATCCATGACTATTTCTTTTAATGATAATGATGGGTGCATTTTAGGTCTAAATATAAATCAAGATGATTGTGATATACTCCTCTGTAATATGTATGCACCAGTCGGGAGTAAAATTAGTGAACAACTTGAATTTTTAAATGATTTAAAACATTTTATATCTGTCATTGATAACCAAAATTTGGTATTGGGTGGCGATTTCAACACAATATTTGATAAAGACTTAGACAAACAATGTGGATCTTTTGAAAGCTGTATCAATGAATAAACTAAAGAGCTTGTTGCCCTTATGGATGTATATGATTTGGTTGATACATTAAGAATTCTGATGAAAAAATGTTTACAAGGGTACAGGGAAGACCAGCAGTCTTTTCAAGAATAGATCACTGGTTAATATCATCGCAACTCATTAATTATATGAGATTAGTTAATGTTCTTCCAGGAATAAAATCTGATCATAGTATTATTTTTTTACATCTTAGACAAAATCCATGTACCCATGGAAGGGGCTTTTGGAAATTTAACACAATGTTATTAAAGGATAAAGAATACATTGATAATATTCCTAATCTCATAGAGTCATTGAGAAGTGATACTGATTATATTCTTGATAAAAGATTGAGATGGGACTTTGTTAAATGTGAAATCAGTAGTTATAGTGTTAAATTTGTAAGTTTTAAAAATAAGCAAAGAAGGAAATTTAAAGAGGATTTAAAAAAAAAAGAGATGATTGAAAAATATATACATAAAGGACTTACTGAATCAAATACAGAAAAATATTTTTATATAAAAGAATTAGAAAAAAATAACGAATTTGAACTAAAGGGAGCTATAATTCATTCTAGAGCCCAATGGGCGGAATCAGGAGAAAAAAAATACAAGATTCTTCTTAAATTTAGAGAAAAAAAATGCATCTCATAAACATGTTTATCTTCTACAACTGAGAGATGGTTCTATAACAGATAACCCAAAAATTATTCTAAATGAACAAAAAATGTTTTATGAACAACTATATTCAGATGGACAGCACAACAATGATATTCCAGAATCCTTTTATAAAGGCATCAAACAGTTAAATGATGATAAACAAGAATTATAGGAGGGAATAATTACGGAAAAGGAAAGTGCAAACTCCCTTCTTAAAATGAAAAATGGTAAATCTCCAGGTTGTGATGGCCTGACTGTTGAATTCTACAGATGTTTTTGGAAGCATTTTAAATCTATGATCATTGAAAGTTTTAATTATTCCTTTCTTAGAGGTGAGTTGTCAATTGAACAGAGACGTGGTATAATAACATTAATTCCAAAAATAAAATAAAATTAGAACAACATTAAAAAACTGGAGGCCTATTACACTTTTAAATACAGATTATAAGCTAAATGTCTAGCATTTCGTTTGCAAAAGGTATTATCTTCTACCATTGATTTAGATCAGTCAGGCTTTATCCATGGGCGATATATTGGGGAAAATATAAGGACTATTTCTGACATCATAGACTATTCAGCTGACTATTCTAGTATCAAAACATACCTGGAATTATTCTTCTATTAGACTCTGAAAAGGTATTTGACACCATAAGTTGGCCTTTTATTTTTTTTAAATTAAAAACTTTTAATTTTGGTTCTGAGTTTATTAAATGGATAAAAATCTTGTTCATGAATGTTGAGGCTACAGTAATAAATAGTGGAACGACATGTGTTTTTTTTAGGGTATATCGCGATTTCTCCATATTTATTCCTCATTGCAGTTGAAATTATGGCCCATGCCTTACGTAATAATAAAGAAATCCACAGAATTCATACTGGAGATGTTGAATTAAAAGTATTGAAACTTTTCAATTTAAAATTATTCACAGGATTGTTCCATGTAATAAATGGTTGTATAATTAAAATGTTATTTCGTCACCCTTATGTGACTCCTGTGATGGTTATGAAACAGATACAATAATACACCACTTTGTTGGATGCTGTGGTGTAAATGCTTTCTGGAGCAGCCTTGAGAAATGGTTTAATAATATTGCAACATACCATGTTTCTCTGTCAAAGAAGCACATAATCTATGGAATTTATTATGAAAATAACCATAAAAGTCAGATAAATTACATCATTCTATTGGCTAAATGGTATATCCAAACTCAAATTTATCAAAGTAAGTGTATCAACTTTTTGCCTTTTTTAAAATCACAACTGGAGATGGAAACACTTATTTGTATATTGAAAAATGAACACAAATTTGACTCGATATTGGGAGAAATATTTGGTAGAATATAAATTCTTTATACTTCCCATTTTTTGAACGACACAGGATAACATCTTTTGTTACCAAAAACGCTGGAATTTGAAGTTGTATTTTATGTAAATTGTTGATGCAATAGGTAATCCCTGTGTGGATTATGGCAATATATTCTTTTTTTATCACATAGCGTGCTGTGGTGTTATTGTAATATTGTCCATGTGATGTTATTGTAATGTTGTCTAATTAGTAATAAAAGAAAAAAAAAGAAAGTAAAAAGAATGACATGGATTTGTATGACAAGCACTTGCTTAAAACTGAACAAAATAGCATGGAAATGGGTTCAGAAATCAGGTAGGGCTAACGACTGCCCATTTCGCATATTTTGATCTTTGTCAATAAATAAACTGACATACCATGAACAGTTATCAATATGTGTGATATAGTGGGATATATCCATTAGTAAGACTAGTCACAAAGAAAATTGTCTTATAAAGGTAAAATTACAATTTTAAATAATCTGGCATTATCCCCTCTCATATATGTTTCTAGTGTTATAGATACCCCAGATCAGGTCATTAAGGAAGTTCACAATATTATAACAGATTTTATGTGGGATGGTAGGAAGCCAAAAATTACTAAAGACACATTATGTCAGAAAATTGAAAATGGTGGTTTAAAGCTTTGTGACTTTACTTCAAAAGTTAAAGCTCTTAAAGTTACATGGGTCAATCGCTTGGCAAGTGGGAATATTTCAAGATGGAAGATATTGCCACTGAGATTTTTTGGATGTATTAATTTCATTGATTATTTCTCTGGTAAATATAACAAACTCAACACAAGACAAAATAGTCATATACCAAAATATTATATTGATATACACAACCTGTGGGGTTAATTACATAATTGTGTCCCCACTACTGTCAAAATGATTCTTAAAGAACCGCTATGGAACAATATGTATATAACTTTGAGTAACAAATCAATATGTTGGAGCGATTGGAAACAAAAAGGTATAAAGTCTATAGGAGACATATTGAACGATAGAGGTGAATTTTATAATCATAATGAACTACATTCTAGATATAGTGTCCAGTGTAATTTTCTGAATATACTTCAAATAAGACAGAGCATACCTATTAACTGGAGACGCTTACTGAACACCTGTTCCAAAAACTACAAAAGCAATTATGAGGCACCAGGGATATATATTAATGAAGTGTATAAAAGTATTGAAAAACTCAAATGTCAGGATTATTACTGGTGCTTCATGGAAGCTAAGAAACACACTCCAACATGTGTAACTAAATGGACAGAGATTTACCCTAACTTTAATAACGTTGAAAAAGACGCTGCGCCAGAGAAACAAAGCTGCAATAGTTCCAATATAAAGTCATTCATAGCACAATAGCATGTAACAAATGGTTACATAATATCAAGATAAAAGAAAGTGACCAATGCAATATTTGTGATAAGGTTGATGACATCCAGCACTTCCTATTATATTGCGACAATGTTTTAGAATTTTGAAGGAACTTCATTAAATGGTGGAACAGAGTGAGTAAAGTAACAATAACCAAGGAAAAAAAAATTCCAGAATGTATCCTGTTTAGATTTCCTGAATGCAACAATGAAACTACTGTCTTGAACTACTGTATCTTATGTGCCAAATATTATGTTTATATACAAAGACTGGTAAATGAAAACCATACTGATTTTTATGAGTTTTTGGTGCAGCTAAAGTTTAAACTCCTAATAGAAAAATGTATTTGCCAACAACATAATAATATAGCAAATTTCAAGAAATATGATTTTATATACGAATCGCTATGATGCACAGATTTTCCAATATTGAATTATTGCACGCAAATTGTCGTAAAGAGCCTGTAACCCTTTTTTGCAAATAAAATGATTGTCAAAAAAAAAAAGACTAGTCATTAGTTTATCTTATAAAGCGATGTGCGTATATAAAAATTTTAAAAGATTTACAAGTCAGAGTCATGTCTTTGTGCATATGATTATAGCCTTCGCGCACTGACCTCTTTTCTATGCCAAAAGATGAAAATTAATAAATCGATCATATGAATTACATATTTCAAGAGAAGAGTTCAATAGCTCAATTTTGAGTTGTCAATTATGTAAATCGGCCAAGAATTGACTGAGCAGCTGCAAATTGTATATTTTTGTCATAAATTGGTAGTTACGCATGTGCACATTGTGACGAAGTTGGGGTCAATGGGTGCAATTTTCATAAGAATTTATTTATACCATTCATATAAACTTTTCTATGCCAAAAAAATCAATGTTCTATTTGTTCAATGTATACAAGACAATTTCATAATTATCAGCCAATCCTATGGTTGCGTGAATCCTAATTATGGTCTTACACTTTAATTGTACAATGTACACCATGTGTCAGGAGCTATTATCAGTTTTAGCAAAAAATATGTGCCCTTAGATTTTATTTGGAAAGTCTTAAAGAATGACTGTGTTCTGGCAACATCTGACTTTATTTGTTTGGGCCTTTATTTACAGTTGAATTCTGGTTTACAGATATGTTTAATGTAATTTGTTACTTACACAAATAGATCATGACACAGTAAGGACATTTTAATGATCTTTAAAAGCATTTTAAGCCACATTTGTATTAAATCCTTAGAGAAACTGTCCTTGACATGTCTTGATTTTTTTCCTTTATTTCCAGAAGGTGCCCCATTCAGTTATGAATCTGAGAGGCTCTGTAAACCCGTCATACAGCTGACGACAACAAAGCTACGGCGACAACAGAGCTGTGGTTCCGTTTTCAAAGCCACTTATACCCAAAGCCATCGGCAAAATAGACTTGAAATCCACTGCCACGACTCTGGAAAAACTCGACTTCCGGCAACTAACAATCAAACAATTATGCTCTTTTTATATCAACATAAGATGTCAGTCCTGTTTGAAAATACTTCTTCGTTTTTTCTTGATCTCAGTATCGTTTCGCCATTGTTTACGAGTTTGCGCAAAGACGTGAAAGTGGGTCAGTTTATTCACGGGAGTGACAGCACCAATCTGGAAACTCCACAACGTTGTGGTGCTTCTGACGTCATATGATATTTCTCCCTTTGTGTTTCCATGACGTCATGACTTGGACTCTTCTAAATGCCACTTCACATTGTCAAGTTTGATATCGGGTAAAAAACTGAAGAAAAAACGCAACAGAATTCACACAGATTTGTATTTTTAGACATTGTGACTGGGAAAGACAGTGGCATGGGTCAGAACGGCAACAGTCCAGCGCCGGAGGTCGAGTTCATTTAGTAGGGAAACTTGAATATGATGGGCAGTGCGTGGTGTTTCTAGAAACAGTGGATTTCAAGTCTATTTTACTGATGGCTTTGGGTATACTGTATACAGAGAAAAATTCGCGCCTAGTTATTTTCGCGCCATCGCCGTTTTCGACAGGTTCGCGCCGTTTTTTTTCCGCGAATTTTGGATTTCTATTACATAATATTATCACAAATTACGCTTTGCAGGTCGAGAACAGAACAAAACCATCCATTATTGCGCAATATATTAATATTTCAATGCGAGTTAATAACAATCATTTTCGCGCTATAAACAAGAGCCTCTTCCCGTCACTTCCGCCTTTCAAAATTGCGACCACGTGTTGCGTTGAGTTGTGTCTTCCCTTTTTGACAGAAATGCCTTCACACGTGGATCGATTTTAATTGCATTTTAAATGATAAATAAAGGTATTTACCCAATATTATCACAAATTGTTCGAGAACAGAACAAAACCATCAATCCATTTAAAACGCAATTAAAATCGATCCACGTGTGAAAGCATTTTTGTCAACAAGGGAAGACACGACTCAAAGCAGTGGAAACAATGACGAAATGCAAAACTGTGAACGCTGATAATTGGTATCAATTGCAGAACAAATCCATTCATCCATTTAACATGCATTACGCAATACGAGGTTGTCATTTTAAAAAGCGGGAGTGACGGGGACAAGCTCTTATTTTTGGCGCAAAAACAAATGGAGTATATCAACTCGCATTGAAAAAATTAATATATTGCGCAACGATGGATCCCTGGCTTCTCTTCGTGTTGCCGCACATCAAATTTACCGTGTTCCGCACATCGAAAACGTAACACGATGTACGTGACGTCCTTGATCTTAGCGTCAAAACTATAACACGTGGTAGAATATTTCTTTGTGTATTTTAAGCCAAAGACATTAATTATATCGCTTTTAATTAATAGCACTCCATCGGCCGTAAATCATCGTGGTAATATTGGGTAAATACCTTTATTTATCATTTAAAACGCAATTAAAATCAATCGATCCGCTACGTCACGGACATCGTATTTACGTTTTACTTTTACTTCTATGTCTATTAAAATTATTATTTAATTATATCGCACAATTCAATTCAATTTCGCGTCCATTTAATTTCGCGAATGACGTCCTGGCGCGAATTAACGCGAAAATAAAAAGGTCGCGAAAATTTGTCTGTATACAGTAGTCCGAAAGGGTCCCAAGGGTCAATTAATGCCCTTATAGAATCAAATAGCCTTCTCGAAGGAGATTCCATGAGTTTTGAGCCAGTACAGAGTGACTCGGGCCCCCAGGGGGGTACTCTCATAGTCAGCGTTACCGGGGAATTCGAAGCTGGGCTAAATAGGGTCCTTTTCGCTGATATTTTCCCTACGACGGGTTAAGATATTTGATCATTTTCTCTAAAACAGGGTACTGTTTTTCAAATTTCTCCCTAAAACAGGGATCACAATCCCCTTTGTCAAATCTCCTCCTTCTGCATCATCCCTAAATGAGGGTATCAAAAATTCAGCTAGTCCTAAATCAGGGTACCAAATTTCAGCTACAGTGACCGGCAACTGTCCGAAACCGGCAGATAAAACTCGGACATTTTTAACTCGGTCGAATATCGTGTAAAACTGTTCTGTACTAATTGCAATTGAGCTGAATATTTTGCCTCACACGTCATCTTGTTATTCCTGTTCCTTTCAAAATGTTAAAAGTGTTTATTTGTTTTCACGGCACGAATGATTGAGTCACAGTCAAATGACGTCAGAAGTGGTGACGTAACCAACATCACCATATACAGTGACCGGCAACTGTCCGAAACCGGCAGATTAAACTCGGACATTTTTAACTCGGTCAAATATCGAGTAAAACTGTGCTGTACTAATTGCAATTGAGCTGAATATTGTGCCTCACGTGTCATCTTGTAATTCCTATTCCTTAAGTGTTTATTTGTTTTCACGGCACGAGTGATGTTGTCACTGTCAAATGACGTCAGAAGTGGTGACGTAGCCAACTTCTCCGTATAAGTCAATGGAAACTCAGACAATCTGCAGGTTTCCTGAATGCGTGAATTTCCCAATAACTCTGTACATATTGAACATGTATCAATTTTATTATACACTCATATGTAGTTAATGGTCTACTATCGATGTGAGTAGTTTTTACTCAGTTTTGCATCACCATAAATTTAGGACATAGACGTTAGAACGGGTAGGGATCCAAATACATGTGTAGTGGGTGTCAGTTTGACATTTTGCACCATTTTACACACTTAAATTTAAATTTCTCCAAAAAAGTTTAATGACTAGTTATTGAAAAATACCTACAAGAAGTAAAATTATGTCAAATAATAGTACAAGTTGACTATATTTCCCATAAAAATGGTGCTCATATGTACATTTGAATAGCATTTCCAAAGGGTAATTTTGCTAAAATTCATTGTAGTTTATGGTAATTTTTCAAATAATGTAATTATAATGATGAAAAGTGTCCCATATTATGCTGGAAATATAACTCTGATAGCACGCAAAGCAAAAGGAATTTTAAGAGTTGGTTTGGCAGATTTTCTGCCTTTCAGATTTGAAAGATATATATAATTTTCCCGATTTTTACATTGATTTCAATGGAAATCCATAAAAATCATATTTTCGTAAAAGGCAGAAAATTTTACAATGGCATTTGTACCAATAATGGCTTAAAAAGTGGGCTATACATCCCCCTAACATATCCACATGGGACACCTTTCAAATTGATGGCCATTTTTTCACAAAGTGAAAATTTCAATTTTTCTCCATTGAAATCAATGGAAAATCCCTGTGACCTTGGGCTGAAAATTCAACGGCCCATAAAATCTGTTCTATTATAGCTACAGACTTGATCTTGGGCTTGTTTGTTTCGTTTTGGAGAGATCTGTCATAATATGACTTTAAAAATGAGAGTTTTAGTGTGCAACAGCATTTTCATATTTAAAGGTCATGTCAAGGTCATCCCAAGGTCACAAGATTTATTCATTTTTAAATCTTATTTTCAATTGTCAAACACCCCTATAATTTCTTTTTGCCTAAATTATATATTTTTTGTATAAATAGCCTATGTCCTTCATTTATGGCGATGGAAAGATTCTGTGAAAATGAGGAGTGAAAAACATGAAAGTGTCCGGATTTGGCTGCCGGTCACTGTACATGTAACTGAATGGAAACTCGGACAATCTGCAGGTTTGCTGAATGCGCAAATTTCCCGCTAATTCTGTAAATATTGAAAGGATATCATTTTTACTTCACATGTCTTTTGAGTAGACTGTCTTCTATCGATGTGAGCAGTTTTTACAAAGTATTGAAAGGTTTTGTGAAAATCTGGGGTTTTCAGTTCCATCCCAGCCTCCGCGGGTTAAAATCATGAGAGTACCCCCCCCCCCCCCTCGGGCCGGCTTCTCTTGGGGCCGAGTTCACCTACCTGACCTACCCACGGCGGGGCCGACTTTACTTTGGGGCCAACTTCACTGATTCTTCACAAGTGAGGGATAGCTTCGACAGCATCCCTTCCCACTTGTGGAGTCAACATAAACGTCAAACTTAAATTTGTGTTTTCCCCTGTCCAAAAATAAAGCTGTCATACTGGCAACTTTTGATCAAGTGAATTGTGCCGACAGTGCTGTGAAATGGAAACAAGATGTTATTAACGAACTCAAAAAAGTTTGAACGGAAGCTTGCTTTCATTTGGGGACTACTTTCGACGCGCATGAATATAGAAATAGAATTGAAGTTATCGATATTTTTTTTTCAAATGCCAAACCTATATTGATAGCAAAAATATAAAAATATCAAAATGTAGAATTAAACTAAGTGAATGATATGTGAACATGTTCAACATCTGACACTTTATAGTACAATTGGTTCTATTTGTAAAGCGGAACAATTTCCTTCTGATTGAGTGACACGACTGTCTGCAGGTTCTATTGGCGAAGTAGATGTGTATTTTCATTGTTTTAAGCTGAATTTGTTGTTCTTTGTCAGCATTGAACTTATTTGAATGTTCTGTTCTAAGTCAAAATGACATCGATGTTGCCTGCATTCACACCACCTATAGTAAAGCGGCTACTGGGTTGGAAAAAGGGTGACAACGAGAAAGAAGATAAATGGTCAGAAAAAGCTGTCAAAAGTTTGGTGAAAAAACTCAAAAAAGGGGGTGGCATAGAGGAGTTGGAAAAGGCAGTGACAACCCAGGACTCCAATACAAAATGTATCACAATCCCTAGGTGAGTATGCACAGCAGCTGTTTGAATACAATATTTGATAAATGGACATTGCATAGGCATGTAACTAATTTTTTCTCACGTCTGAATCCAAGATGGCTGATAAACAGAATTGAACCCCAGACATCTTTTGATATTATTTCATAATCATAACTTATTATTACATAAATAAATTATGTATGTTGGCCCAAGAATAAATATATGCACTGAGAATGTACAAGTGCAGACTTATTGCTCCCATCGGTCTGACGTCACGTGTGGCCACTGCGCATGCTCAGAAGACAGCGTGGCTATTGAGTGGAAAGAAACTTGTGAACGTGTGTTAACCACTGTATATCAATAATGTGAAATCTTCAAAACTATAATTAATATCTTTTTATATAGTTCACAATTACGGCAGTCATTTTCGGGGCCAAAACGTAGTACAATCTACAAAATACATATGTAACTGTCTTCCTCTTGTTCTCACGATTTCAGACATATTTAAATCATTTCTGTAAGCGTATTATTGAGAGAGATATAAATGTGAACTAGGCTGAAATAATAAAATCTGTGTAAAACATATATAATTGTTCACGATTACGGCAGTCATTTTCAGGGCCAAAACATAGTACAATCTACAAAATACATATATAACAGTCTTCCTCTTGTTCTCACGATTTCAGACATATTTAAATCATTTCTATGCATATTATTGGGAGAGATATAAATGTGAACATAGAGAAAATATATTTGTCTATGATGTGAACCAAGATGAAATAACAATAAAATCTATGTAAAACATATATATCACGATTTCATATATATATATAAATCATTTCTGTATATATCTTATGAACTGAGATATGAATATGAAATATTTAAAACTACCATTGACTTCTGGTTTTGGGATTGATGTTCACAATTACGACAGTCATTTTTTATGTCAAAACCAGAGACATTTAAACGTTTTAAATGTCTCTGTCAAAACGTAGTAAAATCAACCTAATAAATTTTTTAAAAAGCTTAATTTGCCAGTTCTTGTAAGCAGGTAAGCAAATAATACACTTCTTTTGATATACAGACTATTCTTTTGATATATAGACTCTTTTTTTACATTGTTTTATTGATTGTTGCAAGAACAAGAAAATTGCAGAAATGAGAGTTTCTTCCTTGGCCATCACACATCTTTAAATATTTTACCTTATCAATAAAAAGAAATTCTTAATTGTTTATTTTAATTTGTGCTATGGTTAAGATCAAAGGGCACGAAATGCCCTTTATGTTCAGTGGCGAAGCCACCCCTAAGATACCTTGCATGTTTGGATAGTTACAGAAGCCAACCCTATGACAGATTGCAAATATGTACTAAAATTGTTGAAGCGACCCCTAAAGCCACCTTCAAAGTCCTTGAAATGTAAGGCCAAATCTGTGATCAAAGGTTATTCTGTCCACAACTCCACAACTCGGCCCATGTACATGTAGTCTTTGATGTCTTCCTATTTTCAAAAAAATCTTTTATGGACAGATAAGTTAGATATTTTTCACAGAAGTATGATATTTTTCACAGAAGTATGATATTTTTCACGAAAATGACTGCCGTAATTATTGGTCATATTTATGACAGATTTGCTCATCTCCATTGCTTAGCAGCTTGTGTGGTTTCCACTCACTGCTGGTGGCTCCGCCAAGTGGCAGGCATAATGAGCGATATTATGTGAGTTACCGATGGGGAGAATAGTATGGGGTCTGAATTATATAAGTTAAAACTTATGATCTGGTGAAGAAGAGACAAAAACAGAATTCTCCCTCCCGAAAGTGCCCAATTATTGCCTGTTCATCGGTGGTGATATGAATTTCGTGCGAGTCAGTATCTGACAGCTGGTGAAGAGAAATCACAATTTTGAAGGTATCTTTTAAAACAACACCAATAAACTGAAAACAGTTTTGAAATTGGCGAGACAATACAAAAATAATGGTGAGTTGGTCATTTCACTTCAGTCAGACAAGCATATGCTATCACACCATTTTCTTCCCAAATTATTTGACTCCAGGACCAATTTTATTATCAAAGGGTTTATCCAGCTCTCCAGCTCAAGTTTTGAAGGGTGATTCTTTGTAACCTTTGTGCCATCTGAAATTATAGCTCTGAGTTCTCAGGTGTCATATCTTCCAGACAGCAATGTGTCAGAGTGCAGTATTCCCTGATTAACGATCATTTATGATAATTAAGGTTCCTCGTAGAATTTTAATACCAATAAAAAAAGTTTGTTCAATTCTGTTGATTCTGGTCAAAATAAATGGGAAATCAGTGAGAGCTTCACAGTACAGGGTGCAAAGATAATGGCGTCCAAACATCTGGGACGAATAATTTTTACCACAGACAGCCAGAATTCTCAAATTAGTTTTCCGATGGACATCTTTCAGTGCCTTGATATTTGACTCATCAATAAGGTTTTGAATCTTTAAAATGTGAATAACGGATATCGGACATAGCGGATTGATTTTAATTGCATTTTAAATGATAAATAAAGGTATTTACTCATTATTCTCACAATTATGCTTCACAGGTCGAGAATTTCTCCACATCCTTGACCTTAACGTCAAAACAAAGTAAAACTTTAATATGGAGTGTCAGGGATCCATCATTGCGCAATATATTACTATTTCAATGGGAATGAATACGCTGCGGCAGCACTCCGTTCATTTTCGTGCCCAAAATAAGAGCTTCTCTGTCACTTCCACTTTTCAAAATGGCGACCTCGTGTTGCGTATGCATATTTAAGCATTATTAAACTTGCATTTTCTCCGACTTGTGCATAATATACACTTATTAGATGAAGGCAGACTACTGTTGACATGTAGTAGAATATTTCTATGTGTATTATAAGCCAGAGATTTTAATTTTATCGCCGTTGGGGAAGCTTGTACACAGACAATATAACTGCAGTTTATTTACTTTTCCTATCATTTTGTTATGTTAAATGGTCTCTCAAAGAGTTCGGACATTTTTTGGTGGAATGTACATTTTCAAAATCACTTGTCCCATGGACAGGCCATCACTACTTGAGTACTCTGCAGTACCTAGATAAAACTTTTTATGGTATGTCATATATTCCCAAATAGCAATCAACAAATTTCACATTTTCTAAACTTCAAACCTGTACCATACTTAAGACAAAGTGTGATTAATTTTCTACCTATTAAAATAGCTGGATTTTGTCACAGGTGTGAAGGCACAACACCTTTCTTAACCATAGTTTTAATGGCGAGATGACCTAGATAAATATTTGTACTGTGTTTGTGGTAAACAATGATCCTGATACACATATTTCTGGATCTGTTTAACCACATTTTTATTGTAATTTGCAATTAAGTTGTGACTTGTTTCTGATTTGCTGGTACAACTATATAATCCTTTTGACAAGATGGCTGACACCAGCAAAGATGATTACAAGTTCAGAAAATTTGACCATAGGAAAAGTTTTAAAATGATATCTCAAAGTCTTTTTTCATGTTATATATGTGTTCATATTGATGAATTTTAAATTGTCAACCAGTTTGCCCAAACAACCAATGTTACCTAATTTAAAATATTGTTATAAAATCATTCTAAATGTTTTTTAACTCACAATATTTAGGTAAAATTCATCATGGGCAATGCTAATGTGAAGCCCTGTATTTTTTTATATTGATAAATGACAAGGTTGTTCTGTTGATTTGTGGACAATGCAATCCAAGGGAACAAAATCTTGAGGTGGAAGAACATCAGCTATATTTTGTTACCATAAATGTTCTATCTTTTCATAATTTTTATTTTATTTTATTTTTTTTTGGGTATTTATAACAAATTATATCTTATTAATTTTCATGCCTATCATTGATGAAAAAATAATTGCATTTATTTATCAACAGTTTATGATTTTATATTTGTCGATCTTAATAGTGAAGAAATGGTAATAAATTCTTGAAATGGTAATAAATTCTTGAAAACTAGGTAAATTATTCAAGTTTATAGGAAATGAATAGCAAGATAAAATTAGAACCCTGGCGAACATTATTTCAGGTCAAAAAACTTATTATCATTTCATATTAACGTACAAAAATTATATACTTCTCTATAGATGTGCTCCCACATGCTTTGTCATGAAACAAAATTGAATCTAAGCAAGCAAAATAAGTTGATTGTCAGTGAAAATGCAAAGAAAGACAAAACTCGAAAGCTTTTGATCTATCTACATTATAAGAGCACCAAATTGACAGACTTTGGCTCCATGCAAACTGGTTGATGTCACTGTATATACCAAGCATTATTCACCAATAAGTATTGGGAAAAGTCTGCTAGATGTAAAAAAATGAATTATTCGGTGTAATTTGATATAAGAAAATAAAACTTGTTAATCACAAATGGCTCCACATCTCTGCTCTACAACAAAGAATGTCATATCATGATCATGTAATGGACATCTTTATGATATAATGAATATAGGGCAGAAATGACAAATTGCAGCTTTTAGCTCAAAAACATATCAGTTTATGAACGTACCTAGAAAATTAGAAAGGTTTGTTTGTTTGTTTGTTTGTTTGGGGTTTTACATCACTTTCAACATTATTTCAGTCATTTCGTGATGAGACCTACTTGTAGCAGATATAGTGCTGCCTCACTGAATTGTTATGTCGCAGGTCCTTGACATGACAACCCACCAGGTCACAGATTTAGGACAACAGGTTAACTCTTTGGCACAGGCCTCAGCTCATATGGGAAATTGTATCATGAGTTCAATCTCGGCACGGCCGGGGATCGAACCCACGATCTTTGGATCACCACAGAGGAACTGGTGCTAATAAGCTGGCGCTCTAACCAACTGTGCCATGGCCCGTGGCCTAAAATTAGAAAGGATTAGCACAAATAATATTTTGCACTGCCAACATGAAACCTCCCACTGATAAGTTTAAGTTGTACAGAAAAGCATCAGGGTGTGTTTGCCCACCTCAATACTTTGTTCTGAGCACCAAAAAGTTATGAGGAAAAGTATAGATGTTATATAAGCTTATTTGTTATAATAATGAAAAATTATAATGATATTGATATAAGACAGGGTCTGTCCAGTCATTTATATATATATCCATTGAACTGGTATTTCCTTATATCAATGATAATCATTAGGAAGGTCATTCCAGAATTAAGGGACAAGTGCTATCTCGAAGAGTTCTTTGCTCTATTCCAGTGATGACAAGGTTTGAAACTACTGGTTTGAGTTCTTACTATATTTACTTGAATATAGGATGAGAAATTTGGATCCAAACCTTTAGCCAATGTTTGGGGGTTTTATACATGAGGGCAACCTGTGGACGGGGATTTACGGCACCTCAGAGGTAATAAACTTCGCTTATACTGTCCAAGTAGAAGCTTCCCCATATGCCAATAAAATTAAAATCTCCTACACATAGAAATATTCTACAATGTTCCAACAGTAGTCCGCCTTCATTTAATAAGTGTTAATTATGCACAAGTCAGAGAAAATGTCAGTTTATCAATGCTTAAATATGCCTATGCAACACAGGGTCGCCATTTTGAAAAGCGGAAGTGACGGGGAGAAGCTCTTATTTTTTGGAGCAAAAACAATAAGAGCATTAACTCGCACTGAAATATTACCGTATTTACTCGTGTATAAGTCGACTCGTGTATAAAACGACCCCCCAAAATTGAGGTTATTTTTCTTGAAAAAAACCAATTTCCGAATATAAGACGAGTTGGTTTTTCTTGAGATATCGGCTCTGCTACCATTCAAGCTTCAGCTGAAGCTTGGCGGTCATTTTAAAAGTGAAACTTAAATATGCTTACGATATAAGATCTTAGCAGTCTTATACACAAGTAAATACGGTAAAATGTAAATACGATGTTCGTATTTTCGAAATAACGGATATCAGACGTAGCGGTTCGATTTTAATTGCGTTTTAAATGATAAATAAAGGTATTTACCCAATATTATTTCGAAACACTTTGTTTTGACTTTGTTCTCACTGATTCCAATTATCAAGGACGTCACATACATCGTGTTACGTTTTCGATGTGCGGAACACAGTAAATTTGATGTGCGGCAACACGAAGAGAAGCCAGGGATCCATCGTTGCGCAATATATTAAATTTTTCAATGCGAGTTGATACACTCCATTTGTTTTCGCGCCAAAAATAAGAGCTTGTCCCCGTCACTCCCGCTTTTTAAAATGACGACCTCGTATTGCGTAATGCATTTAAATAGATGAATGGTTTTGTTCTGTTCTCGACCTGCAAGGCATATTTTGTGTTAATGTTGGGTATATACTTTTATTTATCATTTAAAACGCAATTAAAATCTATCCACGTGTGAAGGCATTTGTCAAGAAGGGAAGACACGACTCAAAGCAACACGTGGTCGCAATTTTGAAAGGCGGAAGTGACGGGAAGTGGCTCTTGTTTTTAGCGCGAAAACGATTGTTAATATATTGCGCAATAATGGATGGTTTTGTTCTGTTCTCGACCTGCAAAACGTAATTTGTGATAATATTATGTATATACCTTTATTTATCATTTAGAACGCAATTAAAATCGATGGACGTGTGAAAGCATTTCTGTCAACAGGGAAGACACGACTCAAAGCAGTGGAAACAAAGACGAAATGCAAAACTGTGAACGCTGATAATTGAAATCAGTGAGAACAAAGTCAAAACAAAGCATTTCGAAATAATATGTTTTAAATGATATATAAAGGTATTTACCCAATATTATCACAAATTCGCTTTGCAGGTCAAGAACAGAACAAAACCATCCATTCATTTAACATGCATTACGCAATACTAGCGTGAAAGCAAATATCGGACAGGCGGACTACTGTCTACACGTGGTTGAATATTTCTTTGTGTATTAACACGCTTTGTTTTGATGCTAAGATCGATATAAACAATAATAATTAAAAGCGATATAATGAATATCATTGGCTTTATAATACACAAAGAAATATTCTCCTACGTGTTGGTTTTGACGCTAAGATTAAGGACGTCACGTACATCGTAGTACGTTCTACATCGTGGAGAAATTCTTGCGAAAAATAATTTGTGATAATATTGGGTAAATACCTTTATATATCATTTAAAACATTATTTCAAAATGCTTTGTTTTGACTTTGTTTTTACTGATTTCAATTATCAGCGTTCACAGTTTTGCATCTCGTCATTGTTTCCACTGCTTTGAGTCGTGTCTTCCCTTGTTGGCAGAAATGCTTTCACACGTGGATCGATTTTAATTGCGTTTTAAATGGATTGATGGTTTTGTTCTGTTCTCGAACAATTTGTGATAATATTGGGTAAATACCTTTATTTATCATTTAAAACGCAATCAAAACGGGAAGACACGACTCAAAGCAGTGGAGACAATGACGAAACGCAAAACTGAACGCTGATAATTGGAATCAGTGAGAACAAAGTCAAAACAAAGCGTTTTGAAATAATAGACCAATAATATTGGGTAAATACCTTTATTTATCATTTAAAACGCAATTAAAATCAATCTGCTACGTCTGATATTCGTTATTTCGAAAATATGAACATCGTATTTACGTTTTACCGTATTTACGTTTTACCGTAAATACTCGAGTATAAGACTGCTCTCGTGTATAAGACGACCCCCTAAACATTAGCTAAGAGTTTTTGGAAAAAAACCTCGTCTTATACACGAGTATATACGGTAATATATTGTACAATGATGGATCCTTGACACTATGTATTTATGTTTTACTTTTAAAATAGCCAAACTTGAATGGTAGCAGTGCCGATGTCTCGAGAAAAACCGACTCGTCCTATTATCAGAAATTGGCCTTTTCAAGCAAAATAACATCAATTTGGGTGGGGGGTCATCTTATACACGAGTCCAGTGTTCGTCAAAAGTCGTCGGCCCGTCGGACAAAGCCGGCCGCTATATCAAATTGTCCGCCGATAATGACGAAAAAATTGTCTGCCCTTCTTTACCTGCGCAGTTTCTCATTGTAGCCATCCCAAATATGTTTTATTGGTTTGTTTTCGGAGATTTTCGGTTGCCGCCATTTTGTAAAGTTTGAACTATATCCGGGTCATTGCGTTTCGTACTCGTTTAACAATTAAAAAACCGTGCACGACTTTACACATAAATCAAATGTGGTTCGTTATCTGGTCCCCTATCATTATTTCTAGTTCAAATTTATATTAAAAAACATCACGTACCAGTCAAAAAACCTGAGAAGAGCAGACAACAATTTTAAAGCTTTGTTTAAATGAACATTTGATTAATTTTCGATTGAGAAATGATCAGAAATATGCATGTAGGTAGATATGTAGGTAGGTAGGTATGTAGGTTGGTATGTAGGTAGATATGTAGGTTGGTAGACCTATGTAGGTAGGTAGGTATATATGTAGGTATGAAGGTAGATATATAGGTTGGTATGTAGGTAGGTAGATATGTAGGTTGGTATGTAGGTATGCAGGTTGGTATGTAGGTTTTATAAGCTGAATAACTGTCACAAGCGCGAAAAAGCCGCGAAATTAAAAAGAAAAGTATGCGTTGAAATGTCTGATGTTGAAGACAAATGTCTGATGTTGGCTGGCTGAACATCAGACATATTGTCTGATGTGGGTCAAAAAGTTTTGGCGAACACTGTGAGTCGTCTTATATTCAAGTAAATAGGGTAATTTAAATGGCCACACCACTGAAGTGAGAAAAAACTTGCAATTCCTGTCCTGTCTCAACATGAAAAAAATTCTCTTTTTCTCTTTATCACAGACTGCATATCTTCCTATTAACTTTATGTACACAACTTTTTACAATAGGAGTTTTAAGGCATATTATTCATAATATTAGTTAATAGTTAATAAGATGAAAGCCAACTCTGCATTACATAGATAGTATTTAATAACTACGGTACCTCTGCAGTTATTGCCTTGTTTTTGATCTCATTCTCAAAGTTTGGAATTCCCCGAGTTATAAATACTTGCCTTTCTTACAAAAATATCCTCAAATCTGAATTGACCAACATCATGTCATAAGCTGTAACCAGGTGTCTGGCACATATACTGACCAATCAGTACAACTGCCAGTGCAGAACAAATCTATATTATTTCACCAATGAATGGACAGCCAGATTTTATGAATACTGATGACTTTCACTCGATTCTGTGCGCACCTTTTGTACCTTTGGTGGCAGGGACTGAATGAGAGAGAAGTTCTGCTATGGAGGGTAATGAAATTCGTTTTTATGGGATCGAGAAAAAAAGAATTACAGATGATACCAGACTCATAGACACAGAAATATTCTGCCATGTGTCAACAGTAGTCTGCCATCATTTGATAAGTTTAAATTATGCACATGTCTAAGAAAATGTGAGTTTAACAATGCTTAAATATGCATACATGACACAAGGCCGAAATTGTGAAAACCAAAAGTGAGAAACTCATATTTTTGGCGCAAAAACGATCGCCGTGCCACCACAGTGTATTCATTCACATTGAAATATTAATATATTGCGCAGTGATGGATCCATGACACTTTGTATTTGCATTTTGCTTTTAAAATGACTGCCAAAATTGTCGAGGGATAAGTTTTGAGAAAAGTTTGAATATTCACACAAATACATGTTGGACATGGGGTCCAACTACGGCAGAAAATATGCTTAACCATGGCAAAATATATCGGTCAGGATCGGCGATCCGGCAGCTATCAGGAAGACTGCTGTGAATTTCACGATAGTTGACAAATGGTATTGACTTCAGTGATGAACAACAGCCTTGATAAACCAGTCAAGCCTTGATAAACCAGTCAAGCCTTGATAAACCAGTCAAGCCTTGATATTCAGTGACTATAATAAAATGTATATAACCAAGATGTGTGGGACTGCAGTGGGTGCTGTCACTTCACTTTGGTTGGACAAGATATCAATAATATCATGATATTGATAATATAAATAGCACATTGTCCAGCCTCCTGGGGGGTAGTGTGCCAACTTGCCCAGTGTCAAAGTTGTCCAGTTGTGTTCCCCATATCAAGTTTACTTACACATCCTTACAAGATGACTACACATGTGTCATCTCTAGATCTGACAATTAAAATATATATTCAACATAAAATTATTTAGGAACTGAAATGAAACATGTCTTTATCTCATATGTCAATTTTTTATGTAATTTAATCAGACTGAGTATATACAAGTTGCAAATACAGGAATATTGTATATGATATTTCAAAATCAACACCTTGATATTTTTACTCACAATATCAGATGTCAGATTAGTAACAGTATTCTACCGCTAATCACTTCTTGAAAATGAAATATGTCACCAGTTCTTTAGAGTCCCTATCCCAGGGGGGTTACTTTCATAGTCAGTGTTACCGGGGAAGCTGGGCTAAATAGGGTCCTTTTCGCTGATATTTTCCCTAAGACGGGTTAAGATATCATTTTCCCTAAAATAGGGTACGGTTTTTCAAATTTCTCCCTAAAACAGGGATCACAATCCCCTTTTCCAAATCTCCTCCTTCTGCATCATCCCTAAATGAGGGTATCAAAAATTCAGCTAGTCCTAAATCAGGGTACCAATAATGATAGAATATTTCCCTAAATCAGGCTCTGGGGTTTTCAGTTCCATCCCAGCCTCCAAGCTGTCTGATGTCATTACCATGATTACATTGTAACAAATTGCAGCCCAAGAGAGTGTTGCAAAATGACGTCATTAAAGGGCAACTTTCACTTCTGATGCACTTTTGTAGTATGAAGGAGAATAATAACACACATTTATCTGTGGGCTCTGTTAGTATGACTGCACAAGGGAAACATGTTTTGTTTTTATAGAAAAGTAGCTCTTTCAAATGCATGTGCTGGAAAAAAATGAATGACGTCATCGTGGGGGAATTACCTACTTACATAAACAATTAGTAAATAAACAACAATGCAGCCAAAATAGCGGTCTCACAAGTTTCAGTCTTAGAATAGACGCACTATAGAATGGTTATGGAAAGAAGATAAATGATGTCATAAGAGCATGGCAATATGCTTATGACGTCATGAAATGTATTATCTTTTGAACAGTACCAAAATGACGTCAAACAGTGTTACCCGACTTTGAGCCTCAATTGAGGTGTAAAAATTAACAAAATCTCTGATATTGTTGTTTCATTTTCCACAAAGGTCTTGTTTGAGCAAGGCTGATATAAAAAAGGGTGACTACTGCTATCTGATATTTGCTTATTTTGTTTATTAAACATATTTGACTTGATATTTTGAGGTGTAGATGACTGACACAGACCAGATGAATGAGATTCTTTATCCTCGACATACACTTGTTGGCGTTATGCAAATCCAGTATTTTTCTCTCATGGCATTATCTAACCCATCCATTATCCATTATAACTGCTAAATACACCCCATAAACATAATTTTACACTTAGAGGTAGACATTATTCAGGAAAAAGTACTGCTTTTGATAGTATCGTGAATGATAAGAAGTTCAGGGTAGCACTGTTTGGTACTGTTCAAAAGATAATACATTTCATGACGTCATAAGCATATTGCCATGCTCTTATGACATCATTATACCTTTCAGTACCTCTATGATGACACTCCACATAAAAATGATGCCAAGAAAGGAGTGTGCTCTCATTAGGGGCCTATATATTAGGTTCATGTTCAAATAGGTTTTACAGACAATGATGGGGATGCATTTTTCAAAAAGGTTATAGACATGAAAGACATATACATTTATGACTAATATGTGAATTTTAAACATTTTTTTTCAAAATCGGTGCTTAATCCCTTTAATAGACATCCAATAATGTTTAAATTTGTTTTAAAGCTTACTTTTAAAATGCAAACAGGCCGATTTAATATCATTTGACTTTGGGGCTAATCTTATTGTGAGCCATGAAAGTGTGCAATTGCTGGGAGGGGAGGGATGTTACCTGTGGGAGGTAGGGGGATATCAAACACATTTTGGTTATGAACATCAGCTATGATTGATAGGACAAATATTATTAGTTGGACTATGAATCTTGATGACAAGTTGGTAACAAGGAAGTCTTTTTTTTTTGAAGAATTTGATGACAAGTTGGTAACAAGGAAGTCTTTTTTTAAAAAAAGAATTTGTATACAATTTCCTTTTTGAAAATGATATTTATATTTTCTCATAATTTTGAAGTTGCTGTAAACATAGACAACACTGACTGGCATATATTCTACATTTACAAAAAAAAAACATTTCAATTCTATGTTTATTTCTGCAGTTGAGGTGTCCGCCAGTCTGGTCTGTGACACTGACAGCCAGGTCCGTGATCTGCAGGCCCCTCAGAAGAACATATCTGTGTTATAATGCCCACCAAAATTCTGTGTTATAATACCCACCACTAATTGCAATTGAGCTGAATGTTGTGTCTCACATGTCATCTTGTAATTCCACTGTCTTTTCAAAATGTTAAATGTGTTTATTTGATTTCACACACAAGAGAAAGTCCCAACCACTCTCTTAGTATTAACCTATATAAAAGTAAGTGATATCGCTCTGACTGCCTGTGGTGGAGGTCGAGACATGTGTGACCTAATTCCCACACCTTAACACTGGACCTGCAGTGTTGAAATTCAAAACTGCTATAAATTTGTCACATGTACGCTGTCACAACACTGCTACCAGGGGCGGATCCAGGGGGGGGGGGGGGGGGGGGGCGCTGAAATCCCTAAAGCCCCCTCCTGGATCCGCCAATGGCTACACATGTGGGCTGGGTGACATCAGATATTTACACTATGGCTCTCGTTGTCTCCGTTCGCTTAGTAACAGTCTGTGACATTTATAACATAAATTTTCTTACTGGATTAAGACCTGTATACAAAAAATCAAAAACACAGAAACAAGACCCTAAAAAGTCCAGATTTTCTTCAATCTAGTCCTATTTTTGATATGAAACATTCTTATGAAAACATGCTCAAGGTCATTTTTTTTTTTTTTAGATCAACTTATATTTTATATTCACGAAAAGACATGAGAAGGCCTGAAGTCCATTGACATCAGCTGTACATTGTGAAAGGCATACCTCTTTGCCAAAAATCCTGCCATAATGCTAACTCTGAGTGTAGTGCATTATAATTGCTGTTTGTTTTGCATTTATTTAAAATATTATCAATAAGCTGTTGAGATATTTGTGTTCACATAGAGTATTTTATTCAATGAAATATAATTGTGACGATTATTAAGAATGTTACAGCGATGTCCAAAATGCTAAATTTGGGTTTGGTCTGTTTTTCTGTGCCATTTTTTTCCATATATTTTGATATTATTCATTTGTTGGTCAGATATTTTCTTACATATTGTAATATTCACATTCCAAAAGGAATTTTATTCTGACAATTATCAAATGATTGACAGTGTTGTAAAAATGGCTCATATCTGTTAACCCTTAAATGGATGTCCCCATTGTTCTGGCTTAATGACGTAATTTTGTAACATTCCCCTCGGCAGCAACTTCATTGAGCATATTGAATAACCATGGTTGTAAATTTTATCAATTGAGTATGTAGATACATTTGTCCAGAAAAAATTGGTTAGTCCTGCCAATCAATTAAATTTAAATAGGCTAGTCCATCAGGGGTTAAACAATTTTCCCTATCTGCTCTCCCATATACGCTGCATTTTTAGAGCGCTGCGATCGTATTTGACCCAATTCGTTGCACATGGCACTTCCGGAACAGCGGCGACGGTTTGATTGGGGCATTGTCGCCTCTGCCTTTCATCTTTACATCATTGTTTCTCTTAGTTTTGCCTCCGTAATTTTGACATAAATTACGTATATTGCAATATACTTATATAAAGATTACACAACAAACACTCTTTAGCGCTGACATCGGTGTGTCAATGTACGATGTCAGTCTGAAATTTCCCTCCCATCTTGAAGCAAGGCGGGCGGAAGTTTACAACGCAACATCTTTCCCGTCATGCACTGCTCTCTCGCGCCAATTTCGTCATTTTCTCACGGACCAGCTAAAAATCCGGGAGAGCAGATAGCGAGAATTAAACACTACTTATGAAATGCTAAATCTTTGGGCAGTTCATTTTCATTGCAGAGATTTTGGCATTTATTTTAATTTTATCAACAAGTTGTTCATATGCAATTTTTTGCATTCTGGGAGAAGTTTTAGGGTTATTAAAAATCTGATTACAGATTCAGAAAAAGATCATATTTTGATATATTTGGTTATGTTTTATTACCATTAAGACCATGTAAAATCAGACATTTTATGATCATGCCACATGTCTGAAAATCCTCCAGATGGAAGCATTGCATCATCATGACAGAGTGGGGCTGAAATCTTGGGAAAGCACTTCCGGTTGTAAAACCCAGGCGAAGGCTCTAAGAACCCATCATATGAAACATGGATGAACAGTTTAATAATTGATTTTCTGCTTGCATTATTTTAGGCCAATTCGGAGATAAACTTTGAGAACAAAATGTTGAAGAATACTAGGAGTTGGTAACTTCACCTTGAATTTTAGACAGTGAGATGATTGTTCCAGTTTTTAATAAGTAGAAGGTTTCTTTTTATGATATTATCAAATAGTAGACAAACAGGTATGAAAATCATTTTATCATCAATTTTAATGAGGGGATCAAATATTCTGTTAGTTGATGATGTTTTAGTCAATTCAGGTTGGCAAGACTCATATATAGTTTGTGTGGAAAAAAATGTGTGGAAAAAAATGAGAATTATTAAATGGTCAATAATCTTAATCAAAACTAATTTTTAGCATACCATATTTACTCAAATATAGGACGAGAAATTAGGAATCAAACCTTTAATTATTTTTTTTTGGGGGGGGGTCGTCTTACAAGAGGGCAACCTGTGGACGGTGATCTACGGCACCTCCGGGCATAATAAACTTTGCTCATACTCTCCAGGTACAAACTCCCCAAACGGCGATATAATTAATATCTTTGGCTTATAATACACAAAGAAAGATTCTACCACATGTCAACAGTAGTCCTTCAAGACTCAGGAGTTCATCATTGTACAATATATTAATATTTCAATGGGAATGAATACGCTTTGGCAGCGCTCCGATCATTTTCACACCAAAACAAGCTCCCCGTCACTACCTCTTTTCAAATGGCGGCCGCATAGTGGTGTGTATGCATGCTTTAGTGTTGTCGGAAATTGGCCTTTTCAAACAAAATAACATCAATTTTTATACACAGGGTCATCCTATTTTTGAGTAAATGCGGTAATCTAATCTAGTGACTATGGGTACAGTATTTTTGTTGCGGTGGAGACCATATCAAAACATTTGGCTGAGAAGGACGGAATCTGTTATTTGAGAGAATGTTATTAGGGTTTTAACCACAGATTAACACTCAGAAAAGTCTTTTTTAATATTCACTTCTTGTTTATTAAAGTCTGAAACTGAAACAGTTCCATAACTTCGAGTTGGCACTTTGAAAAATACCGCTTAAATACTGTGTGTATGTTTGTGTGAAAATGGGTGAAGTGAGATAGACGATGACTGTGCACATGGCAGGTCTGTCAATCACTTGGCAGTCTTTGACCTTTATCATCCAGATTGGTTGATTTATTGAGCTAAAGAGGAAAGAGGCCAAAATGAAGCTTTCATTTGATTTCAAAATATATGTTTTGAAAATTTACAAAGTTCTGTGAATGATTTGAGTGATTTTTGAATGTGAAAGTTTAATATTTTATTGTTAAGAATAATATTTTACGTAAAAAATAATCACTGTATAAAATCTGTACTGTTTGATCCAAAAAGAAAATTGAAAACCTGCCATATATCAATAATAGGTAATAAGAAAAAAAAAATTAAAAAGGTAATGAAAATAACCATTGCAGTTGCATATTACACTTATTAAGTGCTTTCAGATTTTAATTCTATTATTTATACAACAAATACTAAAATCGCTTTTGGCAATTTACATATAAGCAATGTTAGAAAGAAATGATTTTATTTTGTTCATTTGTATGTTGTATAAACTAATATATAATTTATTATGATTTTATTTTGGATCATTTTACAAGTGTTACCTGTGTTTGCTTCCACTCTCATTGTGGCCAATGTTATGACTTTTTCAGACTGCCAGATATACCCAGGCAAGTATTAAATATCTGTATGGAACAAGCTCTTTGCTGTAAATGGGATAAATCCTCTCTCCATCTCCATCACAAAACATAGTCATAAAGAAATGCATAAAAATTCAAATTTGCTCACAGCTCTTCGAAAGAATTATGGACAGTATCCCAGACTAACTGTTCAAATTGTATTATGTCTTGTTTTTCAACTAATATTTTGATGGACAGAGGAGAAAATCTATTTTGTTTAGATATTTTCTTGTCCCAAATTTGTACTATTGAAGATAATGTGTATCGTAGATACCTTAAAAAAAGAAAGTTTGTCTGTACTTGCCAGTGTTATAACTCACAATTTATGGCCTTAGAATAACAAAAATACTGAGATAATGAAGGGAATATATGCGCGTAGATTTGGTGCCAATGTTGGTATTGGCTTGCCATATGATGATGAAAATGTGTACTACTGCAGTCTAGTGTTCTCACTTCACCCTAATCCTTGTGTATCTTTGGTGTTTCAGTAAGATGAACCATTCTAGTATTAGGGGGACATACCCCAGCTTTCCCTTTTTTCTAGTGCACCCATATTTTGAATATGCATGACTGCTTTGTAAATGCTGGCTGTCCTGTCATTGTTACATCTTGATTTTTAGGGAAATTTGAGAGTTGATTCCCTGCTTGCTATACATATACTTCAGTGTAAATATTTAAAAATTAAGTTGGGACCCATAGATAATTAATTCAACACAAGTTGACAAGTTTTTGACTGTGTCTGCCACTGCTGCAGCTCAGAGCTTTAGGGGTCTGTATGTCTGTCCATCTGTCTGTTTTCTTTAAAAACCTTTTCCAAAACCACCAGTAATATATGTTTCAGGTTTTATACAGAGGTAGATATAGAGGTGAAGATTCAGTTTCCTTCAAATCATATTGATATCACAATTGACCTTCGTGCAGTGACCTCAATGTCACACATTTTGTATGGAGCATATCTCAGCAACCAAATGAAAGATGAACTCGAGGTACTAAATATTTCTTGATCATGGTCCCCCACCAGCCTGCCTTTCTCCTGGGATAAGAACTATAACGGGTCTCTCTCGACCAGAAATGACCCCCCTATCCCTGATTTTACACCCACCAGAGTTGTTGCCCAAAAACCCATATTACCTGACTTCAGTCCTGAACAGATTGACTCAGAGAAGGATCTACCACCAAGCAGATCCAATATTGTTTTTCCTGCTAACAGACAGGAATATGCAAATGAGGAACCAGACAGCACCTCATGAGCAATCTTTTATCTAGCTTTCAAAGTATTCGCATGCCACAACAGTCAAGTAAAGAAAATTACACGCTCCTATTTCAAATCTATTACGAAAAACCAACCTTACCTAGGTTTGAGACAACTTCTTGTATCAATTCTGTTTTCTTCCGATCTAATATTAATATGATATACTAAATATTAAGCATGCATGACAACCACAATGTGTAGTTGTGCACTTTTGTGCAGTTTATTTTGCCCCTTCACCTATTGGCCTTAATGTAGTGACCTCAAGGTCACAAACTTTTTTTGGAGCATATCAGCAACCACTTACAGGAGGAAATTAAAACTTTTCATGTAGAAATGTCAAAGATTTCTTGAATGAGGCTATGGTAGGTTTGGCAGAGGATCCTACTGGATAACATGATAGCAACTGTCTTTGGTATGTCAGTATAATTTGCTTTTATACTTGTACCCCTTATAGACCATATAACTATAGGGATGGGCCCCGGTACTGAGGAGTCCCGGGAATCCGCCGATTTCTAATGTTTTGGAACTGTCCCGGTTCTTTCTACTTGAACCGATGCTTGGAACCGGTACTGTACTAACCTACAGTATTATCCCTATTTGCTACCCCGAGGTGGAAACATTGCCTCTGAGGGGGGCTGCGAAAATGTGACTGGCTGACAGTCCAGACACAAAATAACTAAGCATGCCAAGTATTGAAAATGACAATCTATTATAATCAGTGTTGAGCCCTGTAGTTCCCCCACTTGACCACATGCCCATAGGGTAATTAACCTATTAAGTTACAAGAGGCTGGGGTGTGCTACTGTGCACCATACTGTGACCCACATGTGACCCTCACCCAGCATTCAGGTGTCAGATCTTACACATTGATGCAAACATGAGGAGTTGTTTACAGTGTAGCCTCATGTGAAATTGATTAATATTCATGTGTTTGTGGCAAACATTACAAGGGGTGTGTGCTTTCTTTGATATGTTTGAATGCATTGAGCCCCTGTGGATTGTAAGTCTGCAACTCCACTACCCCAGTCACCAAGGCCTGGTCTGCAGATAGGCTTCAGACAGGAGGAGTTCAGTAATTAGGTAGAGGGCGGTATATGTTCTTTATTGAGTCCAAGATATTCGAGAAATTGGCCACAAACGGTGACAAACTGCACAAAGACTTGCTTGTTTTCCATATTTGAAAGCGGAAGGTCAATCTGCGCATGCGCATATTTGGTTTCTGCCAACTTGAAAACTGCGGGAAGAAGACGCTCGAGTCATTGAAGAGACCGATTCTCATTGTGCGATTACAGGTTTTCATCTTTTTTTTTAATGATTGGATTTTTTTTTTCACTTTCAATTTTGTTTGTGAAGCTCCAGTGTGTTGTTTTCAATGGGGGCAGTATGGCAGCCCTATTGTCAGGTATCGGTATCGTGCAAGTGTTGGTATCATTTATTAAGTATCGGTATTGGTATCGTCCCGCTAAATTATTAACAGGGCCCATCCCTATATAATGATACCATTAAAATATTGCATTGGTAATAGGATGGTAATTTACAAGATATCAATTAATATCTGAAATTGGGATCTTCTATGGAAAACCATAAACTGTTTGCTAGTTGCAGTTTATCTCAGTTCATGAAAGTTACCTTCCAGTACCTCTTAGAAATCACTCTGTCTGTCCTGTGTGTGTATGGGTGTGTGTGTTAGTGTGTGCATGTGTGTGTTTGTTACCTTTTTACCCTCAGCCCATGATGTAATCAGGCTGAGGGTATTGCAGTACTCCTGGCGTGGGTATGTATGTATGTCTGTATGTCTGTCGGTAGCAAACATCCTTGTCATCGCGATTACTCAAGAACAATGTATGGCAGCTTCATGAAACTTGACACACATAAGCATCTGGTGAAAACCTCGGACGAGTTCGATGGATGGCGACCTTGGCCTATTTTTCAAGGTCACAGGGACAATTATGTGAAATCCCAAGAATCGCAATAACTCAAGAACAAATGATGGCAGCTTTATGATATTTGACACACATAAGCATCTGGTGAAGACCTCAGAATTTTTGCTATGAATCATGATCTTCACCTACTTTTCAAGGTCACAGGGACAGTTATGTGAAATCATCCTTGTCATCGTGATAACTCAAGAACAAATGATGGCAGCTTCACGAAACTTGACACACATAAGCATCTGGTGAAAACCTCGGACGAGCCCGATGGACGGCGACCTTGACCTATTTTTCAAGGTCACAGGGACAATTATGTGAAATCCCAAGAATCGCAATAACTCAAGAACAAATAATGGCAGCTTTATGAGATTTGACACACATAAGCATCTGTTGAAGACCTCAGACATTTTTGTATGGAACATCATCTTCACCTACTTTTCAAGGTCACAGGTACAATTATGTGAAATCCCTATCATTGCTATAACTCGAGAATGAATGATGGTAGCTTTATGAGACTTGACACACATAAGCATCTGGTGAAGACCTCAGACTTCTCTTGATGGAACATGACCTTCACCTACTTTTCAAGGTCACAGGGACAATTATGTCAAATCCATGTCATTCCAATAACTCAAGAACAAATAATGGCAGCTTCATGAAGACTCCAGATGAGTTTGATGGACGGTGACCTTAACCTGCTTTTCAAGGTCACCGGCCCATCCTCTCAATAATTCTAGAGTAAATTATGACAGTTTCATGATACTTGACACACATAAGCTATCAAAGGAAGTAGATTTTATGGTTTTTTTACCCCTGCATCAATTTGCCTTGGTGCAGTGACATTTTGTGTGGAGCGAATGTTGTTCAATAAGTTACCAGGGCTGAGGGTTGATGCATCTCTGATGCCTATGTTTTCTCTGGGTACTCTCATGATTTTAACCTGCAGAGGCTGGGATGGAACTGAAAACCCCAGAGCCTGATTTAGGGAAATATTCTATCATTATTGGTACCCTGATTTAGGACTAGCTGAAATTTGGTACCCTGATTTAGGACTAGCTGAATTTTTGATACCCTCATGTAGGGATGATGCAGAAGGAGGAGATTTGGAAAAGGGGATTATGATCCCTGTTTCAGGGAGAAATTTGAAAAACAGTACTCTGTTTTAGGGAAAAGTGATAAAATATCTTAACCTGTCTTAGGGAAAATATCAGCGAAAAGGACCCTATTTAGCCCAGCTTCCCCGGTAACGCTGACTATGAGAGTACCAACAAAAAGATCTATGTTATTAGGTCAGATATCAACCAGTGCAATTCTTTTCATAATGTTTTCCACATCCAAAAATCTCTGTCCAGTATCCACATCCCATAATGTCTGTGTCGTTATCACCAGGTGCCTATATTTAAATCTAATGAATGATTACACTAAGACCAAAAAATCTTAATCATAGAACAGGTTTATCCTTTCCTAAGATTAGATAGAATAACCAAATAGTGTATAGTGTATTTCATGATCACCAGGGGATCATCAAGTATATTGAACACCAGGTGGCACAAGTGTATGCTAGAGGCATTGGTTTTGATGGAGGCTAGTGTGGAGGAGAGAAAACTGAAGTGGGTGAGAGAGGAAGAAAACATGAGTGGAAAATTCTTTGTTGCAGTACTTCAAAGTTGGTTCTCTTCCCAACAAATTGAGTGCGATCAATCTCACTCCACATTCATTTTAGACGGTTCAATCTAGCTTAATCCTGAATTCAGGGGGTCATATTAATGTGTGCATTTGTTACAAAGTAATAAGCATCAAATAAAATTTGATGCTTGCTTGCCATTACTTTTTGTGTAAAAAGTATTGACATATTCTGCTGAATTATGTAATCGCTTCTCATTCTTTAAAAAGTTGAACATGATTAATAGTGTGATGGTGAATCACACTAATTATATATGCCACCTTTATTTCACAGGGATGAATTGTGTATGATGCTGAAATATCTTGAGCAATAAAACATATATTTGGAGAAAATAGTGTGACTATATTGGTTGTTCAGCCACAAGATGACACTACTTATTTTATTAAGGATTTGCCTCAGTGTAGGATGCTGCTTCTGGTAACAAATTCTTGAACCAATAACAAGGACATATTTGCATCCTTGCTTGAGCTCAATTCTCAGTGGACACTACTCCTTTTGAACAACCTTTTTAGACACAAATAGATTTATTACAGATTGAGATCAAGATAGAGTGTAAAATTCACACACACATGCATACATCCATCCATACACACACACACACACACACACACACACATCAAAGATATCCTAATGTCATCAGGACCTCAGATCGAAGTTCAGCTTTCAACCTTCAAATCACCAGATTGGCAGACCAGAGCTTCTAGATGTAGCTTAACACTGCCTGGACATGAGGCCTGCTATTATTGACACAGCTGGTTGCCATGACAACTAATGCATCACCAACTGCCCACCACTCTTTGATGATATATTTTTTTTCTCCCAGGGTAGAATGCGCTATACAGAAATACAATATGTGGCCGGACCCTGTGTGTATTCATGAATATAGTTTGACATATTGTCATCTGCTGATGGGGACACGGCTCTGTGGGCACATCGGCCCATGTCATCAGCTTCTCCACCACAATGAATAAAATAGGAAAAGAGGAAATCTACTTTTGGCAGGGTGACCTTTTCAGGCAGTTAGATTAATATTTTTCTATAAGGAATAGATTGCGGATTGTCATTCAATTGGCCTTGACAAATTGGTGATGCCATGGGGATTTGATCTTAATTACAGTAACACTATACACCACACCCAAGCTCTCGTCTTGCAGGAAGTAATAATCAAAATTAGCAAGACATTTTAATTCAAGGTTTGGATTTGATTTCTCAAAATGTTTCATATCTTTTTGTGTACAAAAAAGAATTTAATGTTCAATTATTGATGTCATGGTCAGGTTGCACATTTTGATTATGGATGTGATGGTTAAATAACAAATTTTGTTTTTTTGGCATGATCAGATTACACATTTTTATTCAAAACATTGAAAAAAATGATTGCTTCTTGCACATTTCATTCTTAAATGGACCCCTCTTCTGACCACTTGTTTTTTTAAGGATCATATATAAAACATTTATAGAAGAATTATATTTTAAGCAGCATGGAAATCGAAAAAGCTGACAAAAGATAAGATAATTGTGAAAAATTAAGAAGGACATGTAATAATATGATATGAATATCCATATGAAAAAGCCCATACATATATCTGTAATCTGAAAGAAACAACACTTCCCTTATGAATCAATCCCATCAAATCCCTGTGCAAATATTACAGTTATCATTATTGAGTCCTTTATTTCCTTTATTTAAAATGTATATCCATAAATGTTAAGAAAACAATGTTGCTTTTCATTGCAGATCATTAGATGGACGTCTTCAGGTGTCGCATCGTAAAGGCCTACCCCATGTGATCTACTGTCGCTTGTGGCGCTGGCCAGATTTGCAGAGTCATCATGAGCTACGCGCTAGTGAAAACTGTGAATATGCCTTCAATTTGAAGAGAGACGAAGTGTGTGTCAACCCCTATCATTACACACGTGTGGAAACACCTGGTGAGTTCACCCTGCTATAAGTTGGGAATGTTAGAATCAATCCAGATATTTTATTCTTAAAATATGTCCCATAAATAAAAGGAAGTCATGTACATCAGGGAAATTTTCTAAGATACATTACATTTGAAGAATGATGAATTTATTTGGCATATCCAAATTATGACCTTGTAATTCCCCAAAAAGTTAGTTTTTTTAATGACCAATCTCTTATAAAACTGCACTTTTTTCCTCTTAAATATATATCACTTTTGATCCAAATCTATTGGTTTATTGTTAGCGAAGTTCTTTAGTTTATAATCAATTTAAATGTTTTAAATATTTGTGTAATTAAACTTCTTTTTGTTTTCTTGGACATCATTTTCTGTGTACTTCTCATCCTGTGGTGACCTAATTGAGGAAGTTGTTCGGAGATAAGTTCTCCTGGGAAAACAACCTCAAAACTTGTTTATGACATTGATATTAAATGAACAATTACAAATGACCCCATTGTGAACGTGATTGACAGTTTATCAGCTTTTATTTGAGATGATGGAGTTAAATTGATAACCCAGTTGTATTTATTTTGGGCCTTGGAGACCTGATGACTTTCCCTGTAGTCTTGACCAGTAGGGGCACAAATTATAAAATGTTATAGAGGCATTTTAGTCTTGGCAGTTTTCATACAGTTTATGCCATTAAAATTGACACAAGTTTTTTTTACATGCTCTGTTAGACTGATTAGGCTTCCACTAAAATACACTTTGCTGATACAGATTACAGTTGTAATCTACATTGATCTCAAGGCTCTGTTAATCCTACAAACAAACAATTTTTGGGGGGAAATGTGGCTAAAAATGAATGATGTCATCTTGAAACAATAATCTCCTTACATAACTAATGAAACAAAGAGAGATGTAGGTTTGCAAGCGATAGGGGAACCTTCAGATTGTGACAGTGGAAAAATTGTAGGGGCCTGTTCGTCCATTGTTTTTTGTCTTTTGGTACAGGCATTAATAACCCTTACAGATCACCTAATCTACATCCTATTCTACAATTATTGCACCATAGAAAGTTACCCAACCACTTTACAACAGTGCCTTGTATAATGGTGTCTCAGTGATTTGTGCTGAGAATTTGCAATTCAATGTCCATTCATTTGTTCTTTAATAAATGTTGTATTATGTGCAGTATATTTATGTTTGTGAAAAAAGAATTGTATACGCTGATTGTGGGTCACCATCTTACCCCAAATGGTCAACGCACAATGGTCTTGTTTTTTTTTTCAACAGAATTTTTAAATTATTGATTTATTTGGAATAATGGAATATTCATAAGTTTTCACTGGTAGAGAATTTTCACTGGTAGAATCTAATTCAGATGGAAATTTCTGACTTGAGAGAGATGGGTTTTATATATCCTTTGTTTTTACCCATCTGATAATGAACACTCCTTTTATCCATTGTGAATTCATATAAATAACAAGCATATTCAGCCAACAGTATTTACATTGTTTATCATTTTCTAAGCCATATCAATGTGATTTACCCAGCTTAACAGAGGTATTTGATCCTCCACCTATCCCTGCCTCCAAAACCCAGATGATGAATATTCATATTTACAATAAAAATGAATAATCATAATATCATTAGATTATCTTACTAACTGCATTTGTTCTTGCCTTATGCTTGCCTTTGATAAGACCAAATTAAACAATTACAATATCAGCAGAGAATTGTTTTTCTTACTCCTATAAAACTTTGTCTGGCCCAAACAGCATTAACACATTGATAAACCATATACCGTATTTACTCGTGTATAGGACGACTTGTGTATAAGACGAACTCCCAAAATTGAGGTTATTTTGCTTGAAAAAAACCAATTTCCGAATATAAGACGAGTTGGTTTTTCTCAAGATATCGGCTCTGCTACCATTCAAGCTTCAGCTGAAGCTTGGCGGCCATTTTAAAAGTGAAACGTTAATATGCTTACAATACAAGATCTTTACGGTAAAACGTAAATACGATGTTCATATTTTCGAAATAACGAATATCGGACGTAGCGGATCGATTTTAATTGCGTTTTAAATGATAAATAAAGGTATTTACCCAATATTATCACAAATTCGCTTTGCAGATCGAGAACAGAAAAAAACCATCCATCCGTTTATAACGTGCATTGTGCAACATGTGGTCGTAATTTTGAAAAGCATCAAAAGCATATTTTCGAAATAACAAATATCAAACGTAGTATTTACGTTTTACTGTAAATACTCGAGTATAAGACTTTTAAATCGATCCGCTATGTCCGATATTCGTTATTTCGAAAATAAGAATGTTTGTAATGAAAACTTGTAGTGCCGTAATTTTTGGCCGTAAATCCTCGTCCACAGGTTGCATGACCCCCCAAACATTAAATAAGGATTTGTGTACAAAAACCTCGTCTTATATACGAGTAAATACGGTATATGTGTACAATGGTACCTGTATGTCTTATGATTGGCATTGAGGGAGGAACCTATCTTTGTAATTATTGATAACCCAAGGTTTTTCATATTCCTTTTGAAAACAGTCTGAGGGTTTTGAAGGTAGAGGTAGGTGGAGGATCGACTACCTCTATTTCACAATGTGATGTTGACAATATCTTGGCTAGCAATTTTATTATCAACTCTCAGAATGAAGAAAATCTGTTATTTGTGGCAAAATCAAGAATGAGTCAAATCTGCTGTTTGACCAAATTAACTCTGTTATCAAATTCATTTTATTTAATTTTCTGAGCAGATAATAGGGTGCGGGAAGTAAATTCTTTTTGAATATATTTATTAGTATTTTGATTGGAATGATATAGTCATGATTGAGCCAAACTAAACACTCTGGGGGGGCAGTCCCAGACATATCTATGCAGCTGTTGCATATGCCTGAACTTGTCATTCACAATGTTTATCATGTGAACAGAATTTGACACCTCAAGCGTGTCCAACACAATTCAGAACGTAAACAATTCAGGAATCGCTGTCTTCCTAGCATGTTTATCATTTAACAAAAAATATTTTATATATTAAACAATTAATTTTGGACTTTATACAGTTTGAATGGGTAAAGCAGATTTAAGGGTACTGGGTAAGAAAACAAATACAATGTGATACTATCATTGCATACCTCGATCAAGCTAAGGTATTGATTTAAATTTTAAATGTTTGCTTGGTGATATCAAGTGATGTAAAATGTGATGTTAAGATGCAATTTAACCTTTTTTGTTTTTTGCTTTTTTTAGGTTTTTTTTTTGCATCTTATAGATGCCATAGAGATATGATGAAGATTGTTTTGTTATTGTGTTGCAAAGTACCATTTTGACCTTTTACCCCATACTAGAAATTGGCTGAATTGAAAATCTGGCCAAGTCTGTTTTGGATGCTCCACATACATTGAATTGCCAGAGTGAGGGGTTGGGGCAGAGAGCGGGTAGCGCAGTATTACATCATAGCTGTCTGGTGTGGATAATAGAGTCTGGGACGGCCAGGGGCAACACTACCTATCGTTATCAGGGCAGACACAAGCAGGGTTGGCTCATACCTGAGCAACAGCGTATACCCTCAGTAGCAGCAAGCAGGGAAATGACGGCTATGGCTGGTCAGTATAATAGCACGCTCAGTATACACCACACATGTGTCTAATGGCCGATGATAGATGAGCTAGAATTGCAGTATTGTATTGAATTTGTTTGTGTAGAGTTGAGGACTGCAGCAGCTGTATGTGAAGATTGGGAGGAGGGGGGATAGATTAGGTATAGACAGCACTCACTAGCCACATGTAGGGGCCACACTGGGGTCCACAAGGCTCACCATCACCTAGCCAGCTTCACCTCGGTGGCCTCATTGCAGACACCCAGTACAAGCATAGAATGGCAGAGGGCCACATTGCCTGGCGGTTATTAGGCAGGAGTGGGGATTGATTTAGGGCAGGCGATCGATCTGTGTGTGTCTGGAGACTGGCTGGTTGAGGCAAGCGAGACACGGGTTGGGCAGGCAGACATGTTTTGGAGTCCATCATCAACATGCTGCCATCCGCCCCACGATGGTGTCGCTTCTCCTCGTCCAGTCAGTGCCACAAATCACCCAGTGAGGACACGCTACGCCGGCACAACTCGGCCGCCTCAGGTTACTATCACCTTGCTGTTTTATTGTGTCAGACCTGACAGTCAACTACGCTTTTAGATGTTAGGTTTTGATAGACGAAAAGGGGGACAGGTGAAAGTTGTAGAGGGGTAAGGAGCAAGTAAACACACATTGACCGTGGCCTTAGTAGGTCAGTTTGTCTGGTTGGCTAGCTCATAAAACCTTCACACTGGTCTGTCTAACTCTTGCACTTCATGGCTGGAGGCGTCACCAGCTGTGATGTTGCACAACCCTTACAAAATATTTATCCATTTCTGTGCTCCACAAACTTAACAGTCACAATTTAGTCAATTGATTCACTAAAAACAGCCATGTGTGATAAATCACCACATTTACAACACTTTTATATGGGAAAACCAGTCTTTGTTTGCTCTCAATACATATGGAATGATGTTGCATAAGCAATAGATGTCATCATGATATCTAAGCTGAAGCAGCTATTATGTCATTTCCTTCATCCAAGTGGAAATTTTCTTCTAGCAGTCTTCACTCAATGTCATTTACTTGAAATATTTTTTTATCATTTTGTAGTTAAATGCAGTTTCTAATCATTAGAAGTCAACCAACTGAAAAATCAAGAACTACTTTTGTTCAAGTTGTATAAATCTTGCATGTTGCAGTGCAATAGCAGAGACTTTATTTGTTTTATAAATTGTGCACTCATTGAAAACCCCTCAACCATTCCACTTAAGTACTATGTAATAAGAGAGCTCCAGTGTCAAAAAGCAAATATTGCAGGGATTCAAGTTTTTGCCATGTTTGGTTCAAATTGCCCTTACTCTACTGAACATCAATCATGCGAATGAAGCTTTAGCTTCGAACAACAATATAACACACAAATTACACAGAAATTAACTCACTAGTTGGTTATTTTTTGAGTAATCATAAAAGGAAGTCAAAAATGTTGTAAAGGATTTGCTTTTAGAGAGAGATGCATGATTTGCCAGCAATATCTAGTAGTTGTTGACAGATGCTCATACGGTTCAGTGAATAATTTAATAAAAAGTTAAATAATATATTGTGATGATGGTGATTTGTTATTGCACTTTCCAGTATACTTAATATTTGACTCGGCAAATATTTCCATGACAGGTAATTGTTATCATTCTGAAAGTAAATTTTACTGAGAACAAATAAATTAAATAATTACAAAAAGTTGTATTGGTTTACAAATTAAAAATATTCCTATTGATCATCATTGCAAAAGTGAAAAAGATGTAGGTAAAAATTGATTTTATCAAAACTCTAAAGATTATTGCATGACATGAAATATTCCACACTGAGCTACTTTCTTTGTGTGTTCAAATTAACAAAGAACACGAATTTTTGGTATTAAATATCCAAGTATGCATCAGATTTGGAGTGACTGATACAATTTCAAGCTATGTTTATACTTAAATGTAATTAATGCTCATAATGCGACTAACAGCAAATTCTACGAGACTGGATAAGGTTCGTAATTAGATTACATGTCAAAAATCAATAATGACTTGCATGGGATGAGTGCAATTTGATAGAAAAATAACTCATCACTAGGATGACATTGTCGGAAAAGCAATTTCCATAATTCATCATGTTAACAACAAATGGTTGGTATTTCATACTACCTACAGAAAAAAGGTTTTTATTTTCATGCCAAGTAAATATTTTTTAAATGAAAATACAATGGCCATTGTATGTATGATATTATGCCATTATACTACCTTTTGTATTAATCCCATTCTGGGTGAGGGTTTTAACCCTTGATCCTTGATTTTAAGCCATGTCTATAGGATATGTTGCTTTTCTGTTGTTGACAGTTCTGCCTCCTGTATTGGTGCCACGTAACACAGATGTCCCATCCGAGGTCCCTACTTTAGAAGACTACACTAACATGGTACCTGAGAACACAGACTTCCCAGCAGGACTTGTGGACCAACCGTTCAACATACCTGGTGAGTATTAGCCTTTTGCTCAATTTTTTTCTTCTTCTTGGAAACAGAATGCTAAGTAAAAGCACATTTTTCACAAATACCATATTATCCCTAATTGCCGCCCTGGGGGCGGAAGCATTGCCTCTGGGCCACTAATATGTGACTGGCAGACATGCCAAGACCAGGGTTCAAAATTGACTGTTTTTCAGATTCACAACTGATGTTTAGTAATTAAATGACCACATCTTGTTGCACTTGAAGAATAGTTTGATGGTAAGAATAATTGTACAGTACAGTATAATTCAATATATTTTAGATGAACTAATAAAAATGAATATGTTAGTCCAGACACAAAACAACTAAGCATGTTAAGTATTGAAAATGACAAATCTTTTCTCATTAGTGTTGAGCCCTGTAGTTCCCCACTTGACCACATGCGTAAAGGGTAATTAACCAATTAAGTCTGGGGTGTGCTACTGGGCACCACACTGTGACCCATATGTGACCCTCACTCAGCATTCAGGTGTCAGATCTTACACATTGATGCAACATGGGGAGTTAATTACAGTGTAACATCACTTAAAATTGATAAATATTAAACAGTTGTTTGTGGAAAACAGTACAAGGGGTGTGTTTTCTTTGATATGTTTACATGAGTATTGCAAGCGAAGCTGTGAGTACTGTTTACATATTAATTACTGAGATAGCAAACCCCTGTGGATTGTGGATTGACCAAGGCCTGGTCTGCAGACAGGAGAGGGGGGGGGTAATTAGGTAGAGGGCGGCTATTAGGGATACTACCGTATTTAGGTTTTGCTGAATGGGGCGATGTTGTTCACCTTTTGGGAAACATGGAAACATGAGAGGATATTAGCTTCATAGCCACCTCTTCTTCTCTACCATCAGCATGAAAGAAAAAAGCCAAGCGCAACCAAGTAACTGTGGATAAATTGTGAAATAATGTACAAGTATTGGCGTGTTTAATGCAGTTGGCATTTTGGAATGAAAGACTTGGAAATATGACCCATTTAGACCAAGTCCATCTTCAATATCTTCAGTCTAGGTTGCCATTTAAGAATGCTGCAAAGTTGTGTGACAGATACGAATCAATGCACCAGACACTTCAACATCTGCACAATATAGCTTTCAATAATGTATCCAGGCCAATAGACAAACCTAGCATAGTGTCACCTGGCACCATGCTACACCTCTTTAATAACTTATCACTTAACCTCAAATTACCAAGCAGAATTATATGGCAAGGTACACAGTGTCAAGGTTTTGAAACAGAGAATGTCAGCTTGACCGAATGAGGACATAACCTGGCTGAGGTGAGGTATGACATGTGATGCGTGTGAGGTGGTGATGGTCAGTGAACACAAAAGACTTGAAGCAAGGGGGGCCAGCCACCCAGCAGCAGGTGCAGGTTGGAGCTGGGTGGTTGCTGTACATCTGCTGGCCCTGCTGTCCATCCTGTAGTCAGCATCTATTGACCCAGTTTGTGGTAGAGGTAGACATTGTATGTCTGGCTAACTGCACTCAATGTCTCCCTCTACAACCTACCACATCAGATGGTGGCATATATATCTGACTGAAATGGAAGTTTTTTTGAGGTTTTGATTCATAAAACTACAATACACTCACATATAGTATGATACTCCACCAATTGAGGAACTGGAAGGTAACTTCCAGGGCCTCTTGGTAATCACTCTATCTCCTGTCTGTACTGTGTCCTTCCTTCCATCTGTTACTCTAATGCTACTATCTTCAAAAAGGTTTATATGGGTTTATATCATATTATATTATATATATTATATATATTTGTATGTATATTATATATAATTTTAGATGCATGACATCAATTAATTTATTTATGCTTACGTTAGATTATGGGTTCAAGTTGCCAACAACTAAGTTAATTGAGCAACTTTTGGCCATTTAGAGTCATTTAATGATTTATTTTGACATTTTATAATACCAATATGCAACCAAAAACAATCAGTCCACACATCGTGTGAATTTACCCGCAGGTGGTGTGATTATCTTTCTGGGCAGTACTGCCCTCAGGTGACAATATCAGATTGGTTGTTGAGTGATTCAACATCAGGAGGGTTGTTGATTGAACCTTTGAACCTTAAGCAAATTACATAAGCTTATGTTATATCATAGAACATGTTGGGATGATTTTTTGATCTTTGGGTTGCTGGACAGATGGAAGACATATTACCCTATTTTCTCGAATATAAGTGGACTCGTGTATAAGATGACCCCCCAAAATTGATGTTATTTTGCTTAAAAAGACCAATTTCCGCATATAAGACATTGGCACTGCTACCATTCAAGTTTGGCGGCCATTTAAAGTGAAGATCTTAATGATCTTGTACACTAGTATTTACGGTAAAACGTAAATACGATATTCGTTATTTCGAAAATACGAAAGTTTGTAATGAATATGCTTTGTTTTGACGCTAAGGTCAAGGACGTGGAGAAATTCTCGACCTGGGAAGCGTAATTTGTGATAATATTGGGTAAACACCTGGCCATAAATCACAGTCCGCAGGTTGCTCTCGTGTATAAGATGGCCCCCCAAACATTAACTAAGGTTTGGGTACAAAAACCTCGTTTAATATACGAGTATACTACATTTGAACCTTTAAACCATCAGTGCTAAAAATAGGCTCTGACATTGCAGCTGCTGGCATTGAGAGGGATTTTTGAGCAGCAACTCTGTGCCCCTTTTTATGGAAACTTAATGAAGCCTGTAACAATCCAAGAAGAATTGATAATACTTCTGTTGTTATACAAGACACACTATATACTATGTTTCAGGCCTTCCCTACCTCCTGCCTTATCCGAGCAGAAAATTATATTTTTCCATTCCTTTCCAATTTGTACATTTTTGGCCTAGCTGTTCACTATTCCTGGTAAATCTATGCATTCTGGATAGTCAACTTGAATTGTTAGCGTGGGACAACAACTTCCAAAACTGGCGAAGCTTGGTGTGTAAATAATAGCAATATAAACATGATAAAAAATAGACATTGTCATGATCGTCTTACACTTCATTAACTCCTCTCACAATTATGCTAAACATCTTCAAATGGGATGAACAGGAATGTGTGGATTGACAGGGAAATAGCCCAAATTGGTTGAAAAAGGACAGCTTAGCTACTTCTTTGTGTGGATAGGACCTTGGACTATAATGAATGAAGTTGTGATGCCATGAGATCAAAGGTGCAATATGTATAACCGTCAATCCATTGTGTCTTATGATGCCATATGAACAAAAATTATTAAAAAACATGAGGTTTTCAACTTTCGGACAACTTTTACTCACTACGGACAATATTCAGATGCAATTGGAATGTTCTGCTTTTTTTCACTGAAAATGTAGATATACATTTTATTTCTTTACCCCAAATGTACACAATTGTACAATGTTTTAGAAATGTCAATGTCGGTGAGATATAAGCTACTTTTTAAGGGCTTAGACGAGTGTGATATTAAGTAACCTAGAGCTATTTCCTTGGTTGCAAGAGTCCATTTTCAAAATCATTTAAATGAGAAATTTTAAAAAACAATATAAAATTTATTGCCACCACATTTATCTTACGCAATATGTCATCATCTCTTGAAAAATGAGTTATGTAGCTTTGTCATAGTGACTTATTTTAGGGCCAAATAGGTCACAACTTCCAAAAATAAGGGGAAGCTGATTTTTTACACATGGGAGGGGATCAGAACTTGATATTATAGATATGTAAAGTGCATTATTTTGTTTTGATGACTTTTGTTGACTTTGGGTCAAGGTCAAGGTCAAGACCTGCAATATTGTAACTTTCATTGATCATGCTTTCCTGACTAAGGGTGCACACGATTGAAGCTGGCGGTTTCCGCCAAAATCTGCCGCCGGCGAAAGTGGCGGTCGGCCAAATCTGCCGGGCTATACCTCCCGGAGGGCCGGCGAAATAGGCGGCGGATGGACTCGCCACTTACACACGATTGGTCCGGCGGAAAGTGCACACGATTGTGTATGGGCGGGCGGGTGCGCGGATTTTAATTGCGTTTTAAATGATAAATAAGGGTATTTACTTAATATTATCACAATTATGCTTCTCAGGTCGAGAATAACAAAGTGTTTTCATTATTTATCATTTAAAACGCAATTAAAATCGATCCACATGTGAAAGCATTTCTGTCAACAGGGAAGACACGACTCAAAGCAGTGGAAACAATGACGAAACGCAAAACTGTGAACGCTGGATTGGAATCAGTGAGAACAAAGTCAAAACAAAGCGATAATATTGAGTAAATACCTCTATATATCATTTAAAACGCAATTAAAATCAATCCACTACGTCCGATGTACATTATTTCATTGTTTCAAAATAAAATGTAAATTTGATGTGCGGAACACGGTAAATTCGATGTGGGGAAACACGAAGAGAAGCCAGGGATCCATCATTGCGCAATATATTAATATTTCAATGCAAGTTGATACACTACATTTGTTTTTGCGCCAAAAATAAGAGCTTGTCCCCGTCACTCCCGCTTTTTAAAATGACGGCCTCGTATTGCGTAATGCATGTTAAATGGATGGATTTATTTGTGATAATATTGGGTAAATACCTTTATTTATCATTTAAAACGCAATTAAAATCGATCCGCTACGTCTGATATACGTTATGTTTTCTTTTGATGCTTTTCAAAATTACGACCATGTTTTACGTAATGCACATTATAAATGAATGGATGTTTTTTTCTGTTCTCGATCTGCAAAGTGTATTTGTGATAATATTGGGTAAATACCTTTATTTATCATTTAAAACGCAATTAAAATCGATCCGCTACGTCCGATATTCGTTATTTCGAAAATATGAACATCGTATTTACATTTTACCTTAAATATTCGTGTACAAGACCGTTAAGATCTTGTATTGTAAGAATATTTACGTTTCACTTTTAAAATGGCCGCCAAGCTTCAGCTGAAGCTTGAATGGTAGCAGAGCCGATATCTTGAGAAAAACCAACTCGTCTTATATTCGGAAATTGTTTTTTTTTAAGCAAAATAACCTCAATTTTGGGGGTTCGTCTCATACACGAGTTGTCCTATACATGAGTAAATATGGTAATTAGGTTACTGAAACCTACAAAATGATCAAATAATTCATAACTTTCAAAATATGTGGCAGCTGATTCTTTAAACATGGGAGAAAATTAGAATTTGATATCATGGATATGTGAATTGCACAGAGAGAATTTGTTGTGCTGACCCCAAGTAAAGGTGAAATCTGCATTATTGTAACTTAGCTTGAGTGTGCTCTCTTGACTGGTGGTGTTCATGATCAATCCTTGAGGGGTATAGAATTATATTATAATATTGGGTGACCTTGAGCTCTTTTCAAGGTAATAGAAGCTAATTTTTTTTTAAATAGCAAAAGGCAATGATTTGCAGAATAAAATAACCTCACAGCATTTAGTACCACCATACCTGTCTTATATTATAGGTTTTATTTTTTTAACACACAGACCAGCTAATTTCTCTGGGATTTTACAAATTCATACTTTTCCTTATTCTTAAATACACATGATTGTTTTATGATTTGTAAGACGGTGACACCTTGGAGTAATTATGAATGGAGCCGCAACGGCGCAAGATCAAAAGGGACATCATAGTTGCCGCCATGGGTATTGTAATGATGATGCCATATAGGTGCCAGATATGAAAGTTTTGACGTAATTTTTTTTTCAAAACTATTTTAAGTTATCAAAACCACAATTTAGAGCTACACATATCGCGAATGAAATGTTTGTTTTTTTATGCAGATAATGGGGATATAAATTTTATTTCTCTGCTCCAAGTTTTGACGATTTTATGATGAGATTTTCAAATTCATATCATATTTATGAAAATGATTAAAATTTCCATTTTCCTCTCAGATTATCAGGAAATCGTGTACTTTTTTTGTTATTTTTGTCTTTCCAGTTTATTTTTAATTATTGGCGCATATATTGGCAGATTGGAAAAATATACCATGCTGTTCAGTAAAAAAAAATACTATCAGGAAATGCAATTTATAAATGCAATTTCCTGCCAATATATGTGCTGACATGGATACTTTGCCTTATGAAATGTTATATCATCATTTAAAATCAATGAAATATGAACAATAAAAAACTGCATCAGGAATTTCTAAATGCTATATCATAAACAATATTTTGTTTATTTCAAAAAAGTAATTTGGATAGAAAAATATTTTTTTTAAACATGTATAAAAAAATAAAGGTTTGGAATTTTTTTTCCTTTTTTTTTTTCGAACAATTGTAATTACAACAATCATACCAGAAATTAGCAGATCTTTTTTCAAGTCATTTTGAGTGAATGGTTTGTAATCCCCAAAAGAACAATTATTCTGACTTTTTCTGTGAAAAAAAAAGATTACAGGATGTGTTCTGAAACATCATTAAAATATTGGTTAGTTTAATATTTAAAAATATAGATATTAAATTTTCCATCATTCTGAAGTGGGCAACTATGATAGGATCAAAGGATTTTAAATCCATTGTGTAAAACATTATTACTCCAAGGTGACACCAACTCAACAGTTTCAATCTACATGAGCGTAAATCAAGCAGTTCAAAGAAACAAGGACTGGAAAGGGGTCATACATACAAACATTACACAAGCCATTAACCTTATACTAGCTAATAGGAATGAAGTAGCAAGAAAGAAGCCATGGAACAAACAATGGCTATCAAATCAGTGACATCATTTATCCTATTTAAATATTCTCTGAAATCAATCATTATTGAAAAAGAAAGAAGCATTTTTGCCTTTGAATCAACAAAGAATAATTATTTCTCTCAGTTGGAAATTTCAAAAGTCTCAAAAGGACAAAAGTCAAAAGTCTCAAAAGGACAAAAAATCCTGATACAAAAAAGCTGGTGTAGGATTTGATTTCCACTGGTGTATGATTTGATTTCCACTGCTAGCAGTGTTACTTTCACACTGATGGCCATTGTTGCTGAAAAGGTTGTGGAAATACTATTTCACAATTCATAATACTTCATTATGATATGCATTTGTCTCATTTGGATATAACAGAAATACATGATAAAAACAAAACAGAAAACCTGGCACCTCCTCTCTCCCTGTGTACCATTGTAATGGTTCTTGACCAGTTCCTAGTAGGTTAAGTGATTTATTCATTGACCATGAGGGCAAAAACTTGATAATCCTATAAATGTGATTGATATAATGAAAGTGAAAATAAAAACAACCGCAATTATAACACAGTGATTTGGTTTGATATTCAGTAGGTCAGTTTATAATCCATTGGTGTAAATATATAGCAAGAGTTCCTGTGGGTTTATCGTGCCAGTTTAGGCTTTGTAATCTGTCAGCTGAAGATCAATATTTATTATATAACAGGCTATCGGCACATGAAAATGGTTGTCAATCACCTTATCAATGAATACACACATATGCGTCAATTATTGCATATCCGTTTTGAAAAAATGACCCAGAAGAGATAAATGGAAGAAATAGGAAACCTTGTTGATTTTAATGTGTTTCTACATGGTGGAGTATGGTTGGTGCAGAATACAACAGTAATTATTGATCGAGTGACAAATCGTTTTAGCGCCTACTTTCAATTATATGTGTGTAATTTCAATATTATGAAATGAACTCATCCTGAAAGTAACACCTGGGTTTTGACATTTAAGCTAGGACATCCATTTAAATTATACATACAATATAAAAATTATGGATCGATTGACTTGAATGAAATACTCATAAGCAATATGTGTTGTTTTGTTTTTCTCATAGGTATATTTATTTAAATATATTAATGGACATTTTTGCAAAAAAAGATCCTTGTTAGAGTTTAAGAATGGTCAGTTGAGTGAATGATCAATTGATCACAGAGATTCTCTGGCTAACAGCCAGTATTGGACCAGCTCAACTCACTGATAAAAAATGGCCTGATTTATTGCGGAAGTTGGAGGTGTGCAAGTACCACTGTGGCCCACAGTGTCAACCACTTTTTGATGCATTTATGTGAACAAACATCACAACAAATGGTCAACAGGTTTACACTCACATCTTATGTTGACTGTGAGAAATGGTGACAGATTCATACTGCTGAAATATAAAGAGAATGGAACAGCGACCACTTCCAACTTTGCTTGTTTTTCTTGTTCACAAAGGAAGAATGTAACAAAGTTTATAGACCGGGAAGGAATGTAATATGCCATTGACAGTCAACATGAACTATGAAGGCCACACACCAGGTAACAGGCACAACAAACACCTTACTTACTTCCATGAGAAAAAAACATTGTCATGTGTTACAGTTGTAGACCTGTTGGTTTAAGATAAGCATAAGGTTTAATATTTTGTGTCGATCAATATGATGGGTATGTTGATGGCTGATATTATCCTGATTATGGACCCAGCTTATTTGACTTACCGGCTTACTGTCCATTCATTATGAAATTCTGATACAATATCTGACATTCATCCACAATGAAATAGAGAAAATGGAGGGATTCTTTAAACTTGAATGTACAATCATTGCATATGATTCGTGATACATTGAATCACCCAAAAATAAGATTCTACATATCAACATCTGAAATAGTACACCTCGACATTCACTCCAAGGATTTAACATCTTTTCATCCACACCTGACGTTTTGCATCCATCAAACCCAATTAAGAGATACAATATCTAACCACCCACATCAGAAATTCTGCACTCCTTGTCAGTAATGAAATACAAAGGTTTTTCAGAAGTAGCATTTACAGAGATGTCTCCTTGATATATTTGACCTTTGACTTTGGTACAGTGTCATATCATATCACATGTAATATATATTTTATTCACCATTTTCTATTTTTTTGTTTGAATACCATTTTTGAAACTGATCTTTCATCATATATTGATAGTATTTTTGAGACAATCTTCAAATGAAAAATATTACTCAGCCTCAGAAAAACAAATTGTCATTCAGATTTGATACTTACCGTATATACTCGTGTATAAGACGAGGTTTTTTTCCAAAAACTCTTAGTTAATGTTTAGGGGGTCGTCTTATACACGAGAGCAGTCTTATACTCGAGTATTTACGGTAAAACGTAAATACGGTAAAACGTAAATACGATGTTCATATTTTCGAAATAACGAATATCAGATGTAGCAGATTGATTTTAATTGCGTTTTAAATGATAAATAAAGGTATTTACCCAATATTATTGGTCTATTATTTCAAAACGCTTTGTTTTGACTTTGTTCTCACTGATTCCAATTATCAGCGTTCACAGTTTTGCGTTTCGTCATTGTCTCCACTGCTTTGAGTCGTGTCTTCCATGTTGACAGAAGTGCTTGCACACGTGGATCGATTTTAATTGCGTTTTAAATGATAAATAAAGGTATATACATAATCGTTTTCGTGCTAAAAACAAGAGCCTCTTCCCGTCACTTCCGCCTTTCAAAATTGCGACCACGTGTTGCGTTGAGTCGTGTCTTCCCTTCTTGACAAATGCCTTCACACGTGGATCGATTTTAATTGCGTTTTAAATGATAAATAAAAGTATATACCCAACATTAACACAAAATATGCCTTGCAGGTCGAGAACAGAACAAAACCATTCATCCATTTAAATGCATTAAGCAATACGAGGTCGTCATTTTAAAAAGCGGGAGTGACGGGGACAAGCTCTTATTTTTGGCGCGAAAACAAATGGAGTGTATCAACTCGCATTGAAAAATTTAATATATTGCGCAACGATGGATCCCTGGCTTCTCTTCGTGTTGCCGCACATCAAATTTACCGTGTTTCGCACATCGAATTTCTGTCCAAGCAGGAAGACACGACTCAAAGCAGTAGAAACAATAATGAAATGCATAATTTGTGATAATATTGGGTAAATACCTTTATTTATCAGATCATTTGAAATGCAATTAACGCTTTGTTTCGACTTTGTTCTCACTGATTCCAATTATCAGCGTTCACAGTTTTGCGTTTCGTCATTGTCTCCACTGCTTTGAGTTGTGTCTTCCCGCTTGGACAGAAATGCTTTCACACGTGGATCGATTTTAATTGCGTTTTAAATGGATTGATGGTTTTGTTCTGTTCTCGAACAATTGACCTGCAAATCAAAGTGTTTCGAAATAATATTGGGTAAATACCTTTATTTATCATTTAAAACGTAATTAAAATCGATGCGTTACGTCACTCCCGCTTACGACCTCGTATTGCGTAATGCATGTTAAATGATTGGATGGTTTTGTTCTGTTCTTGACCTGCAAAGCGAATTTGTGATAATATTGGGTAAATACCTTTATTTATCATTTAAAACGCAATTTAAATTGACCCGCTACGTCTGATATCCGTTATTTCGAAAATACGAACATCGTATTTACGTTTTACCGTATTTACTCGTGTATAAGACTGCTAAGATCTTATATCGTAAGCATATTTAAGTTTCACTTTTAAAATGACCGCCAAGCTTCAGCTGAAGCTTGAATGGTAGCAGAGCCGATATGTCAAGAAAAACCAACTCGTCTTATATTCGGAAATTGTTTTTTTTTAAGCAAAATAACCTCAATTTTGGGGGTTCGTCTTATACACGAGTCGTCTTATACACGAGTAAATACGGTATCACCATGTAGACATTTTTTTCATTGTATCAGTTTTTGCAGTATATATGGAACAATTACTTTGATATCTACATTTGACAATAGAAAGCTGATAACTGTAAACAATGATAGAGAGTGCCATGTGGGTTTTAGCGATAACTGTTGAGCACCACAATGAGGAAATTGTTTGATAATAATAATAGAATAGATGAGAATAGCTGTTAATAGGATTTCCTAGAAAGACTTTGCAGTGTTCTCATTCTTGAAATATAGCAAATTTGTTCAAATTTTTTTTTTTCAAATATGTTCATTAAACGAGCACTTTTTAGTACATAATATTAATTCCAAAATTGACCTTTATAATATTTATTGCAGAAACGCCTCCCCCAGGATACATGTCAGAAGATGGAGAGGGGAGTAATGACAACCAAGGCATGGGTAAGCTCCAACTTCACTTTAAACAATTAAATATTCTTCACTACAACTTGAATCAGGAGCCATTTCTCCATAGGGAGAATAAATACCTCAGTTATCCCTCCATGTAGAGACTGTAGACATGGGAAAGGTTAGTATCTCAGATTAAAGACAAAATCTCCCATTTCAAACTCTAGTGATTGAGCAGCTTCCAGTATCTCTTAGCAATCCTCTTGTTGGATCTGTGATTGTTTGTCTGTTTACCCATTCGTAACTTTTTCTTGTCAGTCCGTTCTTTCTTTTTACTTCATTTGTTCGTCTGCTCCATTGCTACGATGTTCTGTTGGGATTGAGAAAGCACTGTACCATGTGCCATAATTGCCATTAGATTAAATTTGTCCCAGTATGTGTACCAATTTTCACATACAACAAGGTGCCTAAATGGCGAGGCAGATCAATGAATTTTATTTGAAATATGTTTCTAAATGATCCTACACAATGTGTTGCCACCATATTATTGTTTAAAGTTTTGAACTTGACTTTGATTGGTCCATTCGAGTCACCTGATCATACACTAGTTGTCACTGCATACTGTCCACAAGGTGTCACAGTGACTCAAATTTGATTTCCTCAATAGACACTAATAACTGTCCTCAATTTGGGATGGTAAACCACCTCGCAGGTTTTGCCAGAATTCGGAACAGAAATACGTTGGACAAGGATTCTCTATTTCCCCAAGTAGAGTCATGCTCCCAACTGACAAAGTTTTAATCTGTGCCAAAAAATTGAAAAAAAGAAATAATAATAATAATAATGTAACTCACAATTAATATGTACTATTGAGTATGAACATGTCTGGTAATATCCCATTGTGGGACCAAGTATACTATTATTGTTGACACTTCAGATTTTGACAGTACCTTTTCTAATATGGTATTTTGTTTAATCTTTGTAACTAACCCATTCCAACCCAATCATATGTGCACCTAATAACCTCCCCCCTTTTCTACCCAATAAAATGGCTGCCTTTTGTCCCAGGTGTGAAAGCATCAACACCTTTCTTGACTACAGTTTTAAATGACCAAGTCACCTGGATGAAAATATATATTGTGTGACACTAATGCAACTAATCTGGGATTTGTTTAACAACATTTGGTTTATATTTAATGATATATAAATTGCTCACCTCCATTTTGTGAAAGTTTCCTTCCCCTAACCAAAAATAGACATTTGTAAATTTCAAGTCTTAAGCAGTAGACTAGGTCAAAGGCAAAGGTGACTCGCCATTTTGAATGTTCTCCTTTTAGACCATTCTCCTCTTTGACCGTCCCCATGTTCAACCGTGCTTGCTCGACTGTATAATATCAATTAGATTACCTACTTTCTACCTTTTTTGTTCAACATAAATCTGGCATTCAGGGTTAATTAGCCTTCTTGAAGGATATTTCGTGAGCTTTGAGCCAGTACAAGGTGACTGAGTTTGACTTCTTGTGGGGTCTCCTTCTTCTAGCCACGGTTGAACTGGGGGACAGAATTCTTTACCACTTTTAAACGCACCATGGTTGAACAGGATAATGGTCGAGAATGCCAGCAATCAGGGCAAGTACTTCAGAATAAGAACATTTTGAAGTTTTAATCTCAAGGCATGATTTCTTGGCCAGAGCAAGGGTAAGTATTTTAGAATAAAAAGATAAACATTTGTAAGTCTTAAGGCAGAAGGTGTAGGCTATGGCAAGGTAAGTATCTTAAAATACGATAATAAACATTCATTACTTCCTTGAAGATTGAGAGATTGAGAGTCCTTGGAGATTGAAAGATTGAGAGGATTGCTATGGAGCAATTTTATTTAGATATACATATTCTTTCATGACGAGAGTGAAATATGAAATGTTTTGGTAAGTACCACAGAAAAGAATTTACATGAGCTTAATTTTACTGTGACAAATATTCCTCTTTTCCATACCAAATATGTCCACATATAAATCTTGTAATTACCATGCCAGCATATGAGATCAAAAAGAATTAAGTGGAAGGGGACAGAAGGTAGTGGTTAATTGTGTTTATTATGTTTACCCTGTTCCCCCAGTGGTAAATGCAAGATGGCAGCATGGTTGAGGATTATGATCACCCAAAGTATAATACTCTCTTTGTTTTGTCAAGTAGGCTTGAATATATAAATATATGTATGGTCATCTAATGTTTAATTAATCCTCAAACTCCCAAATAATACAAATATAATTGTCTGCCATTAATGAACAACTAATGGTGGTTGAGTGTCTGTTGGAGTGTCAGTGATGTCAGACTTATTCTTCCCCTCTACAGGTTGTTTGAGTGAAGATGGCGAGGGAAATGAGAGACAAGAAGTTGGTACGTAGGATGCCCTCCCGTAGCTGCTGCTGTATCAGTCACACCTGCCCTGTCTTTTGTGCTTTCCTGTTTTTCCTTTCCTCAATTCCCTCATATGCAAATACTCTTCTTGTGATATAAAACATATAACAAACATAATGATATTAGAAAAAAGAAAGACACCTAAGAGAACAAAATAATTATGATCAATATAAGATATCTTTTTCAACTTTTCAATGTTGGAAATTAATCTATTATGTTACAAGGCAGAAATTCTTATATTAACACTTGTAGTTTTAACTTGTGTACTGTCCTAGCTTAGTGAATCAGTCTTTGTGTATATATGGCTTATCTGACTTTGGTATTTTAATGCAATATTTCATCATCTTCCTAACAAATGCATTAATTGTGCTTATTTTGTGACCCATAATGTAACTATTCATTATGTCCCACTGGAGGTGGAGACATGTTATTACCTAGTGTCAAATTTTTATGATAAAGTGTATCATGAAAATTTGCTAATTTGTGTAAGGGCTCATATGTTAGCAGAAGTTCTTATTTGCAACTATGTAAACACTTTTTGTTTGCACCACATTGTATTTTTCCATACAAAATTCACTATTATTCATATATTCTCCGTATTCCATACAGTCCACACATCTGTGACAAAGTAGATGGGAGGGGTAAAGTTTAGGAAATGACAAAGTGGATGGAGGGATGAAATGTAGGATGTGACATAGTAGATAGGAGGGATTCATTGTAGGAAGTGACATAGTAGATGGGAGGGATAAAGTGTAGGAAGTGATAAAGTAGATGGGAGGGGTAAAGTGTAGGAAGTGACATAGTAGATGGGAGGGGTAAAGTGTAGGAAGTGACATAGTAGATGGGAGGGATGAAATGTAGGAAGTGACATAGTAGATGGGAGGGATAAAGTGTCGGAAGTGACATAGTAAATGGGAGGGATGAAATGTAGGAAGTGACATAGTAGAAGGGAGGGATAAAGTGTCGGAAGTGACATAGTAGATGGGAGGGATGAAATGTAGGAAGTGACATAGTAGATGGGAGGGATAAAGTGTAGGAAGGGACATAGTAGATGGGAGGGATGAAATGTAGGAAGTGACATAGTAGATGGGAGGGATGAAATGTAGGAAGTGACATAGTAGACGGGAGGGATAAAGTGTAGGAAGTGACATCGTAGATGGGAGGGATAAAGTGTCGGAAGTGACATTGTAGACGGGAGGGATAAAGTGTAGGAAGTGACATAATAGATGGGAGGGGTAAAGTGTAGGAAGTGACACAGTAGATGGGAGGGATAAAGTGTAGGAAGTGACATAGTAGATGGGAGGGATAAAGTGTAGGAAGTGACATAGTAGATGGGAGGGATAAAGTGTCGGAAGTGACATAGTAAATGGGAGGGATGAAATGTAGGAAGTGACATAGTAGAAGGGAGGGATAAAGTGTCAGAAGTGACATAGTAGATGGGAGGGATGAAATGTAGGAAGTGACATAGAAGTGACATAGTAGATGGGAGGGGTAAAGTGTAGGAAGTGACATAGTAGATGGGAGGGGTTAAGTGTAGGAAGTGACATAGTAGATGGGAGGGATGAAATGTAGGAAGTGACATAGTAGATGGAAGTGACATAGTAGACGGGAGGGATAAAGTGTAGGAAGTGACATAGTAGACGGGAGGGATAAAGTGTAGGAAGTGACATAATAGATGGGAGGGATAAAGTGTCGGAAGTGACATAGTAGACGGGAGGGATGAAATGTAGGAAGTGACATAGCAGATGATAGTTTTGGAAGTACCATAATAGGATTGGATGGATGAAGTTTTAGTGTATTCCAGAAAACAGGATGCCTGAATAATGAAAAAGAATGCCTTCTTGTTGGATGTGATGTTGGTGCAATGTGCCAGGATGCCTCTTCTGATTTTTAGCTTTTCTGACTTCTTTGAAGTCGCAGAGCTTTAGGAGTGGGGAAATTTTAGTCATCTGACCTTGACATCTTGACCTTAAATTCCAAATTTGTACATGCAACACCTGAAACATTAAAAGTTGATAAAAAGTAGTTCATATCTGTTATATATCAACACTGTGTCAAATACCATATACATTTTTTACAGATTTGACCTTTGACCTTGATACTGTGACCTTGACCTTTGAATTATTGTGCAGGCCATCTCAGGAATAATAAACTGGAGATACTAAATATTGGGCTTGCATGGCAACCACAAAGTGTTGTCAGTGTTGGCTATAAGATTTTGACCCACATCAAATAATATGTACGACATTCAGCCAGCCAACGTCTCAAGCTATGGTTGGACTGGAACTCTATTACAGTTGTGATTTTGAAACAGCAAACAATAAGGTAGGCAGCCAGAGAAATGAAAGTCTGAAGCACCAAGTGTGTCATAGGAGTTGCACGATAACTGTGCATATCCTATAAATGGGTAAAAAGCAACTGGACTGGCTTGCAGAGCCTGCAGAAAGTTTGCAAGTTACACAGTTTGTGTTTTCTTTAAAGTCAGCAGAGCTATCAAGCCATGGGGTTTATGTAGTGTGATGGTTGTACAATGCATGATGTTTTTTCTGTAGTGTGTGATGTTGTTCAGTGTGTGATGTTTGTTCAGTGTGTGATGTTTGTTCAGTGTGTGATGTTTGTTCAGTGTGTGATGTTTGTTCAGTGTGTGATGTTTGTTCAGTGTGTGATGTTTGTTCAGCGTGTGATGTTTGTTCAGTGTGTGATGTTTGTTCAGCGTGTGATGTTTGTTCAGCGTGTGATGTTTGTTCAGCGTGTGATGGAGGTTCAGCGTGTGATGTTTGTTCAGCGTGTGATGGAGGTTCAGCGTGGGCTTTTGCACCATGTCAGTTTGGTGAAATGTGAGGTTTTTGTTGGTGTGGTGCTTCTGTAATGTAATGCTGCAGCTTCCTTCTCAGGTTTATGTCAATGTGCACATTTCTAATAATCCTTAACTCAATTTTGCGGCTGATTTGATCTCTGCAGAAGGCTGTATAGGTTCCAATTTACCATGCCATGCATACCATGGCGCAGTTGGTTAGAATGCCAGCTTACTAGCACCAGTTCCTCTTTAAAGTTGTGGGTTCAATCCCCGGCCATGCTGAAATTGAACTCATAATACAATTTCCCACATAAGCTGAGGCCCGTGGCTAAAGGGTTAACCTATTGTCCTTGTAAATCTGTGACTGGGTGGATTGTCATGTCAAGGACCTGCGACATGACAGTTCAGTGAGGCTGCACTATATCTGTTACAAGTAGGTCTCATCACGAAATGACTGAAATAAACAAACAAACCATTATACCATGTCATGCAGAAGGCTGTGTATGTACCAATACCATGCCATGCATAAGGCTTTACAGGTACCATTATACCATGCTATGCGGAAGGCTGTGTATGTACCATAAAACCATGCCATCAATCATCAGATAATAAATACATTACAGTTTCTTAGGTGCCGTATTATAAACACTTATAGAGAAAATTTCATTTGCGTAGATGTCATTTTCACCCAATTAGCTGATTTAATCATTAGTTCATGAAGTGACGATGGTGTTATGCAATGTTTATTATATATGCAAGCACATATATTTATATCACATATATTGAGAAAGTCAAGCAAAAGTCAAGCATAGAGATTTTAATCTGTCTCTTGTTGGGAGCACTTTCATTACTTAATTTGTTTATGTGTATTTAAAAATTAGAATTTTACAAAAATAACCAAATATCTTGCTCAGACATTGGGATTTTTTTATTTTTAATTCTGATATTTTGGATAAACTCTGGCGAGACAACCCCCTTTCCACCCCTCAATATTGCATCATAAAATCAGAGCAAGGCAGGCAAAAATTTGCAAAATATATCAACAAATAGAACAAACAGATTTTCCCCCTCCCCAAACAAAAAATAAAACGTCAAGGGGACATTTTTAAAAATTGGCTATTTGTTGTATTCTGCAAAACACTACAAAATAGCAGTTATATGTCAGGGCACAACCAGCAGAAGAGTAACTTCACTTGTGAATGTTTTATTTTCTTCAAGATTAAAAGCAGTATTGATGTGACTTGGCAGATGTGATTTGAGGGGCTTGGACAAGTTTGATACTGGATGACCTTGAGCTATTTTCAAGGTCATAAAAAACAATTTTGAAAATCTTCTAAATGTGATTTTTGGCAAAACACTACACATAACATTATTGCTACCACATTTATCTTACAAAATATGTTTGTTCACATTTTTGTGAATAACATTGATTTTTGTGAATAACATTGATTTATAAAGACTATGTGGAAGCTGATCCATAACTAGGGTTGGTTCAGAGGAGTAATCATTGTAACAAGGTCACAGTGACCTATTTAAAGGCTCAATAGGATTTTGACATTTGAGGATATTTTCAAGGTCGCCAAATATCACTTATTGCCACTACATGTATCCTGTACAATATGTTCATAATTTGGAGAATAACTTCAACCACCTAATAGCATAAAAGAGATTAACATATACGACTTGGATAGGGCATGATCTATGCATTAATACTGTACTGACTTCAATTTTGTGCCACTCATAAAGTATTTAGTTTTAAAATTGCACTAAATCTTCCTTAACGTCAATATCCCAAGAAGAATTACAGTTGAATTGTCAAACTTTGACTCTATTGAAGACATCAGTCTAACTGGCAAATGAATGACCTTAACCTTGCTTTTCAAGATCATAGGGTTCATTCTGTCTGTCAACTTTTCTGTCTGTCAACAAGTTGTATTTCAGGGGGACCAGTTCTATATATTTTCCACTAGGCTCAGAGTCTTTCCAATCTTGTTATGATTTTCTTTCAAAAATCAAAAAGCTATCAATGATTTGTCAGGGAGGCAGCCATTTTGAATAACATGGCAAGTATTAGCCAATGAGACTGGAGACAACAAGTTGTGACCAAATTCAATGTGTAACGTAGTGCTTTTTGATTGGTCAAAATTATCATCAGCTCATCAAACATTTCTAAAAAGCAATGATCAGCATAGCTCTAAGGCCATTGGCTTATATTTTGAATAGTTTTTACCTCTTGAAAACAAATATAAAAAATAAACAAATATTTTTGCTAAGTTTATAACAGAATGTACTTCAGTATATCAGGAAGTGTTACCTGAAATTTTGGGATTGACAAACAAGGACTGTCGGGATCCATCCAGTGCTTGTTTCATAAGTGCTGTCCTTGCAGTATTAATTCGGCCTGTTGTATTATGGTTTTCAAAGCAACTATGATATATGACACACATTCTGGAGATCATATCCACCCCTTGTGTAGTTGAATCAGCAATATATATATCATGATGATTGATGTCTGTTTCAGATGGTGTGGATATGTCGCCAAGCCCACCTGTAGGTGAGTATCTTTTTGGTTTATTTTCTGTCTCCAGGATCACATTGTTTAACACTAATTTCTGTCCAATCCCCAATACATTTTTCATTCCAGTTAAACATTCATCTTATCTATGTCATTTCTATGATACTATGAAAGTATTCGTCCCTCCTCCATGACAACTGATCTTATGGTATAGCTCAGTGTTCTATCAGAATTTCAAAAAGTTAGATATATTCTTAACCAGGGGATATTATTTATTTTTTCAGTCATTAATACATATGACCCTTTGTTATTTCACATCCAAGATTTCATGAAATCATGGCAATTTGAATAAATCACAGGCAATATGACCATTATGTTTACCGTATTTACTCGCATATAAGACGACTCGTGTATAAGACGACCCCCAAAAATTGAGGTTATTTTGCTTGAAAAGACCAATTTCTGAATATAAGACGAGTCGTTTTTTTCTGGAGAGACATTGGCACTGCTACTATTCAAGTTTGGCAGCCATTTTAACAGTGAAACGTAAATATTCTGATATAACAACAACAAAAAGTCTTGCTCGTGTATAAGACCTTAATGGTCTTATAACCGAGTATTTACGGTAAAACGTATATACGATGTGCGCATTTTCAAAATAACGGATATCGGACGTAGCGGATCGATTTTAATTGCGTTTTAAATGATAAATAAAGATATTTACCCAATATTATCACAAATTCGCTTTGCAAGAACAGAACAAAACTATCCATTCATTTATAACGTGCATTACGCAACACGTGGTCGTAATTTTGAAAAGCATCAAAAGAAAACATAACGTATATCGGACGTAGCGGATCGATTTTAATTGCGTTTTAAATGATAAATAATGAAAACGCTTTGTTATTCTCAACCTGAGAAGTGTAATTGTGATAATATTAAGTAAATACATTTATTTATCATTTAAAACGCAATTAAAATCGATCCATGTGTGAAAGCATTTCTGTCAACAGGGAAGACACGACTCAAAGCAGTGGAACACATGGTCGTAATTTTGAAAAGCATCAAAAGAAAACATAACGTACATCGAATTTACGAACATAGCAGATCGATTTTAATTGCGTTTTAAATGATAAATAAAGGTATTTACTTAATATTATCACAAATACGCTTCTTTGGTTGAGAATAACAAAGCGTTGTCATTATTTATCATTTAAAACGCAATTAAAATCGATCCACGTGTGAAAGCATTTCTGTCTACAGGGAAGACACAAATCAAAGCAGTGGAAACAATGACGAAACACAAAACTGTGAACGCTGATAATTGGAATCAGTGAGAACAAAGTCAAAACAAAGTGATAATATTGGGTAAATACCTTTATATATCATTTAAAACGCAATTAAAATCGATCCGCTACGTCCGATATACGTTATTTCGAAACGGTCATTTCCGCCTTTCAAAATGGCGATCTCGTGTTGCGTAAGCATATTATTCTTGCCGTAAATCCCCGTCCACAGGTTGCCCTCGTGTATAAGACGGCCCCCTAAACATTAACTAAGGGTTTGGGTATGAAAACCTCTTCTTATATACGATCATTTACGGTAAGTGATATCTGGTCATGAAACTGTGATGCATACAAGCTATCCTCTTGAAATCAACCAATGTGCATCTGCCATGGTTATTGTATTTTACTGAAAGTGCATGGTACTAGGATCATGTGAACACTGTTGTGGTCCATAAAGGTGTTAGACCCAGGGGTAGACCTGTACTAAAAAACAAACATTAATATAAGAACAAACTGGCCTCTGTAAACCAGATCACTCACTGTCCCAATCTGAAGGTGCCCCATTGTTAGCAAACCATAACAAAGCATGTGTTTGTACTAGATCACTGGTCAGTTAAGCAAAGTTTGTTGACAAGTAAGTGTTCAATGGATGATTCGATTTTAGCAGAGGACTCCTCTAATTTTAAATGTCAAAGAAATGTATGTTGGGTAAGATGGTGGGGTAATATGATTTGATTTCAAAGTTTAGGGTATAAACATTTATATTATGTAGGGAAAAAGTACTTGGAATTCTGGTTTCATGAAAGCTTTAAATAACAGAGTACTTATGCTTTAAACTGAAATATGATGTAGCCTTGTTGTCCACCATTCCATCAGTGAAAAACCCAACTCAGTGGGACCTGCAGCAACATTAGCAATTTGCAGTAAGTTGATATAATAGGAATATGTATAAAATTGTCTTGAAACATATGATATACTTTTATGTTCTCACTTTTCAAATATGTTAAGATACATCTAAAACTGATATGTTGTATCTGGTATTGTCTGGGAGATTTGATTTCAATGAAAATTTTAATTGTAGAACAGAAATATTATTGCAGACATGGGGGTATGATGCTTCTGTTATTACAGACATGGGGGTATGATGCTTCTATCATTACAGACATGGGGGTATGATGCCTCTGTTATTACAGACATGGGGGTATGATGCTTCTATCATTACAGACATGGGGGTATGATGCCTCTGTTATTACAGACATGGGGGTATGATGCTTCTATCATTACAGACATGGGGGTATGATGCTTCTGTTATTACATACATGGGGGTATGATGCTTCTATCATTACAGACATGGGGGTATGATGCCTCTGTTATTACAGACATGGGGGTATGATGCCTCTGTTATTACAGACATGGGGGTATGATGCTTCTGTTATTACAGACATGGGGGTATGATGCTTCTGTTATTACAGACATGGGGGTATGATGCTTCTGTTATTACAGACATGGGGGTATGATGCTTCTGTTATTACAGACATGGGGGTATGATGCTTCTATCATTACAGACATGGGGGTATGATGCTTCTGTTATTACAGACATGGGGGTATGATGCCTCTGTTATTACAGACATGGGGGTATGATGCTTCTGTTATTACAGACATGGGGGTTTTATCTTGTTTTTGCTGAATGCCAGCATAGCTTCTGCAGTGAGGGGAAATTTTCCTCTCCTGTCCAGCGTCTAGTTCTTGCCTTCTTATTATGGACTCTGATTGAGACTTTCAGAAAGGAATTTGGTAGTGAAGGAATGGCTGTCATTTTTTAAAATAATAACTCACAGGAACCTTTTGATCAACATAAGAAATATATTATCATCATCCTTCTCTGAAACTGCTGGATAAATTTCTTGGATATTCAATGGCAAGATGTAGTATTGTTTGGAGATGAATTTGAAAAGTCAATTTTTTCGCACATGCACGTAGTCCTAGAACATCCAATGCCTCATCATTCTTTAAGACTGAGCAGTATAGAGTGATGGAGTCATCCCCAATACTTGATTCATCAGTTTTACCATATTGACTGCTTTCAACTTACAAAGCTGCATAAATAATTGAAATCATCATTTATGAAGTAATGTGCAAGCATTTTTAGGAAATCTTCACAAACGCAGTGATCATCTTTGTATCACAGCGGTTGGCTTATATTTTATAATGTGTTTTTCAAATCTTTTAAAAATCCTTATATTAGACAGACCTACCATATTTAGTTGAATATAACATGACCCTGTGTATAAGACGACCCCCCCCCCCAATTGATGTTATTTTGCTTGAAAAGGCCAATTTTCCATTATAGGACAAATTGGTTCTTCCTAAAAAAAAGTTGGGAAATCTAGAGACATAGACACTGCTACCATTCAAGTTTGGCAGCCACTTTAAAAGTAAAACGTAAATACGTTGTGTCAGGGATCTATCATCAATGCGAGTTAATACACTGTGGTGGTGCTTCGATCGTTTTCATGCCAAAAATAAGAGCTTCTCCCCATCACTTCCGCTTTTTAAAATACAGTGTTTTTTTTAATGGCGGCCTTGCATTGCATATGCATGCTTTAGCATTGTTAAAGTCATATTTTCTCCGTCTTTTGGATACATGCATAAAGCACATGTTGTGGTATCTGATTGACATGCTGGAATGGATGCTATGTTGAATACGTGGTGGGATGTGACTGAGGCACCCTATCGCTTAGCGCTAGGTGTTTATAACACTCGATCGGCCGCCCGGAGGTGTTGAAAATCATCGTCCCCAGGTTGCCCTCGTGTATAAGCTTTGGGTCCTATATTCGAGTAAATATGGTTATTATAGAGTATATTACTGTGTCCTTGATTTCCTCAGTCCTGTCTGGCGATATGGTAATCTCCTCAGTTTGTGAGCTGTATGTACATGTATGTGGTATGAATGCAGTATGTGCAGATATTGAATTATGAAAGATTAATAAATTGCAATTATGACTTTTCCAACCTTTCCAACTCTCATGACAACTGAATTGCCAACTTTTAGAGTTGCAGTTGGGTTACACAGAGGGATGTTGGGAATATAAATTGAATCCTTCAAAGGCAAAACTAATATGAGCCTAAAAATTTAGAGAGCAAAAGAATTGCATCACTTTCAAAGTACTTAGAGCACATGGTTTCTGTTATGGAAAAGGTGGGTGACTACAGATGCATGTAAATGTAAGGCGGACAACATGCTACCACATGCAAGTGTAAGGGTTGAGCCATCAGGCCAAAGTGTTATGTTAATGACATATGGCAAGATATTCTGCTAAATGGGACTGTTGACAGAAGGCATGATAACCATGATGCAATGCTCAGCCTGGTGGGATGATAAATATTACACTGGCAGGTACTGTGCAGATACTTAGCATTGGTGGCAGGCAATGTGATGGTCCAAAGGCTAAGTTGTGAACAGCTCAGCAGTTTGAGTTTATGTGTCATTACTGGTGGTCAGCAAGTGGTTATTGGTCAGCTGCAGAGCGTGGCAGTACTAATTAGTGTTGCTTGCATGACACATGGCCTTGTTGGGTCTCCTGGCCTCTTGTCACCCACTGCTTCTGCTGCTGGCAGCTGCAGTACAAGCCAGACATATATAGGTCTGGTGATTAGCATGGATGTGTGAGTGTGGTGTGGACGGCCATGTCAGCGCCTATGTCAGCACCGTCACTGACCATCAGCTGATGCTGCTCCAAACTGCGTAGGCAACACTGCCTTATCCCACCACTCTTGAATAAATGGAGACCCAGTAAATTGCAGTGTTGGCAGAATTTGGAATATTGATGGAGGGTTTAATGTGATGCAGTACTTATTTTGAAATGTCATTTACCCATAATCAAACTGCAAAGATTGGTGAAAAGTGCATGGCATTGCTTTTGTCAGATCCACTAACCAGTCACCTGATCAGGTCCAACAAGCAGGACCTCAGAGTGTGCTCAATATCAGTCATTTAGCAAAGAACTTCTACCAAGGACGCTAAGGCTCTCAAAATCTCTTTGATATGGACTTAAGTCTCACCTGAAGGATCACACCTTTCAGGGTGTTTTTCTGTCCTGTGTTGCAAGGGGCAGGTTGAGGCCACATCAGGTGTTTGGTGTCAGCAGGGAGCGGGCTGCTGTGGCACGCTAGGTGCAGGCAGGTGTGCTAACTTTTACTGGCTCTGAGGCTCATAGATCTGCAGGCCTGCACAGGTGGGCCCACCTGCCTGCGTGCCTGCCTGCCAACTACACTTTGTACATCTATAGTGGACAGTGAGCACTACTGATGGTCAGGTTTCTTCCAAGATAGTCACCACGGCCAGCATCACAGGGGACAGTGAGGGGGAGGCTGATCCATGGGTGAGGATGGCCATGAGTATGGGTGAGAGGTGCCACAACTCTGAGGCCCATTGCCTGCCCTGGCTGCCCAAGAATGCCACCATGGCATCCAGAATGCCCATCCGAATGCCCTCCCCATCAGCAACTCCTCAGCCTCCATGTACAGTCATCATGCAAGGTAAGTCATCAAGCCCTTCATGCTTCTCCACCACATCCAGGACAATTAAGGCAGCATTATTTGATCAACATTAGGGAAAATAATTACTATAGATATCTTTTCCACCTGCTATCTGTCCTATCCTACATGAACATAAGAACACTACTTGAAATAAAGAAGAAAAAAATCTTGAAATCATCAGTGTGATGATTATAACAGTACTTTTGAAAAAGAGACTTTTTGATCACCACTTAAATAATATGTAGATATTCTTTGGCACAGAGCAGATTGGTCTGATCAATTCGGGCAGCAAACTGTTCACAGCGCCCTGTGTTCTTGGTTGTCAATTGAGACTAATAATAAAACAGTGTTTTCTTTTATGTGTATTGGATGATTTCTGCTCTGCTTTATAGAGACACTGACAGGGCCCTAAAGTACACTCCAAAATTTCAAATTATACGTTTCATATTTTACTTCTTAGCAAAATAAATTTTCAGGTAGAAATTGGCAACTTGTCCTCTCTCTCATTATTGGGTTTCTCCTCATCACTATGTTCTAAATATACAAACACCGTATTTGTATCTTGTCATTATTAAATCACCAAACTTTATACATGGACACTTCTAATGAATATCTCGGACAAGTTTGCTCATGGGTTACCTCATCCTAATTTTGAGGTCACAGCACAGTGTTGTGTTCTGGCCCCAGGGTTGGGATACCTGTATCCCTAATGCCAATTTTTAAAGCAATATATATATATATATATTAATTGACTGTAAAATTATCAGAGGAATCCTTTGACAAGATGGAAATCAAATTTGACAGATCTACCATTGGTATGTTTGAGGAAAAGGAGACCCAAGATGACGCATCATTTAACAACATATTTAACAAATGATGCCTTAAAAGTAACAATTTCACCAATATAATTTAGATAACCCATACACCAAAATTGCAAGTGGATCGGCAATATTAAATGAAAGCCCTTATCATAGAAAAAAACTTCATTTTGCTTGTTACAATATATGAAATATATATCGGGACAAATGAATGAATAAATTTTGACTTTGAACATTTTATTTGGGATAGTTCTCAGGTACTGCAGCAATGGGAGGTTGTTCATATTTGGCATAGAGAATAACCTTAAATGGCTGCTGTGCATATTTTTATTAATTTTGTATCTACATCTACATTTACATCTAAATGTTTACTTATAGATGTAAAGAGAGTGCATAAGTGCACTTTGGGTGCACCTGGTCCATACCAGCTATTGGACACCCAACCTTTGTACTCCGGCAAGGGAGTTCTTGAAAGATACTGACTGTCCAGTTTCCAATGTAGTTAAATCAGGGTGGAAGATTATTCCAATTAGTCACAGTTCTTGGGAACTATATAATTAATATTTATATATATATATATATATATATATATATATATATATATATATATATATATATATATATATAAATATTAATTAAATGCCATACCAACATTTATGATATGAGAAGAAAACAATATTACAGTTTGTATATCAACTGAGATAAGTGTATTGTTTGATAAAATGTTGACATTCTTTGATTATTTTTTTATCATTTTACATGATTTTTTTATCATCTATGTAAGCTTTAAGAAAGAACTATTTATATTTATTTTAAATTTTGAATTCTTAGTTTTAAGATTATAACAATATTAATTTTGAGATTTGAATATGCATTTAAAATGGGACCCTGGCAGATAAATCTCCATAGATAGGGGACACAGTCATCGCCTTTCTCAAAGGAAATGTCATTTAATCAGTCAGATTTAAATCACCATTTTGTGGCATCTCAAGTGACTTGATAACACACGACTGAAGCTGAGACATGAAATCATGTACACTTTTATTACATTTCACTCCTCTGCTGTCAGAGCAATGGAAAGATGGAACTGGGCATATTTGAAATCACATACACTCATTGTTTATATATTGATACCTTTTATTTTGTGTCTATGGGATAGTAGCAATATTTTTGTTGTCAATGTATGTGCAGATGTGGATGGCACTGCAAGTGAACATCCCTCACAGAGGAGCAAACTTGTGACAACATACATGCAGCAGAAATATGACATCACATTTTACATTCTACCGTTATATTACAAATAAATTTTTGCATCATGAAAAACATAGTTTTCAATATTTTTTAATAGAACTTTTGTTGATATGTATCCTTGTGTAAACAAAAAAACAAAACAAACAAACAAACAAAAGTACAAGAAATTGTTTGATATGAATCCGTTTATGCTTCATTGAGCAGTCATGTCCTAGGGAAAAGAGACTTGTAATGATTGTATGAACTCGGGATTATTCACATTTATCAAGTTGCACAGGAAAGCATTTCATTCAAAGGAAAGAATTCTACCTGGTTTAATAAACCATTTGCCCTCATATTGAATATGAGGAGTAAGCAATGGAGGAGACCACCAGACATGACCGTCTCCCAGACATGACCGTCTCCATGACATGACCATCTCCATGACATGACCGTCTACCAGACATGACCGTCTCCATGACATGACTGTCTCCATGACATGACCGTCTACCTGACATGACCGTCTCCATGACATGACTGTCTCCATGACATGACCATCTCCATGAAATGACTGTCTCCATGACATGACCGTCTACCTGACATGACCATCTCCATGACATGACCATCTCCATGACATGACTGTCTACCTGACATGACCGTCACCATGACATGACCGTCTCCATGACATGACTGTCTCCATGACATGACCGTCTACCTGACATGACCGTCTCCATGACATGACCATCTACCTGACATGACCGTCTCCATGACATGACCATCTCCATGACATGACCATCTACCTGACATGACTGTCTCCATGACATGACCGTTTCCATGACATGACCATCTACCTGACATGACCGTCTCCACGACATGACTGTCTACCTGACATGACCATCTCCATGACATGACCGTCTCCATGACATGACCATCTACCTGACATGACCGTCTCCATGACATGACCGTCTACCTGACATGACCGTCTACCTGACATGACCGTCTACTTGACATGACCGTCTCCATGACATGACCGTCTCCATGACATGACCGTCTCCATGACATGACAGTCACCATGACATGACCATCTACCTAACATGACATGACCGTCTCCATGACATGACCGTCACCATGACATGACTGTCTCCATGACATGACCGTCTACCTGACATGACCGTCACCATGACATGACTGTCTCCATGACATGACTGTCTCCATGACATGACCATTTACCTAACATGACCATTTACCTGACATGACTGTCTCCATGACATGACTGTCTCCATGACATGACCGTCACCATGACATGACCGTCTACCTGACATGACCATCTACCTAACATGACCGTCTCCATGACATGACCATCTCCATGACATGACCATCTCCATGACATGACCGTCTACCTGACATGACTGTCTCCATGACATGACCGTCTACCTGACATGACCGTCACCATGACATGACCGTCTCCATGACATTTCTTAACTTTCCATTTCTCTGTCGGGCATATATTTGAAGGTTTAATCTTGGTGACATCTTAGCAACCATGATATTCATCTTAAATAGAGTTTCATTGTAGTTTAAGGTAATAATAGTATGTGTGTGTCTCCATTTGTCTTGATTTTTATAAATCATATATCTGGTCATAACGTTAATGTTTGATCATTTTTAGGCACTAAATGACCTAAACAATGTATGTGCCTTCATTCGTTCCTTCGTTCGTTCCTTCGTTCGTTCGACCTTGGATATGTTAGGCAACATAATGCATTGTGGCAGGCATTCTTTATCACTGTATGGCCATTTGTTCTTTGACTGTATTGTCAACCGTATCCTAGATTTCATGTCCCACCGCAGATTCTCCCACTCTTCAATGCGTGGATCAATTGATTATTAACCTATCAGAATTCAAGAAATTTTCTTTTACTTTCAATATGCATGTGTTCCCTCTGTCTGTCTTCTCCAGCCAAATATTTTGTTCACAAGGTGAAGGTATTAGGATTCAAAGACATCCAAAAATCCAAAGAATCATGTTTTCTGAAAAGTCCTTAGATGTGTTTAGTATTTTAATGACCGTCTCCATGAGACTTTAAGTAATGTACATTTTTAAACAATAAAGATATTCCAGCCAAAGAAATCATGCAATAACAATAGCTCGCCATTTCAAAATTCCTTCTAATTTATCAATAAAGAAAGATTCCAGGAAATCTCTAGAAATCTTTTTATTTTTATGTACCGAAGCACTTTTTTCTCTGGTCATCACTTCTAAGGCTTCCATAAAATTTCCAGTTATTCTTTCACCACTTTGATCATTATTTATTCTGTGCCACTTCTGGTTCTCTGTGACTTCTGGTTTCCATATAAGGCTACAATATCTGATACAGAGCATGCTTTGGCTTTGTTAGATGTTAATTATCTCTGGATTCTGAGTGACTTACATTTTCGAAAAAATGGCAGGCTATTTACACATGGGAGAATATTTGCAAAACACCCCAGCAACACATCTTTTGCACCTTGAGTTCTACAAAAGGTGGGAGATCTTGAAATATATGATTGCTATTTTATTCCATTCCAAAATGGAAACTATCATTATAAAAGTTGCCATTTTTGTCTTTCTGCTATCTGACTGTTCAAGCAGAGAACATCCCAAAATTAAGCTTTTTTAGGTTCTTTTGTATGGAACATTGTTTTAAAAGGAACTGTGCACCAATTTTGAAAAGAAAAATCATATTTAGGTGATAAATTTGTTCTTCATGTGAATTAATATATTAATTGATGTTTCCCAATTAATTTTCGTAAATCGTATTTGAATAAGACATACATTATTATTATTAGTCTCCTATTGGAAGCATATCCTTCCTTAAGATTGTGTTAAGATGGATTGCTATCTTGGAGTCACTAAAATGATACTGTATACAGACAAATTTTCGCGACCTTTTTATTTTTGCGTTAATTCGCGCCAGGACGTCATTCGCAAAATTAAATGGACGCGAAATTGAATTGAATTGTGCGATATAATTAAATAATAATTTTAATAGACATAGAAGTAAAAGTAAAACGTAAATATGATGTCCGTGACATAGCGGATCGATTGATTTTAAGTGCATTTTAAATGATAAATAAAGGTATTTACCCAATATTATCACGATAATTTACGGCCGATAGAGTGCTATAAACGATAATAATTAAAAGCGATATAATTAATATCTTTGGCTTAAAATACACAAAGAAATATTCTACCACGTGTTATAGTTTTGACGCTAAGATCAAGGACGTCACGTACATCGTGTTACGTTTTCGATGTGCGGAACACGGTAAATTTGATGTGCGGCAACACGAAGAGAAGCCAGGGATCCATCGTTGTGCAATATATTAAATTTTTCAATGCGAGTTGATATACTCCATTTGTTTTCGCGCCAAAAATAGGAGCTTGTCCCCGTCACTCCAGCTTTTTACCCTCAGCCCCTGATGTAATCAGGCTGAGGGTATTGCAGTACTCCTGGCGTGGGTATGTATGTATGTATGTATGTCTGTATGTATGTATGTATGTATGTATGTCTGTAGCGAACATCCTTGTCATCGCGATAACTCAAGAACAAATGATGGCAGCTTCATGAAACTTGACACACATATGCATCTGGTGAAAACCTCGGACGAGTTCGATGGACGGCGACCTTGACCTATTTTTCAAGGTCACAGGAACAATTATGTGAAATCCCAAGAATCACAATAACTCAAGAACGAATAATGTTAGCTTTATGAGATTTGACACACATAAGTATCTGGTGAAGACCTCAGAATTTTTTCTATGAAACATGACCTTCACCTACTTTTCAAGGTCACAGGGACAATTATGTGAAATCATCTTGTCATCGCGATAACTCGAGAACAAATGATGGCAGCTTCATGAAACTTGACACACATATGCATCTGGTGAAAACCTCGGATGAGTTCGATGGACGGCGACCTTGACCTATTTTTCAAGGTCACAGGGACAATTATGTGAAATCCCAAGAATCACAATAACTCAAGAACGAATAATGGTAGCTTTATTAGATTTGACACACATAAGTATCTGGTGAAGACCTCAGAATTTTTTCTATGAAACATGACCTTCACCTACTTTTCAAGGTCACAGGGACAATTATGTGAAATCATCTTGTCATCGCGATAACTCGAGAACAAATGATGGCAGCTTCATGAAACTTGACACACAAAAGCATCTGGTGAAAACCTCGAATGAGTTCGATGGATGGCGACCTTGACCTATTTTTCAAGGTCACGGACAATTATGTGAAATCCCAAGAATCGCAATAACTCAAGAACGAATGATGGCAGCTTTATGAGATTTGACACACACAAGCATCTGGTGAAGACCTCAGAATTTTTTCTTTGAAACATGACCTTTACCTACTTTTCAAGGTCACAGGGATAATTATGTGAAATCATCCTTGTCATCGTGATAACTCAAGAACAAATGATGGCAGCTTCATGAAACTTTACAAGCATAAGCATCTGGTGAAAACCTTGAATGAGTTCGATGGATGGCGACCTTGACCTATTTTTCAAGGTCACAGACAATTATGTGAAATCCCAAGAATCGCAATAACTCAAGAACGAATGATGGCAGCTTTATGAGATTTGACACACACAAGCATCTGGTGAAGACCTCAGAATTGTTTCTTTGAAACATGACCTTTACCTACTTTTCAAGGTCACAGGGATAATTATGTGAAATCATCCTTGTCATCGTGATAACTCAAGAACAAATGATGGCAGCTTCATGAAACTTTACACGCATAAGCATCTGGTGAAAACCTCGGACTAGTTCGGTGGACGGCGACCTTGACCTATTTTTCAAGGTCACAGGGACAATTATGTGAAATCCCAAGAATCGCAATAACTCAAGAACGAATGATGGCAGCGTTATGAGATTTGACACACACAAGCATCTGGTGAAGACCTCAGACTTCTCTTGATGGAACATGACCTTCACCTGATTTCAAGGTCACAGGGACAATTATGTGAAATCATCCTTGTCATCGTGATAACTTAAGAACAAATGATGGCAGCTTCATGAAACTTTACACGCATAAGCATCTGGTGAAAACCTCGGACTAGACTCCAGATGAGTTTGATGGACGGTGACCTTAACCTGCTTTTCAAGGTCACAGGTCCATATCAATAATTCTAGAGTAAATGATGACAGTTTCATGATACTTGACACACCTAAGCTATCAAAGGAAGTAGATTTTATGGGTTTTTTACCCCTGCATCAATTTGCCTTGGTGCAGTGACGTTTTGTTCACAAATATTGTGTGGAGCGAATGTTGTGCAATGAGTTACCAGGGCTGAGGGTTGATGCATCTCTGATGCCTATGTTTAAAATGACGACCTCGTATTGCGTAATGCATGTTAAATGGATGAATGGATTTGTTCTGCAATTGATACCAATTATCAGCGTTCACAGTTTTGCATTTCGTCATTGTTTCCACTGCTTTGAGTCGTGTCTTCCCTTGTTGACAGAAATGCTTTCACACGTGGATCGATTGTAATTGCGTTTTAAATGGATTGATGGTTTTGTTCTGTTCTCGAACAATTTGTGATAATATTGGGTAAATACCTTTATTTATCATTTAAAACGCAATTAAAATCGATCCATGTGTGAAGGCATTTCTGTCAAAAAGGGAAGACACAACTCAACGCAACACGTGGTCGCAATTTTGAAAGGCGGAAGTGACGAGAAGAGGCTCTTGTTTTTAGCGCGAAAATTATTGTTATTAACTCGCATTGAAATATTAATATATTGTGCAATAGTGGATGGTTTTGTTCTGTTCTCGACCTGCAAAGCGTAATTTGTGATAATATTATGTACTAGAAATCCAAAATTCGCGAAAATAAAACGGCGTGAACCTGTCGAAAACGGCGATGGCGCGAAAATAACTAGGCGCGAATTTTTCTCTGTATACAGTATCAAGGGAGAATTGCAACATCTGGGATTAGAAAGAGGGCTTTCACAGCTCTTTGCAGATAGTGCAACTAATAAGAATTGAGGGTGGAGGGTGGGGATGGCACTCAATATTTTCCTCTGAAACTACTGCATGCATTTCTCAGATATCCATATGTAAATGCAGGATTGTCTAGAGATGCATTCTGCTTTCCATGAGGGTAGATTTTTTTCAATTTTTTAAATATTTTTTTATGAAAAAATACAGAAAGAGATACAGTAGAAAACAGTGAATTGTTTCCCACATGCAAATACACCTGGAATATCTAGTTATTTAATTATCTAAATATTACCTCAGTTTGAGACTTCTGGTAAAAGTGGTGTAAAAGTGAATAAAGTGGTGTATGGTTAGAAAGTTTTATGGGTACGTTCTTTTCAGTACATTGAAAGTTTCTGACCTTCAAGGCTAGTTAAATACTTAAAATTATCATTTATAAAGCAATTCATCGATTTGCACAAAAGGTTTACAAGTACAACAGAAATGCAGTGGCCATCACAGCGGCTCTGAGGCCATTGGCCTATGTTTTATCACAAGGCGGTGGCCATCACAGCAGCTCTGAGGCCATTGGCCTATGTTTTATCACAAGGCGGTGGCCATCACAGCAGCTCTGAGGCCATTGGCCTATGTTTTATCACAAGGCAGTGGCCATCACAGCAGCTCTGAGGCCATTGGCCTATGTTTTATCACAAGGCGGTGGCCATCATAGCAGCTCTGAGGCCATTGGCCTATGTTTTATCACAAGGCGGTGGCCATCACAGCAGCTCTGAGGCCATTGGCCTATGTTTTATCACAAGGCGGTGGCCATCACAGCAGCTCTGAGGCCATTGGCCTATGTTTTATCACAAGGCGGTGGCCATCACAGCAGCTCTGAGGCCATTGGCCTATGTTTTATCACAAGGCAGTGGCCATCACAGCAGCTCTGGGGCCATTGGCCTATGTTTTATCACAAGGCGGTGGCCATCATAGCAGCTCTGAGGCCATTGGCCTATGTTTTATCACAAGGCGGTGGCCATCACAGCAGCTCTGAGGCCATTGGCCTATGTTTTATCACAAGGCGGTGGCCATCACAGCAGCTCTGAGGCCATTGGCCTATGTTTTATCACAAGGCGGTGGCCATCACAGCAGCTCTGAAGCCATTGACCTATGTTTTATCACAAGGCGGTGGCCATCACAGCAACTCTGAAGCCATTGGCCCATGTTTTATCACAAGGCAGTGCTCTGCGGTATTCAACCCATGCAGACCATGAAAATAACAGGTGAAGTTTCAAACAAAGGCACAATTAGTAATCACTGCACAATAGAAGACAAACTCCTTCATTTTCAGTGTTACTTGATTATTAGAAGAAGTTTAGATCATGCTTTAAGGGGCTACAATGAGACAATGTGTTAATAGGATAAGGGATATTGACAATTGTCAGACATATTTTTGCACAATATATTCATGCAGGTACACCTCTTTACCTAACACTCCTGATGAAAAAGTTGAGAAGATACACAGTAGAGACATGTTTAGAAGTGATAATGGATGATCTGAAGTAGAGAGAGATGATACAAGGAGATATTGTCAAATTATAGCAGTTTGTACATGTATCTGCTCAGCAGCCCAGCTCACTTGTTCTGGAGGGGCACTCATGTCTGCACAAACATCCAATACATTTGGATTTGGCATGACTTTAAGCTTCAAATAATAGTTCAGGAATTTGATACCCATGTTTTGTTTTCATATCCACTTGCAGTTCAACTAAATAAGAAAGAAATGCAAATGAAATGTAATTATTGAAATTGTATACAATGTTTGCCATTCTCAGGACATGGAATGGGAATAATGTAAGTAATATGAGCAATGCAGGCACAATTCATGCCGACACAGGTAGCTGAAGCAATACCAACTCCATTTGGATGGAGTCAAATGTATTCTAACTGCGATTTTACTCAGTATTTTGTGCTTGCTTTTTATTGTATGTAGAATGTAAAAGTGGATTTATAAGTTTCCTATTAGTATGTGACTTTTTAAAATCATTTCATGTACACTGAAATTCCCAAAGCTGAATGAAAATTATTTTCAATAATCTTCAGAACAGAAATACAGTGGAAGCAAATATCTCATGTTACAATGATCGCTCCTTAGTGCTGCTCACAACCTTGTTGAGCACTGGATTGAGATGTATAAATGCTCATCACAAAGGTCACCACATGTCAAGTCCAATGCAATTATACAAGATTCAACATAAAGCATTGCAATTATATCAAGCAATAATCCAGTTATGAGAATCGGATTTCAACATCATCAGGTCATAACATCATCAGGTCATAACATCATTAGGTCATAACATCATCAGGTCATAACATCATCAGGTCATAACATCATCAGGTCATAACATCATCAGGTCATAACATCATCAGGTCATAACATCATCAGGTCATATCATCATCAGGTCATAACATCATCAGGTCATAACATCATCAGGTCATAACATCATCAGGTCATATCATCAGGTCATATCATCAGGTCATAACATCATCAGGTCATATCATCATCAGGTCATAACATCATCAGGTCATAACATCATCAGGTCATAACATCATCAGGTCATATCATCATCAGGTCATAACATCATCAGGTCTAAAACTATGTTACCAGCCCTTATGAACCTTTTTTATGTTGTGACATAATATAGCAATTGTTAGATTCCCGTGAATAGCCATCTTTGTCCAATCAGAGACCCCCAAGATTAAACCTGAGTGGTGTAGCATGTATGGTATCAGGCTACTGCTGTACTTTTGTTTGTCAGTTTATATCAGGGGTGGGAGAGCTCTGAACCAATCTGGGCAGTAATCAAAACATATCTGCGTGGTATGACGTCATACCATTGTTCTGAATCAATTCTGAACCAATCTGGGAGGTTCTTTTATTTAGCAAATTTTTTATATCTCATAAAAAGCATTAAAATCACATAATAATCATCACAAAATTTAACAAATTTGGTTACTTTTGAGTGTATGACAGTGTCTTGTTAATAATAGTGTTATTTGTGCCCCCAAGTCGGGAATCACTCCTCTTTATGCACTCTTAAACTGAAGCACATTCCTGTGTTAAAATGTGGCAATCTCGTTAAAAATCCATTTCATATGATCATATACTTATATATGTAACTGATGAGCATGTTATTTTCCTTAACATTTGTGTATGATAATCTATATAAAGATTAAAGAACTTTTTCAGTCTAGTCATTGTCCACCATACAACAACAGTCAAATACCACTCAGATTGGCTGCAATTTAATGCCCAGATGTGTTGCGAGTGCCCAGAATGACGTGAATAGCACCCAGATCTGTAGTGAGCATCCAAAAGGACGCAGATTTACTGCACAGATTGGTTCAGAGCTCTCCCACCCCTGTATATGTCTGTCATGGCATTTCACTTATTTGAATAACATTCACCTCATGAAGGCTCACAATTGTTATTCTCTAACATGACTTTGACTTTTTGTTTCCAAGACTTCAAAATGTCACCAACTTCTTTTGGTGTATCTTAACATTTGTTTCAGTTACAGATATATTGTTTACAGCCAAATAACGAAAGATAGGCTTTGTATTAGGCCTAATAACCTACTTTTAAATCAAGCATGCTAATAATAGCCACTGAATCAGCAAGACCATATGGCAGTTTTAATAACAAATTTGATGTTTCTCCTGAAGGTGTAAATTTCATAAGATTTTGACATATTCTTTCAAAATATTGCCTATAATTTTGACATTTGAATATATTTCATTGTTTTGCCAAATGACTGGCAGGAGCCTTGTACAATAAGTGTCCTGCTTCCTTATTAATGATATCATTATGTAATGATATCTTCATAGCGCACTACTTTTGATGTCATAGCGCTCTACTCTTTGCCCTCTTTGGAGTCAGAATTAGAAGACACAGATACTCTACACAGTGGCGTCCATTGTTTCATTCGCAGTCAATAAGTTGGGGGGTTAATGGCCATAAAGCTCATCAGGAGAAAGCCACATGATTGGTGCTGATGACAAATTAAATTAGGTCATGTGACTGGAAGGCCTGCAAATGACAAGCAGTGGACAGCTTGTCAAAAAGTAATTTGTGCTGCTTTATAGGCTGAAGCAATTACGGAAGCATTTGGATTTCAATCAAGATCCCATCCCAGTCCATGGCATCGATTATTTCAGGTAGTTTGGCCAACAGTGTGAAAGTCTGAGATACTGACTCTGCTAGCAAACCTTTACACAAACCCTACTTTGATTACTTTACATAGCAGAAGAGATTGGAATGAGAGTGCTACAACACAAAGACCAGCTTCACATAGTCTTTGACACACTTCATGAGAAAATACAGTCTCCATATCAATATTGTGTTTACAAGCATCCTTTATCCTCGTCTTATCCATCACCCTCTGGGGACATCATCATTGTCACTTCATCATTACTTTGTTAGATATTCACAGACATTTTGTGTTCTTGACCTAATCTTATTTGACCTTATGACCTACTTTTTTGTCTCCCGAGTTTTAAAGTGATTGAAAAAATGAGACAAAAATAAGACATGAGAAGCAAAAAGTGTTACATGTTTGATAAACCGAAGACTTTGATGTAGAACAAGGGCTTGGAAAATATGGTTTAGTGTCAAGAACCATATTCCTTGGGAGAAAAAATATATTGAGTAGAAGGTTTTTTGTGGAAAATTTATCATTTGATACCAAGGCACTTAAAAATAGGCAAAATAAATTGATATAGTTTGTAGAATTAGCCATGATTGAAATAATTTTAAAATTGCCAAAATAAATTAATATAACATCCAAAGTTTGTAGAATTAAACCTGATTGGAACAATTTGGGTAATCATGGCTTTTTTCAACAGACATTCCTTGAGGATTTTCTTGGAAGATGAAGAATATTATCTCCTGTCAGGTAGAATTTGTTTGGTGTTTGGTGTTCTGAGAATTATCTGTTATATGTTTGTTTTGGTGGATATGTTTGCTGCAGAATACGAGTGTTTATATGCTTGAATGAGGGTCACAGGGAATGTGATGATCTATTTTGGTAGGCATATTTGTTAGAGGAGAAGTGAATGCCTGCTGGTTACTGTCACATGACTGGTCAGATTGACCTGACCACCCATATGCCAACCTGGAAAGCAGACCCAAGCCGCACCACGACATGGAGTCAATACCAAAAACAGTACACATATAATACATCAGATTAGTCAGGTTGGCGGGAAGGTTTGGACCAATAAGGGAGAGGTTGGTGGTTGGCAAGAGGACTGAAGTGGCCTAATGAAGCCTGGGCCTGACAACTGAGATGGCAAATAAGGCTGTGGTGTGGCTGCAGCTGAAAGCTTTGGTCTGTGTGGTCAGTCCTGGCCACCGCTCAATTCTGCAAACAGAGGAGCCAACTGCAAGGCCTCCATATCATGCCAGACCTGGCTCATGTGGGAGGGCCAATATAGCACAGCCTTGGTCAGCATATGGCATGGCAGACATGGAACATGGCTTTCCCAAACACTGACTCGGATTCAGGGCACATATTATACTTGGTACCTCAGCAGTGCATTCATCATGCTACGCAATTGCCAAATTTGTGTACTTCTCAAGTCAGATTGAAGTACCTTTTTCAATCTGTTTTTGTATTTGCTACTCAGTACTTGGCTTAGGTCTCTGTGGCATTCAAAAACCTTGCTCAAGTCAAATCAGACATTCAGAGTTGTTAGAGTATACATCAGGCATCGCTCACAGTTTAGGTCCCTTATCACATAAGCAAGTGTAACATCAAGGGAATATACCTGGGTTCATACTAAAGTCCAGTAAGGCATCTTCACAATTAAAACTGTAATAAGATTATCTGTCAAATTTAGTATTGATTTGCATTGTCTGCAGTGCAAGCTGCAATGTTTATTTATACATGATATTCTCCCTCAGATGGGGCAGTTAACACCGACCTTTGATACTTACAATTTGTCACTCATGTCAATTTTATAAGACTTTTTCAATATTTGAAGAGATTCAATTTTAGTTTTGGCAACTAATTAGCTTTATGAGGAAGGACAAGAAAGGTAATCTTTGTCATGTAACAAGACTTGGTGGGGACAGGACAATGTTGGAAATGAAATGCTCAGGGAATTATTCCATCACACAGCAGGTTCTGCAATATACTGGAAATGGGAGAACCTTCATCAATGTGCCATTTTTGAAGAACTTTTTAACAAAAGTGGGCAAGTCATCAATGCCAATGCTCAGCAAGAAATGACACCAACTATTTTACATTCTCAACTTTGCATTTGCCAAGTAAAACAAGCATTAGGTCCTATTATATGCAAAAGAAAAAGAGGTATGCATGAGCAAGAAACATCCCACAAACAGTTAAAATATCATATGGAAATTTTTTAACTCATGAAAGCCAAGTTTCCTGAGACCAAACAATTTGAAAATATGAGATGCAGTTTTGTTCTCTCAGAATGCAAGATTGCATTTCAGGGGAGGCGGTATTACATTGAATATTGCGGGCTATTGTTGAAGCCTGCACATGTCATGCTCATTATCTGGCCTCCTGACATGGCATCCTCCAGTGCATGTGCTGTCCTCAACATGCTCAATATAAACATCTGTGTCTCATATGATATATCAGTCTTGATACACGAACAAAGGAGCCATTTGAACAAGGTGTATTGTCAAGTTAATGTCAATTTAACAACAAAATCAGCTCCTTTTTTAAAACGACAGATGCAAATGGCATTGATTTGAGGATATCAGTGACTTATTATTTTGAATTGCAATAATGAAAACCTTAGAAAATAATTTTGAATTATTCAGATTGGGAAGTTTAACTTGATCTTTGTTATTTAGGAAGTTTATAATTTGAAATGAAGATTTCAAGTTAATTATGAAACGATACTTTCTTCAAGATGGGAGATACTTTTCAAAGATTACAATAACCATAAATGATAAAATTGAAAACTTAGATTTTGTAGAACATATTCATTTTGATTTGCCAGAAATATTACTCCATTCTTTGTAAATGGGATTTATCTTGTTATATGAATGAGTGGGATTGAAGAAGGGAAGGTCTGCTGGTAGGTTCAACTTAAAGCTGTAGGAGGTCTTCTCTGTATTATGTTTTCCAGTTTTGTACTGTATTGTACTGAACATCAAACACTTTTTGTTTGTTATATTGTTCTATATCTGATTATCATAAAATGCTTTATCTTATTTATATTTTTCTCATAACTGCATATTAAATCCCCAAAATACTAGAATTATATATTTTGGTCAGATATAGTATATTTCTCTTTTGTCTTGAACTTTGGAAAAGGACATATTGCAATATTATCATATATTGCTTTTACAGTCACATAAACATCTTTATGTGATTCAGATGAGAAAAATCTCTTCCTGATATTATAATCATACTTCAATAAACATAATTTAGTAATCTGAAAGATTATTTAGTTCAAAGGATGAAAATATTACATTTATGACCACTTTCAGAAGGCAGACATTATTTTCATAACAGTATATGAATACAATTAATGTATACTTTGGAGAGGCAGCCATTGATTTAATAGCCATCAGAACTATGCTTAATTTTATTTCAAATTTTTACATTGGATTCTCAACAGCTGTAACTGTTGTGATAAATATCTTTCAAGAATTGTGCAAAATATTACTAGCATTTAAATTTTATGAAATGGAATAATTCCTTCGGAACGAAATTGCATTATAAAATGTTGTGAGCATTTGATATTCTGTACCAAACTGTGCTCTGCCGTGCTTATTTTAACCCCAGAGCCTTGTTAATATACTGTGTATCATGATTATATACATTGCAGGTCAGTTCTTACCTTGTCTGATATCAGTTGGACTGACTATTTCTGTGTTTGTGCCACCATTTTCTATTGGGGATTAAGATAGTCATCATTTTCTTTAAGGGATTAAGATAGGGTCGTGCAGAAAACTTTTTATGTTTGCGTTTAAAGATTCTTTCCAAGAAGATACTAGTTTTCATCTAAAACAAAGAAACCAAAGATATAGAAACAACATAATAAACAACAAAAAATTCCACAAGCAAAACAAAAACTTCACTCATCGATTGGTGACAACGATGTTATGTTGAATTTTCTGTTTTGTCAATGATGACACCATCATGTCATGACGGTTTTTTCTTTGTTTAGATGGTATAGGAATATATTCATAAGCAACGGCACATGAGCTAATTGAGCGATTTTTATGCAGGATCTTAGATGCACACTCCACAATGGTGTCAATTGTTCAAACTATTTTGACCAGAGACACAAGCGAATTACAACCCCCAGGAAATGATGACACCTTCCCCATGATCATACTGATCAAAGATTAACACAGATACTCCCTGTTTTGGCATGCATTGCCTGATGGCAGTGCATATAAGAAAAGGGCCGTCCATGTTACAAAAAATAAACCAAACATATATAGTTAGAATAACATGGATTCAACTTATTCTGCATTCATTTAGTCTGGAGACAAGGACTGATGCTCACATGAAAGTAGTTATATTTTTCAGCATTTTCTTAGTTCAGATTACTCACATACTTTGTAATTTTGATCATGTCAGAAGTCAATGCAAACAGTGATACTGCATTTGCCAACCAGGAACTGGCAAGTATGTCTTTATAAAAGTGGAAACTATTTAACCAGAGAAATTGAGTCTTGATTTATATTCAGCGGGATTAACAGACAGCAGTAGTTCCATTAAGAAATGAATCAAATGATAGAAGTGAGTATCATGTTTATTAATTACATTTCTTGCCTGTCAGCTAGATATGAGGTTTCATCAATACTTTCTCTGAATGGCCATGGCTTTGGAGTGCGAGGGTCTGTACAAAGTTGGCTTTGGACCAGGTAGAATCAATGAATGTACAGGTTTTATAACTGAAGAGGGCCTGATTCTTGCATAATATTCTACAGGTATTATGGAAGGATTACTCAATCCTGCATGTGACCATATACATATAGGTACAGGGCCGCACGGTGATCGTGTTGACTGTTGTATGAGGCAAGAATACTAACCATGTATATTTACTATGTAATGTCCAAAACATGGCTGTAACTTCGACTGCATTAACCAACCAGTTTACCGCAGGGAACAAAATACCTATCTTTGAGCCAAGTAAACTAGGTAAGAGTTTGGCTAATTATCTATGAACAAATGAGATGGAAATTGCCAGTTGTTGATATGTGTTGACACTCATGCAAATCTATTAATTTAGTTTCATAATAAAGCCACCACACACTATGTATGGTTATGTACTAATTCCCTCCAGAAGAAAAGAATCATTCCCAGGTGTGAATATTTATATACCCTAAGAATGTTTACTTCTTGATAAGATTGAGAAATAAATATAACACAAATTCCAGACAGTGATTTGTTTTGTCTGGGTCAGTGCCATTTCCTTGATAACTTTTGTCAACTCTTTATTTTAGGTTTGTCATTTGCTTCATTCACACAAATGCGAAGACCTATTGTTTTTTATTTAAATTTGATGAAACCATGCCATTTAACCAGTTAGAATATTCACAGAAGTGGTTATTTTGTCAGATTCAACACATTGAATTATTTAAATACTTCTTGCCCAACTGTGGCTTTCTTTTCTGAGTGTTCCCTTTGTGAAAAATGCACCAAGATTGGATGCAAAACATGATTATTCATACAAATCAGGCTGTGGAAGAAAAGATGAATATTCATGCACATTTCTTTTATACTGACAGCTGAATTGATTGGACAGTGTCTGGGTCTGACAGCTGGTCCCAAGTTATAACCTGATGTAGGTCAGTTCAGATTGAATGATAATTTATAAACAAGATGTGTATTTATGAATTTAATGATATCAATTATATAAGGCAATGACGGCAGAGGTAGTGTGAAAATTGAATGACTTGCAATTCCATGTGATGCAGAGTACAAAAGCAGCAATATTCTAAAGAAAAATGTTTATGAAGACACTTGTAAGGCTTACTACATGAAGTGGACATTGCAGTTTAGGGAAAGAATTAAGTATAGTAAAGCATAACGTCATAACCAGAGGGAACTATTAGAAGGTGTGAAGTCGCAATAAATATGTCCCTTCACTACTAACAACTCTTCTCCTGTGTATTAGTAATTATTGTCCCTTTGAACTGTTGTCCCTGGATATGCCAATCAAGGGATAGATAGTTGTGATGATAAAGGTCATGAATTGTCAATGCATTGGCTAAATGGATCACAGGAAGGGAAACTCACTACCACAGTAAAGGTTCCTGAGCAATGGACAGGAAAGCCCAATGAAACAAGTAGGCAAGTCTATTTATTGTGTGATTGGCGGAGGACAGAATTTGTTGTGTCATTCTTTCAGCCACAAAGGATCATACTCATTAGCTTGGATTTATGAGGGGGATCTATTTGTAGTTTGTTGGATCAAAGTGCTTACGGGAGGAAATAATCTAGCAGGGTCAATCTCCAATGCTTCCGGTTCCAAATCTGTAAACCAATGTCTTCAAAATAATTATATTTGAGTTTCAGTTGATTGTCAAACATAATTCTGAGAAAATGTTATTAGGAAACAATTGGCAATGAGCCTTTGGCAACAAACAATATTTAACAATACCAGAATGAACAGAACCCTGTGATTGGACTTATAAAACACAATTTTTTCGTCAAGAATTAAAAGTAATAAGTTATGGTAGCAGCTCCATGATAAAATCATATTTTTTCAATAAGGGTGAGGACATAGCCAAGCAAAGATTCATTGAAATATGGAGCAGCTAGGAGAGAGCTCTGAATGATGCCACACTCTAATAGCACCATAGCTGAGGCGGGAGAGCTCTGAATGATGCCACACTCTAATAGCACCATAGCTGAGGCGGCAGAGCTCTGAATGATGCCACACTCTAATAGCACCATAGCTGAGGTGGGAGAGCTCTGAATGGTGCCACACTCTAATAGCACCATAGCTGAGGCGGGAGAGCTCTGAATGATGCCACACTCTAATAGCACCATAGCTGAGGCGGCAGAGCTCTGAATGATGCCACACTCTAATAGCACCATAGCTGAGGCGGGAGAGCTCTGAATGATGCCACACTCTAATAGCACCATAGCTGAGGCGGCAGAGCTCTGAATGATGCCACACTCTAATAGCACCATAGCTGAGGTGGGAGAGCTCTGAATGATGCCACACTCTAATAGCACCATAGCTGAGGTGGGAGAGCTCTGAATGATGCCACACTCTAATAGTACCATAGCTGAGGTGGGAGAGCTCTGAATGATGCCACACTCTAATAGCACCATAGCTGAGGCGGGAGAGCTCTGAATGATGCCACACTCTAATAGTACCATAGCTGAGGTGGGAGAGCTCTGAATGATGCCACACTCTAATAGCACCATAGCTGAGGTGGGAGAGCTCTGAATGGTGCCACACTCTAATAGCACCATAGCTGAGGCGGGAGAGCTCTGAATGATGCCACACTCTAATAGCACCATAGCTGAGGCGGGAGAGCTCTGAATGATGCCACACTCTAATAGTACCATAGCTGAGGTGGGAGAGCTCTGAATGATGCCACACTCTAATAGCACCATAGCTGAGGCGGGAGAGCTCTGAATGATGCCACACTCTAATAGCACCATAGCTGAGGTGGGAGAGCTCTGAATGGTGCCACACTCTAATAACACCATAGCTGAGGCGGCAGAGCTCTGAATGATGCCACACTCTAATAGCACCATAGCTGAGGCGGGAGAGCTCTGAATGATGCCACACTCTAATAGTACCATAGCTGAGGTGGGAGAGCTCTGAATGGTGCCACACTCTAATAGCACCATAGCTGAGGCGGCAGAGCTCTGAATGATGCCACACTCTAATAGCACCATAGCTGAGGCGGGAGAGCTCTGAATGATGCCACACTCTAATAGTACCATAGCTGAGGTGGGAGAGCTCTGAATGATGCCACACTCTAATAGTACCATAGCTGAGGTGGGAGAGCTCTGAATGATGCCACACTCTAATAGTACCATAGCTGAGGTGGGAGAGCTCTGAATGATGCCACACTCTAATAGCACCATAGCTGAGGCGGGAGAGCTCTGAATGATGCCACACTCTAATAGTACCATAGCTGAGGCGGGAGAGCTCTGAATGATGCCACACTCTAATAGTACCATAGCTGAGGTGGGAGAGCTCTGAATGATGCCACACTCTAATAGTACCATAGCTGAGGCGGGAGAGCTCTGAATGGTGCCACACTCTTATAGCACCATAGCTGAGGCGGGAGAGCTCTGAATGATGCCACACTCTAATAGTACCATAGCTGAGGTGGGAGAGCTCTGAATGATGCCACACTCTAATAGTACCATAGCTGAGGTGGGAGAGCTCTGAATGGTGCCACACTCTTATAGCACCATAGCTGAGGCGGCAGAGCTCTGAATGATGCCACACTCTAATAGTACCATAGCTGAGGCGGCAGAGCTCTGAATGATGCCACACTCTAATAGCACCATAGCTGAGGTGGGAGAGCTCTGAATGGTGCCACACTCTAATAGCACCATAGCTGAGGTGGGAGAGCTCTGAATGGTGCCACACTCTAATAGCACCATAGCTGAGGTGGGAGAGCTCTGAATGGTGCCACACTCTAATAGCACCATAGCTGAGGCGGCAGAGCTCTGAATGATGCCACACTCTAATAGCACCATAGCTGAGGCGGGAGAGCTCTGAATGATGCCACACTCTAATAGTACCATAGCTGAGGTGGGAGAGCTCTGAATGATGCCACACTCTAATAGCACCATAGCTGAGGTGGGAGAGCTCTGAATGGTGCCACACTCTAATAGCACCATAGCTGAGGTGGGAGAGCTCTGAATGATGCCACACTCTAATAGCACCATAGCTGAGGCGGGAGAGCTCTGAATGATGCCACACTCTTATAGCACCATAGCTGAGGTGGGAGAGCTCTGAATGGTGCCACACTCTTATAGCACCATAGCTGAGGTGGGAGAGCTCTGAATGATCACAGAGCAGAATTGATCACATGTTTAAATCAATTTAAATTCCAAATCAATATAAAAATTTCCCCTGACATACTAATAATTAAAATTGTTTTTGGTTTTTATTAATCACTCTCTCTTTTGTGGGAGAAAAGAACTTTGGAAGATCCATCTAACCTTAATGTAAACTTTGTTTGCAATATTTATGCAGGGACAGAGTTACAAATAAAATATGTTACTGATGCCATTTTAGATTTTCATACCTCCTGAATGACAGGAAATATCACATCAGCATTATCAAATCCAAAGACTATTCCTGACTGTTGGGGGGGATATGAATATGTGATATGTAGTGGATGGGTACCATTAAAGCAGATACAAAGGTATTATATTAAATGTAAGGTGATGTTATCAGTGATGTAGAGATAAGAAGGCTGTGCCCAAAGGTCACTTATAATGAGACATGATAAAGATGTCCGCTACATGAGCAGGGCAGATGATGATACCCGCCATAGAGATGCTGACTCCTTACATTTTTCTTCTTTCTGTAACAAGACATGGAGCACACTCACGGGTCCTTAATAAGGCTGAACATTTCTTGTGTTGGGTATAAAGTGAGCCAGGTAACCAAAGGATATAGCTTAGGCCTTTCTTCTCTGATATATAGAGGCAATGCTGTTGGACTTTCATATGGATATTTCATTTTCATTAATAGATTTAAAATGATTCATGATTGGTGAATATGACACACTATGATCAAATTTATTTTGATATAGGTAGTTTAGTGGGTCATTTAAACAGGCTGCTGATGTGTGTGTTTGTGTGTTATTTCAGACCATATGAATGTTAGCAACAATAACTTTTGACCACTTACAGGATTTAATGATTTATTTTGATACTTTGCAAGACCTATTTGTGACTAAATTGAGTTATTAAATGATTTACTGTGACAAAACAAAGAATATCAAAATGAAAGACTGGCTTTATGTCCACACGTGATATTAATTTATTGCTGTCAAGAATTTTTAGAAAATAAAGTTTCTCTCATGTAGTCATTGACATAAAGGTTATATATCTGATGTAATGTTGTGATTTGAGACAAATGGACTGGGGTTTGGTTTTGATACTAGGCTCTGTCATGGGAGCTATGGTACGAGGCTCTGTCGTGGGAGCTATGGTACAAGGCTCTGTCATGGGAGCTATGCTATTAAGCTCTCATGGGAGCTATGGTACGAGGCTCTGTCGTGGGAGCTATGCTATTAGGCTCTGTAATGGGAGCTATGGTACGAGGCTCTGTCGCAGGAGCTATGGTACGAGGCTCTGTCGTGGGAGCTATTGTACGAGGCTCTGTCGTGGGAGCTATTGTACGAGGCTCTGTCGTGGGAGCTATGGTACGAGGCTCTGTCGCGGGAGCTATGGTATTAGGCTCTGTCGTGGGAGCTATGGTACGAGGCTCTGTCGTGGGAGCTATTGTACGAGGCTCTGTCGCAGGAGCTATGGTACGAGGTTCTGTCATGGGAGCTACGGTACGAGGCTCTGTCGTGGGAGCTATGGTACGAGGCTCTGTCGCAGGAGCTATGGTATTAGGCTCTGTCCATGTTTCTGTGTGTGCGTAAACACAGACCTCAACATTTTACTCAATCTTTTCAGCTAAAAAAGGTAGAGGATCAATTTTTTTACTACACCTACATCTTATATAGACCTACATTAGGATGACCTCATACACGACCTTGACCTTATTTTCAATGTTACTAGTTTTAAAAGGTTTCACAGAAAACCTTTTCATTTTACTTTATCTTGTCATTAGATCATAGGAAAAGGTTGGCAAGCAACTGCTGCATTGAAGGTTGCTTTCATAACCAGCAGCAGCTAATCTTATAGAATACTTGCTTCGTCACTGCTATTTTTAGCACTCATGAAAAATAGGTTAGTAGCTTTGTCAGGCTACTACGAGCAGCTGATCATGTGATGGAAATTTCCATTCTTCAAAAGTAGGTCAGTAGGTTGATCAGCATCAGCTTGGCAGCTTCATCTTCCACACAAGAAGCAGCTGTATTTCTCATCATTTTGAAAAGCAACTGACAGGAGCATCTGGGGCCCATCAGTTGCCTTGTTTATATCATTACTCAGCACAACAGCTTTAATGCGAATATACACATATAAGGTACCATGCCTTAGCTGGAAGACCTATTGATGTACTGTTGAACATTTAGTGCTAAATATAGCATGTGACTTGATGAACAATGAAGCCTTGGTGTATTCAGACTGGCACAGGGATTGAGGGTGGGGTCGTGCTTTTAGCACTTTGTGGCAATTGCAGTGCAGTATTCAGGGTGGCCACGCACCTTTTTTTTCAAGGTCACGGAAATGTCAGGGAATTTTAAAAAGTGTCAGGGAAATTTCTGATTGACAGAAATGTCAGGGAAAAGTCAGGGAATTTTGTTCATTTTCATAATCATTGAGTACTTTTAGATCATTCATGGGTTTAAAACAAACATTCACGATGAAGAATAACTGAGGGAACAAAATGAGCTCCTTTGGCTTTAATACTATAATAGCAAGAATTAAAGTTTCCAAGTTGAAGCTCAAATATTCATGATGTTGTTGCATGTCTTACTTATTTTTTTTATTTTTTTTCTAGTCAGTAGATATCATTCCAATATTGTGGCCTCCCAGGCCTTACATATATAAATATAAATTTATATATACTTCTCTGTGCAGTGAAATTTATGGTTCTAAATTTTGTGTTCACCAGGACAGGGCCTCTGACCTTGCATAGATTGCAGGATTGAGTCATTTAGCATGATGAATATAAACATCCCCTGAGTTTGGCATTCAGCAGGAATATACATTTAAATTTAGTGTGATGTGTGCATGGGAGACCCCAATATTCAATCAATGTACCATATATACTCCTGTACAAGATGACTCGTGTCTAAGTTGAATGGTAATTATGCATCCCAAACACCTAGATATATGTTTTAACACATTTATAAGATGAATTATTATTTTTGGGGTCACAACACCAAATTGATTTTCAATCTCAAGCATGTGACCTGGATTGCAGAAATGGCGGAACACATGAAACTCTGGGTGAAAAAAATTTTTTTTCTTCCAATTCGGACAGATTTATTAATGGATTGACATTAAGCTTGTTAACTTCCCGGTAAGCGTTTTGTTCATGTATTGTTCATATACCTTGAGATATGTGACCAAGCTCGTCAGCAACTTGTCCAACTTTGGTCTTTTCCAGTCTCTGACCAGCTCCTGGACCACTGACTCATGTATAGGATGAATAAGGATAATTTGACAAATTTCTGGGCAAAAAACTTCGTCTTATATAAGAGTATACATCTACATCTATATGTTTACTCGGCAAAACCAATTGGCATCCCGCCGAGAGTATACAAGAGCATAATACCAGGCCGCAATACCTGGATTTTTTTTTTGAGTCAGGGAAAAGTCAGGGAAATGTCAGGGATTTTTTTTCTGATCAGAGTGTGGCCACCCTGGTATTAAAGCTTTCATGAAATCAGATTTTCAAGCACATTTTCTTTACATTATGTAAAGAAAATGTGCTTGAAAATGTAAATGTTTGTACCCTAAATTTTGAGACCAAATGTTATTACCCATCTTATTACCCCTACATAAATTCCTGTGCTATTTGAAAGTGGTAGTCTTGCTAGAATCTAAATCATCCATTGAATACTTTGTCGACAAACTTTGCTTAACTGCAAACACCTACTTAGTAATAGTTTGCTAATAGAGGAGCTCCTTCAGATTGGAAACTAAAGTGATACGGCTAACAGAGGCCTGTTTGCCCATTAGTTTAACATATAAAATAAATTGAGATGTGTGAGATTGTCTGTGTGATTCTGTGGTAAATTACTTGTGTGCATGATACAGTCACGACGGTTTGACACCTTAGATATTGCACACACACACACTCATGGGGACCTTCCTCTGATCTGATTAGATAATGGCTGTGATTGGTCTATTTCTGTTGCCATGACAACCATGTCACCAACTTGGCTTGTGTGCATTGACACAGCCAGAACAGTTTGACATTTAGCTTAGATATTGCACACATGCACTCCTGGGGACCTATCCCCAAACTGATTATGTTATGGCAGTGATTGGTTGTTTTTTTGTTGCCATGGTGACCGTCCGACCATAAATATCTACTGTGCCCAAAGTGAATGCTCTTGTTTGTCCATTGTCCATTGGCACATGCCAATGGACCACAACATTGGTCACATGCTTTACTCATGTGACCACATAGGCACTATCAGCCTAACACAATAATTATGACAGGGCTATTTTGGTTGATTTCAGGGAGGTAAATTATTTTTATCATAGTTATGTGATCACATATTTAAATTTACCCACAAATCTCTGCACAATTGCCTGTGACCTCTGTTTCATGAAACTTTAACAAGGTTATTGCAGACACCACACATTATTAGAGTACCTTTTGTGACATTTTTCACAGGGTATCTATATATTAACTGCAATGATACCTTGCATGGGGAATTTGAATAGTGGTCACAATAATTCCTATTTTAAAAGAAAGTATTCAGATTTATTAGATTATATTATGTAAGTTAACATTGCGTTATTTGAATACTTAATGGAATATGCTTTTATTCCATTATGAGATTCTGAAATTGTAACTTTAGTTATTATTGTTTATTTCATCATGAAAAGTGCATTAAAATCTTGAATATCAATACCTCTCACTCAAAAATTTGATTATACTTTCAGCTTTTATGATTCACAAAACTTTTGCCTGCTCAATTTTCAGATTTTTCAAAATGTCTATGTTTCACAGATGCCCAGCCAGTGACATATACGGAGCCCACATTCTGGTGCAGTATTTCCTACTATGAGCTCAATACGCGTGTTGGTGAAACGTTTCATGCTTCCCAACCCTCACTGACAGTGGATGGATTCACAGACCCCTCCAACTCAGAGAGATTTTGTCTGGGGCTGCTATCTAATGTCAACAGAACACAGCCTGTGGAGATGACCAGGAGGCACATTGGTGAGAATCCCCTTTATTCATTCAGATACTGTATACCAATATATTTTTGTAAGCAGGACATTTTCATGTATTTCATGATCAATTGTGCATTTGCAAAATGTTGTCCAAGTTATCATCGCTTTTAAGACTTAAATGTTAATCATGCTGGCCATGCAAGATACAATCATCATGCTGGCCATGCAGGATGCCATCATCATGCTGGCCATGCAGGATGCCATCATCATGCTGGCCATGCAGGATACCATCATTTTAAACATTTTCTTTGGAGTCTTGTTTATTTCTAATAAGCAGAAGAAATAAAGAGCATATTATGATGGAATTATATGATGACATAATTGGAAACAATTTGGATAAAGTATATATGAGAACTGAAGCACGTTTTGAAGGTCAGAAATGTGAAGATTTCCCAAATTTTGAAAGTGACCTGGATGCTGCCATTTTAACATGATCAGGTGATTGATGGCAAAAAATGGTGTACATCTTGGCATCGCACAGATCATGTCAATTGCTATTGAGCCTGAATGCATTTATTTCCAAAAATAATTATCATGTGAAGAAGGAACAAAGAAGCCAAGATAGGTGTGAACAAGAAGCCCTTACTGTTCATGGGTATCATAATTTCCATATTATATATATCAAATAGGTTAAGTATGTGTGAGTGAACACATGTCCTGCAAATGCATTTCAAGAAAAAATAGGGAAAAGATTAAGAATATGTGTTGACCGTTTAGATGTGATTTTGTTGTATTTTGTAGGCCGGGGAGTGAGATTATACTACATAGGTGGTGAGGTATTTGCTGAATGTCTGAGTGACAGTGCTGTCTTTGTACAAAGTCCTAACTGTAACCAGCGCTATGGTTGGCACCCAGCTACAGTCTGTAAAATACCACCAGGTATGTTCATCAAACTTTATGACTAGCTATCATATCACAGGGGAGTTTTTTTTAAAGATATTCACATTGAAGAGGTTTGAGTTACTTTCTGAAAACTCTTGAAATATAATCTCACTAAAAGCAGAAGCAAACAGAAAGCATTAAACATTAATGTTGTGTATTCATCTCCAGTTTGTAGTCTTTACAAAAATATTAATATTTATTTTGATAATGTATGTGTGTGTGTGTGTGTGTGTATGTATGTATGTATGTATGTATGTATGTATGTATGTATGTGTGTGTGTGTGTCTGTCTGTGTGTGTGTGTGTATGTATGTATGTATGTATGTATGATTGTGTGTATGTGTGTGTGTATGTATGTATGTATGTATGTATGTATGTATGTATGTATGTATGTATGTATGTATGTATGTATGATAATGTATGTATGATTGTGTGTATGTGTGTATGTATGTATGTATGTATGTGTGTATGTGTGTATGTATGTTTGTTTGTTTGTTTGTTTGTTTGTTGAAGACCCCAGATGAGTTCGATGGATGGTGACCTTCACCTACTTTTCAAGGTCATATACCCATCATCTCAATAATTCTAGAGTAAATGATTACAACTTCATAATACTTGACACACATAAGCTATCAAAGGAAGTAGATGTGCACTATTTTGTTTTTTTTACCCCTGCATCAATTTGCCTTGGTGCAGTGACGTTTTGTTCACAAATATTGTGTGGAGCGAATTTTGTACATTAAAGTTACCAGGGCTTAGGGGTGATGCATCTCTGATGCCTATGTTTTTACCATGTATTAATGGGATAAACCAAATCTATTATCAAAATTTTAAGATATTATGATGTTACCCAATATGTTATTGTGATAAAACCTAGCCAGATATTCTGATTGCTTTGGGATGTTCTGGAGACATTATCCACATCAATACCATGCAGCACTGACCAACCACACTGATATAGACTTGTCTGACAAAATTGTCACAAGGTGTCTATTTAATTTATTGGACATATTGCTATGGGAAGGACCTTCAGTTTTTAAGCTGCTTGTTTGAAATGCTTATTTGAAAAGGTTTTAATGTGAGAAGGGTTTGATATCTGATAGTTGTTTCATAGACATCTAATGCTGTTGATCTGAGTGTATTTCAATGTAAAACGTAACCTAAGCACCCATAAGGCTTTGTTAAAAGGTTATATGAACTGCTCTCTGTTAATCCTTGTTAAACCAAAGATAGAAATAATGACATTTGCAAAAGTCACTAATGCAGTCAAGTTATTCATTATCCCATGTTTTTTTAGCCTTTGTGACTGGGATATCTGTGATATGTATTTAAATACATTAATGGAGAATGTACACAATGTAAAATGGTATTTTTTAAAAGCAGGATATTTGCCAAATTTTAGATTCCTTCTGTAAAGTTAAGAATCATAGGTTAATATTCTAATCATCAAATACATCTGGGCCAGTCTAACCTGAGATAACTTTTCTTTTAAATTTCTGTATATTTAACAGGTTGCAATCTGAAGATCTTCAACAACCAGGAGTTTGCAGCATTGCTGGCCCAGTCTGTCAACCAAGGATTTGAATCCGTCTACCAGCTAACCAGAATGTGCACAATACGCATGAGCTTTGTGAAGGGCTGGGGAGCAGAGTACAGGTATTAGAATAAGTTCAGATTTATTTCTTTTAAATAAATTCAGAAAATCATAAATCTACATATATATATTCTTTGTGGACATTTTGGTTTGTTAATTGCATGAACCAAAATAAGAGGTCATGAAATTTTAATGGAGTTGTGAGGCCTAAAACCACAATTTATTTTTATATTTTCCTTTCCGCCTGTCCCCATGATATGAATTTCTACAATGATAAATACAAAAATGTTTTTTTTTCTTATGTTGCCTAAATGGCACGGGAAGTATAGTATTGGCCTCTGTCCGTGTGTCTGTGTAGGCTTCTGTCAACTAAAACTTCCACATTTTTCAGCTATTTAAGTTACATGCTCTAAATGATATCAATCATGCATCCATTAAAGGCCTATAATTACAGATGTGTACCACACATGCACATGAAGGCCCACGCTTGACCTTAACCTTAACATGAAGGCTCAAACATGACCGTAACCAATTTTTTCAAGGTCACAAACTTCTAAAGGTCACCAAATACACCAAGTGTCTGACCTACTTATGCTAAAAATAGACACCCCCCCCCCCAGCCAAGTTGATCAACTACTGTGGGTCATGGTAGATGGGCTGTGTACTTTGTAAAGGCATGGGCCAACTGATCTCACTCTTTTGAATCATGAGTGTTTAAAAAAAGTCACTTACTGAGAAAAATAATATGATAAATTGCTGCTGGCTAAAGAAGATCAGATGTGTTCATTGTGAAGGCATCATTTAAGCATGCTAAAGCTAATAATTTTGTTTTGGGAATTGAAGATCCAAAATAAAGATATGGAATTTTAGGTTTCAATTTTTTAGCTCCCAAGTTCAGAGAGGCACATAAGCTATGGAATTAGGCTGTGTGTATGTGTGTGCTTGTCTCTGTCAATAGTAGCATTTTGTAAAAAAAAAATTCAGTTTCAAAAACAAAATTGACAAATGTGTACATATTCTTTCATAATGTGGCCAAAGCCTTTGACATATCACATATCTCACTGCCACTATTTTTACAAGCATTGGCACATCTGGGTCCATCAGTTGTCTTGTTACTTTACTGTTGATAGATTTTAGTTATTATGTTTAAATATTGTACATTTCAGGCGACAAACGGTGACAAGTACACCTTGTTGGATTGAGATTCACTTGAATGGCCCTCTACAATGGCTAGACAAGGTCCTAACACAAATGGGTTCTCCACGACTACCCTGCTCCAGTATGTCATAGGTCATATTCATGAGCTTGATCTTTACAACCACAGACTAGGTCAAGGTCAAATATAAACTGCTTCTCTGACAGTTGCCGGAGTCGAAGACAGCACTGTTAGTCAGAATTGTAAATGATTCATTGTGTACAAAGGATTGGTGGTGACTTACTTGTACAGGTGCTGCACACGAAAGTTATGTACGATGGTTATAAGAGTGAATCAGTGATCAAATGTTTGATAGAATGACACCTGGTGGCCAAGTATGAAATTATCTACCTGGTTAATAAGGATGTAATAGTCCTTTTGTTGACCAATTGTAGGGATATCAAAACCAATAGAATGAACATAGAAAATTATTACCCGAAAGGCATCGAAGAGGACAACCAAGTTATTCACTACAAAGAAAGATATACCTGGTAAAAGTTTTTGGAAGACCCAGCTGTGTATTTGAAGGCATTTTGCAATTGACGTCACTTTTCATTTCTACATCCGGAAGTTCAAGTAACCTAAAAGGTTATACGCTCAGTACATATATCTCTATATCATATTAGAAAATATATAATCAGAAATAAAACATTTTAATGTAGTTCAAAAATATAGAACGCATATAAATGATGTCTGGGAAACATTGCTATATTTATTTTTATTTATTGTATGGTAAAGATAGACGATGATTAAACAAGGAAGGATTTGTCATGGCAACTCTAATGTGTTCACAAGTGAAGTGGTGTTGTAAAAAACAACAGCATGTCTGGTCGTGTGACCAAGATCTGGTTTATGTGAAAGATTATCGTTTCGATTAGGTTTGTTTTGATGTTGGTTGGATTTAAACCTGACATTTTGCCATTTGTTGACAATGATTAAAATATTAAAGGAATTATGCAGTAATTTTGAAAATAATGTCTAAGAATAAAATCTAGGATTGATCTATTTTCCTTGCATTTGCACTAGCAATATTGATTGATGCATTGCAATAAGTCTCTTTAAAACTATTTCAACATATTGCAGAGAATAGCCCCCTTCTGAAGTTGATTATCATTATGGTACTGTCCTTTGAATTGTGCTGGAATAAGGTCAAATTCTGCTCACCCACTTTGCATCTGCGGTCAGAAATTTCTTTTCTTTATTGCCCTAATATTAAAATTAAATATGTCATGATGTTCACACATAGAGATGTGTTTAATGTACAAAATTACAGAATTACTGTATAATACTTTTAAGTTAAGATATGAAATGAATTAACTTTTAAAATGAGTAGCTATATTGATATTTTTTTTGGACAGGAAGGGATTGAATCTTTTAAAAAGTCAGGTTTGATCATATATTAACCCTGGACAATCCTAGAAGAAGGTCACATGATTGTACTTTATTTTAAATGTAAATATAAAGATCAGTATGCATTTGTGAAGGTGGTTGAAGACAAAACTATGATTTTGTGTCATGACAGACATAGCATATTTTACATATTTGTACAGAAAAATTTTGCTATATACCCATTTTATATTCTATTTAATCACTTAGGATTACAAAAAATAGAGTTATTATAAAGTATTGAATGTAAAAAAAAATCAAAGTGCTGTAATTTGCTTTGTGAGTATGGTATTGGCAATTTAGGCCAGTAATGTAGGATAACTGGGATGTACAGTGAGAACATGTGTACCAGAGATGTGAGCAGACCACATAGGATTAACTAGGGTATACACTCTAGTATTACACCACATACTAAATGAATGTAGACCTGGTAGTCACTGTGAAAGTTGTATTTGTCACTTCAGACACGACATGTAGGGATTTACCCATCAATGTACCAATCATCAAATTATTGTTGATTCCCTTACTTACACACATATTTCATTTATTATAATAAGCAAACAAACCATAGAAGCAAAAGAAACATTGGACAATAAAATTGAATTAATTTGCACAAATTAATTATGTCCAGTTGATGTGGCCTCAAAGCGTTGCTTAACAAATGAGGCTAACCACTGCTGTATTCCAGTCTCATTGAGGTCATGTGAAGGGAGATAACACCAGGTATATGATATATTGTCTTGATGATAGTCAGAAATTTTACTTGAGAACAAATGGATGAGAAATATTTTGTTTTATTGCTCGTAAGTGCCAATGTATTTTTTGTCTCTGTCAAAAGTAGTAATAATAATATGCTGTCAATATGATCAGATTGTACATCTCATTATATGATTTAATGGGTAATAGACTGTGGGACACTGATCTTGTGCACAGCGGAAGTATGTGGTGCTTAAATAGAACTGGTGAAAAAATGCATATTGCAGATCATTTAGCAAATTTGATCACATGCATTTTTCGTGGTTGGGATATCATGGTGACAGCTAATACAATTATAGCATCAAATAAATTGCAAATCATTTCTTGATGTGTTGAAATCATATAGTTTTGCCACCAGGTGGCACCCCGGTCTCTTTCAGTGGGAAATTTTGGCCCTTTGAAACATTGAGACAAAGATGGATGTATAAAAGAGAGTGTATGCAAATTTGTAATATAGAATGATGATATTGGTGTGAATGGAATGGTACATTGTAGAAATAATAAAATGTTAACATCATGGCACTCCAACCTAGACATTGGCAGGTGCCTTTTGTATGTCAAAAAAGCTCATTTTATCTGCAAAAAGTGGTCAGTGTTTTTCCCCATCATTCGGAGAAAAGTGTAAGTCATTTGTGTTTGTATGTACTGTACATAGACTGAGGTAGGCATTTGACAGTGTCCATGTTGTAGAATGCTAGGTGGCCCAGTTCACAACTAATCTTAAGAGTGAGTTTTCTAACCTGATCAACTGATAATAAAATGTACTTGTATAGTCAATATTGTATGTAGACAGATTCGTAACTTATGAACATACACTGTGTAAAGCTGATTGGGCTGATGGACCCAATATTTTGATTCTAGCCAGATTAATTGTCAAAGTGTTTTCTACTGAAAGTTGAAGTCTGTCAATACATTTATACAGTGCAATGGATAACACCAATTTAGACAAGAGCATGTAAGTTCATAAGTAAATGTGATACAATTTTGAACTGAATCATAAAGAAATACAGATACATGAATTTAATTTTTGTAGTGGGAATTCTTGTCTGATTGTTGTTATTTAAGTGGCAGAGACTAAATTGTGATTAAGAATTTGCCAGATTTGCCAAATTCAGTATTTTATCTTGATCTATATATACTATTATCAACCTCTGCATTAATAATAAGCTGAACAGAGGGAATGGAGAGTACTCATCCCAGGATGAGTGATCATATGACTCTCATTAAAAGTAACAGCAGTCAATTTGATGTGAAGTAACTCAATTCCATTCTGTCGGAGACTGGCAAGATATCGATGTATGTCACAGTGATATGCTGGAGACATGCGATACCCATTTACATCAAAATATAATGTAATCTGAGGCCTCTGTGGAAGGCTAAGAGCTTGCAACAGAAAACCAAAAGTCTGGTTTTGACCATTGTAAATAGTTCATGCATGTTTTGTACAAGTTGATGTGAAAGGCGATTGGTTCACCTTTTTCTGGTTTCCATTGTACAGCAACTACTGAATCTGATTTTTTGTCTTAATGTACAGGAAATATTTTCATGTACAAATAAGTAGGAAATTTTATTTTTTCCCAATGAGACACTGGAATATTTATGGTCTATGTGCATACTATCAATTTACACATGAACAAGAATTATCAGCTTGTTGCTGAAGGTTTCAGGCTCATGACATGTGGGGTTTCTTCCTCAGTTTATTTATTCTGTATTTATTAAAAATAGATCAATTTATGAATTATGTCAAAATTAAAAATGTTGATTAGTCAAGCTTTCAAATCACTGTTCTACAATATTTATTCAACAGATTCAACAAACTGATTTTGTTTCAAAGGTTTCTGTTTGCTGAAATGCTTGATCGTTTAAATGTTTTCAATGATTCAACACTTCTTCAAACAAAAGTGCATAAAAATATTTTTAAACAGAACATGTGATTAGGTTAAGGCTTTGGAATATAAAAATGGAAAAAAATAATTGTAATATTAAACTGTGTGTAAATTTAGTTCAGTAACTGCATGGTCATGCTTTGTACATTATAATGTCACTTGAGTGGACCATATGACGATATATATTTCAGGGCCAAGGATTCAGAGTTTATGAGAATAGGTGAGGCTGAGAGTCTACCATCTTGTCACACATGTGCTGTGCATTTATCATCTTGTAGAAACTTGAGCTTTGTAAAAACACTTTTATTTAGTGGAATCATGATTGCTTGAGTTAAATAAGTTATGTGCTTAATTTAGTCCTGGTTCAAGCTTTTAGTTTTTGTTATTGTCAATAGATTGGTCTAGTTTATAGTTTAAGCAAAAAATAACCCCATAAAAGCAACCTGTTGGTGTTGAGAAAACTTCCTAGATGGAGGTTTCCCCGGTGATTTTTGAATCTCAACATCAGCAAGTTGTATGCAGCTACAGGTCAACAGTCATACATGATGAAAGTGAAGTATTATATAAAATAGATGATATTTAATTGTTAGATTTCAAGAACTTGATCAGATCATTATATGATAAGCATTCTTGTTGGAGTTAATATGGTTGTTGTCCTGTAGATGGGGCTATTGTCTGACCTCCAGTGACCCCTATATCCATGCTTATATTTCTGTGATACGGCTGAGCCCTCTTAGTTGTAGTGTCAATATGCCATTAGGGCGCGTTGCACATCATACCTGCGCATTCATCATAAATTGTTTATGCTACATTTAAAATAAATGTTATTACTCTTTATCTGCGGTGTTATAGTTATCTTTTGTTGACTTTTTACATTAAACAACAATTTGGCGAGTTTAGTAAAATAAAAATCCAAACCTGGGCAAATCAAATAAAATTTAACCTAATCCTTGCAAGTTTCACCTGTTGGCAAATTTTACCTCAATGGTATTGTCAGAAGGGTATTGTCTGAGCTTATTTGATGGCAAGATATTGTATTTTCAGAGAACCAATTCTATCCAAAAGAGAATCTAGAAAACAAAAGACACTCTACCAGAGGCTCACATGAACTATCAAATTGAAATTAAAATATAAAGATGAAGGTTCACCAAGTCACCCTCTAGTGGAGTTTTTAAAAATTAAAAATTGTGAAAGGGTGTTTTTATGACCCTTTCAGCAACTATGGCCTATTAGGTCAACTTCGAGCCTTTTTAACCGGTGTGAAAGTAATGCTGCCGACAGTGGGAGTCGAACCCACCACCTCCTGTCCTCCGCTTAAATAACCATTAAAGGCACAGGTCCCGGGGCACAAATCCTACACTCTACAACATTTGCATTTTTACCCTCAGCCCCTGATGTAATCAGGCTGAGGGTATTGCAGTACTCCTGGCGTGGGTATGTATGTATGTCTGTCTGTCTGTAGCGAACATCCTTGTCATCGTGATAACTCGAGAACAAATGATGACAGCTTCATGAAACTTGACACACATAAGCATCTGGTGAAAACCTCGGATGAGTTCGATGGACAGCGACCTTGACCTATTTTTCAAGGTCACAGGGACAATTATGTGAAATCGCAATAACTCAAGGACAAATGATGGCAGCTTTATGAGATTTGACACACATAAGCATCTGGTGAAGACCTCAGAATTTGTTTTATGAAACATGACCATCACCTACTTTTCAAGGTCACAGGGACAATTATGTGAAATCATCCTTGTCATCGCGATAACTCGAGAAAAAACGATGGCAGCTTCATGAAACTTGACACACATAAGCATCTGGTGAAAACCTCGGATGAGTTCGATGGACAGCGACCTGGACCTATTTTTCAAGGTCACAGGGACAATTATGTGAAATCCCAAGAATTGCAATCACTCAAGGACAAATGATGGCAGCTTTATGAGATTTGACACACATAAGCATCTGGTGAAGACCTCAGAATTTGTTTTATGAAACATGACCATCACCTACTTTTCAAGGTCACAGGGACAATTATGTGAAATCATCCTTGTCATCGCGATAACTCGAGAACAAACTATGGCAGCTTCATGAAACTTGTCACACATAAGCATCTGGTGAAAACCTCGGATGAGTTCGATGGACAGCGACCTGGACCTATTTTTCAAGGTCACAGGGACAATTATGTGAAATCCCAAGAATTGCAATCACTCAAGGACAAATGATGGCAGCTTTTTGAGATTTGACACACATAAGCATCTGGTGAAGACCTCAGAATTTGTTTTATGAAACATGACCTTCACCTACTTTTCAAGGTCACAGGGACAATTATGTGAAATCATTCTTGTCATCGCGATAACTCGAGAACAAACGATGGCAGCTTCATGAAACTTGACACACATAAGCATCTGGTGAAAACCTTGGACGAGTTTGATGGACGGCGACCTTGACCTATTTTTCAAGGTCACAGGGATAATTATGTGAAATCATTCTTGTCATCGCAATAACTCAAGAACAAATGATGGCAGCTTTATGAGACTTGACACACATAAGCATCTGGTGAAGACCTCCGACTTCCTTTGATGGAACATGACCTTCACCTACTTTTCAAGGTCACAGGGACAATTATGTGAAATCATCCTTGTTATCGTGATAACTCGAGAACAAATGATGGTTGCTTCATGAAACTTACCACACATAAGCATTTGGTGAAAGCCTCGGACGAGTTTGATGGACGGCGACCTTGACCTATTTTTCAAGGTTACAGGGACAATTATGTGAAATCCCAAGAATCGCAATAACTCAAGAACGAATGATGGCAGCTTTATGATATTTGACACACATAAGCATCTGGTGAAAACCTCAGAATTTTTATGAAACATGACCTTGTACCATGAGAATTGTACCATGAGAAATCATCCTTGTCATCGCAGTAACTCAAGAACAAATGATGGCAGCTTTATGAGACTTGACACACATAAGCATCTGGTGAAGACCTCCGACTTCCTTTGATGGAACATGACCTTCACCTACTTTTCAAGGTCACAGGGACAATTATGTGAAATCATCCTTGTTATCGTGATAACTCGAGAACAAATGACGGCAGCTTCATGAAACCTACCACACAAAAGCATCTGGTGAAAACCTTGGATGAATTTTTTCTATGAAACATGACCTTCACCTACTTTTCAAGATCACAGGGACAATTATGTGAAATCATCCTTGTCATTGCGATAACTCGAGAACAAATGATGGTTGCTTCATGAAACTTACCACACATAAGCATTTGGTGAAAGCCTCGGACGAGTTTGATGGACGGCGACCTTGACCTATTTTTCAAGGTTACAGGGACAATTATGTGAAATCCCAAGAATCGCAATAACTCAAGAACGAATGATGGCAGCTTTATGATATTTGACACACATAAGCATCTGGTGAAAACCTCAGAATTTTTATGAAACATGACCTTGTACCATGAGAATTGTACCATGAGAAATCATCCTTGTCATCGCAGTAACTCAAGAACAAATGATGGCAGCTTTATGAGACTTGACACACATAAGCATCTGGTGAAGACCTCCGACTTCCTTTGATGGAACATGACCTTCACCTACTTTTCAAGGTCACAGGGACAATTATGTGAAATCATCCTTGTTATCGTGATAACTCGAGAACAAATGACGGCAGCTTCATGAAACCTACCACACAAAAGCATCTGGTGAAAACCTTGGATGAATTTTTTCTATGAAACATGACCTTCACCTACTTTTCAAGATCACAGGGACAATTATGTGAAATCATCCTTGTCATTGCGATAACTCGAGAACAAATGATGGTTGCTTCATGAAACTTACCACACATAAGCATTTGGTGAAAACCTCGGACGAGTTTGATGGACGGCGACCTTGACCTATTTTTCAAGGTTACAGGGACAATTATGTGAAATCCCAAGAATCGCAATAACTCAAGAACGAATGATGGCAGCTTTATGATATTTGACACACATAAGCATCTGGTGAAAACCTCAGAATTTTTATGAAACATGACCTTGTACCATGAGAATTGTACCATGAGAAATCATCCTTGTCATCGCAGTAACTCAAGAACAAATGATGGCAGCTTTATGAGACTTGACACACATAAGCATCTGGTGAAGACCTCCGACTTCCTTTGATGGAACATGACCTTCACCTACTTTTCAAGGTCACAGGGACAATTATGTGAAATCATCCTTGTTATCGTGATAACTCGAGAACAAATGACGGCAGCTTCATGAAACCTACCACACAAAAGCATCTGGTGAAAACCTTGGATGAATTTTTTCTATGAAACATGACCTTCACCTACTTTTCAAGATCACAGGGACAATTATGTGAAATCATCCTTGTCATTGCGATAACTCGAGAACAAATGATGGTTGCTTCATGAAACTTACCACACATAAGCATTTGGTGAAAGCCTCGGACGAGTTTGATGGACGGCGACCTTGACCTATTTTTCAAGGTTACAGGGACAATTATGTGAAATCCCAAGAATCGCAATAACTCAAGAACTAATGATGGCAGCTTTATGATATTTGACACACATAAGCATCTGGTGAAAACCTCAGAATTTTTATGAAACATGACCTTGTACCATGAGAATTGTACCATGAGAAATCATCCTTGTCATCGCAGTAACTCAAGAACAAATGATGGCAGCTTTATGAGACTTGACACACATAAGCATCTGGTGAAGACCTCAGACTTCCTTTGAACGAACATGACCTTCACCTACTTTTCAAGGTCATAGGGACAATTGTACCATGAAATCCCCATCATTGCGATAACTCGAGAACAAATGATGGTAGCTTTATGAGATTTGACACAAATAAGCATCTAGTAAAGACCCCAAAAGAGTTTGATGAATGGTGACCTTCATCTACTTTTCAAGGTCACAGGGACAATTATGTCAAATCCACGACATTGCAATAACTCAAGAACAAATAATGGCAGCTTCATGAGAATTGACACACATAAGCATCTGGTGAATACCCCAGATGAGTTTGATGGACGGTGACCTTAACCTGCTTTTCAAGATCACCGGCCCATCTCAATAATTCTAGAGTAATGACAGTTTCATGATACTTGACACACCTAAGCTATCAAAGGAAGTAGATTTTATGGTTGTTTTACCCCTGCATCAATTTGCCTTGGTGCAGTGACGTTTTTGCCATGGTAACCTATCAAAATATCATAAAATGAGAAAAATGTTTTAGTTAGGAGATTCAGTTAAAATGGTTTGGGGAAAAACTATCCTCTATCATATTCATTAAGCCAAACGAAACTGGAAAATCATTTCCAGACATTTGTATATCAGATTTGTCTGGTAATGATATCATTATGATGGACACGCAATGACAATACACATTTATCAAGTTTCAGAGCTCCATAAAATTCACTTTTAAGCTTATCAAACAAAAATGAATTTGCACAGCTAATTTCTTTTTGGTATGGTTGAAGGTTTCTTAGGAAAACAAAAAATTAGTATGAGACAATTCAATTTCTAAATAATGTTTTCCATATGAGGCTGTTTCAGATTAGACTAACAGATTAGACTAATATTGAGGCTGTTTCAGATTAGACTAACATTGATATGACAAAATGAAACTGTTTTTATCTCAATTTTCATTATTTCTGAGAAACTCATTAGTTGCCATGGTAACTTAAACATTATTTAGAAGTTGAATTGACCTCAAGATGGTTTGTTGCCATGGCAATCATATTTTTTTAGATACCTCATTTAAGTCATACAATATCCAAGAAAACAAATGTTGATAGGTTATTTTTCCTATTGGGATCTAAAATTAACACTGATATCACGAAATGAATCTACATTTCTTTCAATTTTCATTTTTTCTGAGAAATTCATTGGTTGCCATGGTAACCAAACATCTGAAGGAATTTGAATTTCCTCATGATAATATTCCTCAGACACCTTCAACCATATCTAAAATAAATGAGCTGTAAAAATTTGGCTTTGAGTCACAATGTTACCTTATGGGGTTGTTTCAGCTAAAATTAACATAGTTTTGGGGCTCCGAACCTGGATTAAATGTGCACTATCATTGTGTACCCACTGATGATTTGTTTGTTTGTTTGTTTGGGGTTTTACATCACTTTCAACATTATTTCAGTCATTTCGTGATGAGACCTACTTGTAGCAGATATAGTGCTGCCTCACTGAATTGTCATGTCGCAGGTCCTTGACATGACAACCCACCCGGTCACAGATTTACAAGGACAACAGGTTAACCCTTTTGGCACGGGCCTCAGCTCGTATGGGAAATTTAATCATGAGTTCAATCTCGGCATGGCCGGGGATCGAACCCACGACCTTTGGATCACCACAGAGGAACTGGTGCTAGTAAGCTGGCACTCTAACCAACTGCGCCACGGCCCGTGGCCTCCCACTGATGATAACAATTATGATATTATTACCATGGTAACAGACAAATCTGACATAAAAATGTTTAGAAATGATTTTCCTGGTGTATTTGGCTACATGAATATTATAAAGGATAATTTTATACCAAACAATCTCCAAATAAATTTTTTTTTCTTATTTTATCATAAATTGATGGGTAACCGTGGCAACCATAACATCTATTTCTCCATCACCCTCGCTATGTGACAAAATACATTTTCTAATGTAGATATAATTATTGTTTTTATAATCTACACCCAAAGTATTTATGATGCATTTAAAACGGTGACAATGTATTTGATATGTTGCTATGGTAACAGCATTTCAAAAGATATCTTCCTTAAAGTAAATGATATGAAAGAAGTATAGTATAGTAGCATAGTAAAATAGTAAATTGTGATATTTTAGCCATAATGAACAATGATGAAAAATGAAACTAAGTCTTTCCTATTTTTGTGGTTTATTCAAAAGAAGGTGTATCCTAACACCTATCAAGATACCAGTCATTTTCAGGGCCAAAACGAAATAAAATCTACAAAATACATATATAACTGCCTCCATGAATATGATCAATAAAGTAAAATGTTTGTTTCATCTTTAACTATATCTTAATGGTTTATATTTATGGAGGGTTTTCTTATATTGTTTCCTTGGAAAGTCTTGACTAAACCTGGATCTCTTAAACCAGGCTACAATACACCAAATCTGGAGCAAATGTCTATAGAAAGTTCATAGAAGATTTTGCTGAATGACATCCTTTTCTTCCACCAGGAACTGTCTGATAATTGTTTCTACATTTTCCTGGCTGCGACTGACCTGCTTCTCCATAGTTGCCTTGAAGTCCTCTTTTACACCTTTGTTGACCCCTCGGGTCACAGTACGCTGTCTGTAAATAGACAACAAGAATATCAACACTCTTTAAAATTTCAAAGTTTCTAGTTATGGGGAAAATAAATATTTGACCTAAAACTGATCCGTAAAATTTTAAAAATGTCAATTTTTTTAAAACCTGAGCTATTAAACAGATGAAGAGAATTAGTATATTTTTCTGAGAAGCAGCTCAGTTCATGGCAAACATAATTTGGTGCATTTTGGAAATGACATCATGATTGATATCAGATGAGCATTGGGACATTATCCACTGAGAACCTATCTTGCACCATTATTGTGTTTGTTATGAGTACTGACTGTGCAATAGCTTTGGTGCTGGTGGGTAAAATGTCCAGTGTCACCCTTCCTCCTTCCACTGTTTTGATGAAAGCAAACTCCTCTAAAATATCAATATCTGATGACTGATTAAGGAAAGCATATCAGAGTTAAAACCTGCTCAGATATTTTTTTAATTGTTGTTGGCAATATTACTGCACCAGTTAAGGGAACTTTGTCCCCCTTCCTCTCAGATGGGAACAAAAAGGCACACGAGGGATGGAAACAGTCAACTGCACAAGTTAACCAGTTATACATTCACCATATATCATGTCAGTGACCTTCTTAACCAATGTTAGTTTTTTCCACTCTTTTGCATGTTATTTTACTTTCTTTTGATATAATATCTAATTTTATTCAATGTCTTTCAATCATCCTGTCTGACATTATTTTGAACAAAATGTTAACTAAAATTAGCAAAAAAAAGTTTTATATAAATGCTACATTTTTTGCTAAGTGTCTAATTTTTTTTTTTTTTTTGCACATTTAGTTTTACAAGTACATTTCTGAATTGAAAATTCATGTGACCTGATGCCTTGACCAAAGATCATTGGAATATAATACAAACAAAAACTTAATGGTATTTCTTGTACTTATATATACATTGCACACATTCGGTCACTACTTGAATATGCCTGCCAGGTATGGCATCCTGGCTTAAACAGTGGCCTCTCTAACGATATCGAACTGATCCAGAAACGAGCACTCAAGATTATGTATCCCACATTGGACTATGATGAAGCCATTTCTGTTAGCAACCTAGATAGACTTTCAGTAAGAAGAGTGTTATTGTGTAAAACATACTTTGAAAAAATGCAAAATGAAAACCATAAGATCCATCACCTGCTTCCAGACACTAAAGACTATACACACGACCTAAGGTCACAATACAAGTATGAAGTTCCACAAGTAAGGACAAACAGAGCCATGGAAAGTTTCATTATATACGCTTCATCACACTTACAGAACCCATTATTTGTTTAATTTATACATGCATTGACTTGTATTTGTAATATTTGCCATTTAGTAATAGTACCTTATATTTGTATTTTGTAATTTAACTTTGTATTTTGTAATTTAACTTTGTATTTTGTAATTTAACTTTGTATTTTGTAATCTAACTTTGTATTTTTAATTCTAACTTTGTATTTTAACTTTAACTCTGTATTATTGTAAGTCTTCAATCGTTTAGATTGCTAAATAAATACACTTCTTATCTTATCTTATCTTATCTAATTTCAAATTTATATAAGTTAAACAATTTTTTCATGGTGCAGATATCAGTGCATAATAACTTCTAACATGAAGACTTGATCTAATGTTTTATATTCAAGACTTTACTGGGAATAACAGATTTAAAATATATAAAAAGATGGGCTGATGCTAAACCAAATACGGAGCTGATGACAAAGATTGTATAAAAGAAGTATTTCAATAAGTTGTAACACACTAATGGTCTACAAAAACTTTCCACCAATATATTTTTAAGTCTGTGTGTGCAGACCTACTGGTTGAGAATTTTCATTCTAATGACTCAATTCTCATATATAATAAAGATTCTCGTATCTGTAAGAAGATCACTGTGACCATATTTTTCTAAAAACTACGAACATAGATGCTATTTGTAGTGTTTTGCAAAATATCACAAGGTCACAAAAAGTTCAGCCCAAAAAATTCCCAGGCTTACATATTATTATGTTATAGTATCTAGTCCTTATGTCCAAGCATAAAGGAATGATGAAGAAAACAAAGCGTGGTGGCAGCGGATGCAGTGGAAAGGGAGCAAGTACATAAAGCTTGTGCTGACTTAATGAGTCCTATATATTATTGTGAAAGGATACTAATAACATAGTTGAAAAAAATATTGTAGGAAAAGCTGCCATGTGTTTGTATCCTTTCCACCACTTGTGTGAATAGATGTTCATTCCTTGGCCAGTCATACTGCAGGAGAACTATCATGTGACCTAGAGACATGTCATCAATCACTGCACTGCGGAAAGCCTTTTCCTAGAAATAAAAAACAATCTTGAAATAAAATAGATATTATATTTGATATAAAATTTTATTAAGAAGAATTTTTATAGAATGAAATTTTTTAAAAGTGGTTCCATTAATAATCTGATAAGATTTTGTAAAGTTAAGAAATAAGACACTATATGTGACACCTTAAAACAAGTGACCAGCAACTGTATGCAATAAGGCAGTATCTCAGATTCGCTGCATGTCAAAATGTTCAACTGTCGTACACCGGCTGCTGCTGTCACTTGTTGAGAGCTGGGAGAACTTCCCTGGGGTAACATGCTCACAACATTTAAAATTGTCTCACATGATTTCTGAAAGTACACAAATGAAATGAAAACAAGCAATGAAAGTAATGAAAACAATAAATACATATTTTCAAAACAATTCATATTTTCTTCCATTTATGTTTTCATCATTTATCGTTGACATCTATGTTACTCATATATTTCATATGAGACATGTATCAAATACAAAAAATATGAAATAAAATATATTTACAGACAAATTTCCTGTGCAAAAATAGCAGCATGCCAACTGTAAATCTGATCTCATCTGTAAAATAGCAGAACATTTCATTATGGCCTATAAATACTTGACTTTATCAAACATTTCAATATTTTCAAATTTACAAAATCACAGCATATTTGATATATTCAAATCTTCAGTTCTGTTGAAGCAAAATTCTCAAAGACAGAAATAAGTATGTTTATATGGAGGATGCTAATTACAAGCAATGATATAAAATTATCAGAAAATTGATATGCCTGATTATTAGACAACCATTTCTTATTTATGGAGAATAAGATGATCATTTTTTTTATGATTTAATGACAGATATCAAAGATTTAGAGTTGATAAATACAATTTCATGAAATTAACTACTTCTGCCCTTTTCTTGACTGGGTATCTGGGTACTTTTGCATTATCTCTGAGATATAATAACCTCAACCATGACCTTTGATAATCAGTGGTGTGGTACAGGATGAGCCAAACAGGAAAGTGGTGACTAAAGGTAAAATATGGATCCCATGTTATTAACACCACTTGATTTTACAATTACACTGCCCTCTATATTTGATGTATTATTTTTATTTTTATTTTTTTCTCCTGTAAGTCAAAAATCTGATTCACACATTCTCAAAACCTAATAGTATTTTTATTTAAAGAAAAATATCTTGTGCTTTTTTTCTTTGAATATTTATAAGAATGTCACTTCACAAAATAGCATGCAAATCAAAATTCACAAAATAGCATGCAAATCAAAATTCTAATTTTTATACTTTGGCTATTCACCTTGAGACACTATTTTTAATTGCATGTCTCCCAGTTTGACTTTTTTGCGGTAACAGAAATTGGAATCTAATAATAGGAACCTTGATGTTGATGTCATTTTACCTCATATTATTCTCTTACCATTCTACAGAACTGTGTACAAAGTATGATAGATTACCTGAGCTGTGGAATGCTTGATGCCTGCGGGTGAGCCCTGAATCCTGCTCACTGCTTCATGAAACATTCCCTGCAAGACACAACAAACAATACACTCATTATATAGTGCTCAAAATCCAACCAAATTTGGGAAGTTTCAAGCTGTAATACATAGCAGATAATTGTACCTGATAGATGAGCACATCAATCTCAAAGCTCTTCAGCCAGGGCCATGAGGAGGTCTTCCAGTGCACACACAGCTTGGCAAACTCTGCAACAATGCAATTATAACATCAGATGTCTGTGTGCAGGTACCATACCTGATACCACTGTAATGTGATACCACCTAGTTTTAGTTCTGTGTGCTATCAAGCATGTCCAGAATTGCAGCTGCACTAAACACCAAGCATGTTGCTTAATGGACGAGGTTCTGTCTCAATCCTTCAAGCAGGAATAGAACATTATGATTAACTATCAACACTCACACAAACAAGCAGTGATTTGTTAATCAACAATCTCATTCAGAATTACCGAAATAAGGAAATCCTCATGCATAAATTAATTATGTGATAAAATAAAAGTATTTTCACCCAGGTCTTGAAGTAAAAGTGACTTAGACAAGACCATAGTTTAGCACAAAATGTACAAATAACTTTTCCCAGTTCTATTATAAAAGCTCAATCTCATTGGGCAAAAAAGGCTTTACACATCAAAACATAGTGGGCATGGGGTGACAATACATGTATGCTCCATAGACTTACAGCCTCATCAGTTAAAACATCCAGCAACACTGCCAACTCACTAGTCACATACCCGAACACTGCCAACTCACTAGTCAGATACCCGAACACTGCCAACTCACTAGTCAGATACCCGAACACTGCCAACTCACTAGTCACATACCCGAACACTGCCAACTCACTAGTCACATACCCGAACACTGCCAACTCACTAGTCACATACCCGAACACTGCCAACTCACTAGTCACATACCTGAACACTGCCAACTCACTAGTCACATACCTGAACACTGCCAACTCACTAGTCACATACCTGAACACTGCCAACTCACTAGTCACATACCCGAACACTGCCAACTCACTAGTCACATACCCGAACACTGCCAACTCACTAGTCACATACCCGAACACTGCCAACTCACTAGTCACATACCCGAACACTGCCAACTCACTAGTCACATACCTGAACACTGCCAACTCACTAGTCATATACCTGAACACTGCCAACTCACTAGTCACATACCCGAACACTGCCAACTCACTAGTCACATACCCGAACACTGCCAACTCACTAGTCACATACCCGAACACTGCCAACTCACTAGTCACATACCCGAACACTGCCAACTCACTAGTCACATACCTGAACACTGCCAACTCACTAGTCACATACTCGAACACTGCCAACTCACTAGTCACATACCCGAACACTGCCAACTCACTAGTCACATACCTGAACACTGCCAACTCACTAGTCACATACCCGAACACTGCCTACTCACTAGTCACATACCCGAACACTGCCAACTCACTTGTCACATACCCGAACCAACTCATGATTAGGGTCTGATATGGAACACTGAGAGCATGATTTGTCCAAATCTGGGTGTTAGATTTCATTTGATTAGCTTCAACTTTGGATCAACCAATCTTACCTGTGTGAGTGAGTGGTTTGTGTGAGTGTCGTCTGTTTTGTGTGAGCATGGATTAATTAATTAATTAGTCTGAGGCATGAAGATGTGAAAATAATCGACCAATTAAAAAAATCTTCCAGGATTGAGGCATAAGAGGGCTGTGTACAGTGGCCAGTACTGGTCTCTATTCTTACATGTAGGATTGAGACAGAACCAGTCTTCCCATTCACAAATACAAGTTGGTTGGTCAATATTTAAATCCAATTAATAGAACTCTAGCACACAGATTAGTTGACTAATATTAGAAATATGATGGATATTGTACATCATGACATTTTCAAACCATCCATGAATCTTCTTATTTCAACTGAAGAAATCATGTTAATATTAACTTTACAACATTGATGCTCATATCAGACAATTGAAATGGCCTACTTTTCCTGATGAATCACTAAGATAAGCCCAACAAGTAACATACCAAACAGAAATCTAAATGGCGGATGAGCTTAATCTTCATTACCCTAACAAAATAAAATATGGACTTTGCTACCATTCCATGTCCTTATTTTTGTTATTTTGACTGTCATAAGCATTGTTATAATATGACTTGTCTCCCACAAAGATCAGCTGTTATGTTAAATAAACATCAACTGGGTCAAATATGGCATCAAATAAAGTTTGCAAACAGGATTATTGCATGCACATGATTTAGATTCTATGTCAATCTCATAATATTACCCAAGCGTAACCATTTAGACGCTTTACTACAAGTAATGATATTCATAATTATTGCAGTTGAAACATGATTCCTAACTATCTGAGATTTTTTCAAAACATTACATTCAATAGCATTTGGCTATTTTATAAAGACACTTTCTTGTTGTGCTCTAAACAATGTATAAAATCAGATCAAATGTTTTATACATTTGCAAATTGAATCCTTATAGTGTTTATTAATACATGTTTGAGAATATTCTCAAAATGCATGTATTATGTTCATTTAATCAAATTAATTTTAATTAAGTAAGTCCAAGTGGTTTCATAATGGGTAAGTTTTTTTAGCTAGCATTATATTTTATGGAGAAAATTTCTTAGTTTTCCCATCTGCAATTTTTTTCACAAAATATGAATTAGACCGTTTCATTACCATTTATTCTATTTCCCTTCAGTACCCCAGTGTCTGCTTATTTTGCAGCTATTTTTAGGTCATATGACATACTGGAATTCCCCCAATGGCAATGATTGAAGATGTCACTTGTGGTTGTTGCTAAGTTGTATCATGTGTGATATGCATGCTTGCCGTCACTGAAGCAAGACACTATAGCAGTATAATACTGAATTGCAAAAATACAGCGTGAAAAGGACAGTCCGTAACACTGAGACATTGGTTGGAGAACAAAATGTAAGTGGTAAATTTATTCGAATTTTGAAGATGTAAATATATTGTTTTTTAAATGTGATGTTACCACCCCCTCTACTTTTGACCATTTTTCTGTCTACCACTGATTGCGGTGGTTAAGCTACAGAGATCCTTGTAGCTGCTGCCTGTCATCGTCTACTTCATCAGGGGACAGTGACAAGTTGGGTCAGAATCCATTATTTGCTTGTACATATACTGTGAATAAACAATGTGTATTACATAAGCTGGATGTTATGAGAGTAATTTCCCAGAAAGCTACACTGTAAACTACTTCTATAGGTGGATAATGCTGTCCTCTGGTGGAGAAAGTCTGAATGGAAATCTTTTGATCAACTGGCTTGCTTATTTAATTCATTCTGAGTTTACATAGTTTATAAAGAAATGAAAATGAACTGTAAAAAGTTATGTTAAACTTCATTAATATTATATAATTCATTCCACACATATGATGACCTCAGCCCCTACCCCCTGCCATGATTACAGGTGCTTAAAGGGAATAAGCCCCAATTTTGCAAAAAACGTTTAAAAATCCCATATTGGTAATAAATGTAATTGCTTTTCATGTCTATTTTCTTTTTTATTGATACATATCCATGTTTGCCTGTTAATTCTATTTTAAAGGGATTAAGCACTGATTTTGAAAAAAAAACGTTTAAAATTCACATATTGGTGATAAATGTATTTGTCTTTCATGTCTATAAACTTTTGGAAAAATGCATCCCTATCATGGTCTGTAAAACCTATTTGAACAAGACCCTAATATATAGGCCCCTAATGAAAGCACACTCCTTTCTTGGCATCATTTTTATGTGGAGTGTCATCATAGAGGCACTGAAAGGTAAAATGATGCCATAAGAGCATGGCAATATGCTTATGACGTCATGAAATGTATTGTCCTTTGAATAGTACCAAAATGACTTCAAACAGTATTAACCTACTTTGAGCCTCAATTGAGGTAAAATAAAGTTCACGCTACCCGTGTTTACCCGTCACGTGCAGCTTATGGCTCAGACAGACCTCTGCTGGGAGTGCAACTGCTATGTCTCATAGCAACATATCTTATTACTCTATTATAATTTCAATCTGTCATTATGCTCATATGTGGCTAAGCTTTCAAAAACACCAAATTGTAGAATTGATGCTTAATACCTTTAACAAGACCTTAAATTATTGCCCCTTTATGAAAACACACTTCTTTCTTGGTGTCACTTTCATGTGGAGTGTTATCATAGAGGCAAAATGACGTCATTAGAGTATGGCAATATGCTTATGATGTCATGAAATGTATTGTCCTTTGGATAGTGCCAGAATGACCTCAAACAGTCCTACCCTACTTTGAGCCTCAATTGAGGTCAAACAAAGTTCATGCTACCCGTGTTTACCCGTCATGTGCAGCTTATGGCTCAGACAGACTTCTGCTGGGAGCGCAACCTTTATGTCTTATAGCAAATTATCTTTTTACTCTATCATAATTTCAATTTGCCATAATGTTCATATGTGAATAAGCTTTCAATACACCAAATTGTAGAATTGATTCTTGATACCTTTAACATTAAAAATCAAATATTACAACTTATGGTAATACATGAATTCAAAAATAAGAAATTTCTGGACATGCATAACTAATTTAATGGTAACAATCTATAAGATGGGGGAATGAGGATAGAAAGGTCTTCTTAATTTTGGGAATGTTATGTATTTTAGATAATGATTGTTGTGAGTGTTTTCCCTTTTGAAATAATGAAATATGAGTGATTGAAAAATATAAAAACATAGTAAAATCTGAGAAAATGAAGAACATACTGGTAACTTTAAATTTTTTAATGCATAAAAACACATCTTATGTAGAATCCAAATTTCAGGTGAAACATAACTTATGACATACATTTATTTGCAGCAGAATGGCCAAGGCAGGGGGAGAAACATGGAGCACGATCTATCAGCGTACTGGTGGCACAACTGATGGACCTCAAACAGCACCACCTTCTTCAAATGAAATCACCGAGTCATCAGCATGCAGAACCAACCAGGAAGAGATTATAACTGGGGCAGAGTCAGATGAAACACAGGCAACTCACTCACCTGGCAGACCCGAAAGCACTACTCCTGAAATAAAATCATCAGACACCAAGGAGGAGACACCTGGTGGAGCTACAGCAGAGAAATCTGGTGACAGCTACCTGCAGACTATTCTAACTGCTATACATACCCCCACCTTACCAGAGATAAAGGAATGTAGAAAGTCTGGGCATCTATGGGACTGGGGCTGTGCTCTTCCTGCTCACCACTTTTACTTCATTACAAACATTATAATACCACCAAGCGCGGTGCAACCTAAGATGAAACAGGGCAGCACAAACCTACCAGACATAGATGGAAAAACACTGAATTTGTCCAACTATGATATAATAGACTTTGATGCCCAAACTGTAGGTATTCAGTTGTCACCAGTTATCAAGAGAACAAAACTCCCATCTGATAAGCCTCTAATTAGCTACCCAGAAAAATTGAGCCATATTTTACTTGTCAAACTTGACCAGACCATTGGTCAGAAGCCATCAGAGGAAGTTTACATGATTGATGAAGCAACAAAACTGGACAACGGCTACTTTAAGCTTCTGTCTGGTGTATGTCCAAAGAAATATGTAGATAGAAAGCTAGTGTTTTCAGGTCTGGGCATGGATTACCCAGTCATAAGTAAGGATGGGAGATGTGATATACTACCGGCTGTATCCTGTCCCTACTGGCCTCCTGATGCAGAGAAATTCAACACACGGCTTCGAGTGAGTACCTGGCCATGCCCTGCACTCAGACATGAGGTAATGTCTGCATGCCTTCACATCGTCCCGGCTGCCTACAACCAGGGTGATGTTTGGAGATATGACTGTCAAGCTGCCACCTACGTGCTGCTTCACAGCATGTCTGATATGGACAAGCAGCTCATCATATTGCTCAAGATGTTGTGGGTTCAGACCATGCAGTTGCCTAGCTATATATCAGTAGATCACCTCTTGACGGTCTTATTCTGGACCAAGGAGTCCGTTACAGATGACCAGTGGGTACCGAGGCAGTTCCTCCTGTGCTTCACTCTCGTCTTGCAGCGCCTCGTCATTGCCATTGCGCAGCGCCATCTACCCCACTACTTTATTTCTGAGGTCAACCTCTTTGCTGACATCAGCCCAGAACATAGTACAGTGGTTGCAAGAGGGATAGTCAAAGCCAGGAAATCACCCTTAGATGTTCTTGTGGAGTATGTGAAGACGTGGGAGCTGTTGACTGTGCCCCATAGTGCTGACATGATAGAGCTGATCCAGCCTGTACTCAGGGACGTGCACCACGCTAAGTCTCACGACAATGAGCAGTATTCTGTGGCACACGTTCTCACTCCTGCTGCCATTTGCTTAGCTACCATTTATGTCAAAGCTAGTCGGGAGGCTGATACTTCTGAAGGTGAAAAGTTGATGAATCTAGCAGGGGAAACACTAGCGATGGTTCAGCCAATGTACCAGTCTGCATTTCCAGACAGGATTTACTCATGTCCTGGGGTGTTCTTACGTATAACCTGCCTAGAAATGACTGACTACCAGACAAGCACACATCTGTATGAATGGTCCATGCAGCGATGGCCAAACAAGGAAACCATGGCCTCGGATATCAGCAACCTTGCATGCATCTATCATGCCTGGCTTGCTTCCATGCCTCACGGCCATCAACAACAACGTCTAATCATCAAGACTCAGCAGCTCTTTGAGGAGTCTCTGCAGCTTGACAATTTCAATAGTGTTGACTATTGCAACTTCCTGGTTAATATGGGAAAGTATAAAGATGCCATTCCTGTCCTACTTAGAATAGCTAATGATAGAGAAGGTAATATGATGCCAAGAAATACATATGGCAAGTCTGAACGTGCCACAGTTGACATCAATTTACAGACAGAAATAGATGCGTTTGATAACACAGGAATAGCTCTTATTCCTCCGGTGTATGCCTACTACATGTTAATCAAATGTTATCAAAATCTGAACCAGTTGGACAAAGCCAATGAGACAATTCTACATCTTGTAACAATTTGTGCTGATATTCCTTCAAACCTTAACCCTTATCTGAGGGCTATGAATCTATCATTACTTGGGTATGCATACAAAGATCTTGGAGATATAGAATCTGCTTTAGTAACTTTTTGCAGTGTACAGCAGACTGAAAAAGCTTACCCAACAGCAGCTGCAAATATCAAATCATGTGAGTCACTGCTGTCCACAAGTGAACCGTGATAACATAACTATGGATTCAAAAAAGGATCCAAACAAAACAACCTATATATGTGGAAAACACCCAACAATGACACTAGAACAGGGCTCTAGTTATTAGATGAAATGGTGTGAACACAGAAGCCCATGGCGAATTAATATCTTATCAGATACAAAATGTTTAAGTCCTTATTTAAGTGTGACTGTTCACTGAAGCACAACTTTTATCTTAATTACCAATCCTTTTCATTATCATGCATCATTTAAAGCTACCGTATCTATAATAGTCACTGACTAAAACTCTTGTCAATATTTTAATGTGTTCTCTGAGGCATTACTGTTTACCCGGTTATAAATTCCATCACTAATATCAATACTGTTAATCAAGACGCATCATCCAATAAAAGCTACGTCAATTATATTCATTGATGTCAAATTCAATTTTTTATAGGTGTTCACTGCAGCTAGACTGCTCAATCAAGCATGAATATTTCTACAAGCCCTTATAGAGAACCTTATCATATACATTTTCATTTAATTTCAAGTTTGGATATTGTATAACAGCCGAGGTGAAGGACATGTTTTAGTTTTTTTTTTCTGCAAAATGTTGAATTGCTCACCAAAGTGTGGCTGTTTACTGAAGCACAACTTTCTTCTAGATAACTAATACTATTCAAAATGTATCATTCCATCTTTAATGATAGCCAACTCACTTAAAATCCATTATCAAATCAGCTTTGGACCCTATGTGTTATAATTTCTTTGCAAATGTGTCTGACCTTCAAAAATTGCTCAAATTATATCCAATGTGAAGATTTCATTTTTTCATTATTTTTCATTTTCAAAAAACAATTCCATTACATGTTTTTCCCTTTTGCCAAAAATCCTGACCAAAAAAGAGGAAAGTCTCAGGTCAGTGTACGAGCGGTCGAGATAAAAAATATGAGCTGGCATCATGCTGAGAATGCTTGCTTGCTGAGATTACCGTAATTTTTGGGCGTAAATCCTTGTCCACAGGTTGCTCTTGTGTATAAGACGACCCCCCAAACATTAACTAAGGATTTGTGGACAAAAACCTCGACTTATACACAAGTAAATACGGTAGTACTCAGATCAGTGGGGTGTGTGGTCACTTTCACATGTTTAAAGTAGTGGGCAAATCACTGCACACATCTGAGCATTATTATTACACATATTTCTTTATTAAAATAGTGGTTTTATTTGAAAAATAAAGTAATGATTGCTATATTTGATAATTTTTTTCTCAGACATAGAAAGTCTAATTCTATATAGTTAATAATGTTTAAACAACTGTGAAACTTTAGAATTATTTTGGAGGCATTGACACCATTTCCAAGAGGTGTTCTTTGCATGTTGGTCCTCTTAACAGCAGATCCAGGATTTATACCTGGCTCTGCAAGTAAATGGCATATCTGACTCTTTGGATGAGTGCTCAGAGGCCACACCATGTAGAAGCAGCCTGTAGTCAAATATTTCATCACATGGGGTAACATGGCCAATTGGTGTCATTGTTTTGTAAGAAAGTGAGAGTTTAGTGACATGTGTACCAAAATCATGAAACATGCAGAAACATTTGGAACTTTTGCATTGCACTGGATATATTCATAGATGCTCAAGGTTGACCTCATGATCAACTTACTTGATGTTTAAAGTCATCTATGTTTTCTGTATAAAATCATTATATATTTCATATTTTCATATAGAAACTAATAAACTCTAATTGTTCTGATGTGCTTATGGCTCAATATTAAGATTTCTTCTTCAGCATGAAAACAAGTACTTGTCCCAACCAGGTCTTACCAATGATACACATCCCAACCCCTGGCAGCACTGTAGAAACTTTGTGAACAGGAAAATCCTGTCAAGAATATATATATGATTTCCTTGTTTTAGACAAAACTTTTTTGAAATAGCAACTGAAAATAGCTCATGCCTCTAAATGTTGACTGACATAAGGATGGAAAGTAATATTTTAGTCATGCTGATAGCTGTCACAGGTTACACAAAAATGGAAAGGGTTAGGAAATCTGATTCCCTGTGGTCTTAAAGAAGCCACAATTGTAATCTGTACATTTATCCCACTCAATTCCAGAGTGGGGTGGTCTTACATTACTATCTATTGTATGGTAATTGTAGATGAACTATAACTGACCTTTTTCCAGTATATCAGCAGAATGTAACAACTGCCAACACTTGAGAGCTGTGGTAAAGTTCTGAATGAGATCAGGTGAGCTTGTCACATTGGGGCTGGCTGTGATATGTGGAGTGCCTGCATCAAGCTTAAGTTTCTTTGAACGATGTCTGCAAAGAGTTCATTTAGTTCATTTAATTTTTCGGAAATATACAAGGAATGAGTAAAAAGAGTTTTGAAATTATCAATTAATCAATTTTGTATAATTTTAAGACAAACCTACTCATAACTTGATTGGCTGGCAGATGATTTAAATCCCTCAATGAGAACAAGGGGTTGCCCTGATCCAGATGCTCCTGAAAAACACATTGCTTCAATCAATATTGAAGGTGGATAAAAATCTTCAAACATCTTTTTCTTCTTGTTTTGTGTGAAAATAAAATCATGAGAGCACAATATCTCCTCAGTGATTGGTTCAGAAAAAGGTGAATGTATAAGGATCATTCTGAAAGTAAAACTTAGTGAAAACTAATAAAAAAAGTAATGTAGTATTTGATGGAATGTTGCTCTCTATCAAAAGTTCAAATTTAGAATTGGTTTGGCAAATTTTGGCAAGTGTAAGGTCCATACAAGATGTTACTCAATTTTCTTTTTTTTTTAACATTTTACTTCACAAGTTCACAAATTATAAAACAAAATATGTTCACACATGCTTTCACTAACCTGTAAATTGATCTGGATCCATCTTGAGAGAGTAATGGTGCAGACTTTGTAAGAAGAGGACCATGGTGCAATATAGAAGTTGTTTCTGGGAGGAGGCAGCTTCACTGCCGGTCTGCTGATTGATGTTTTCATGCAGAGTGTGAAGCTGCTGCCACTGAGAGTCCATACTGAAAGCCACAAGCCACACATCTATCTAACTTTACTAAACAACATTAACTTTAATTTTGGTGAAATAATTCATCTCCAAAGTATTTCTGAGACAGTATAAGTATGTTATTCATATGCAGTCTGGAATCTGTCACGTGTACCTATCTGATCAGGGTCGAAGTGTGAAGCCTTGTAAGATAGTTGTTTTTTTAATTTTTTTTTCAAATTTATTCTATCATAAATCAAAATTCAAAGCATGGTTTCTATGGTACAATACATGTAACTTGTTAATTCTCATACTTAGCACTTGTGAATAAATTTCCCATATTCCATCCAAGTTGTACTGCCACCAGGTGGATGACTTGAAACAACTGATCCCATGGTCTTGAGATTTGAGCCTCTTTCTCTGGTAGTCCAGATATTGATACTCTTCTCCCACCTGGACTCAGGAAGGCTGCCTTCTTACTGGGAGACAACAGATCTGTCCCTGCACAGCAAAAACTTATCATTTTCACATCTGAATCTCAAGAATGTTTGACTTTCATAGCAGAAGAATAGAAATTTAAATATTCAAAGTATTTGAAATAAATCATTATGAATTTTGTTTATTATCGCAATAATTTCAAACTTTAAAGCCTTGGTGTTATTTAATGGTAAAAATAGAAAATAATGAGGGGTTGCTGGTGTTAAATTACTGATGATCACAAGACTTTGATGCTGACCAGGATTTTGTTGTGATTCTGAGGGGGGCTGTGTATCATAGCACACATAGAATTCTATGGCTTTCTGCAGCCAGCGGATGATGTGCTTTGCAGGAACCTCTTGTAATGACACCTTCAGTACCAGTGGTAATACATCATACACTGAAAAAAAATCCCACATGGGTGATATTGTCTTGCACCCAGTAGGAATCGTGACCCAGTAGGAATTCCTACATTGTGCAACTGCCCAAAGTAGGAATTCCTACTTTGCGCAAATAACTAGGAATTTTAAGATATATCAATAACTGAGATGACTGGATGCCGCCATTATAATTACAATGTTTATCAGTTTTATATTAAATTTTGTATGTTAAAAAAATGACCCTTCCTCTGGCTTAATTGAACATTATTGGCACTAAAGGATATGAACATTGGCGACAAATATTGATTGACTTGTACAAATGTTGATTGTCACTTTATTTTGACAAAAATGTACAAAAAATTATTGTTTTGGAATAGTATCATAATATACACTTACAGACTCACACCCAGTTATCTTCCTAACTGCCAATCAGAAATGGACATATGCAACTTCCTGCACAGATGTTTTTAATACACACAACTAACATTAGTGCATGCTTATATTATTATTATTATTATTATTATTATTATTATTATTATTATTATTATTATTATTATTATTATTATTATTATTATTATTATTATTATTATTATTATTATTATAACAGTCCTACATTCATTAAGTCCAATGTTCATATAGCCTAAACCTCCTGATCCAGGTTCCTGACATTTGTATTCATGAATCAGATATTCCTACTTATTTGCACAATGTAGGACTTCCTACTTTGTCTTGCACAATGTAGGAATTATTCATACACTGTGCAAGATTCCGACCTTGCGCATGACAATATCATAAACTGAAAAAAATAAAAAGTACAGTAAAAACTGACAATAAGGTCTAATTAAAGTTTAATTAAATTTACATGTTTATTGAATGATAGCACCAAAAAGGTTTTATTATCACAATATTTACATCAGAAATAATAAGAACAGTAGCAAACCTAAATATTTTCTGTAACAGTTGACAGCAGTTGGGCAGTGGGCATGCTTCTCAGCTGACAATAAAGAATCAATTAATTTCACCTGAAAAAAATACTGATATGAACTTAAACCTATTAATATTTATTTCAAAAGCAAATTTGTACTGCTTTATTTTTATCAATGCTTATGTTTATGATATCAAATGCATGCACTGAAAATACGGGTTCAAGGCCACAGACCTCTTGGCTTAAGGCACTATTGAAAGGAGTACAAATTTAAGACCGTTTTACAGTTCATTACTCCTGAGCAAACTTTCCAATTGAAATTTCATAAAATTTAAGAAGGCCCCAAATTTGGGACTTTTTTTCAAAATTCAAAATGGCAACATCAAAATGTAGGTCAAGGTCACTGACATGTACATCGTTTGAAGGCCTTAATAAGATGCATGAATAGTGTCTTGCTATCTTTATTTGGTATAGACTTGTTATGGTTCAGGTCACATTAAAATACAGGCCAAACACATCATTTCAAAATGATAAGAGGCATCCATGGTTTAAATTTAGTAATATGTTAACTTAATTTGTGGTCCATAGTATTCCATGAAATACTACATAAGCATTCTATGAGTAAAAAAGATATTGAATAAATCATCATCTATTACTACAGAATTTGATTTTTTGGCCACCTATTGACTGTTTCCATCCCTTATGAAATCTGTTTTATGCTGTGGGGTACTTATTATCCAGGGAAAGGGATAGCATTTTTCTACTAATTCTGCATACTCCTTAATCCTAAATTTTCCAATCAGCAAATCAGTATTATGAAAAGAACCCAGCCGGGACAGTCAGTTCTCAACAAAGGTGTCATAATTACACTTTCTGCTATCCATTCTTTGTCTACAACACTGGACCCACATTTTTGTAAATGGTTCTTATGCATATATGAATATTAATGACGAGCATCCTTTGATTGCAAAAAAACCTCACTATATCAGCCCCCTACCATGAGAGAGGGGACTAAGCCTCAGTCCAGCCACCTATAGCACTTCATGTATACTGAATGTACTCACCCCATGCTGCGGGATCCTGTCGGGGTATCGGCGCAGGATGAGCAGGGTAAGGCGGCACTGTTCCAGTATATCCTGGGTGTTGTCCACAACCTGAAGCAACATGTGGCACTGCAGATTGGGTGGTAGTAAACCAAATAGCTCTGAAAAAAATATATATGTGATAATAGATAAAAGTAATTGGGTGCATAATGATAACACTGTGATAAATATCCAAGTAAAAATGGTTAAAAGCATTTGAAAAGCAAATATGCTTGATACACCAATATAAAAATTTTACCTTTAAGGAATAAAGTTTTTTCGTCTACAGCATCAGATTGGAGAGCATCACAGAGACTTCTCACTTCATTCCATAACTGAGTTTCTTGAGCAAAGTTGCACAACCTGAACATTAATTTATCAAGTACTTTAGGCAAATTCATTGAGATGTCTAAATATAAACTATGTCACATAAATAGAATGTATCAAGTTAGCCTTTTGAAATTGGGGTATTGAAATAAAATTCTATATAGAAAGGATATTGATGGCAATAAAATTTTCAAATATATCTATCCTTGTATCAAGTAAAATATCCCAATTATCGCTGAAGTGTAGGAAAATCCTATGTTTGAAGGGATCAAAATACCAGGTACATGAATTTAATTTGGGAAAATGAAATAATACATTCTCAAATAAACAACAACAAAAAACAGTCAAAAGATAATTTTCATTGAACGTTTGTTCTGGTTTGTGATGTCTAAATATATCTATGGTGTTTTGTGACCAAAGATGTATTTGTTTTATTTCTTCAATAACAAAGAGAAATTTGTAGAGTATCATCTATCTTATTGGCTTCCTATATTTCTTCAATGAGATTTATTTACTTACATTTCTTCAAGAAGTTTTGTTGCTTCTTTTGTATTTTTTGATGATTTTTCTATGTTGTAGGCTTCATACTGAAAATGTTTGGATGCAAAAGTTATTATTGGCATTGAATTAAATTTTAAATCGTCATTTAAATAATGAAATTTGAAACAAAGCAGCTAGAATATTTTGGTATTTGTCAATAAATAAAAAAACCTGACATAACATGAACAATTATCTACCGGTATGTGTGCTAAAATGGGGTATATCCATCAGTAAAACTTGTCATTACTTTATCCAACAAAGCAATCATTGTATGTAATTTTTTTGAAGATTTACAAGTCAGAGTAAGGTCTTTGCACATACGTTCAAAGTCTTTGCGCACTGACCTCTCTTCTATGCCGTAAGATAAAAATAAATATTTCAAACAACTGACTTACATATTTGATGAAACAAGCTCAATAGCTCAATTTTGAGTTGTCAGTGATGTAAATCAGCCAAGAACTGACAGAGCAGGGTCAAATTGTATATTTTTGTAACAAGTTGGTAAACCTTGAAAAAAAGTTTTTCCCTGACTTTTCCAGGTGCGTGGCCACCCTGCTATATTTCTGTATCAGAGCTTTGTTTTCAATCATCAGATATTTGACATAATTATTAAATCAGTGGAGGTCCCACTGCAGAGGTGAGAGATAGTTACAACAGTTATTATGAGCAGCATTTAAGGTACCATGCTAACTTGTGCCAAAACATTTCAGCTTTTCAAGAGAAATGAGTCAGAGATTGGTGGATAAAGTAAAATTGCTTAAAATTTTTATACCAGGGAACATAGCTTGTTTGGTCATTCAAATAGGTCGATTGTGGGTGCACTCAATTAAAACATGTTCAAAGCCCTTTGACATCCAATATACTGAGGCTGATCTTCACCTTTAAGAAGTGAGAAACAGCTGCGTAAGTGAGAGATAGCTGCACAGGTGAGAGAGAGCTGCATAAGTGAGAGATAGTTAGAACAGTGAGACATTTAAACCAGTCAGAGATAGCTGCATAAATGAGAAACAGCTGCATAAGTGACAGATAGCTGCAAAAGTGAGAAACAGCTGCACACAGCTAAGTTTTGACCTAAATATTGAACCAGTTGAGGTTCCACTAGGTATTGTGTGAACGGGCCTGCATGGGTGAAATGCAGACATTACTTGGACACTAATAGCTACACACATTAGAGATAATTACAACAGTGAGAGATAGCTGCACATGTGAGAGCAGAGACATTTAACACAAAGATTGGAAACAAGCTGAAGTTCTGCATTATCGCTCAGGTGAACCGATCTCGCCGCCGCCATGGTAAATACAATATGTAGACCTATAACACAGACCTAGATCTGGATTCACAGACTCACGGACTTGTATAAATGTCTTTTTTGTCAGAAATTATTACAAGAACTACTTACTTTTCACATATCTATGTTAATCGTACATCATTGACATCAAGAATGGAAGAATTTGTGTAATAATGCAAAACTATTTATCGCTGATCAACAAAAGTTGCACACGTGTGAGTTGCATGGTGCACCGTTCTGACACCTAGTGGGAAACCTACTGTTTCCAATCTCTGTTTAAATATCTCTGGTGAGAGATAGTTACAACGAATACCAATGAAATCGGCCCCTAAGTGAAGTCGGCCCCGCCGTGAGTAGGTGAATTCGGCCCCCAGGAAAAGGCGGCCCCGGTCACTCTGTAACGGTTCAAAACTCACGAAATCTCCTTCGAGAAAGCTATTTGACCCTAAGGGCATTAACTATCCCTAGGGACCCTCGGTAGCCGTTAATTTTCTTCCGATAACTTGATAATCTAGCCACCTAAATCTGGGGGCCGACTTCTCCTAGGGGCCGACTTCTCTCGGGGGCCGACTTCACTTAGGGGCCGACTTCACTTGTTATCGGCGGGATGCCAATTGGTTTTGCGGAATAAACTTAAAGATGCAGATGTACCGTTACAACAGTGAGAGAATGACATCTGCAAATGTGGTCGTTGCACAAGTGAGAGACAGCTGCACATGTGAGAGATAGCTGCATAAGTGAGGGATAGCTGCATAAATAAGAGATAGCTGCATAAGTGAGAGATAGCTGCATAAGTGAGAGATAGCTACCTGAGTTGAGTTAGCTACAACAGTGAGAGATAGCTACAACACTGTTGTCCCTCACTGTTGTCAACAGTGAGGGACAGCATCCCTTCCCAGCTGAGGCCTGAAGGCACTTGTTCATTTATTAAAACATTTTTGAATGTGTGGATATATATGTAAAAGCATTTTAAATATTTTTTTGAATCCAAACAAAGTATGATGTCTTCTTACGTTTTCTGGGGATAACAAAAATAGGAGTAAAAGATCTTAATTCAAAAACGTCTTAGGGGACACTATTTATTTGGCCAAGGTATAACGACAAAACGACAAAATGTGGTCGTTGCACAAGTGAGAGACAGCTGCACATGTGAGAGTTAGCTGCATAAGTGAGGGATAGCTGCATAAATAAGAGATAGCTGCATAAGTGAGAGATAGCTGCATAAGTGAGAGATAGCTACCTGAGTTGAGTTAGCTACAACAGTGAGAGATAGCTACAACACTGTTGTCCCTCACTGTTGTCAACAGTGAGGGACAGCATCCCTTCCCAGCTGAGGCCTGAAGGCACTTGTTCATTTATTAAAACATTTTTGAATGTGTGGAGATATATGTAAAAGCATTTTAAATATTTTTTTGAATCCAAACAAAGTATGATGTCTTCTTACGTTTTCTGGGGATAACAAAAATAGGAGTAAAAGATCTTAATTCAAAAACGTCTTAGGGGACACTATTTATTTGGCCAAGGTATAACGACAAAACGGTCAGATGCTTAGTTCAAATCTGACCTTTGGCGACTTACTTGGATTGTAAAATTTCGTGGAAATAGTGTTCTAGCAGTTATGAGCCATGCTTTTGCAGCAAATGGGTCAGATTTCATGCACGTTTTAGCACGGTAAACGAGCCAGTCTTCATTCGAACGAGGAGGGAAGTCTGTCACTGCCGCCATTTTGTTTCCAGAAGTTTTGATAAGCGTTAGTAAAATTTAGAACATTTAATCTCTGTATGAGGGACATTTTGTGCGAAAGCTTGAGTTGCGGATACAACAATTTTGTTTTCTTCACGCGTGTCACACGCTAAAATCTGATGACATGTTATAAATAGTTTAGGAAACGATGTATTTTATTGTTTACAGAAACCGGAAGTGAAGTGAAGGTGTCGCGTAATATATCGTCTGCTCAAACACCATGCGATTAATTTTGCTTCGGCAAATCAGGACCTTCGCCCACAAGGTAAATCGATTTGATTATGATAATCAATTTTGGAGTGCTGTCACTCTGTCCTATTATCTGAAATGTAATAAAGATAAAGAACATAATAAAACAGGTCGTACATATTGAGTTGTCAAGTGTTGTCTGAGTGGTTTTCACTGCAAAGCCAAGAAGTCACTCGTCAGATAAAATGACCTCGGGCAGAATGACCTATTTGGGAAGGAGCGTAGCTATCGCATAATGTGAGTGTGGGGCAGACTGGTCTATTGCTCACTGGGACACTCAATCCTAAGCACCAGAACCGTTGGACTGCCACGTCGAGTTATCAATTTATGACAAAATGGTGAGTTAATTGCATCATATTCAAAAAAATATATTAGTATAGTGATGCAAAGAGAGGTTCGGATTTTGTGGAGAAAGTGAAAGTAGGATGGAAGTGTTTTTTTGTCAGGGGCGTGGTCCAAACATCGAGTGTAACACTGCAAGTTGTACTGCCATGGGACTGGTGCTGCTGATGCATGATGGAGCAACAAACTGCCTTCATCTAATCTGAATAATATTGATTAAAAGCATCGGCAACTCAAGGCTCACAAATGACTTGGATTAAATGTCATGCATAAATGGAAGATCAGGTTTACAAGCAGCAGCATTTCCATATTATATTGGGATTTGAGTGGGAAGGGTGGGTTAAATATTCATCAATATATGTTGCCAGATATGTTCAGCACTAAATAATGTTTAGCACTAAATAATGTTTAGCACTAAATAATGTTTAGAACCAGATATGTTTAGCACCAGATATGTTATGGCTTGATTCCTGCAACAGTTAAGCAAATGCTTTCTGGCTGTCTGTCTGCCTAACTATTTGCTGTGAGGCTCACATTTTAGCCATTCACAACACAGTTTCTGTTGTGAGGGGAGAGAAATATTCTGTCATTCTGTTTGTCAATTTTGATCTTCTCCTTTGAAACTACTGGTCTGAGTTCTAAGCTATAAGTAGGTGTGATTTTTAATTTCAAGGGACCAATTCTATCTAATTTCCATTATGCTCCGATTTTTTTCCAGACAAAATCAATATGTTAACAGTTATGTGCTTTGACCACCATAGCGCTTAGACCATTGGCTTGTGTTTTTTTTTTAATTTTTCATGATTTTTCAATCTGATTGGCTCCTTTTAGGTATAGGCTCCCTGCTAATCTCTCCGACCAATAATATAGAGAAGTTGTACAGTTCTGGTTCCAGTAAAGTTGTACAGTTCTGGTTCCAGTAAAATTGTACAGTTCTGGTTCCAGTAAAGTTGTACAGTTCTGGTTCCAGTAAAGTTGTACAGTTCTGGATCCAGTAAAATTGTACAGTTCTGGTGTGTACTTTTCAATGGGGAAAAAACCATGGAGATTGGCAATTGGCCTATTGGATCTGAAAAAAGGGGACCATCTGTGTTTGTGATCAATATGGCATTGGGGAATGAGTAATACTTTGTAAATTGGTTTGAACAAGAGACACCACTCACTGACTGTGTTGGTTTGAACAAGTGACACCACTGTGTAATGTTTCTCTTCAGCCAATAGAAAATAGTACACAATGACATCACAGTTTTTTACATACATAAATTAATGCCCTGTGACATAACAGTGTGGTTTTTACATACAGTGAACAATGATGTCAAACTTTGTTCACAAGACTGAAAAGACATGGTACAGATGTGATAATTTGTAGAGCAAAATACTGAAATAAATGTTTTTAAAAGATGAACAAATTGATATTTTGTTTGTATAAATGTTTGATTTGTTTGTTAAATTTTTGTTTTGTTTGTTAAGTTTGTTTATTGGTTTTGCTTTTATTTTTGTTTCTGATATTGTTGTGCTGTTTTATGGGTTTCTCAATTAAATGTTTTTTTTGTTGTTTTTTTTGTTTTTGTTTTGTTTTACTATCTGTTTTTACTTGTTGAATTTTCCCATCTGTGTTACATATGGAGCACCACTTTTTCTTGTTAAAAAAAATACAATTGAAACTGCGAATTTTTTCTCACATACTTAGACATTAGATATCTGAAGAATCCATTGCCTTATTTCAGTGATCTAAATGGTACCTGGTCAAAATGTAAAAGGTAATTTACATTAAGGTCTATAATCCACAATCGGTTTGAAGCATTTTGAGAAAACTTCGTGTGGTCTCGTATATTTACGTAACTGCCTTCGGCTCCTACAGCACACATGGCGGACAAACTCTTTTCGTGATAATTAATATGTTATGCAATGATTATATCTAAAATGTCCCAAAAAAGCTTGATTATTCTTTACATGGCATTAAATAAAGAAAATATAATTACTTGATATAAGTTGCCAGCTGCAAAAACTGAGTCGGACCCGTTTTAACTACCGTTAAAACGGGTTCAATTTAAATAATAAAAATTTAAGACTAGCTGGTTAAGTTTACTTTTTCTGTGCTAAATTAACAAATAACATTACTTTGAACACATTTAAGCCAAAAAAACATAAGTCTGTCCCAGTTTTCTCATTGTGGATTATATACCTTAATATAATTCCCAAATTCAGCAGCTTGACTGCAGTCCAATGTGGCAGTTCAAGAGCACATTTCACTTTGCATTGCAGTTATTTTGACCATAATTCATCTAAATAAAGCCTCAGTTTGGGACTCCTGGATATAAGGGATATGGGGGGATGGAGTCAGCTGCGGATTGCTATTTGATACATTATAGTTGTTACTTGGACTGTTCGCACCACAAAAGTTGGGTAAATGCTGAAAATTTTCATTTATAATGCACTTTGGAGTCATTTGCAGAAAGTTTTCACAAACATTATCAAAAAGAAAGGGTCAGCAGAGACATCTTTGCTTTACCCTATTGCTCAAGAATGGTGAATCACTCAAGGATTACCCATTTGGCCAATTCCTAAATTTTGGCAAAGGGAAATGTTCCTGGCAATCAATCTTAACAACAATGTATGGCAAAAAGTTGCTTAATTATATTTGAAGTATTTTGGAATAACATATGCCACTTTAATAAGTGATAAAAGACCTACATGATCCTGACATTTACCATCCACTAGTTGGAGCATGATCTGATTGCTAATTCAGCACATTGTTACCAAATAACAGAACTATTGGTCTACTTTTAAATCACAAATGCCAAAAATAGCCACTGACAAAGGAAGACCACATGATGAATTGCAGCTAGTTGAGGATGGTCAGCTGTGTTCATTGTGAAGGCAATATTTAATCATGATGAATAGGTTATCTTATTAAAAGGAAGTAAAGATCATAAAACACAGGAATTCAATTTTGGGTTTTATTTTAATTTTTTTTTTACAATTTAAGGGGCAAAAACTATGGACTTGGGCATTCCATGTTTGTCTGTGCATTTATCTGTCAAGAAATATATGTAGTTATATGTTATGAACCTGTCTTAGTGCAGCAACTAATTTGAAATAAGTCTAAGGCCTGTCATGATCAGTAACCTTGTTATGTTTATTTTTATTGCATATTTTGATGAGGAGTTGCCATCATGCACTTTTCCTAAGGTGAATGGGATGTGTTGGCATCTCTTGGGCTAAGACCAATTGAGCACACAATGTGAATAATTTCTTATCCATTTATAATATGTATATAAGAGATGTGCTTTTCTTTCAAAGGCCAGTGAAACAAAGCGCCTGAAGTTGAGTGGGGAGGAAAGGGATACTAAACTGAGTTCTTTGAAAGCAGTAGGATGGACTGAGGTTGATGGTAGAGATGCAATCTACAAAGAATTTCTTTTCACAGACTTTAACCAGGTTAGTGAACACTTTTAAACAAAGTATAACACGATTTTCCATGGGCCTCCCTATTCTATCTCCAAATTATTTGGACCTACAAATAATACTTTATTAAAACCACAATGCTGACTCATTTCAGGCATTTGGTTTTATGACACGTGTCGCATTGAAGGCAGACAAAATGGATCATCACCCAGAATGGTTTAATGTTTATAATAAGGTAAATTTTTAAAAACATTTGTATCCAAATTGTGTGAAGTTATACGATTGTGATTAATTGATTTATAATTGATTATGATTTGCATGGTATGTTTACTGTAATTTATCATTTTTACTGTACATTATTATGGACTGATGTGAATTTATTATTTAAGATAATTTTATTACAGTAATGGACAATTGTGTAAAAAAATACAAATATAATTTGTGTCATCTGCTGTATAACACATTCAAACTAAGTAGTTAATCATTTTCAGGTACAGGTCACATTGAGCACCCATGATTGTGGAGGCCTCTCTGAAAGGGATATCAAACTTGCCACTTTCATCGAAACTGTTGCGAAATGAGACCAAATTTCTGATCCCAGGACTGGCAGCATTATTATCACACTGAATGTGGTTTTAGAGATTAGACAATGAGATATTTGTAAATGATTGTGATGAGTAAATGTGCATCATAGAATAAAATATATATCACAAACTAAAGAGAAGTGAATGTTATATATTAAGAGCATTTACTGGTAGTAATTTTATTAAGAAATATTTAGAATTGTACCAGATTACATTTTTTCATAGTAAAGCCCAAATCTAATAGATGAAATTAGAAGTATTTTTTAATTTTTTTTTTAATGGAACACTCACTTTTTTTAATGGAACACTCATTTCAAAATCCATGTAAAACAGTTTGACACATTAATTTGAATACCTAAGTTAGGTCCATACTTTTTTTTTTACTGTTACCAAAAGAAAACATCTTTTTTCTGTTTTTTACTAACTTTGAATCTAAAATGATTAAGAATGATAAAAATTTTAACGCAAATTAAAAACCAAATCAAAAGAAAATTCCATCCCTTTGCATTTGATACATTAAAAGCTGAAATCAGTTGTTTAAAACAAAACAATTATTTTTCACTTTGTCATTTTTGGGGATTCAAATGTGGGGGGACAAGATTTTTTTGGGGGGACAAGATTTTTTTGGCGGGGGAAAAAGAACTTCAGAAGACACTGTTCCCCCCAGCCTTAAATGTAAGATATTTCTTTACAGCGTTAACTAGGTTTTATTGGATGTATGGGTGTTATTGGTATTGTTTCTAGACTTGAAAAGAGATGTAATGTGAGAGGAAAAGCCCTATCTTGGATAAAATCTTACCTTCATTCTAGAAAGCAATGTGTTAAAGTTGGCAACCAAAAATCCCAACTTAAGCAAATAAAGTATGGGGTCTCACAGGGATCGGTCCTTGGACCAATCCTCTTCACGATCTTCATGTCGCCATTAGCTGACATCAACAAATATGGACTTTAAAAGTATATCTATGCTGATGATACTCAGATTTACATTCCTGTTGATTATACCTCTGTGCAACAAATGGAAATTGCCAAAAAGAAATTAGAAAAATGTATACATGAAGTCAGAAATTTCCTAATCTTAAATAAAATGAAAGTAAATGATGGTAAGACAAATGCTAGTTTGCTGTGACAGACAAGGAAAATTGAAATTCTCTGATAGTATCAGAGTGGGTGATACCAATATTTCTGCTACTGATACGGTTGTGGACTCTATAGACACTAACTTGGATATGAATGCACAAATTAAAAAAATATGTAAAAAGGGCTATTATCATATAAGAAATTTTGCATCAATTAGACAATGTCTAGACGAGAAAAACAGCTATAACACCCATGCGTTTGTCACCTCTAATCTTGATTATGGGAACGGGCTTCTTGCTGGCCTTCCACATTCCGCAATCAAGAAGCTACAATATCTACAAAATACTGCAGCGTGCATGGTGATCATATTTCGGAGAAATAAAAAGAACTACACTGGCTCCCTGTACATGCTAGAATTGAGTTCAAAATTCTTCTCACAACCTGGAAGGCGCTGAATGGTAAATGAGGGAACCATGGACCTTAGATCAAATGATGGCACCTACCTATGTATCCCAAATACGCGCCTTAAGACAATAGGGGACAGAGCCTTCTCAATCGGCCCAAAATTATGGAATGCCACCCCTAGTGACATTAGAACGACTTCAACACTTGCCTCCTTTAAAAGTAAGTTGAAGACTCATTTGTTCAGAAAGCATGTTCTGAATGAAGCACTATGAACAGACTTGTCTGGTATCAGCGCTATATAAATATTATTATTATTATTATTATTATTATTATTATTATTATTATTATTATTATTATTATTATTATTATTATTATTATTATTACAAGTGAACCGACAATAATATGAAAAGAAACATCATAATGAAAAAGTGACCATATATTGACAAAGTGAAATAGTGACCATATATTGACAAAGTGAAATAGTGACCATATATTGCAATTGACAAAGTGAAATAGTGACCATATATTGACAAAGTGAAACAGTGACCATATATTGACAAAGTGAAATAATTTCTTTCCACTGCACATCGTATGTACAAATGACCACAGTTTCGTCAATCGGAGTAGAAAGATGATTTAACCTGGAGTGAAGTCTTCTTGACATCGCAAGTAAGATAAACATGATGACGTCGTACAGAAATGTGTCATCATAGTGACGTCAGACAGGCAAATGTTGTCATAGTGACATCAGACAAGTGTCAACATAGTGACGTCATGGTAACATAAATTATGTTGATGTGATCATGTAAAATACTGCTGTTACCTTTATGTAAGTTCCTCCCTCTGTACTGCTTGAAATAGCAGTTTTTGGCTATTTTGACTAATAATAAAAGGAATGTATGCTATGTCCCTTCCACCTTTCTTAATATCTAAACTTTTTCTTTCAAACAAGCCCAAGATCAAGCTGATTGGTGCAGCGGATGCTGCGTATGAGTTAATTAGAAATGTGTCATCATAGTGACGTCAGACAGGCAAATGTTGTCATAGTGACATCAGACAAGTGTCAACATAGTGACGTCATGGTAACATCATAAATTATGTTGATGTGATCATGTAAAATACTGCTGTTACCTTTATGTAAGTTCCTCCCTCTGTACTGCTTGAAATACTAGTTTTTGGCTATTTTGACTAATAATAAAAGGAATGTATGCTATGTCCCTTCCACCTTTCTTAATATCTAAACTTTTTCTTTCAAGCAAGACCAAGATCAAGCTGATTGGTGCAGCGGATGCTGCGTATGAGTTAATTAATGACTCTATCATCCCTATTCATATTATTGATAATTATCATCATCATTTTTATTATTATCATCATTATTATTATTATTATTTTTTATTTTATCATCATCATCATCATCATCATCATCATCATCATCATTATTATTATTCTCAGGTTGACAGAATAGTCATGAAGGTTTCGAAGCCCACTAGGAACTTACATGAGGGACGAATAAGATGTGATTGACATGATTCACAAGGAAATTGGGTGGCTCAGGTTGTACACCGGGGATTGCAGACCACATGCAGTATGTCAAATACACACTGATGGACTAATGGAGGATGGTGCAAATAGGACCTCTCACAAGTGTTATTTATATTGTGCACAATGTGCAAAAAACCTTCATGACTGTTCTATCTGGTAACCTGAGAAATATACATACCAATAACACCCAATGGTGTATGAGGCAACATGGAAAACTGGAGTAAGTTTTTCAACTTTGTGACAATATTGACCCCTTTGACATTCAGACCTAAACATATTGCAGTGAAATGTTCTACCCTTTCCACTGATTTTGGTGATTTACATTTTATTTCTAAAATCCAAGTGAAGAAGATTCTATATTGTTTTAGAAACATCCATGTCAATAATGCCCACGAAATAAAAGTAGAACGACCAATTTGATAAATCAAATCAAAATCAAACACAATGCGTAGGCTCTGAGTGCCCATAAGATACAAGTGGAGCGGCCAACATGGCAAATCACATTTTAACAAGAAGTCAAGGGATATTGGACGCCCTTTAGCGCACTGGGGATTGTAGGCCTCTACATCTACATCTATAAGTTTACTCGGCAAAACCAATTGGCATCCCGCCGAGAGTGCAAGGTTGCACTAAGGGGTGCAGCTGGTACACACCAGCTGCTTGTTGCCAACCTTTATACTCTGGCTAGGGAGTTTCTGAAGGATGCCGAGCTACCTGGTTCCAATGTAGTTAATTGAGGGGGAAGATTATTCCAGTCAGTCACTGTCCTTGGAAAATAGCTGTATTTATAAGGGTCACAGCTTGTCGCCATTTCGATATAGCGATTTCCATGGTTTTTCCGTGTAGGAGCTGATTTCATTTTGACATGTTCTGGAAGTTTCAAAGCTATTTCACCATGTATAGCCTTGAATAATAAAACCAGCCTCTGTGTCCTTCTTCTCCCTGCTAGTGAATCCCATTTTAGGTCTTCCAGGATTTTTGTTACAGTGCCTGTTTCTCTCTTCCAGTTGCCAGACACAAATCTAGCAGCTCGTCTTTGAACTGATTCTATGCGGTCTATGTCTTTTTTTAGGTAAGGGTCCCACACACTTGATGCATATTCTAAGTGAGGGCGCACAAGTGTATTGTAGGCAGCCTCTTTGATATTTCCTGGGCACATATTGAAATTTCTTCTTACAAATCCCAGTACTTGATTTGCTTTGCAGACAATATTGTTGATATGTTCATCCCATTTCATATTTGTTTGGAGCTCAACTCCCAGGTAGGGATGATGTTCAACATGTTGCAAGATGTGACCATTTAATGTATATTTTCTTGTATCAGGGGCTTGGCTTTTTTTCTTGCTACTCAGGGTGTAGCATTTCCGAGCATTGAAGTCCATTTGCCACTCACATGACCATTCCTCCAGTATATTTAGATCTTCTTGCAGTTTTAAAGCAAAGAGCCTTATGTTTGAATATTTTAGCTTCTCTCCAATGTCATTAATGTAGAGTAGAAATAGTATTGGTCCAAGTACTGTACCCTGAGGCACTCCAGATTTAACATGGACAGGGTCAGATTCATCACCGTCAATAACTACCCTCTGTTCACGGTTTGTAAGCCAGTTTTTTATCCATGAACCGACTTGCCCTGAAATTCCATAATGCTCGAGCTTGTGATTCAGCCGTTCGTGGCAGACTGTGTCAAAGGCTTTACTAAAGTCGAGAATGAGCATGTCAACATTTTGCCATCATTTCTAGCCTTGAGTATATCCTGTAAGGTTGTGATTAACTGAGTTTCACACGAGTGGCCTGTCCTGAATCCATGCTGAAAATTTACCAGTATATTATAAAGTTCGCAGTGATTCATCATGTGTCTGACAATTATATGCTCCAAAATCTTACAGGGGACAGATGTCAAAGAAACTGGCCTGTAGTTTGCGGCACAACTTTTATCTCCTTTTTTAAAGACTGCAACTATATTTGCTGTGCGCCATGCTTTTGGGACTTCTCCTTTGTCGAGTGAGTCTTGGAATATTTTTTGGAGGATTGGAGCTATTTCATGAGAACATTCTTTCAAGACTCTTGTGGGTAATTGATCTGGGCCATTTGCTTTTTTGCAGTTTAGGTTAGAGAGCAATTTTTCCACACCAGCAACTGTGATGGTAATTGGCTCTATTTGTGGAGAAGTTGGATCACCTTTGTCAGGAATATTTTCCATGTTTTCAGTAGAAAAAACAGATTTGTACTGACGTGAAAGAACTTCTGCCTTGCCTTTACTGTCTTTTACTTCAATGCCATTTTCTGTTAGTGTTGGTACACCAACAGTATCTTTGCGCCTGGATCTAATATAGTTCCAGAACCTTTTTCCCATTGATGGTCTACTGAATTCAATGTCAGGAAAATCGAGTAGCCCAAGGACATATTCATTGTGAGATTCTCTCAACTTATGTTTTATGTGTTTCCTAAGGTTTCTGAATTTTCTGCGGTCAGAATCCTTTTTAGTTTTTTCAGCCTTGTTGTATAGTCTTTGTTTTCTTCTTATTTGTCTCTTGATTTCCTTTGTCATCCATGGCACATCCCATCTACCAGTTATTTTCTTAATAGGAATGTGATTATTGATGGACTCCATAAGCTTATCTGTGAACTTATTGTTGAGAGTTTCAACTGGGAGGCTTGAATCCTTAACTTCATTTTCAAAAAAGACATGCATGTCTTGTTTTATTGTATTCATGTCTCCTTTTTTATACAGGAATACATTTCTTGGCTTTTTCTTGGCCAGTGTGGCTTTTGCATTGATTTCTGTTATCACCACATCATGGTCACTCATGCCTGGATGGACCGATACTTTATTTACTAGGCTAGGGTTTGTTGTACCAACCAGATCTAACCTATTGTCTCCCCTGGTTTGGTGCGGGTTTACTTGTGTGAGACAGTGTTCATTAAAAGTATCAATCATTGCTGTATTTAGTTCAATCCCATATGCAGGGCTGGTTTATAGGACATATTCTCCCATGTGACATCTGGTACATTAAAGTCCCCTGTTAGTAATATATTAGGGGTGATTGTGTCGGACTGGGGAATCTTTCCAAGAGATGCATTTAATTCATGGACGTTAGATATATTTCTGTCTGTTGGCCTATAGTAACATCCTATAAACAGTGGTTTTGTTCCTGTTATGTTAAGTTTTCTCCATACAAGTTCACAGTCAGTTTTTAGGCTCTCCTCCTTAGGGTCTGACAGCCACCTTTTATGGATACCGATCAGTACCCCACCGCCACCCTTGCATCTGTCTTCTCTCCCTATATCATAGTCAGGGTGGATGACACTGTCTGCAATAGTGTGGTCAATGTGGGATTCCGTAATGCATATTATATCGGGGTAATTATGCTCAGTTATTAGTTCCTGTAGCTCCAATTGCTTTTTGGTTGAGTTAAGGCCTCTACAGTTCACTGTCATAATCTTAAGCTTTTGAATTTTTTGTTTTTTTCTACCTTGCATTGCTCTTGTTGTTTTTCCTGTAGATTGATCTTCTGTTCTTTCACTTGTGATACATTCATTACTTAGTGTTTCAAAGAGATTACTTGTTTCATTTACAAAGAGGGCATCAGAAATATTTGGGAGGCAACATTTCCAGCACTCCCATGACAGCCATCTTTGTTTATTGAATAACACATAATCTTATTTGTGAGCCCATCACATTTAATGTGTACATATGTGTCACACTCATCACACTGCATGGCTCTATGATTTTTGGCAACTGGTCGTTCACACACTCCACAAGGAAATTGAACAGGCCCTGGATGTGGGTGAACATCGCCACATAATAGTAGCAGGGATATCAGGAAAAGTAGCACAAGATTATTGCATCTTTTCTTCATATTTGCTTTATCCCAGTAGCAGAAATTCTGTTTCTTGTATATCATGCTGGCTTTGTGTAAGGCAGTGCCTAGTAATGGGTTTCTTTGAATCATACATTGCTTGTGAATTAGGTCATTAATCATTATCAATGCAGTACTTCTGGGTTTGCTGGAAATATTGCCAAAATTTCCTTCATGAGTTATGCTTGCCACCAAGATGCAGACAAGACAATTTAGAATCAGTTTTGGGAGGTAACATTTCATCTTGTTGTATGTAGGTTGGGCAAAACTATGAATTTCAAATTATGATTAGTAGTTTGCTTGGCCCAACTATCCTTTTTTTTGTTTTTTGTTTTTTTGTTTTTGTTTTTGTTTTTTGTTTTTTGGTTGTTGTCTTTTTGTTTGTTTGTTGTTTCTTTTGTTGTTTGCTTTTTTGTTTGTTTGTTGTTTCTTTTGTTGTTGTTATTTTTTTGTTTGTTGTTTCTTTTGTTGTTGTTGTTTGTTGTTTCTTTTGTTGTTGTTTGTTTTTTTTGTTTCTTTTGTTGTCGTTTTTTTTTTTCTTTCTTTTTTATGCTCAGTTGTCACTTTTCTTGTCGCCTTAGCAAGAGCCAAGGACGGGTTCAGAAAAGTTAGATTCAATTCTTTGTTCAATTGTTTTGCTTTTTTATGCTCAGTTGTCACTTTTCTTGTCGCCTAAGCAAGAGCCAAGGACGGGTTCAGAAAAGTTAGATTCACTTTTGTTGTCACTTTTCTTGTCGCCTTAGCAAGAAGCCAAGGACGGGTTCAGAAAAGTTATATTCAGTTCTTTGTTCAATTGTTTTGTTTTTTGATGCTCAGTTGTCACTTTTCTTGTCGCCTAAGCTAGAAGCCAAGGACGGGTTCAGAAAAGTTTTCTCTTTTTGATGTTGATATTTTGATATGACGGCCGGCAGGTAGACCGGTACCTACCAACCCTCGTCAATGTATATGTTCACTGATACGTTGCTAAAAGTTCACTGATACGTTGCTAAAAGTGTGAACTTAAAGTGGGCAATGCCCAAGGGAAGGAGTGAGTGTTTAGGTGAAAGTTGTCAGTGCAGAAGGTGGTTATTAGATAGGGTAGTTTTTCATCAGTGTAGGGGCCTGCACCGGGCGGTCAGCACGAGTGCTACTCACAGATTGGAGATAGTGCGTATTGGATCTCCCCTCTAGCTGGGTAGCCACGCTGCGTAAGCTCTGAGTGCCCACGAGACAAAAGTGGAGCGGCCAACATATCAAATCAAAAAAAAAATCAAATCAAAAATGTTTCCACGTGATGTTTCCTTTCGTGATTTAAAATAATTACAGTGAAACCATAGGTCCATAACTATGTCTACATCTGACGAATTAAGAGTTCTCAAACATGAGGAGAGAGTGCTAATGAAATTAGCAGGTAAACTTAATGAACAGCTCAATCGATTGAAGGTGTGTTGTTTTTGTTTTTTCTGCGTTTACGAAAAATATCTTACTTATTTGAAAAATATCAAATTTATCTGTCAGTAAAAGAATTTTTTGGCAAAATATTGTCAAATGGGAAGATATCAAAGACTGCATGGGCTGAGTAGAAAAAAATGACAGAAAAACCATTGATCACAGAATTGGCCTGACATCACAAAGACTTGTGACAGTGAGCTTTATACCCAAAGACTTGAAATCCTTGGATTTGAGAAATATCATGCATTGCCCACCCAATTTAACTCACGACTCTGTAAGAACTCGACTTCCGGCAACTAACAATCAAACAATTATGTACCGTTTAAATCAACATAAGATTTCATCCCTGTTTGAAAAATATTTCTTTGTTTTATCTTGATCTCGCCATCGTTTCGCCATTGTTTACAAGTTTGCGCAAATACGTGAAAGTGGGTCAGTTTATTTACGGGAGTGACAGCACCAACCTGGAAACTCCACAACATTGTGATGCTTGTGACGTCATATGATATTTCTCCCTTTGTGTTTCCATGACGTCATCACTTGGACTCTTCTGAATGCCATTTCTCGTTGTCAAGTTTGATATCGGGTAAAAAACTGAAGAAAAAACGCTACAGAATTCACACGGATTTGTATTTTTAAACATTATGACCGAGAAAGATAGTGGTATGGGTCAGAACGGTAACAGTCAATCGCCGGAGGTTGAGTTCATTTATTAGGGAAACTTCAATATGGTGGGCAGTGCGTGGTGTTTCTAGAAACAGTGGATTTCAAGTCTATTTTGCCGATGTCTTTGGGTATAGAGCTAACAACCATAGGTGTGGTTTCAACAATTTTAGCCATATCCATATCCATATCTGCTCTGTAGGCCAGACGCGGCCTGTTGCAGGTCTTTACACTCAGCTTCTTTCAGCGTCAGCTTTGTACTGATATAATACAGAATGTTCCATGTATTTATGGTTGTGCCAGTGACGGTCCAATCATAAGTTTGATCTTGGATTTCTGGGATCATCTTAGTGGCTCGGTGCTGCACCCTCTTGAGCATTTGACAGTCTTTCTTCAGGCTTGGTGACCACACCACATTGCCGTACTCAAGATGGGGTCGTACCAGTGATACGTATAGTGTATATACTTCAGCGTCTGGCAGTCCAGGTGTGTGTGTGATCTGCGGATCATTGCCAGAATCCCAGTTGCCTTGTTGCCTGCCCTTTCACATTGTTTATCAAATTTTAGCTTGTTATCCACCAATACTCCCAGGTCTTTCTCTACTTCTGTCACCATAAGCTCTTCATCTCGCCCATCTTTCTTCATGACATAACTGTGGTCTGGATTCCCTTTTCCGAGGTGCATTGCCTTGCATTTGCCTTGGTTGAATCTCAGCTGCCATACTTCTGCTTGCACATGTTTGCAATCTGTCTTAATAGGGTTGGTTTCTGGAACTATCCAAACATGCAAGGTATCTTAGGGGTGGTTTCGCCACTGAACACACAGGGCGTCGCATGTCCTTTGCTCTTAACCATAGTGCAAATAAAAAATAAACAATTAAGAATTTCTTTTCATTGATAAGGTTAAATATTTTAAAGATGTGTGATGGCCATGGAACAAACTCTCGTATTTTGTAGATTTTATTGTCTTTTGGTGTCGAAAATGACTGCCATAATTGCGAACATTAAAACTAGAAGTCAATGGTAGTTTTAAATATTTCATATTAATATCTCGGCTCATAATATATACATTACAAAAATATATATACATAATGCATTTATGAAATCATTAGAAGAAGAGGAAGACAGTTATATATGTATTTTGTAGATTTCATGACATTTTGGCCCTGAAAATGACTGGCGTAATTGTTAATGATATATCAAGATGTTAATCATAGTTTTGAAGATATAACATTAATATCTCCGCTAGTAATACACTCACATAAATGAACAAGAGGAAAACAGTTATACATGTATTTTGCAATTGACAAAGCTGGGCAAATATATATTTGAAGAGATATTTTGATATTAATTGCTTTCTGAAATTGTGAATTTGTTCCATGTATTTTGGTGGGATTTCAAATAATTGTGTAAAAATTAACAAGGCATGGACTATTGCAAAAAAAAAAAACCCTATGAAATGCTTGACTGACCAGAAGTGAGATGCACAATTTTTGGTATTTTACAAATATAATTAAAAATAATGTGCTTGACTGAACTGATCTGAACTCATCTCAATCCTTAAAGTTGGAATGATGATCCAGGTCACTATAGGAGTAATGTCTGGAACAGCCAGAACAATGGGGATGCTAATGAGCTTCCAGTCCATAGCTGGTGGTGGATGTTGACGTCCTTTCTTGCTGTTAAGGATTTTGGGCTTTGAAAATGGAACCGTGGCTCTGTTGTCATCTGCCGCTATGTTATTTTCAGCTGTACAGTGGTATGGCTATTTAGCTCACATTAACAATTTGCCTTGGTTTATCAACAAGGTTAAAGTTTATTTCCGACCTGAAATGGATATCAACTTTGGAAGGTAGGATGGTAATAGAATCAAAATTAGCAAAATGAACAAACATATAGTGCAGGCCTGTGCTGAGATGGTGAATATGCATAATTCCAGATTTAGCTTCCATATCACCATTTTGAAATATAAAGAAGGATCAACCTATACTGCATGTGGACCAGAGTGTGGTATATAGTTGCTCTTTTATTTTTCTCACTTCTGAGTTCAAGGACTATCAGAAATCAATGTCAATGATGTATTGAAAATGCCTATTTAAATACCAGTCTTCAGCCCATGCTACATTGTGGAGAAAATAAAACTGGAATAATCACTGTTTGGACTTCGAATTAAGGCATATCTGAATGTTCCCATTCTAAATGAACCATGAAAGAGAGCTAAGTCAGATTAACTTTATTGCAATTTTTGGTATTTAAAATAGGTTGAGGAGTTGGCATTAATGAGTAAAATGCGTACAACAGAAGAAGAAACAGAAGTCAACAGCATCAACTCAGAGAAGGGGAACAAATCCCAGAGTGATTTAATTCAGGTAAAGATCAACACTTAACTCCTTTGTGAGAAATAATTAGTATATTCATCCAAAGGAACTGTCCACTACCTAAAGTGTGAATTATCTTGGAACTCAATTTTGCCGTGCATTACATGGGACTCTGACATAAATTCCTGTTGTGTATTGATTAGCACTTTCTTTGATTCACACATTTGTGATTTATTGATATATGCATAAATAAATGTAATTGGAAAAATATAAAAAGAAACTATCTTGCCATCTATCTGTTTCCTCAATTGTTATTCTTTTCAATAGCACTATGTCAATTTAAACATAAGACAAAACAAAGCAGCAAACTTGGTAAAACATGAGGTATAACATTCGCCAATTATCACTGGTATGTACTATTCTGATATCTGGCAGTAACCATGTCTTTCATGTTGTTGCAATCTTGAGTGACAAAAATATGTACCAGAAAGCAAAAAAAATCATCTTCTTTCAGCTATGAACATGCTGTTTTTCTGTTTTGTAAACAAACATTTATATGGTGAGTGTTTAATTAAGTCAGCACAAGCTAACTTATGTTCTTGCTTCGTTTCGACAGCCGCACTGACCTGGAGCTATTTTCAAGGTCAAAGAAGACAATTTTCAAAATCATCTTCAAATTTATCTCACACAAAATGTTTGTTCACATTTTTGGAATAATTTATTTACCAGTAACTGGTCACATTGACCAATTATAGACCAATTGGGTCACAACATCCAAAAATGTGAGGAAGCTGACCAAGAACTTGATAATATTGATATGTAACAGCAATATTGTTAATTTTATTGATTATGCTCTCCTGTAAGATTATAGCATTATTGATATAACTTGCAATATGTAATTGAACTAGGTTGGTTCAGAGAAGTTATCAATGTGACTATATATACCCAAAGCCATCGGCAAAATAGACTTGTAATCCACTGTTTCCAGAAACACCATGCACTGCCCATCATATTAAAGTTTCCCAACAATATGAATTTGACCTCCGGCGATTAACTGTTGTACTTACTTACTATCTCTTCTTCTTTCCTGGTCATAATGTTTCTAAATACAGAAACGGGTGCTATCTGTAGCATCTTTTCCTCAGTTTTTACCCGACATTACGCTTGACAACATGAAATGGCATTCAGAAGAGTCCAAGTCATGACGTCATGGAAACACAAAGGGAAAAACTTCATATGACGTCAGAAGCACCACTGCATTGTGGAGCCTCTGATTGTTGCTGCCATTCCTATAATTAGACTGACCCACTTCCACCTGATTGCACAAACTTGTAAACAATGGCGAAATGATGCTGAGATCAAGAAAAGACAAAGACATTTTTTCTCCCAAACCTTGCATTTGAGAAATGCATGGCTTGTTGAAAACGTGTTGCCGGAAGTCAAGTTCTATTGGAGTTGTAAGTTAAATTGGATGGGCAGTGCAAGTTGTTTATGGAAACTGGATTTCAAGTCTATTTTGACGCTATACTATGGGTATAGGTCATAGTGACCTATTAATGGGATTTTGACATTTGGTGATATTTTCAAGGTCACAAGGGTTCATAATTTGGAGAATAATCTATATAACTTGGTTACTTTGACCTCCTTATAGCACAAAAGAGATTGACATATATATGTGAGTTGGACAGCACGTGGCCTTGTATGCATTAAATACTATGAAGACTTCAGTTTTGTGCCCATTCACAAACTATCCAGTTATTTCTATAATTATAATGATGAAAAATATCTGAAATTGTGAATGTAGTTTTTTGTGTTTAATTGAAGATGGAGACAGAATCAGAGGAAGTTAATGCTCAGCCATTGCTGGATTTGGCTGTTTGCCTTAACCAACAGCTTGGACTTGAAGGTCAGTGCTAAGGTTATATGTAAAAAAATATTTTTTAGGAATTAACTTCCACTTGCATTACATGGTCTATAGTTCATGTTTTGTGGAAAAGGTCTACTGCAGACAGAGGAATATTTTGATGGCATTCCTATCAACTGGTAATGAATGGACAACAATACAGGTGTTTCAAAATAATTGCAGAAATATATTAACATAAATGCTAAAAACAAAATATCATTTTAGTGATGTGATACTGCCAAGACTCTGACCTAAGACAAGAATTAAAGTTGCTGTAACAGATAATATGATGTAAAATTTGACAAAAGTTATTTTCCAACCATTTAGAAATGTAATCCATGTGTAAACACATCAACCACATCACTTTTTGGTTTTGATGGGTCAATATTAAGTTTTTGAAGAAAGATTCAATAGGAGAGCTGGAAAAAATATCAGTCCCATGGGTTCAAAATTTCAAATTTCCTCATGGGGAATCCTAGTGATGTCATCACCTCAGCTGCCAGGCTCCTGCTGGTGCTGGGGCTAACAGGGCATGCGTCACAGGATGTTTTGATTGCATGGCCAAGTAAACAATACACATGTGTTTCATTTTAAAATGGGAAGAAAGAAGTTATATCAAACCAAGGCAGAAAAAAATAAAGCCAAGAATGATACCAGAGTTTACCTTCAGAATTACAACATACATAAACATGGAAAAACACATGGGTGAAGGAGGTCTGTCACATGGATCCTTGTTGCCCTCCCATCATGCCTACCCCTAGCCGGGGTCACACTCTTGCACTCCACATGCTTAAAATAGCTACCCTCAGGAGCTGTGTGGGGTATACCCCGGTCAGCAGCAGCAGGCCTGACTGACCGTTATAGATGGCAGCCTGATGAAACCACATGGCTTGAGATAAACATTTGATTTCTATGCTTGTAACATATATATTCTCACAAACAAGAATGGGGATGTGTTGTGTGGAACATGTCCAACCAATTTTGAGGTATGTAAAAAATTGCCCGGGAAATGATATTATCTGTTACAGCAACTTTAAAATAAAAAAATTACATTGTTTGTATTGACATCTAAAGAATCGCATTTAAATAGTCTTGAACAATTTTCTTGTGGTTTCTGGTCATTTCAGTTTTGGCTCTTGTTTTACCCTTAGCCCCTGATGTACCGTATTTACTTGTGTATAAGAAGAGGTTTTTGTACAAAAACCCTTAGTTAATGTTTGGGGGGGGGTTGTCTTACACACAAGAGCAACCTGTGGACAAGGATTTACGCCCAAAAATTACGACACTGAGTTTTCATTACGAACATTCTTATTTTCGAAATAACGAGTATCGGACATAGCGGATCGATTTAACAGTCTTATACTCCTATACTATTTACGGTAAAACGTAAATACGATGTTCATATTTTTGATATAACGGATATCAGACGTAGCGGATCGATTTTAATTGCGTTTTAAATGATAAATACAGGTATTTACCCAATATTATCACAAATTCGCTTTGCAGGTCAAGAACAGAACAAAACCATCCATTCATTTAACATGCATTATGCAATACTAGCGTGAAAGCATTTCTGTCAAAACGGGAAGACATGACTCAAAGCAGTGGAAACAATTACGAAATGCAAAACTGTGAATGCTGATAATTGGAATCAGTGAAAACAAAGTGAAAACAAAGTGTTTCGAAATAATAGACATTGGACATAGCGAATCGATTTTAATTGCGTCTCTTATTTAGAAACGTTTTGTTTTGACTTATCAGCGTTCACAGTTTTGCGTTTTGCCATTGTTTCCACTGCTTTGAGTCGTGTCTTCCCTTGTTGACAGAAATCTTTCACACGCGGATCGATTTTAATTGCGTTTTAAATGATAAATAATTAAAATGCTTTGTTTTGACGCTAAGATCAAGGATGTGGAGACATTCTCAACGTAATTGTGATAATATTAAGTACATACCTTTATTTATCATTTAAAATGCAATTAAAATCGATCCGCTACAGATATGAAAGTTCAATTTGACATGTTGGCCGCTCCACTTTTGTTTCGTGGGCACCCAGACGCTAAGATCAAGGACGTCATGTACATCATATTACGTTTTACTGCGTGGAGAAATTCTGCAAAGCATAATTTGTGATAACATTGGGTAAATACCTTTATTTATCATTTAAAATGCAATTAAAATCAATCTGCTACGTCTGATATCCGTTATTTCGAAATTACGAACATCAAATTTACGTTTTACCGTAAATACTGGAGTATAAGATCTTGTTGTGTAAGTATATTTACATTTCACTTTAAAAATGGTTGAATGGTAGCAGTGTCAATGTCTCGAGAGAAACTGGCTCGTCTTATATTCGGAAATTGTTTTTTTTTTTTTTTTTTTCAAGCAAAATAACCTCAATTTTGGGGGGTCGTCTTATACACGAGTAAGTACGGTAATCAGGCTGAGGGTATTGCAGTGCTCCTGGCATATATATGTATATTTCTATGTAAATGCTCCTAGTGTGTGTGTGTATGCTTGTTTGCATTTCCAAATCACAAATTGTAAAAATGGAGTCCTTTTTCATTTCTTTTCTTGATCACATTTCATTCTTAATCATAATTCATTCTGATAACAAGTATTTCACAAAGATCATGAAGATAAATAAAATGTACGTGGTGGTTCATATCAGTTTCAGGTATCAATATCAGCTTGCCTTTTAACAATAATATGTTATCAAACTCTTGTGAAAAAAGGGTAAATTGAAGATTTTATTATTAAATATTTTTCAGTTGAAGAAGAGGAAGAAGAAGAGGAAGAAGAAGATGAAGAAGAAGATGAGCCTAAACCTGTGCAGGATCAACTGTCAGCATTTATAGAACAATTAGAAAGTGATATTCATAGATAATGTATATTTATATGAAGGAGCCTCGACAAATATTTAGCCAATTTATACCTATATTGCAAAGACTACTGCTTTCAACTTGTCTTTAACATCATCGTTTTAGGCCAAGTTGGTACAGAGTTCTTCAACTCTGAATTAATTGGACTGCTAATGGGCTGGAAAACACTGCATATATTGGATGATTGAATATTGATCTGTTAATGCCACAATCAACTGTTGGCAAGTGAAATTGATTTAACTTTATGCAGTTTAAAGGCAATCAAAATTTAATTTTGTTAAAGTTATTAAAACCTTATCAACAACTTCCTGTGTGGTATAAAATGTAATGTCCTCTCACATGTTAACAGGGTCATGCTCTATTGCTCACTCTGGCCTAACATTTCATGAAATCAGATTTTCAACACTTTTTCATTACATAAATGTTTACCGGTATGTCCTAAATTTTGATCAAATGTGGATACCCATCATATTTCCTGTACATACATTTCTGTGCCATATGGAAGAAGAGGAGTCTACTGCTAAATTCCAAATCATCCATTGAATACTTCATCACCAAACTTCACTTAGCAGACCAGTGATCTAGTGAAAACACCTGCTTAGGAAAGGTTTGCTAACAATTGGGCACTTTCAGATTTGGACACTGGAATGATTTGGCTGACACTGGCCTGTTTATCCATTATTAGTGATCTATTGGTACAGGCCTAATCCCCATAAGGACCACAGCAGTGAACAGGAAGGTACTGCTCAGTGCTTGGCACTTTCAGCAAAATAATAATCATGGCAGGGGTATTTTTCTGTGATATCACTTGTAGCTTGAGACTGTCCAGGGCAATGTCTGAAATATAATGTACAAACTTGCTTGTTATTAGCAAGTTTTTATCCTTTATATAATAGGAAAAGGGGGAAAAACTGCTAGCCTTGGTCAAAAGTTGCTTGCTTTGGGCCAGTGTCTTAAGTTTGGTTTAAAATGTTGCTTGTTCAAAATGGCAAAACTGCAATAGAATTCAGTTTCAAGTTGAGGTGGGGGGGGATCTCTATCATTCAGGGAATCCACTTGTGTTTTCAATATATTTCATTTAGTACTGAGTTAAGGTCTATAATCCACAATGAAACACTGGGACAGACTTATGTTTTTTTGGCTTAAATGTGTTCAAAGTCATGTTATTTGTTAATTTAGCACAGAAAAAGTAAACTTAACCAGCTAGTCTTAAACTTTTATTATTTAAATTGAACCCGTTTTAACTACCGTTAAAACGGGTTCGACTCAGTTATTGCAGCTGGACACCATGTGTGCTGTATGAGAAATACCCCCCACTGACGTCATAGCCTCACTCTCATCCTGGAATCCCCCAGAGCATGCAGAGCCGAAGGCAGTTACGTAAATATACTAGACCACACGAAGTTCTCTCCCGATGCTTCAAACTGATTGTGGATTATAGACCTTAAGAGAAAAGAGTTGGGAGGGACAACCAGTATGACAGAAAAAGATGCCTTTTGTATTTCAGCTCTTGTGAAAAGTCAGTGCAGCTATCAATGGAAGCGGCAAGGAAAACTCTTAACTGTTCTCATGCCACAAGGACTTATTGGCTGCCTAGGTTCCAGACTTAAGGAAGGGTCAATATAATTCAAATATCTCGTATAAATTTGAGAAAAAACAGTGTTCACAAACAATATTTATTCTTCAAATGCTTAGTAGATAGAAATAAAAGTATCATTTTTACAAAATACAATAAATGACAAAACATCTCAATTCCAGCAAAGATGTTGAATGTATGCCTGAACTAGTCATCAAAGATATATATTTTGTTTCTTTTTTTTTTACAAAGGGGAAATATCCTTTCTATGTGATTTAACCTTCCGTATACTTCAATAGGTGATAAAACATTATACTAGTACTCCTCCCATTCATACACATATATGAGTCTTATTTGAAAAATAATGTTGAATTTCTTCTTTCAAAAAGTCTGTTTCTCGATATCCAGGCTTTTAGTTATGTACATGTAGTCCATTCTTTTTATTTGTATAGCTTATTTGGATCACACATCATTCATCCACATATTGAACTGTCCACCAACATCTGAAATAAGAAATTGATCTGTATTAAGTTTGTACCCAACATTCCAATTTCTCTATGGGGGAACAGATTGCCTGTTGCTAAGATACCAAAAATTATGAGGTCACTTGCATTGAAAAATGGCCAATGTACCAGTAAGATGTCGGTGCTCCCTCAAATACATGAAATAGTGCACAAATATAAAGACCAAAGCAAGATCAGTATCTAATTTATTTAATATATCATTTTTCTCAATATTTCTAAAGTTTTCCAATGATTTTTATGACAAAATTGAAATCATTTATTGACAAAACAGTTTTACAAAAAATATTTTATTTAGTTTAAATAGGGGGAATTTTAATCAATGGTCTATATTTTGAAATATTTAACTTTCTTCACAGTGAAGTCAAAAATTACCAAATGGTGTCAAAAGTTTACATATATTTACTTGAGTTATGACACTTTTTAAAAGAAACTATGCAGTGTTTTTTTTTAATGTGTAAAAATTATTGATAAAGGTATTTGCCTTTTATATCTATTGAAAAGTTTGTGCACTTCAACAGATATTATACTAAAAATTATTTTTTTAAAATCTGAATTGGTGATTGACATTCTTTAATTCAAATTTTCCCAATTTCTCGGCATGAATGTGGACTGTCCTGGCAACAGAAATAGAACAATTATTTTCCCCTGGCCTGATACACTCACCTCACAAGATATTTACACAGCCAATGTAACTTTGTAAAAAGCTAACTCTTTCCATCACAAGCCACAATTTTGACTTTGTCGACTGTAACCTGTTCCTGCATTTCGCGGAATTCTACATCTTTTAGGACAAAAGTCCACACATTGTCACAGAAGCGATATGTGTCCAGATGGCGTGCCTATTAAGAAAAAGGAATTATCTATTCTCAAATTTATGTGGTGTACTCCTCAATATAATTGGTGATTATTGTTGTGCAGATTTTCAAGATGGCAATTTTTTGTTTATACTGTTCTTGGTGCCATTTTAATCCTAGTGAAAAGTTATCTTTTATGAAGTATTGAAATTCTTATGACCAGAATATATTAGGAGATTTGAAGTAAATATGAGGTAAACATAAAGTAAATATATCAGTGTGAAGTGATAACTGGTCAGTTGAAATGTTTTTTTTTCTTCAAATTGTTATTTCAGAATGTCAATTTATGATTACACTAAGTCCCATATTTCTACTTTGCAAGATAATGTATGGATTACCTTGAATGTAGTCCTGTTTTTAACACGCGTGGCTAGTGCATTGTTGATAGCTTTGTCAAACTGCAGCAATACTTTCAAGGCTAACTGAGGTGTTATCTGCCCACACTAAAACATACACAATTACAATATCAATTCACATTCATTTTGTAACATGTACAAGTCTTCAATGATAAAAAAAATTCTGTAAATTTATTAGAGGCAGAGATATGCATGGAAATTCTTTGCAAGTAAACATCCAATACTGGTTTTATTTGCATGATGTCAGAATACTATGTCACCCAGCAGCAAAAGTTCATGACCCAAGAGTCTGGACTGTATGAGGAGGGGTCTTCTGCCATTTTTTTTGCCTGTCAACTCTGAAACTTTTCTATTAGTAGGTGGGATAGAACCAATTCTATCTATTTTCAACTAGGCTCAGAAAAAAAATCTATAGCTATCACTGAGTTTTTAAGGAGGCAACAATCTTTAATACAGTGATGAAAGTCTTCAGGAAATAACCTGAATTCAGGTTTTTTTCTTCAAATGTGAAATTCAAAATGGTCTGAACTCATCCAAAAATGACATTTTAAGGGGGTAGGGGTATCTTCAGGTTAATTTTATACCGAGCTTCATAGAGGACCCTTGTAGCTGCTGCCAGTCGCGGTCTACTTCATCGGCAGTAACTGGTCGCTGTGTACAGGCGACGAGCTGCGGGGGCCAACAAAGATGTGATGTAGTTTATCATTCATTTGCTGGTGTTTATTCCACCATTCAACTTTTGTTGGCACATGCATGTGTCAGACAAAACAAGACGAGAATATTTTTAAGTGCAGACGCACGCAAAATGCTTTGAAAATGGAAGGCCAGCACTGTTGTCGTCCGCAGCTCTGTTGCATGGTTGTCGCCTGTACTTCTGTAGCAAGTCATGGCATCCACTCCCTAAATAACTAGCCGTTTCCTTAGGATATTTTCTGATATGTTTTATTTGCATTTTAAACATTTTTGGGCAGCTTGGAGCAGTTTTTAGGTCGTGAAGTACTTCAGTAAAAAAAATCTGGTTTTTAAATTCTCATGCCTTCTTCATGGAAATTCACTGTCTGCATAATAATCTTGGAGGAACATTTATTGAAACCTCCCCATAAATATTTCTTACCTATTTTTGAATATGACTGATTGGTCAGTTCAACTTTTAAAGTTGTATATTCCTAATAAATTAAGGACAAAAAATTTAAGTTGATAACAAGAAATATCCAAATGCTTGTAATAGTAAAAATGCCAAGAAACAACACCTGATGAAAACACTCTTGAGACAGTGAAAAAATACTTCCCACAATAAACAAATGTGGAGGGTGAAATGTAGTCACGTGGTCTTAACCAGTCTTAACATTGGCGGCCATTTCAATTCTGAGGAAGCTAAAATTCTTGGACATTTAAATGTGTGTTAACTTAAAACTGGACAAAACAAATGTTTTACAACTGGATATTGAAGAAAACAGATTAGCCTTTGTATTCTCCTTCCCGAAAATCCCCAATTATCACTCGCACATAGGTGGCGCTATGAATTTCGTGTGGGTCTGTGACTGACAGCTGATAACAAGAAATCACTATTTTGAAGATATCTTAAAAACTACACCATTTATCATAAAACCGAAAACAGTTTTGAAATCTGTGAAATAATACGAAGATAGTAGACAACTTTTGGAAGAAAGTGGTGATCAACATATAACACGGATGAGAAAAAAAAATGACAAACCAAAATTGACAACAAACAGAACAAAAATTAAAATAAACAAAACAAAAATTACAACAAACAAAACAAAATTAATATAAACAAAACAAAAATTACAACAAACAAAACAAAATTAATATAAACAAAACAAAAATTCCAACAAACAAAATAAAAGATACAAAATGAAACAATCCTTGCAAACTGATGGGCTAGTTGAAATCATCTTTATTTGTCTTTTAAAAACATTTAATTTGGTATATGAACGAATGCTTGTCAAAAAAAGGAACTATCTGTGTTATTCTGTGATCGGTACGATCATGGGAAATGCGTATTCATTTCCTGTGGTTTGTGATTCGTTTTTTTCTGTGGTCATTATTGTTGAAGCAACTGACACCACTGTGGAGTGTTCGTCGTGTGCATGCAATAGATTAGACTGGTGCCGCCCTCTTTTCTTGACACTCGGTAGGGGACCAGTCTAGTATTTGGCATATGAATACAAAAGAAAAGAAGTGTGTGATGTAAACAAAGCAGAACGTTCAAAAACAATGTCGTCATGCTCGTCTATCGTTGCATAAAATTATCCCTTTAAATTGCTAGGAAATGCTTCCCAATCGAAAGAACAAGGAATTTGCAGTAAGTTTAGTTCAAATTTGGTGTAAATCGGACAATTAGAACAGAAATGACATTCAAAAGTCTGATCGGTAATTTGCGATAGTGCCTGGGCAATATTAGGTCAACTTACGTAATCGAGCCTGAAAAGGCACATCTTTGCACCCAGTTGTGCTAGAAAATTTGTTCATATACCAAATTAAATGTTTTTAAGAGTTGAATAAAGATTGCTTATTAAAAACATAGGCATCAGAGATGCATCAACCCTCAGCCCTGGTAACTCATTGCACAACATTCGCTCCACACAATATTTGTGAACAAAACTTCACTGCACCAAGGCAAATTGATGCAGGGGAAAAAAACCCATAAAATCTACTTCCTTTGATAGCTTAGGTGTGTCAAGTATCATGAAACTGTCATCATTTACTCTAGAATTATTGATATGGGCCTGTGACCTTGAAAAGCAGGTTAAGGTCACCGTCCATCAAACTCATCTGGAGTCTTCACAGATTCTTATGTGTGTCAATTTTCATGAAGCTGCCATTATTTGTTCTTAAAGTTATCACGATGACAAGGATGATTTCACATAATTGTCCCTGTGACCTTGAAATCAGGTGAAGGTCATGTTCCATCAAGAGAAGTATGAGGTCTTCACCAGATGCTTGTGTGTGTCAAATCTCATAAAGCTGCCATCATTCGTTCTTGAGTTATTGCGATTCTTGGGATTTCACATAATTGTCCCTGTGACCTTGAACAATAGGTCAAGGTCGCTGTCCAACAAACTAGTCCGAGGTTTTCACCAGATGCTTATGCGTGTAAAGTTTCATGAAGCTGCCATCATTTGTTCTTGAGTTATCACGATGACAAGGATGATTTCACATAATTATCCCTGTGACCTTGAAAAGTAGGTGAAGGTCATGTTTCAAAGAAAAAATTCTGAGGTCTTCACCAGATGCTTGTGTGTGTCAAATCTCATAAAGCTGCCATCATTCGTTCTTGAGTTATTGCCATTCTTGGGATTTCACGTAATTGTCCCTGTGACCTTGAAAAATAGGTCAAGGTCGCCGTCCACCAAACTAGTCCGAGGTTTTCACCAGATGCTTATGCGTGTAAAGTTTCATGAAGCTGCCATCATTTGTTCTTAAGTTATCACAATTACAAGGATGATTTCACATAATTGTCCCTGTGACCTTGAAATCAGGTGAAGGTCATGTTCCATCAAGAGAAGTCTGAGGTCTTCACCAGATGCTTGTGTGTGTCAAATCTCATAAAGCTGCCATCATTCATTCTTGAGTTATTGCGATTCTTGGGATTTCACATAATTGTCCCTGTGACCTTGAAAAATAGGTCAAGGTCGCCGTCCACCGAACTAGTCCGAGGTTTTCACCAGATGCTTATGCGTGTAAAGTTTCATGAAGCTGCCATTATTTGTTCTTGAGTTATCACGATGACAAGGATGATTTCACATAATTATCCCTGTGACCTTGAAAAGTATGTAAAGGTCATGTTTCAAAGAAAAAATTCTGAGGTCTTCACCAGATGCTTGTGTGTGTCAAATCTCATAAAGCTGCCATCATTCGTTCTTGAGTTATTGCGATTCTTGGGATTTCACATAATTGTCCGTGACCTTGAAAAATTGGTCAAGGTCGCCATCCATTGAACTCATTCGAGGTTTTCACCAGATGCTTTTGTGTGTCAAGTTTCATTTGTTCTCGAGTTATCGCGATGACAAGATGATTTCACATAATTGTCCCTGTGACCTTGAAAAGTAGGTGAAGGTCATGTTTCATAGAAAAAATTCTGAGGTCTTCACCAGATACTTATGTGTGTCAAATCTAATAAAGCTACCATTATTCGTTCTTGAGTTATTGTGATTCTTGGGATTTCACATAATTGTCCCTGTGACCTTGAAAAATAGGTCAAGGTCGCCATCCATCGAACTCGTCCGAGGTTTTCACCAGATGCATATGTGTGTCAAGTTTCATGAAGCTGCCATCATTTGTTCTTGAGTAATCGCGATGACAAGATGATTTCACATAATTGTCCCTGTGACCTTGAAAAGTAGGTGAAGGTCATGTTTCATAGAAAAAATTCTGAGGTCTTCACCAGATACTTATGTGTGTCAAATCTCATAAAGCTACCATTATTTGTTCTTGAGTTATTGTGATTCTTGGGATTTCACATAATTGTTCCTGTGACCTTGAAAAATAGGTCAAGGTCACCGTCCATCGAACTCGTCCGAGGTTTTCACCAGATGCATATGTGTGTCAAGTTTCATGAAGCTGCCATCATTTGTTCTTGAGTTATCGCGATGACAAGGATGTTCGCTACAGACATACATACATACATACATACATACAGACATACATACATACATACCCACGCCAGGAGTACTGCAATACCCTCAGCCTGATTACATCAGGGGCTGAGGGTAAAAAAGACCATGCTATATTTGTTGCTGTTTATTTTGATTTTTGATTTGTTTGTTGCAAATTTTGTTTTGTTTGTTATTTTTTTCCCATCCGTGTTACATGTGGAGCACCACTTTTTCTTGTTTAATCACGTACTTCTTTATCTTTGTTTACTTGTTATATGAACGTATTCATACGCTAGCGCATGTAGACTGGTGCCGCCCTCTGTGTATCCACACAATGTTCTTGACACTCGGCGGGGGACCAGTCTGTAGCGCATGCACACGATGACCACTCCACAGTGGCGTCAGTTGCTTGAACCATATTGCCCACAGAAAAAAACGATTTACAACCCACAGGAAATGACAACGCATTTCCCATGATCATACCGATCACAGAATAACACAGATAGTTCCCTTTTTGACAATCATTGCCGGTCGGAAATGATTGTCAAAAAGGGAACCATCCGTGTTCCAAAAAAAAGTTTGTTCAATTTTATGGATTCTAGTCGAAATAAATGGGAAATCAGTGAGTGCTTCTCAGTACTGTTAATATTTGACTCACCGGAACGTGTGGCGACAACTAGTGGCCGACGTCGTATGACGTACGAGTTTGGAAGGGTGCTGGACGTTCCGACTCACAGCGTTCTGCCTCAGATGTTCCGCCTCACGACCTGTCCGCCTCACTACCTGTCCGCCTCACATTGCTTGTAATAGACCGAATTTGACTCTCTTTTTTTTTAAACACATCTACATTTTGCAAAGAATATGAATCCTTGTCATATAAAGCTGTATTCTCAAGACGAGGTTAGTAAAACATCGTCATTCGTATATCGTGAGTGATCTGTCAAAGAAACACGATTGGGTCCGGCAAGTTAGCCCGGGTTATCCCGTTTCTGCACGATTGGAGCCGGCGGGTTCTGGTGGAGGAAGGCGGCGGACGCCGACCTCCGCCCCCTGAATACCCTCGGCGAATTTGGCGGAACAAAATATAGAATTGACGTATTTGAACTTACTTTTTTTTAAAACACATCTACATTTGACAAAGCTGTAAATATTCTCAACAAGAGGTTGTTTAAAAGGTAGGTGATTGTGGACTTAATATGAATCTATGGGCCAGTGAGGCGCACGAGTAGTGAGGCGGACAGGTCGTGAGGCGGACAGGTAATGAGTCGCTGGTAGCGTGAGGCGGATCGTCTAGCAGCCGTTTGGAAAGGCAATACAATCAGGCCATGTAATCAGAGAGTACGTAATTTGGACACCTGCAGTGTGTGTTTACCCAGTGGGCTGCGCTGGGGCAGATGAAATTTGATGAACTCTCTCTAGCTGTGAAATGGCCCAAAATAAACAAAAGGTAAATTCACTGCTAGAGATCCTCGAGCTATTCTGTAGCAAGTGTTGCCTGTTGGGTCTTTGTGACAGCCGAAATCACACTTACGCTGTGTCTCTGAAAAACATACAAACCTGAATAAGTTCATCCAGACTTTCCTGTAGGGTGTGACCCAATGTGGTATTTCTGTATAACTGGTAGCTCATTTTCAGTAAAAATTAGACGAAAACGTTTGGAAATTTTTGTGTTTCGTGGTGAAGTCACAGATAAACCGGAAGTCTGGATTCTGCGACCTTGACCGCAGTTCGTCACGAGACTTTACTTGAAGCAGCTACATATTTTGTTTAAGAAGTTAAGATTTCAGATGGGGAATACTCGATACATACAAATTTACAAACATTTAAGATAGCAGTGGAAACATTACTAGGGTCTAGAGATTCGTATAAACAAGCTTTAAAGCAATGCAGTGAAACGAGACTTGACAGTGCCATCAGTAACAGTGGACCAAAATGGCTGAGGGAGGAAGAAATGAGAGAGCCAGTCTGGGAATACACACTAAGAAACATACCAAATATGGCTCAACATCACAGTCTTCATACACTAATGAAACATTCTTGAAACATTATGTTAAACCTCACGAAACAATGCAAGGAATAGCCTTGAAATATAGTGTAACGGTGAGTATTACACTTCAATCTGGGACAAATCAGCTGGTCAAAAACTGGGATGGGTACTTGTGTTGTGAAAGCCCTATTTTTTTATGAAAAAAACAAAAAAAAATTTAATATGCAGCTAAATTGTCTTTTTTATTGATTTCCATTTTGAGACACTCTGAAGAACAAAAATCAAGTATCTTTGGTATATTGGATCGATGATAACCAATCACTTTTGTCGAATTAAATTATAAACACAAAAACAATTTATATAAAATTTAGGTGTTCATATTTGAGTTTAAAATCTGTTACTTGTGTTAAAGCTTAAACTTGTCTTTTTCACACATCTACAATCCAACATAAAATAACCATATGATAGTTTGTGATTTTACTTAATAATTTGTCCATTAGTTTGTATGGAATACCAGTGAAGTCGACACCCAAGTAAAATCGGATGTATATGTTTTGTGTATTGGTACAGGCCAAACACTGAACCATGATATGGTCACATGTTTGAGCTCATATGACCTCAAGTATGTGACTAGACAATTTCAGCTAATCAAAATAGTTCTGGCAGATACATTTTGGTTAATTTCTGAAAGATAGCGTTTATATCACAGTTACATAGCCACATATCATTTCTTGTTTATATCACAGGTTCATGACCACGTATCAATAAAACCTTCCCCAAATCTCTGTTAAACTACCAGTGACCCCCATATATGATGAAAGCTCTAAAAAGTGATTAAAACATTAATTTGATGTTTAATCTCATTATTAAAGTGAAACATTCAAAACAAGCAAAACAGTCTTCAGGCTATATCCAAATATCTTTGATTGGAATTCATAAATTATTGTGAAATTAATTTTACAGCCAACTTTAGCAATATGTAATGATTTCCTCTTATGATTTTATTGGAAAATAAAATGAAATTTTATATAGCAATGATGCCGTTATGAAATCCTTGTATGCTAAACAATAGTCAAATTTGATAAATCACTCAACTTTCAGAAAACTTAAAACATAGTATTATTTAAAATTTCAGATGGAGCAGTTAAAACGTGCCAATGGCATATGGACAAATGACAGTTTATTTTTGCGAGAGTATCTACTCATCCCACTTTCAAAGAGTCCCATGCAAGAAAGTAAATCAATACTGAACGGTGACAGCAGTTCTGTGTCATCAGGTTTAGACAGTTTGTCTGAGGAGATTGTAACTAAAAATGAACTGCGAGCTGAAAAAATGTCTCGTAGTGACAGCAAAACGGGTTCACTCAGTTCAATATCAGAAAACAATGTACCAGAAGTAAATCCAAAAGACTTTCTGAGCAGGTTTGATTCATCACTTGCTCAAATAAGAACAAATGTTAAGAAGCTAGAGGACAGTAGCAGGTGAGTAATGTTATTATATTAATTATTTCTCCTGTATACATAGATTGAAGTGTCTTTTAAAACATATTTTGTTTAACCTGTAGTTTATTTTGCCATTCTGTAAAAAAAAATCCTTTTTGATTTTTTTTACAACTTGTTTACATAGCATCCTGAGATTTTAACAAAAAGTGCAGGTATTTCTTTTATGTATGATCCGAATATTAGATGTAATATATGTAGAATATAATGATAACCTTTGATGAAACTAAACTTTTGTTTGAACTTAAGTCTGTCCACATACACACACACACCCATATATTACCTTCAGCCGACCAGCTTGGCTACAAGAAATATTGTTGGACTATCAAGTTTAACCCCATGGGGTCAAGTTGTACATCCCATGGAAGCCTAATTTGACCTTGACTTGTTTTTCAAGGTCAAAGGCCTCAAAATGTTACCAAAGACTTTGACATTTTGCTATATGTTATCAACGTTTTCAAGATTTATACCACACATTCACCTCATGAAGGCCCATGATTAATACTGTCAAACATGACCTACTTTGAAATATGAGTGCTGTAAATAGCCACTGACTATGAAGGACCATATGATATAATGTTGCTGTTTGAGGAACGGCAGCTGTGTTAATTGTGAAGGTACTATTAAATGATTCTGAAAAAGGTTATCTTGTTATAAAGGAAATTAAGATCCCATAAAAGAAATTCAATTTTGGGTTTCATTTTATTGGTTCCCACAGCCCGAGCATATCTTATTAATAATCAGGACTGTGATATCCATACACACATCCGGTTTGTTGACCAATCATGGCAGTTGAGACAATGGCATTTATTTAGGCCAATGAGAGAGCAGCTAACAAATGATTAACAGAATTGTCCACAGTAACAATTGGGGGAAGCAGCAATCACAATGTGTCTCCATTTCAGCATAGCATAAGATGGCTTTCTCAGTACAACTGAGAAAAAAATTGTTAATTGAATACAGGGTCATTTGGGGCAGCCACAGATTTTCTAGTAAACTATGTGTTTGGGCTCTGTGTGTTAATTTTTCTGTCAATAAAAATGTGTCAAGGTGAATTTTTTAATACAATGTTTTGACATCCACCACGTATCAATAACCATACTGTACAAAACAACATGGTGATTGCCCTTATTTTCTTTAAAGTAATACAAGGATTTAGCTTAAAAACAACCTTATCTGCTCTGATTATATGTACAAAAAAATGTTCTCTGACACATACCAAACAATTTCTTTAATTATTAATACCACAAATCTATCTACATTATGATTAATAAGATAAGAGCTCTCTATTTTTTAGACCAGAAATACTAATATTACACCTTTGCCACTGTTGTGCTACATGGCAAAGGTTAGAAATAGCCAGTTTCTTCACAACTGTGTATGGGTGACAACATTATCTTGATAGAATATTAGTTGTATTAACAGCAGGTTTATAAGGTTACTGGGTATTTCAGAATCTACCAAGTAGAATCTACAAACTACATGGACATTGGTGAGGGCATAGCTGACACTGTAGTTTAGCCCTTGCCACCAGGGGGCTCAAACCCTCTATTCAGGTATGCGCCAATAACAGTTCAAGGCAAATACTAATACATTGCATCAAATAGACAAGGCTATATTAAGTGTAGTACAGAGATGTAAACACACAGAGAGGTCATTACTAGATGTCACCCACAGAGCACATACCCAAACTAACAGCATACACAGATAAGCTTGGATCAATGATTTTCATCTGGGTAATGTTGATTGCATTTTAGACTGAACGCTGTTAAGAAATAGACTTACAATGGTAGCAAAGGGTCAAGGTAATTTTAAAGTTTAACAAAAGAAAATGCTTATATTGTCATATTAAGAAATAAGTTTAATTCAATGGTTGAAGAGCAATTGGCTTTATTTATTTAGTAACATACACAATTTCATATTTATGTTTTACTTTATTATTTATGATTGCCAACAATCATTATTGGCAAAAAGTGTTAATGTTTAAAATGTGTTAAATGACCCTTTTCATTTCAGGATTATTAGGTTTTTCCTCGTTCAACTTGCCCTGTTACCCCAAAAGAAGCTTTCTGCTAATTGCACTAGAACATTATAGTATATATGTAGTATTTGTACTTCAGTTTAAATTATCAATGTTCTCTCTGTATTTGGACACACAATTGCGTGACTTGGAATGATAATCATGAAAAAAAATGATACTGTATATATTGATATATACCGGTAAGCTTCACAAAATCCTCATTATTTAAAGTAGTTTAACCCCTTTCCATCCATATACTGCACTATTACTGGACTACTATGAGGAAAACTAAATTAAAGTCCTTTCTTTGAATCCTTTTAATGGTTCTTGTATATTGTCCACACTACTTCTTGATAACATACATATATAATGACATAACACTGGCATGTGACTTGAACCAAATTGTCATGGTTGAGTCTATTTGCACTGTATTATGCTTAACTAAGGAAATATCAATTACTTAAAGAAAACTTAAGAATAAAACTAAGTGAAAAGATGTTACTGCAAGATCATATTTATATTAGCACAAAAAATAATAATTGATATTACACTATTTCCAAAGAAAGCTCTCCAATGTTAAGGGAGGATCAATTTCTCCCAAAATTATATTTTTCCGCAAAAAATGAAATAAAATAAAATAAATTAATAGTGAACTATTCATCATATTAATTGTAAATTATAGTAGCCAAAACCAAAAAAAGATGTTTTTTTTTGTAACTCTGAAGATAAGATAGGGTTAACTACCACAATATTTTCGATACTACACTACTCTATCAATCTGTAACAGTATAATATTTTACTTGTTGGTATCTCAGCAATGATAAACACATCAAGATATAGTCCATAGCTATTCCCCCTAACATTAGATCATTTGTAAGAAGCTTGTATTTTTTTCAGTTTTTTGTTGGTTAAGAGAAAGGTTTATACCAATCATATGACAGCTTTGTTGAACCACTATGATAATCTAAGATTGTATTTAAGCTTTAGATTAGTTTCCTTCCAAAAGTATTTCCCCCACAATAAAAAAAAAAACTTGCAATATAACAGTTATCTGCATGCTACAGGTATTTGCATGCTACAACATTATTTATCTATTGCCATGGGAGAAAATATCACATGTAGAATATATGTCAACTTTTGTTCTCACAGATACCGGTACATCATGCCACATACTACTGCCACCTGGTGTTTATGATTTTTAAATTGTCAGATTGAAGGTTTTTTAAAAATAACTTCTACCTGCCTGACCCAGTTTTTATTTGGCTCTAACTCCTAAAGAAATCTTACCTGGTCTCTAAAGTGATGAACAAAATCTGAGTTATATGTAAGAAAAAAATCTTCTTCATTTTTCAGTTTTCCAGAAGATGAGACTAATCCACTAAGCCACTTGCCATCAAAGCGATTGTCTCGTTATGCGTCAAGACACAAAAGTCGGAGCCTGGATGTAGAAGACCCCACTGCTGAGCCTGATCTCATGTTCCGATCACACAGCTTCAGATCACGCAAGATTCGGTCCTCACTTGAAAAGTTAGAGAAAGCCCAAGATGAGATGTTTGAATTATAGCACAGATTATTTAATTAATCCATGCTGACATTGTACAATCTAGATAAAAGAGAAATGATCTTCACCGGCCAGTCCTGACATGTACTTGCTCATTTGATGTGTCTTCATGTTATCACCAGAATCATTGTATCATGTTGACCATTATTAGGCAGAATCGTATAGATCAGATAAACAAGAAAAAGATGAACACAAAAAATACAATATGTTAATGTGCTTGCAAGAAAAAATTATGAGAATATTTTCCAATATTCAATTGCTATATTTTATAACAAAATGGAGTGAAGTAAAATTGTTAGTTATTCTTTACAGTTAAAGTTTTTCCCCCATTTTATTCATTTTATATTGGTTTTTTATTGGAGGGCAATTTCTGTTGCTTGCTGTATCACAGTATGTGGGCATTTACACAAAGAGTTCTGGCTTCCACTTGAAATTAATCACAATTCAGTCAGATGTGGCAGATGTGGCAGATATCCTGGACACCTGCATGCCAAGGACTGTATGCCTACAACAAACAAAAAACAAGGATAGGCAGTAGTGGATTGTTTGTATGACCACAGAATGACAATAAACTTTTCCACAGTGCATTGACATGTTGCAAGGTATATAACACTCAGACTGGGTGTGGGTTAATATGTAGAGTGGATTCTGCAATTAGCGTCCGAGTCTGGTTCTTCAATATACTGATTTAAGCAATACACCCCCTTGGAAATATTTAAATACATCAATTGCAAAAGTGCTTCCATAATTTTACACTAATATATTCTGTCCATATAAAAAGCTTAATTTGATGTCAGTGTACTTTCAAAATTGATATGTTTAATAAAAATGAAAAGATATAAAGAAAGAAAAAAACCTATGCCTGCATGCGAGTAACATCTTTAAATAGCACTTTAAAAGATAATGCTATGATAAATGATGAACATGATACAAAACATTAGTTATATTTTGATACAGGTAGGAAATGTAGATATGTTAAAAAGGTGAGGTGCTTGTGATTACAAAGATGGCAGTATGGTCATTAAACAAAAATAGGTTATGTTTTGAGAGGTGCAGCCATTTATTAAAAGAATTTGTCATGCCATCATTTAAGCTATTTCGTTTTGTGAAATCTCAGTATAGTTTAGTTCAGAGATTGATAGTGTGAGGATAGAGTGAAAGGATATGGCATTTAGTGTACAAAAAGTCATGTTATGGCAATTACCAACAGAGAGTTTAAAAAGTTCTTTTTTAATATAATGTATACTTACTGCCAATATGTTTACAGACCTTAGTCATTTGATCATTATCTGCACAGTTCTGCTCTGATTGAAAAGGCTCAACTGGAAAAATTAAATTAGAATTTGGAATTTTTTACCCAGAATTGAGGCAAATATTGCTGATAATCACCTCATATTCAGTTGTATATGAGGAATATTTGGCCTTATGATTAGTAATTTTATATTTCATGTGATATTATTTTGCTTATCATATTCCTACAATACTGCCTAAATATTTGTCCATTGAAAATGCATAACAGTCCCATTTAAAAACATGGGTGATATCACTTATTGTGATGACATATCTAGGAGCTATATTTTGAGGTCATTATGATGTTCTTATATGTTTATAACATTTATAACATTGCTGATGGATCAAAACTACATATGGGTATGATAAACCACTTAGAGGATAGGTATATCCCTGATAGCAGATTTTGGGCCAAAGTCTGTTATTAGGGATATAAGTAGTAATGATAATTTTCAATGTCTATGAGTGTCATAATCAAATGACTTTGGCCTGAAGAACAATTTTGTCCACCTTATTCTGTAATAACTTATTTATCAGTGTCAGATGAAATACCTGTTGATTTTACCTACTGATGTGTGATGTGGTCCACCCAAAAAAAATCTTTTTAAAGCAATGCAACTTCAAAATGAATTTTTTTTTTTTAAATCAAGACTTTAGAAATGTATGACAATGATAGGAATTTAGCCAGTTTCTCCAATATATGCATCCTAAATTGAAATAAAAAAAATATGCTATAAAACTTTATTATCTTTAGGACATACACATCATATATGATGGTCAGGGGTGGGAAAGCTCTGAATGGCGCTAGATTGTAATCTGAATAAGCAAATGGTATGATGTCATACCATTGTTCTGAACTAATCTCACCGAATTGGGTGATTCTGTTAAAAAACAGGTTCATGACTTCTCACAAATGGTATCAAAATTGCATCAAAATCGTCACAAGATTGATCAAATTTCATCATGGTTGAGTAAATGATAGGGTCTAGATAATGTGTAAATTTTCTTTGAGGAATTGTTTATGTTTTGAAGGTAATTTTTGTACCCTCCAGTGTGGATTACTCCTAGTTATGCAATTTTATACACAAATATATGTTATTGATGATCATGCTATTTTTTTCAAAATTTGGATGTAATATTCGACATATGAATATTAAAAGAAATAATTCTTTTAATCTTACCATATGGCATTGCTCACTTGGCTATGTTGTGATTTAGTGTCAGGCTATTCGAATGCATCTGTAATTGACAAGATTATGCTCTGTATTTTTATTAGCATTGGAAGTAGCTTGAAGTGTATGGATAAGTTCAGATCTCTAGTTTGGATTTTTTTGTCTGGTTGTCCCACCCCTGATGATATAAGGAATCTTTTTAAATGTTAGAATGTCATCTACTCTAGGGCTGAAGTTCAACTCATCATGCACTCAGATGAGATCTACATTCTAAGACACACATCACAGATCTCACTACCAGTACTATGAAGATAATAATTGATAGATTCATACATATAATGATTATCCGTGCCATTTATTTTGTGATGTATTCAACTATAAAATTGGTATCTTCATTGATGTATTTGCCCTAATCAGTTTTTAATACTCAATATCCAGTACAATACATGAATTAAGTAGGTGAGAATTTATTTTCATGGACATTGTATTATCTTCAAGCATTTATATATGTGTGTGTATAGTTGATATTTAGTTAAATGGAAAATCTGTGATATGTGACTTATCCTTACTATGATATATATCACTTTATGAACCTTGTAAAAGTATTGTAAAAATATATCCTGAATGGTAACTCTTAGATTTAGGAATAACAGTATTATGACAGTCAATAACTTGCTCACTTAACTATTCTTTATGTTAAGTTAAAGTTTTAATTGGGAGAGTCAAACATAAATTTTTAAAAATTATCATAAAAATAAACCAAAGTGGAGGGAGTTATGGAGTAACATTTTGTTATCAGAACCGGAACCATCTCCGAGAGAAACGTTTGTTGTTATTATTGATAGATTGCATGACATATCAAGTACACGCGTGTTAAGTCAGGGACAAGTTCATGTTCGGGTAGGTATCAATTGCAAAGGTTGGATTGTCATCTTACCTTTGATCAATGTTAGCATATGTTGTTAGGATCATGACGATATTTGAAAATGTTATTCTTGAGTCATTGAACACAATTTCAATCTTATTTCAGATTTTACATGTTTTTATCATTAGTTTCATGTTTTTGTTTCATGCTTTTTGCTTGGATACAGACAGAAATATGAAAGGCTAAACTATCCCGGCAGGTCAGGGTTATAAAAATTGCATATCAGAACTATGGACAAACCAAATAAATGCATATAATTAGGTTTGACATCTTTACATTTATTCATTGTTATTTGAATTTAAGGTATACAGTGACTCATTAACTTTAAGGTATTTTGGAGTATCTACGTGTATAAATGTAACATTTTCATTAATTTAAGTTTGAGAATTACATAAGAAGTTATGCTAGAACAAAATGTGTCACATCTTAAGAAAATTGGAATAAACACTGCCATTTCATTTAAAAATAATGTTCCATACAGCATCAACATCATGCGTTGATTCAGTAATTACCATGATATTAGAGAAAGGGTGTGATCTGTGGAAAAAAAATGATTTCTCACAAATGCAAATTTATAATAAGTTTGTATTAACTGTTTAGTTCCACATAATATGAACATTTTTGTAAAATAAGGGACAATTCACGCTTAAGTTGATGGGAAAAATTTAACGAAATTTAGGGTGGACCCATATGTGTTTTGGAAACCCACAAATAAGATATGATTACGATGTATCTAATATAACTTATGTCAATAATAAAGGGTCACTCACTTAGTTGCACCTTAAATGATTCAAGGTAAATGTTTAAACCCAAACAATTAGAATATAACTGCAGTTCTTAGAAAAAAATGTGAAATGATGTTTTTACGACCCTTTCAGCAACTATGGCCATATCAGGTCGACTTTCAAGCCTTTTACCCAGTGTGAAAGTAACACTACTGGCAGTGGGAGTTGAACCCACCACCTCCCGTCCTCCACTTATGTAACCAACAAAGGCACAGATCCTACACTCTACCAACTGTGCTAGTGGGGTTGGTCTGTAGTTCTTAGACCTCCTGCTCATGGACCATAAATCATTCAGAGAAAGGGGGGTAAGATGTATTGGCAAGACCCTTTGTTGGGGAAATAGATAACGAGATATTGGTTCTGCACAGGAAATACTTGAGATTTCTCTTTTTTTCCAACCCCTGAATTACTGATGGTCTACCTTGTGTTATTTCAAATTTACGCTGACCATAATAATGACAGCAAATTTTCATGTTGATACATGTTGGCACATGTGACTAAACTTTGACCTTGATGTATTATTGGCTGCAAGGAAGAAGGCAGAAGTGAGTGCACAATGTAGAACTTTTACATCTACCCTAATGTTGCAGAGCAGATATCTTCTTTTGAAATAATGATAATCATGACAAGAATCACTGAGTGAAATACTGTGTGCCTTTCTAGCTCAGTCACTGACCAAGCCTGAGTTCTGTTATACAGGCAGGTCCAACCCACTGTGTGTATGGACAATATTGTTTGTAGTAGATGCATTGTATAAATGTGTAATATAAACCTGTTATTGTAAATAAAAGTATAATGACCAAACTATTTTGAGGTATGTTTTAGTTTTCAGTTTTGGTGACATTGTCAGTTAGGTAGGAGATGGGGGACTTTTTGTCATTCCATATATCCATCAACTTGGAGTTTTTTGAAAATATTCTCAGTACATGGAGAAGATTATCCTTTGAACAATTTAACATTCAAATCTACCAGAGAATATACAAGTGTGAGCAAACCCTTTCCATTTAAAGGGGGGAAGATCTTGGGTCTCAAAAATCTGGATGGTGTTCAAAACCTAAGAAAATTATGGGACAAAGTGGATCACACTGTACTTGTACCAGAGGCACACGCAAACTATTATAATAGGTTCACCATGTCGCCCTCTGGTGGAGTTTGGTCCTGGATAAGACGCTCAGAGCTGCCATCGATGGGGAGTATTTTCACCTGGAATTTAATTGTTCAACATGACGACCCCGGGGTCATGCAGCCCTTTATGGATTCTGATGGGTCTATAAGATACACAAGCAAATGTCAGAAAAGAAAGATAATTGATATGGCTACATGGCTTGAGGCATGGAACATTTACGTAAATAGGATGATTCGGGTCCACAGTATTCAATTATATGAACAATTTAGTATTTACAAGGGAAAATGTGCAGATTTCAGCAAAAGATACACGTGGAATGCTATCACAGCTCTGGACATCCGTCACCTGGTAATGATGGGCAGCAAGACCCCCGGGGCAAGACCATGGCCTTCGCGGAGATTCATACTCGACGCCACGATGGTGAAGACCTCAGCCCCACGCTGCCCGTGCTGTTAAATGTACGATCACGTCCACCCAAGCGAGTGTCCTTTTCATATCAGTTCCCTGTAGCTGGGGACTGCAAGCCAGGCGTTTGAATTGCAGAAGAAGATAAGGTATGAAGCTCTGGAGGTCATCTTTCTGGCCAAGCCAATGGAGGAGCAGCGAGCCTACCTCCACGGAACACTACAAGCCAGATGTGTGTGAACTTTGGTACTTATTCACTATTGACAGTTCATTATTCAAACTTTTTCCTAGATATGTAGTACACTATGTCAACATGTCAGATTTCCAAAATTGTTCCAAATATGACCGTGCTGGATTTTGTGCCATATTATCAATGTCTAGACACGTCTACCAAGTAAGTCTAAGGCCCCAGTAATCAATCAAAATTACTTTGTATATTCTCATATCACCCGTATTCTCATATCAACTCATATCACCCAGTATGCTTTCACAAATATGATGTAATTTAGGCTTTTAGACTTCCCCAGGGGGAATGGGCAACTCCACTGAACTCAGGATCATGCTCCCATATTGGGGGTCTAGACACAATCTAGACATGTCTACAAAGTGTGTCTAAGGCCCCATTACTCAATCAGAATTACATTTAGTACTCTCGCACCTCATATATACCAGTGAATATGCTTTATAAAAATAATGTATTTTCTACTTTTAGACTTCACCAGGGGAAAAGGTTCACTCCAATGTACTCAGAATTATGTTATGATATTGAGGGGTCTAGACATATTCTAGACATGTCTATCAAGTATGTCTAAGGCCACATTAGTAAATTACAATTCCTTTTAGTACTCTCGCACCTCATACCAGTCATTAAGACGAGTATATTCGTCAGGGGAAAAGGACTACTCCATTAACTCAGATTTATGCTCTCATATAGAGGGATCTGGACATTTAGACAAGTCTAAGGCCCCATTACTCAATCAAAATTACTTTTAGTACTCACACACCTCATACCAGTCACACATTTTATAAAAATGATGTTTTTTCGACTTTTAGACTTCACCAGGGGAAAATAGCTATTCCAATGAAATCAGGATTATGCTCTCATCTTGAGGGGTCTAGACACAATCTAGACACTTCTATGTCTAGATACTTCAATGTCTAAGACCCCATTACTCAATCAAAATTACTTTTAGTACTCTCTCATCTCATACCAGTGAGTGTGCTTTATAAAAAATAATGTATTTTCGACTTTAAAACTTCACCAGGGGAAAAGGTCCACTCCATTTTACTCAGAATTAGGCTCTGATATTGAGGGGTCTAGACATAAGCTAGACAGGTCTACCAAATATGTGTAAGGCCCCATTACTCAATCAAAATTCCTATTTTGTATTCTTACAACTCATATCACTCAGTATGTGTTTTTATAAAAATGATGTACTTTAGACTTCACCAGGGGAAAACGGCAACTCCATTGAACTCAGAATTATGCTCTCATATTGAGGGGTCTAGACATAAACTAGACAGGTCTACCAGATATGTCTAAGGCCCCATTAGTCCAAAATTCCGTTTAGTACTCTCCCACCTCTTACCAGTCATTAAGACGAGTATTGTGACTTTGTCAGGGGAAAAGGGCTTCTCTATTTAACTCAGATTTATGCTCTCATATTGAGGGATCTGGAAATAGTTTAGACATGTCTAGTGTAAGGCCCCATTACTCAATCAAAATTACTTTTAGTATTCTTACAACTCATATCACTCAGTATGTGTTTTTATAAAAAGTACTTTTATTTAGTAAATTACTAAAAGTGTATCTCAGTGTCTTTTCATGTTATATATATGTTCATATTGATAGAAATTAAATTGCTAATCCACAATCTGTGAAGGCTTCCTTCCCCTTTAATAATTGCAAACAGTTTATATTAATTGCCGTAATTAGTTTTAAAACTAATTTTGGATAGACAAATCTGTATATATTATTTATTTCCATAATTTCTGATTTTTGTACAAGTGCTCTGAGATTTAGGCAGAAAAATGAATCAATAGTAAGTTTTCAAACACCAAATTTAATGACTGGATGGTATAGAATAGAAATACTCACACGTTAAGTTCACGAAAGTAAAATTATAAACTGTGTGCGTGAATTATTAATGTTCTCATCCAAGGGTGTAATTTCACTTTCATCCCTTTATAGTTATTTGTATATGATAGAAGAGAGAATTGACATTGCATTGATCCAACAATTCCGGCAAGATTTTAGCTTTTTAGATTCCCAATAATAGAACCATTCAGTCTTTGACCTACTCCTAGACATAAGCAAATGGGATTGAAAATGTATTTTGTTTTTTTTCCTTGCTACATAATTTGATGTGCATCAAAACAATGTTGACTAAGTATCCACCAATATATATTTTACGTACCAGGCAAAACCTGTTTCAGGAATGATGCTAACACTTATGATGCTCAGCAACCAGTGCATGTGTTAACAGCAAGCACACCAGAAAGGGACAGAGCCGTTGCATATCTGACTGCTTCCAAAACTGGAGTAGAAATGATTATATAAAAGAAATCATTAGCCACCAGAAGTGAACATAAGATATTATTTGAACCAAAAAAGGAGAGTATCAGACAAGTTAGGCTAATTTATCATCACACAGGCGTAAAGAAAGGGATTTAGTGAATCCACTATCGATCAAATGACAACAATTGACCAGATATACAAATATTGCAGTAAAATCTTAAACGTCGACAGTCACAACACTGCGACCTTAAACTTGTGCCACAAGTCTAATTGGAATGCAACTTGTAAGTCGAGACATCTGATCCCAATGTCACACTTTTTGCGGATTATCATATTTGATCATACATTTCGATTTTCATATTTTCGATGAAAATAAATTAAATTCCATTTCATATGTTCCTGAAGTATTAAACTCCAAGATATGTTCCAGCACAAATCCTCGTTCATCCAATATAAATTCGGTCCACGGGTACAATGTGCGATACCAATTTACTTGTTCAGTTCTTGTATAAATAATACATACAAATTGGCTTGGATTTACATTCTCTGTTGATTCAACATGTGCCCCTGGGTCTTTTTTTGTTTTGTTAGACTTATATTGATGTGAGACATTTTCTCCTGTGAAGCAACTGGCGTTTGTAGCAATTTATGTGGTAACTTTGGGGTGTAAGTTGGCAATAAAGGTCATGCCGGCGCCGCACCCTGCATTGCTCGAGTCCTCTCTCCAATACATTATTAGGCAGGAGAGAACATCATGTGGCTTGGAGAACAATTATTGAGATTATTAAATGATACTGTCACGTGACAGAAATGATCCACTGACACGTTGTCCATTCAGGAGAAGTGTTGATATCATAACCAGAATATGTTGGTATTATATCAATAAGCAATGCCCACTTTGAATTCTGCCTCGAATAGGAATTTTGAATTTAGATTAATCCTTTTCCTATTTGACTGCGTTTATGAAGCGAAAAGTTCCAGTCATTAGGCATTTGATTTGCATTCAGGAGTGACAAAAATGGAACTGCTTCACTGATCATCATTTCAGGAACCTGATATTAATCAAGAGATGATGAATTCATTTTGCTATTGCGATTTGTTGAAACATTTTGAATCCCACAATAGTACAATGATGACCCCCTCCAATAACAAAATAATGAGAAACGAAACTTTTTCTCTGTTCCCAAGCAGTGTTTTATGTCGCTGCACGATTGTGAAATATAATTGGAGATCTCAAGTTTCCTTGTGTGTGAGTTGAAGCCGTCAACTTGACACTGAGAGACAAGTACATGGGTGCTATCCTTTCAGCAATTAGAGAAGCGGGGTCCAACCTTGGCTTGAAACGTGAGAAGAACTGTCTGGCTCTGTGGCATTTGACAAGATCTCAACAATGGAATCACTTCATAATTATCGTGCTCATTTGGGCTCTTATCACGGAATATGGATTTACATGTGATTTGTAGTTGCATCACAAGAGAGCGAGGATGTGTGTGCCAAAGTGGGAGGAGCTGTGCTTACAGTCATTTAACACTCAGCGGGTCAGCGCCGTCGGCTGAAAAAGCATTGGACAAGCTTAAGAGCAACGAAAACATAACACTTGACAGTGCTTTCGTCCGATTTTACCCGATTTGCCTGACTTGACTAAGTGTATTTCTATAATATTGCTGCACAGTTGGAGTAATTAGCAGCGCATAAAATTAGTTATATGTTTGATCTTGTTCCTGGAAGTGGGGTGGAAGTCGGGTAATTGGCCAGTGCAGTGAGGCCACTTGATACCAGGTGGCAATTGGTTGGAGCTGTAATCTCACATCTGACCCTTTATTTGTATCACACATATGCCAGTGAGGGGTCCCATAACTTATTGCAAAATTGAAAACACCCACACCTTAACAAGGAAGGTGATATAATACCACATAAGCCTGGCTTATATATAGTTTTTATGATAGCAAGGAGAGCAATGACAGAGAGGAGGGATACCAAGTCAAGGCAGGGAGACTATCCTGGGATGAGTTCTCCTGCACCAACTTCCACCACTCCCAACGCCACACCCGCCCTTATGAAATTATCCAGGTAAGGGCCGTTTTCTATTATTGATGACTCTAGCATTATTCAGTTAATTTTGTTTCATTTGTTTGTATTTTAGATCTGCAGTCATAAGTGTTTGGCTTACTTATTACACATTCCTGTGTATGTTGACATTTGTACTTACACCAATGTGTCACGTAAATAGTTGAACCAATCTATTGAACCAATCTACAATCGGAACATTTGGAACAATTTCCATGTTTTTGTATATTACAGATTTAAAAATAAGTATGAAAAAGATAAATATACTAAGGGGGTTCGATTTTGAAAAATAATGAATAAATATTCAGAAATATGAGCGGTGGCATAATTTATAATTTTCAAATCTAATATCTAAATTTGAAAAAGGAACCTTTTTCAATTTGGCAAGTTGCAAGGCGGCCATTGATCTTTATCACAGTTAGATTAATACAACTTTAAACCACGATCACCAATTCAATGAATAGAATATGAAAGTGTGTTATACAGTGTTATGATGTTATTCTTTGGGAACTCCCTGGGGGACTTTATTATTGAGATTATCATGATTAATTTGGCGACATATTGGAATTTCTAGACAGTTATTCTATTTGATGTATTAATTGGAGTGTGCCACATTCATCCGACCAACAATGTTGCATTTAATCGTAATCATACGGATTTTAAATATTTCAACAAACATTTTACACTTACACACAATGTTTTCATTCTAAAAAACTCGCTAGTCATAGTTTTTCATAATCATCATACAAATAGCGAGAAGATTGTGTTTTGTCATTGACTAATACTTGCATGTATATAAGCACATTCACTGATAATGAACTGTAGGGAAATTGGTTATATTTATTATGTTTTGTGGTGACTCCCCAATGCACTAGGCCCAGGGATCGCTACAGAACACATGTTCTAACCGTAGAGCGCGCTTTGTGGCTGTATGCTGGATTGTAAGAAAGGCCTTCCAAATTTGACACTGATATTTTTCCATTCCAAGACTTCTCTTATTACCCTTTGGACAATCAAATTATATGAATCTTCGATAAGAAATATCAAATATCTCACTTTCATCATTTGGAAAACTCAAATATAGGCCAATGGCCTAAGACCTATGCTGATCATTGTTTTTTTTTAATGTTTTGGAACATTCTCTGTAAATTGCTTCATCAATGATCATTTAGATCCTTTTCCGGAGCAAATTTGCGCAGATGATAATTTTGACCAATCAAAATACATGTTACACATCAAATTTGACCCCCAATTTGTTACCTCAATTTTCTTTGGCAAAAATCTATAATATTATTCAAAACGGTAGCTTCCTTGATAACTTAGTGATAGCTATTACATTTTTGAAAAAAAATCATAACAACATGGAAAAAGATCTGAGCCGAATGGAAAATATATAGAATTGGTTACGTGAAAATATGTATCTTTCCTATTAATAGCTTTATAAGAACTTCACCCAGTAGTTTGAGTAGTTGCAAATGCCACATCCACAGGATACGCCACCCAGAGACTGCCCCATATCCCACTTACTAGTTTGACATTGTCACGTTTACCATCCAACATTCATGACAACATTTTCTCTGAGAATTTTTGCTCATAAGCAATCCAAAGGTCAAAATGTCATTTGAAAGTAAGAAATATGGAAAATCTTAGTCTTAATTTATGATTTTCATGGATCAGATTTTGGTCAAATGCAGTGTACCAAAGCAAAGTACCGTATACTACGGGCTTTAAAGTCAACAATGTCATTAAAGGATCCTCAGCAGTCATGATGTGTCTGGTATTTGACACCTATAAGGACATGGAATAATATGACGCTTCCTGTTTATGTGTTTTAAATGTATTTAAAAGTTAACCGCTTCATTGATGCGTGTATCATTATGTGTCTGGTATTTGATACGAACCTGGAGTAATTACCGGTACTCCAAGATACGAATAGGGACATGGAATAATGTGACGCTTCCTGTATATGTTTTTTAAATGTATTTAAAGTTAACCGCTTCATTGATTTGTGTATCATACAGCTATAATATTGATGGTACGAGGTTTTGATGCAATCTGCGACCAACTTTTGATCATCTTGATTTTGGTGCTTCCACACCTTGGCAAGTGTCACACATTTTTTTAACGAAATACAATTGGTTCAAATGCTTTTCACGCTCTCCTCGACTTCAATTTATTATATGTACAAATACATATCTAGATGCTCAACACTTAAGCATTTGCATAATATGGCTAGCAAATGACTCATCTATATATGTGATCAATACCCCATAAGAGGTATTGATTTGATAGCAACAACACCACATATATATCATACATGAACCTTCACAGCAAAGAAAAGGCTGATAAGAGGAGGTATTGGTAAAGTAAAATAATTAAAACCTTACATTTCTAGAAAGTACTGTTTCTTGCAGTATAGCTGAGTCTGTATGTACTGTTACTTTCCTTTTGTTCATAAATCATCCAAATCTTAGAAATGAAATAGAAAAATAAGAAAGTAAAGGACTATTTTGAAGTTACTTTTGAAAAAATCCAAATAACCTACTCATATTATGGTCACCCTCCTATGCAACAAATATCAGATTACTTTTGGCTAGTTATTTCTTTAAATTTCTTTAAATCGCTCAAAAAGGTCTTCTAACTAAAAATAAGGGTCAATTACAAACAATATTAGTTATGGGCCCCCTGCAGTGTTCGAGGATCCGTCTTCAAAGCGGATGCTGATCACCTCAAAACTGTCTGTCAGCTCGGAAGGTCCCATGCCAAGCATGGACAATATTACTCTGCATGGCGAGGTAGAGTCACATAGATATAAGTCCTGGATCTACTACTAATAATAATATAATAATAACGATTTATATAGCGCTATATCAGACTGGGTCTGCTCTAAGCGCTTAAGTGCTCTACTATGGAGAGAGTAGAGTATGACAATATCCACGCTGATACAATGAAATGAATATGCATACTGAGGTTACTGGGACAATGTTTTGAATGGACAGAGAATGAGTGAGACTGAGGGCAGTGCTTTGGTATTAGATGGATATCAATGGATAATGATCTGTACCGAATAGTGTAGTAAAGTGAGAGACAGTGCGTGCTTCAGAACCCAACTAGTTTGACACATAACATGATAAAACTATAATCTTGATCTGTTCCTAGGTATGCCAATAAAGATAGTATGTGTTGACTCGGCTGAAATCATCCTATTGCACAAAATCCACTCAACAAATATAAGATCATAACTCTGTTGATGTCACATAAGCCGTATGGTGAATGGCGTTTGTTAATCTATGGAAAATAACACGTAACTGATTTGCACACCGTCATTCAGAGGCACGTGCAAAGGTGTACCACCTCGCCCTCTGGTGGAGAATGACGGATTTGTGGTCCAAAAATAAATGGACAGCAATGATAAACAGTAATGTAGGGTTCATTATGATAGAAAGTACTGGAGGTAACTGAGGATTGTTGTTAACTATGTATGTTGAGAAATCCTCGGGAAAAAAATGTATGTTAGCATCGAGTAAAAGCCAATTAACAATACCTCATAAGATTTATGAGGTATTGGAATTAACCAATGTAGCTGTATAGATACTGAAAGAAACTGAAAGTTAGTTAAGAAAATTGTCTGAACTGACGTCGACAGATATGTCCTCAGAGGATCGGAATACCAAACAACGTTTACCATCATTTGTACTTTTATGTTTCCTGAGTATAAAAAATCAATCAATCAATCAGCCAACCAACCAACCAACCAACCAACCAACCAACCAACCAACCAATCATTCAATCAATCAATCAATTCTCTTAAAGATTAGATTCTTACTGTTATCTTTTCCACCTGATTTTTAGTTTTAGAGTATCGGGATTATTTTAAGGTATTTTTTCAATCGTGAGTATGCCATTTTTGTAATCTTTACTGTACTCCCACAAATATAACCATGTTATAGCATGCAAATGCCAAATGTCATAATAACGTTTCACGTAAGCAAGCCACAAGTGAAAAGTGAATACCATTCTGGGGTGTATGTACGTCATCAATGTGTGCACCATGCACTGTGATCCACAAAATCTACCCGTACGATTTCTTGAACCGGTAGATGGCACATGTGTACTTATACGAATCAGGTACATTTAAGAAGGAAAAAGTCTTACTGTTGAATACTTACTAACTTATCAATCATATTCATTTGATTTTTAAAACAGTGTATGTTTCAATAGCACATATCATTACGCATTTTTGAGCCACAGTTAACTATTGTGCTATCAAATTCCTTGAATGTGCATATTCTGTTTGACAATATTAAATTGTCATAAAACAACAAAATTAACAACACTATTAGTCAAATGTTTCAGTTAGATATATGTATATAAGAAATGTGAGAATTCGTTGGTTCTGGTGGAAATATCTTCCTCTTCCTTAGACTCTTGAGATCCTTCCACCAGAACCAACTTGAGAGATCTGCCTCGCTGATGAATTTCCCAGTGCATGCGTCGTACAGTAATTATTGGCAAGGTAGCTCTCGGGCATGTCCCAGTACAAATGTATGAACAATACATGGACAAACCAGGAAAACATGGTATAGCAAAGCTTTAATTGTATTTTCCTTACTTCTCATGTGAATAGTATGAATGCGGGTAATCATGTTTCAACATGGGTCAAACTTTATATTTGGCCTTTTGTGTTGTAAAATGCACTCCGGGAAACATGTCACAGAAGTATGATATTTATCAATCAATTTAGATTCAGGCATTTTATCACAATGAGTGACATATTACTTTGTTTTCACATAATATTTCGGGTGGTTTTCACAACTGAGAAGTCCATTTAGATGTTGCCAAACAATGACAAAGCATTACTTCATCCAAATTGAAGTAAGTCTGAGAAAAACATGTTTTGCTTCACAATAAGGTACATGCCGCCTGGGGTAGCCTCCTTCGCTTAACCCAATCCTTGGCTCTCACTATATTCAGTTATGTTAGATTTATGTATTGAGAAGTGCATGTAATGGAGGAGGGGACACAATTTATCATATCTTGGTAAAATGAGACAGATATAGGAATGGCTGATTTTTTAAGGTTAGTACAAAGACGGTCACGTTGTCCCCATAACCTGCCAAGGCGTCGATATTTCTCTGTGATCTATGGATTTAGAATAATCTGATACAACCTTCTATGATATTTTAATGAAATCATCAAATGTATATTTCATACATGATGATAAAAGCTGTATATTATCTGAGTTATGAAAACATAATTATTGATTTAAAAAAAGATTTAACCTCGTTCTTATTGAATATCTTTCAAAATGTGTAATGGCTAAATTCGTGAAAGAGACGATCCATATATCAAAGTGACTCCATCAAAAGAACATATTCATAATCTTCGGAGTAAATCAACCTTTAATGAAATGTTATACTTGCGAATTTGATTTGATTAATATTAAAGTGGCTTTTTATGAGCTTCATAGAATGGACTTCCTGTTATGGAATATACTATAAACGTGGAACTAATATCATTGTTAAAAGAGATGACTGTGGTTAAGATGGTGGTCATGTGTTTACTTTATTTGTTCTGTCAATGAACAATAAAATAGAGTAAAAAACTGATAATTTTTTATACCTAGACAATAGTCTTCCATTACACATAGATGGTAATTATTTACCCCTTAACAAAATGTGCACTTTTTTTCATATAAAAATTTGTCATCTTCAGCTGATACAAATGCACTTGTTGCTGGTCTCATCTAGAGACGGAACGCGGTCTCACCTGTTACTGGCTTACATCTACATCTATAAGTTTACTTGGCAAAACCAATTGGCATCCCGCTGAGAGTGCAAGTTTGCACTAAGGGGTGCAGCTGGTACACACCAGCTGCTTGTTGCCAACCTTTATACTCTGGCCAGGGAGTTCCTGAAGGATGCCGAACTACCTGGTTCCAATGTAGTAAATTTAGGGGGAAGATTATTCCAGTCAGTCACTGCCCTTGGAAAATAGCTGTATTTATAAGGGTCAAAGCTTGTCGCCATTTCGATGTAGCGATTTCCATTTTTTTCCATGTAGGAGCTGATTTCATTTTGACATGTTCTGGAAGTTTCAAAGCTATTTCACCATGTATAGCCTTGTACAATAAAACCAGCCTCTGTGTCCTTCTTCTCCCTGCTAGTGAATCCAATTTTAGGTCTTCCATGATTTTTGTTACAGTGCCTGTTTCTCTCTTCCAGTTGCCAGACACAAATCTAGCAGCTCGTCTTTGAACTGATTCTATGCGGTCTATATCTTTTTTGAGGTAAGGGTCCCACACACTTGATGCATATTCTAAGTGAGGGCGCACAAGTGTATTGTAGGCAGCCTCTTTGATATTTCCTGGGCACATATTGAAATTTCTTCCTACAAATCCCAGTACTTGATTTGCTTTGCAGACAATGTTGTTGATATGTTCATCCCATTTCATATTTGTTTGGAGCTCAACTCCCAGGTATGGATGATGTTCAACATGTTGCAAGATGTGACCATTTAATGTAGATTTTCTTGTATCAAGAGCTTGGCTTTTTTTCTTGCAGCTCAGGGTGTAGCATTTGTTAGCATTGAAGTCCATTTGCCACTCACTTGACCATTCCTTGAGCATATTTAGGTCTTCTTGCAGTTTTACTATATTCTATATAGGAGGCTGTCATCAGAAAAGAGCCTTAGGGAAAACTATTGACAAGGATAATGTGTTCATGTCTCACATGCTGTCTGCAGTGTAAAACCAAACACCAACTGAATTTCTAGTAGTATCTAATTTATAACTCAGCAAATAAAAATGTCAACTAGAATTTGTCAAGAATTGTCAAGAAATGGATCTCTTCCCCAATGTAACTTACAAACCAACATTGGCTGATATCTTGGCTTGTAGTGAACATATTTTCACTCTGAAAAGACCAAACAGTATCTAAACAACCTCAGGATCATGGAAATATAGATATCTAAGAGATCTGAATGTTGAATAGTACCATAAAAGTGTAAAAAACGGCAGGCGGGATTTACACAATTTTTTGACATTTTATACCCTCTCATGTCACTTACAATCCAAAATTTGCTTATATCTTAGTTTGCAGTGAACATATTTTCACTCTGAAAAATCCTAACAGTATCTAAAGAACCTCAGCATCATGGAAATATAGATATCTAAGAGATCTGAATGTTGAATAGTACCATAAAGGTGTAAAAAACGGCAGGCGCGATTTTAATGTTTTATACCTTTTTTGTCACTTAAAATTCCCATCCAGGATTTGCTAATATCTTGGCTTGTAGTGAACATATTTTCACTCTAAAAAGTCCTAACAGTATCTAAACAACCTCAGGATCATGGAAATATAGATATCTAAGAGATCCGAATGTTCAATAGTACCACAAAGGTGTAAAAAATGGCAGGCGCGATTTTAATTAATGTTTTATACCATTCTTGTCACTTCCCATCCAGGATTTGCTAATATCTTGGCTTGTAGTGAACATATTTTCACTCTGAAAAGACCAAACAGTATCTGAACAACCTCAGGATCATGGATATAGAGATATCTAAGAGATCTGTATGTTAAATAGTACCATAAAGGTGTAAAAAACGGCAGGCGCAATTTTAATGTTTTATATCTTTCTTGTCACTTCCCATGCAAGATTTGCTAATATCTTGGCTTGTAGTGAACATATTTTCACTCTGTAAAGTCCTAACAGAATCTAAACAACCTCAAGATCATGGAAATAGAGCTATCTAAGAGATCCGAATGTTGAATAGTACCATAAAGGTGTAAAAAACGGCAGGCGCGATTTTAATGTTTTATACATTTCTTTTCACTTCCCATCCAAGATTTGCTAATATCTTGGCTAGTAGTGAACATATTTTCACTCTGAAAAGTCCTAACAGTATCTAAACAACCTCAGGAACATGGAAATAGAGATATCTAAGAGATTTGTACAGTAAATCGTACCATAAAGGTGTAAAAAACGGCAGGCGCAATTTTAATGTTTTATACCATTCTTGTCACTTCCCATCCAAGATTTGCTAATATCTTGGCTTGTAGTGAACATATTTTCACTCTGAAAAGACCAAACAGTATCTAAACAACCTCAGGATCATGGAAATAGAGATATCTAAGAGATCTGTATGATAAATAGTACCATATAGGTGTAAAAAACGGCAGGCGCAATTTTAATGTTTTATACCATTCTTGTCACTTCCCATCCAAGATTTGCTAATATCTTGGCTTGTAGTGAACATATTTTCACTTTGAAAAGCCCTAACAGTATCTAAACAATGTCAGGATCATGGTAATATAGATATCTAAGAGATCTGAATGTTGACTAGTACCATAAAAGTATAAAAAAACGGCAGGCGGGATTTACACAATTTTTTGACGTACATTTTATACCCTCTCATGTCACTTACAATCCAAGATTTGCTTATATCTTAGTTTGCAGTGAACATATTTTCACTCTGAAAAGTCCTAACAGTATCTAAAGAACCTCAGCATCATGGAAATATAGATATCTAAGAGATCTGAATGTTGAATAGTACCATAAAGGTGTAAAAAATGGCAGGCGCGATTTTAATGTTTTATATCTTTCTTGTCACTTCAAATCCAAGATTTGCTAATATCTTGGCTTGTAGTGAACATATTTTCACTCTGAAAAGACCAAACAGTATCTAAACAACCTCAGGATCATGGAAATAGAGATATCTAAGAGATCTGAATGTTGAATAGTACCATAAAGGTGTAAAAAACGCCAGGCGCGATTTTAATGTTTTATACATTTCTTGTCACTTCCCATCCAAGATTTGCTAATATCTTGGCTTGTAGTGAACATATTTTCACTCTGAAAAGTCCTAACAGTATCTAAACAACCTCAGGAACATGGAAATAGAGATATCTAAGAGATTTGTACAGTAAATCGTACCATAAAGGTGTAAAAAACGGCAGGCGCAATTTTAATGTTTTATACCATTCTTGTCACTTCCCATCCAAGATTTGCTAATATCTTGGCTTGTAGTGAACATATTTTCACTCTGAAAAGACCAAACAGTATCTAAACAACCTCAGGATCATGGAAATAGAGATATCTAAGAGATCTGAATGTTGAATAGTACCATAAAGGAGTAAAAAACGGCAGGCGCGATTTTAATGTTTTATACATTTCTTGTCACTTCCCATCCAAGATTTGCTAATATCTTGGCTTGTAATGAACATATTATCACTCTGAAAAGTCCTAACAGTATCTAAACAACCTCAGGATCATGGAAATAGAGATATCTAAGAGATCTGTATGATAAATAGTACCATATAGGTGTAAAAAACGGCAGGCGCAATTTTAATGTTTTATACCATTCTTGTCACTTCCCATCCAAGATTTGCTAATATCTTGGCTTGTAGTGAACATATTTTCACTTTGAAAAGCCCTAACAGTATCTAAACAATGTCAGGATCATGGTAATATAGATATCTAAGAGATCTGAATGTTGACTAGTACCATAAAAGTATAAAAAAACGGCAGGCGGGATTTACACAATTTTTTGACGTACATTTTATACCCTCTCATGTCACTTACAATCCAAGATTTGCTTATATCTTAGTTTGCAGTGAACATATTTTCACTCTGAAAAGTCCTAACAGTATCTAAAGAACCTCAGCATCATGGAAATATAGATATCTAAGAGATCTGAATGTTGAATAGGACCATAAAGGTGTAAAAAATGGCAGGCGCGATTTTAATGTTTTATATCTTTCTTGTCACTTCAAATCCAAGATTTGCTAATATCTTGGCTTGTAGTGAACATATTTTCACTCTGAAAAGACCAAACAGTATCTAAACAACCTCAGGATCATGGAAATAGAGATATCTAAGAGATCTGAATGTTGAATAGTACCATAAAGGTGTAAAAAACGCCAGGCGCGATTTTAATGTTTTATACATTTCTTGTCACTTCCCATCCAAGATTTGCTAATATCTTGGCTTGTAGTGAACATATTTTCACTCTGAAAAGACCAAACAGTATCGATCTAAACAACCTCAGGATCATGGATATAGAGATATCTAAGAGATCTGTATGGTAAATAGTACCATAAAGGTGTAAAAAACGGCAGGCGCGATTTTAATGTTTTATATCTTTCTTGTCACTTCAAATCCAAGATTTGCTAATATCTTGGCTTGTAGTGAACATATTTTCACTCTGAAAAGACCAAACAGTATCTAAACAACCTCAGGATCATGGAAATAGAGATATCTAAGAGATCTGAATGTTGAATAGTACCATAAAGGTGTAAAAAACGGCAGGCGCGATTTTAATGTTTTATACATTTCTTGTCACTTCCCATCCAAGATTTGCTAATATCTTGGCTTGTAGTGAACATATTTTCACCCTGAAAAGACCAAACAGTATCTAAACAACCTCAGGATCATGGATATAGAGATATCTAAGAGATCTGTATGGTAAATAGTATAAAGGTGTAAAAAACGGCAGGCGCAATTTTAATGTTTTATATCTTTCTTGTCACTTCAAATCCAAGATTTGCTAATATCTTGGCTTGTAGTGAACATATTTTCACTCTGAAAAGACCAAACAGTATCTAAACAACCTCAGGATCATGGAAATAGAGATATCTAAGAGATCTGAATGTTGAATAGTACCATAAAGGTGTAAAAAACGGCAGGCGCGATTTTAATGTTTTATACATTTCTTGTCACTTCCCATCCAAGATTTGCTAATATCTTGGCTTGTAATGAACATATTTTCACTCTGAAAAGTCCTAACAGTATCTAAACAACCTCAGGATCATGGAAATAGAGATATCTAAGAGATCTGTATGATAAATAGTACCATATAGGTGTAAAAAAACGGCAGGCGCAATTTTAATGTTTTATACCATTCTTGTCACTTCCCATCCAAGATTTGCTAATATCTTGGCTTGTAGTGAACATATTTTCACTTTGAAAAGCCCTAACAGTATCTAAACAATGTCAGGATCATGGTAATATAGATATCTAAGAGATCTGAATGTTGACTAGTACCATAAAAGTATAAAAAAACGGCAGGCGGGATTTACACAATTTTTTGACGTACATTTTATACCCTCTCATGTCACTTACAATCCAAGATTTGCTTATATCTTAGTTTGCAGTGAACATATTTTCACTCTGAAAAGTCCTAACAGTATCTAAAGAACCTCAGCATCATGGAAATATAGATATCGAAGAGATCTGAATGTTGAATAGTACCATAAAGGTGTAAAAAATGGCAGGCGCGATTTTAATGTTTTATACATTTCTTGTCACTTCCCATCCAGGATTTGCTAATATCTTGGCTTGTAGTGAACATATTTTCACTCTGAAAAGTCCTTACAGTATCTGAACAACCTGAGGAACATGCAAATAGAGATATCTTGTCACTTACAATGCAATATATAATATCCTGATGTAGTAATTTATCAATTTTTAAGTCCTCAAATAAAGTCCTCAAATGCACATTTTCCAATGTTGTATGCATATGTGCATATATGCAATTCCAAGAGCTACTAATCATAGAATCTGAAGTAATTTTACATATTTGTTTGTCCTTTCATGTGAAGCTCTTTATGTAACATGTATAAAAAAAATCCCTATTCTCATTTACATATACGAATATATGATCAAAATGTCCAAGTTGAAAAATACAATTAACCATAATATTGATTAAAGGTGATATGAATATATACTGATATTAACAATATAAATACAATATTGTAAAGACATTCAACAATCTTTACAACATTGTTTATGAACTGATATGTGCAATTTGATATATTTGGTAAAATACAACATATTTAAGCATTGTAAATAAGTAAATGGTATTTACAAAATTGTTTATTAGCTGAAAGATCTTCATTGGTCTTTACAATGGAAAAACAATACATGTTTATTTTTGTAAATCTTATTTTTCGGGCAGTGTTATGTTTAATATTTTAGCTTCTCTCCAATGTCATTGATGTAGAGTAGAAATAGTATTGGTCCAAGTACTGTACCCTGAGGCACTCCAGATTTAACATGGACAGGGTCAGATTCATCACCGTCAATAACTACCCTCTGTTCACGGTTTGTAAGCCAGTTTTTTATCCATGAACTGACCTGCCCTGAGATTCCGTAATGCTCGAGCTTGTGATTCAGCCGTTCATGGCAGACTGTGTCAAAGGCTTTACTAAAGTCGAGAATGAGCATGTCAACATTTTGCCCATCATTTCTAGCCTTGAGTATATCCTGTAAGGTTGTGATTAACTGAGTTTCACATGAGTGACCTGTCCTGAATCTATGCTGAAAATTTACCAGGATATTGTAAAGTTCGCAGTGATTCATCATGTGTCTGACAATTATATGCTCCAAAATCTTACAGGGGACAGATGTCAAAGAAACTGGTCTGTAGTTTGCAGCACAACTTTTATCTCCTTTTTTAAAGACTGCAACTATATTTGCTGTGCGCCATGCTTTTGGGACTTCTACTTTGTCGAGTGAATTCAATGTCAGGTAAATTGAGTAGCCCAAGGACATATTCATTGTGGGATTCTCTGAACTTATGTTTTATGTGTTTCCTAAGGTTTCTGAATTTTCTACAGTCAGAATCATTTTTAGTTTTTTCAGCCTTGTTGTATAGTCTTTGTTTTCTTCTTATTTGTCTCTTGATTTCCTTTGTCATCCATGGCACATCCCATCTACCAGTTATTTTCTTAAAGGTATTAAGCATCAATTCTACAATTTGGTGTATTCAAAGCTTTGCCACATATATGAACATCATCACAGGACTTTCCACCGAGGAAACCAGAGATGAAATAACATCTACTTCCAGGTGATGTTCGTCTTAGTCATTTTGCTGGAGAAAGATCTTGGCTCATGATTGAACGCTTTGATGTGCAGATTGACTGGATGCAGCTCCCTCCCCAGATTGGATGGGAGTTCCATCATATGATAGATTCAAGAATCTAGTGGATGGACTAGAAGTGGTAACTGACTGTGCAGAAAGGTCTATTAAAGACGTGACTGAGTATGCAGACAAGGAAGTATGCTAGAACAAGGAATTTTCAGTAAGTTTAGTTCAAATTTGGTGTGAATCGGACAATCAGAAGTCAGATTGATGATTTGCGGTTAGCGCCTGAGCGATATTAGGGCAACTTACGTAATCGAGCCCGAAAAGGCACATCTTTGCATTAAGTTGTGGTAAAAAAATTGTTCATGTACCAAATTAAATGATTTTAAAAGATGAATCAAGATAATATTTCATTGTGTGTTTTTTTTTTGTTTATTTGAATTTTTGTTTTGTTTATTTGAATTTTTGTTTTGTTTGTTGTAATTTTTGTTTTGTTTATTTGAATTTTTGTTCTGTTTGTTGACAGTTTTGGTTGGTTTGTTATTTTTTTTTCTCATCCGTGTTACATATGGATCACCACTTTTTCTTGTTTATCATGTGAGTGCGTTTTTGCGTTTATATGCATGTGCGTTTATATGTATGTGCCTTTATATGCATATGTGTTTGTCAGAAATTTGCATTTGGAATGTTGCACAATATATTTACCTGATTGTCAGAAGCATGTGTTTAACGTTTTTCTCATAAATTATCTTAAAGTGGGACATCTTTAAGAGAGCATATGCCGAAACATAATGCGCAATCGGTTTTTTTTTCACGACAATTTCACATGGATCGAGAAAACACATTATTAAGAATATTACCTTTTGAAGTGAGAGACCACAAGTGATATCGATTTACAGTACAGAGCAGTTTTGGTGTATCCAGCTATTTTGAACTGATATACCATTGGACCTGGTGATGTCTCTGTCCGAACGCATATGTTGATGATTTACTTTCTTTGATCAGATTGCCGAATGAAAATCTGAAATCAGCTTTGTCATAACAGATCACTTTTTGTCAGATATTTGATAGGTTTACTCTATATTTATTGCCTTTTTGTTTGTTTGGAGTTCTATTTCAGTCATTTTATCACGGGACTCACTTGTGGCAGATTTGGTCCTGTCTCATGGCACAGGTCCTTGACATGACAACCCACCCAGTCACAGATTTACAAGGACAAGGGCTTAACCCATCATGCACGGGCCTCAGCTCATATAAAAAATTGTTCATAACTCCGTTGTTGTCGGACGTCCGTACTTTACACATCGGCTGACATTTGGCTCGTCACAGAGAAATTGGTGCTAGCTAATAAGCTCCAATCAACTGCGCCAACCTGGGGATCAATGGCTCGACAATTCCATCACCATTAAAAATTGTTATGGCAAAAGTGCCTTGTATTTACAGTACAGACTTTTCTATAAATTGTACCTGACACAGGAATTTTAATCTGATATATCTCTTTGTTATACTTCAAAGACTTTTAATAAATCGCATGATCAGCATTGTTCTGTTAATGGCGCTTCTTATATATTACATAATAAATCCTTTTATCCTGCTTTCCTCAGTCAGTTTGCATTCATATTAGATTTACCGTCGATGATTTCAAAGTATGCTGCGCATTGCAGCTGTAGTTATGGTGTTTGATCGTGTTGCTCGGTGCAGTTCGATGTTTGGAACGTTTCTGACAGTGGTTATACCATAGCAATACTGATCATCTTAATGTAATATTAATGTAGAAAAGGGAAATGCTAACAGTTAGCTTCTTATTGCCAAGTATGCCTTGTTCATGTGATTATGACTGGTTCCAACCTCGCTGATCAGCTGTGGTAATTGCCAGCTTGGCCTATCCCATATCGTGGACAGGACGTTGCAGTATTGACGCAAAGGAGGGTCTGGTACTCCCAACCTTGGACAATAATCCCAGTCCGAACAAACAAAGGACAGCTGAACAGCTTGCTGATTGGTGTGACACGATTCATCTCACTGAGAGTGGTCAGGGAGAGCCAGCCTCCGGCATGGACATGTCTACCGCTTGGTAACTCATTAGCAGAAATGAGTTAATGCCAATCAGGCACTTGGATATGTACCAATCAGACTGTGTGACTGTAATAATGGTGCAATACAACTCAGCCCTTTTGTTTGACTGGCGCGTGCAACTGAGCGAGAATTCTATGGACACCCAACCCATGTACCACGAAATGCGACCTTTCCACTGACTGACAGTTGCATGCATCTAAAAGTGGCTGCTTTATGATTAGGAATATATGTACATATACATAGAGATTTAAAACATTCCGATACACATTTGAAGAAAACATCTCAACGTGGTGTACGTTACATTGTTACAGAGAACATAGTATCCACCAGATATGACCGACCCCGACAGTCTTGGAGGGTTAGTGCACTTTATATACTCAACTTTATGTTGTCTGTGAATGGACAAAATAACAATCTTTTTGTGCTTTTGATGTCATGTACCTATTTAATGTTCTAAGAGATTCGGTGGTGATCAGGCCACGGGCCGAGGCGCAGTTGGTTAGAGCACCAGCTTATTAGCACCAGTTCCTCTGTGGTGATCCAAAGGTCGTGGATTCTATCCCCGGCCGTGCCGAGATTGAATTTATGATACAATTTCACACATGAGCTGAGGCTCTTGTCAAAAGGTTAACCCGTTGTCCTTGTAAATCTGTGACCCGGTTGCCATGTCAAGGACCTGCGACAGTGAGACAGCACTATATCTGCTATAAGTAGGTCTCATCACGAAATGACTGAAATAATGTTGAAAGTGATGTTAAACCCCAAACAAACAAACTCATCACGAAATGACTGCATTAATGTTGAAAGTGATGTAAACCCCAAACAAATAAATAAGAGGTTCGTCATGTCATGTCATCGCAAAAATATTATCACAAAAATGTCATTTAAAAAATATCATCACAACAATATCATCACAACAATATCATCACAACAATATCATCACAACAATATCAGCACAACAATATCAGCACAACAAGATCATTACAACAAAATCATCACAAAATATCATCACAAAATATCATCACATATTGCCATAAAAAGATATTTGTATCAGTAAGAACTGAGTCCCTGTAAAAATCGAACAGATATTACTTTTGTAATGAATCATACAAATATTTCAAAACAGTGCGATAGTATAATTTACCTATCAGAGAGGCAACTAAATTAAAATATGAGAGCTATGAAAGCACCAAACTACACAGACACAACATGCAAGTCAAAGAATTACGAACTTTTCGTTTCAATAGGTGGTTGATCTTTCTCGGTAGTTTCTGAGTATTTCTAGCGATTTAGAGCAAAACATCTTATCTTATTTGATTAGTTTCGGTTCATTAACGAAAAAACAATTGGCAACGGATCGTGACCATTGTCAACATGTTTCTCCAGCTTAATTGTACTTGAATATTGATGCGATTAGTAATGTCTAAACCTATATTCTTTAAATAATGTGTTTACATGAAAATAAAAGGGGGTGCTGGATTTTGCGGACTTTCTTTCAACACATTGCAAAACAGGTTTTTCAGTTAAATCTGTTTTCGACATGTGGCAGAATGTTGCTGTTCCACGATAGAGCTCAATAACAACAAGAGTTAAATAGTTATGAACATTTCAGGGCTGTATCTAAATTTTCTATAAGGCCGAAAAAGCTTTCAAAATGTAGAATGTGTTGGGTGTATATAAACAACACATGGAAAACAATAGGCCAATTCTGTTGATTAACCCTAAGTGCAAACCAAGTCGTCAATGAAATATTCATGTAAAACCCTGCTATACCCCAGTTGTAATAGTTTAACAAACGCATTTACCTTGTCAATTACCTGTGATATAGTTTCAGTCATTTTTCCCCCTCAATATTTTCATTATTGGTTCATTCCCGACATATGTCAATGCTTATTACAGATATGTTTACTTCTACAAATGGTCTTATGTGTGGGGTTTAGAATAAATAAATCCTTTCCTGCCTTTTGCACGGTACATTACATATATACACAGGAATTGAAACGTGAGGCATAAAACATAAAAAGGAATTCACAGATGAACAAATCTACTTCAGATGGGATTTAAGTTGGTGGCAAGATGAAAATCTAATATACTGTTTCATATGCCGGCATTTGAAATAGTTTCCTGTATCTTCCGTCCAGACCCGAAGTTCTTACACTATAAATCGATAAAATCATTTAGTACCTCATAAAGTATGCTTGTATGTTGACATTAGTATTATTACATTTAATGAGAGTTAAATATAGAAAACCTAATCATCCAGAGTACATATAAGTAGGTTTGCACTGAAGCACTGACACTGGTATTGTCTGTTTAGGGGCTTGTCCCAAATTACAAATATAAAAGTAAACCCGACACAGAGATCACACCCATTAATAGGCATGGAAGATGATCACCACCACCGATAGCTTGCAACCATTGTATGCGATCCATTGTGTCTGTCACAAGAGTTACTCATTTCATTTGATCGCATTTCAAGAACCTGTTCACTGCGCATGATTTTTAAAATGCATTAAACATTGATCAATTGTAAATTTTCCCATTCTACTTACTGTATACAGACATATTTTCGCGACCTTTTTATTTTCGCGTTAATTCGCGCCAGGACGTCGTTCGCGAAATTAAATGGACGCGAAATTGAAGAGGGGACTCTCCCGGTCATTTTGATACCAAATACGAGGTCGTCATGTTAAAAAGCGGGAGTGACGGGGACAAGCTCTTATTTTTGGCGCGAAAACAATTGGAGTCTATCAACACGCATTGAAATATTAATATATTGCGCAATGATGGATCCCTGGCTTCTCCTCGTGTTGCGGACGTGAATTACCGCGACGTCACGTACATGATATTTACGTTTGATAACTAAAGGTATTTACCCAATATTATTATCACAAAATATGCTTTGCAGGTCGAGAACAGAACACCCATTTATAACATGCATTATGCAACACGTGGTCGCAATTTTGAAATGCGGAAGTGACGGGAAGAGGCTCTTGTTTTTAGCACGAAAACGATTGTTAACTCGCATTGAAATATTAATATATTGCGCAATAATGGATGGCTTTGTTCTGTTCTCGACCTGCAAAGCGTAATTTGTGATAATATTATGTATATACCTTTATCATTTAAAACGCAATTAAAATCGATCCACGTGTGAAAGCATTTCTGTCAACAGGAGAGACATGACTCAAAGCAGTGGAGATAATGGAGAAACGCAAAACTGTGAACGCTGATAATTGGAATCAGTGAGAACAAAATCAAAACAAAGCGTTTCGAAATAATATTGGGTAAATACCTTTATTTATCATTTAAAACGCAATTAATAATATTATGTACTAGAAATCCAAAATTCGCGAAAATAAAACGGCGCGAACCTGTCAAAAACGGCGATGGCGCGAAAATAACTAGGCGCGAATTTTTCTCTGTATACAGTATTCAACAAAAACGCGGCTTGTACAGATGTAACACTAACAGAACATGTTTCAGTTTGATGAGATATTTAAACTGGAATGTGAACTTCGGTCGTCAGAAAGATCTGCCCTTTAAATATAATGGTGTTTAACAATGCATGGTGTATTGTTATGTTTGCAAAGCTGCTATTATATTGAAAGGCGCTGGTTCCCACCTTCATTGAAGTTCCTTCTTATGTCATAACATGAGAGTCGCAATGAATACGTGTTTGTTGTGGTGTTAAGGCAGCAGGCTCTTTCTTGCAGATCAATGACCAGTATTATATGCCAGCGTAATCTAAGAATCTGACATTGAAGTGGCATGACAAGCGCCATCTCGGGGCCACCCATCATGGCGTGACAATCAGCTCTCAGCGCTTGCCACAACTTGTTGCATGCCAGCATATGCAATCAACCCTGTTATATCACAAGATTCATTACATGGAAAAGGCATGCATTAATCTAAAATTCTTCCTTTTTCTGATGGGGTATTTTAAGAATTTCTTATCAGGCCATTATGTGGGCCACAACATTAATATTTTATTTTGGCCCAGCACAAACCAAGAATCAAGCAAGAATCACTCTCATACCTCACTGATTATTCTCTGGAAATATATTCTTGGTTATTAGAAAAAAGTAAGTTATTCCGAAATGATCTGTGTAAAAAAAATCTCATAAATAATCGCAGAAGTTGTTTTGTCCTTGTTATGTCATTCAGATTATCATAGACTGCATGCATATCAGTGTCGACGAGTGATGTGATACAATTCCTCCTATGGACTGGGGCCCATGCATGAAGGTTTAATTAAAACACACGCACGTACACACATTGCCAGAAGTTCCATCTTGTGAAAAAATTAATAAATAAATAAAACAAATAGATAAATAAAAAAAAGATAAGAAAAATATAAGAAAGAAATAACGAAAAGGTGTTAAAAGAAACTTTAATCATGTGTGGTCTGTAAGAATTAATCACTTTGATTTTATTATTTTTATTTTTAAGTTAAAAAAAAACACAGTGGTAGTCCTTACTCAAGGTACAGGTCCTCTATTACCACAGTTAAGCAGAATAAATGCAAAATAGGCTTAAAGAAAATGAATGAATATAATCAAAACTGTGTGAAAAGTTTACAAGAGGCCATTATGTACATATTGTTGAAGTAAATTTGAAATTAACATGACCTTTCAAACACATTTACAAACTGTAAATTGGCAATTTACAAAATCTGGAATGCATGAATCAAAGACAGTAAAGACAGGAATTTGCAAATCTTTACAAAATCAGAAAAGATGCCTAATTTCAAATAAACAAGACAAATACAAGATATTATATGCATGTAAAGATGAACAAGATGCTTGTGATAATCTCCTCAAATCTGATCTTTACTTGGACACAAAATATGCTTAAATGTATTATTTTGACATTTACACTACTTGGCTAAGATGCTTATATAATAAAGACAGCATTTTCACAAGAGAGGAAAGGCTATATCTTTATTTGAAGGTTACACCTGAGGGCATTTAGATAATTCATAATAAGGGGCATTTGGACATTTGCACAGATGGCCATTTGTTAGGAAAATCACAATTAAAGAGGTGATTGAAATAAGATTGCTCAAATAATCTTATAGAAATAAGAATAATATACTTCTGAAAGACATTTCCCAAAATGGTAAAAGGTCATTGACCTTGTCTGCACCAAAGCTTTCTAAAATACAGGTTCATTGCCCTTGAATGGAAATAAGGAGCCTTAAAACAAAATATCAATATCCTGGAATTTTATGTGACCTTTTCAATCAAATCCATTATTAGATCTGTGCCCAAACAGGTAAAAGGTCAATGACCTTGCCTGAAAATAAGCAGCCCTGAAATATAATAAAATCAAGATATTTATCCTTGGATAGGATGTGACCTTTGAAATCTGGGCCTTTATTATAATAATGTACAAAAAGCAAAAGGTCATTTACATAAAAAGGTCAATGCCCTAACATGAGACCAATCAATAGTGAAACAAGACAAGGCACATCATAATATTGAATTGTGTACCATCTTTTCAATCAAGGCCTTTGTTAGTGCAAAGAATAGTGAAAGGTCATTGACCTTTCATGTCAAACAAAATTAAATAAAAAGGTGAAACAAAATATAATAAAAAGGTAGATTACAGTTCATAGCATATGGCCTCATGGGAGTTATTAGGTATGGTGGTATGTGCTAAATAGTTCCACTGTAAAATAACATCATATCAGCAAAACGGTTGCCATGGAAACCCTTGTTACATATTTATATTAGCCAATAAAATTTATGATTACTGCATAATGCCTGAGGATGATAATCCACTGGAAATTGATATCCTGCATGTGATTCACTCAGAGAACAGGGCAAATATTCCTACCTGAGGATTTTGTCAGGTGGAATGGAAAAAAACAAAAAAATTCTTTCAAAGCATATAGCAAAAATATTCTGCAGTGAATCCCAGTTAAAATTTCATCTGAAGAAACTAGAATGCATCTTTTATAATTTGGGCCCAAAAAAGTGAATTACACCCCATACAGGGGCATGTTAAGTGGGTTCAAATTGGAAATGTAATTTTTCAGTGCCATTGGGCAGCCCCTATAACATGCATGAGACCATATTGAATGGTTTGTGACTCTCTCCATCTAGGCCCTTGATGGAACAGTGCACTAAACAGAAAAAGGTCATTGACCTTGCATCAACAAGCAGTCCTGAAACAAGATAAAATGCAAGGTATGTCAATCCTTGATATGATATGAGAACCTTTTAAGTCCTTGTAAGAACACTGCATTAAACTGTTTGAAGGTCATTGACCTGTTTTTGAAACCAGCAATCCTGAAACAAAACAAACTGACTGTACATCAAAGTATGTTTTAGGTCAATGACCTTGCATGAAAATAAGCAGATCTGAAACAAAACAAGAGATAAGGTTGTTAATGTATGGTTGTCATTGAATAATATGTAACGATTTGAATGAAGGCCCTTGAGAATAGTATTTAGACTGACCTTGTAATCGACCCTGTCTGAAAACTAGCAACTCTGAAACAAAACAAACTACAGGGTAGGTTATATATTATATTTGACCTTGATGATATGAAATTTTCAATAAAATCCCACAAACTGGTACAAGCTCAATGACCTTGCCTGGAGACATGCAATCCTGAAACAGAGTAAAATCAAATTTTATTGTAAAATGTATATCCTTGGGGGTTTTCTGGTAGAAAATGCCCTGCAAAACAATATCTCAGTATTTTTTTGTTCTACCCTCTAAATTCATATTGTTAAATGAACTATGATATATAATTGGCATGTGGAGGTTTCAGCCTGCCACTGCTCCTATATGGAAATGGAACATACAATGTGTTATGAGTGTGTTAAAATAATGTTTAGCAGGGCACATAAGTATCCTGGTCCTGCATGCTGTGCTGTATGAGTACTTTCTGTCCAATGGTAACTTTCCAGGAATAAACACAAGATTTATAAGTCACTATTGATGTAATGAGGGTGTGAATGAATGCCCCTTGTCCCAGATGAAAGAAGATAAACTATCTAACCAGATGGCCCGGACTGATTAACCCCAAAACATCTGAGACCTCAACTGATAATGTGCAAGAGTGGCATAAGAAGGGAATACAATTGACAAGGATAATGTGTACATGTCTCAGAGGCTGGCTGCACTGTAACACCAAACACCACCTGAATTCCTGTCAGTATCTAATTTCTAACTTCGAGAATTAAACTGTTGTCAAACAGAATTTGTCAAGAATATTTTCCCAAAATGGATCTCTTCCCCAATGTAACTTACAAATCAACATTGCCTTGATATCTTGGTTTGTAGTGAATATTTTTTCACACTAAAAAGTCCTGTCAGTATCTAAACAACCTCAGGATCATGGAAATAGAGATATCTAAGAGATCTAAATGTTAAATAGGACCATAAGGGCAAAAAATGACGGACTTGAATTTGACGTTTTATACCCTTTCTTGTCACTTACAATCCAAGATTTGCTACTATCTTGGCTTGAGGTGAAGATTTTCCCACTCTGAAAAGCCCTAACAGTTTCTAAACAACCTACAGATCAGAGAAACAGAGATATCTAAGAGATCTGAATGTTAAATAGTACCATAAAGGTGTCAAAATAGCAGGTGCAATTTTGACATTTTATCCATTTGTTTATATTATATACCCTTTCTTGTCATTTACAATCCAAGATTGGCTATTATCTTGGCTTGAGGTGAATATATTTTCACTCTGAAAAGTCCTAAAAGTATGTACACAACATTAGCATCATGGAGATATCTATGAGATCTAAATGTTTATTGTACCATAAAAGTGTAAAAAAATGGCAGGTGCCATGTAGATATTTTATATCCTTTATTGTGACTCACATTCCAAAATTTGCTAATAGTGGCCTGTAGTGAATATTTACTCTGAAAAGACCTATCAACATAAAGTCCTATCACCATAAAGAACAACATAAAGATTATGAAAAAGGTATCTTTGTGACATCAATATAGAAGTCAATTGTTGGTCATGAATAATTTATAATGCAGTTCAGATGTCATGTTAATTACATGTTTACGGATAACCAATATGTGGTGAAATCCTGAAATGTATATGTTGATATATATCATACACCAATATATCAAGGTGAAGATGTATTTATATATTATATAAACATCATATTTACAAACATGTAAAACTATTTGACAATAATTACAATGTTGTTTTTGAACTGAAATGTGAATTTTGATATACTGATTAAAAATACAACATATTTATGCATTGTACTGAATGGTATTTACAAAATTGTTTATCAGCTGAGAGATCTATATTTATCTTTACATTAGGAAAACAATGAATGTATATCTTTGTAAATGGCACTTTTTGGGCAGTGCAATACTAATATATTCTTAATTTTACACAACACTGATGTATTTCTTAATGGTATTTCCTTATCTTCTGAATCTATATCAAGCAAGAAAAAAAAATCATTTCCTGTAGGCTGTTACTACATTAAAGAGATACGCGCCATATCTTCCCATGTTTAATCCACCGTAAATATCACTTTATACTGATATATGATATATTAACTGTTTGTTTTGTGCGATAACTAAAGGATCAAGTGATATATCAAATAAGGGTCAAAAGAGCATGTCACATATGTTAAAGTATGTTGTTTATAGCTCTTAATATCGAATTCATAATTTAATAATAAATACTGAACAACATATATCTGTATGAAAACAATAAGCACATCTCTGTATCAATGAACATCAGATATTGGGGAATATCGTATAAGAACATAACACAATATATAGTTGCACTAACACTTAGATTACATTATTATTACATTATATGACAGCAGACATGGCGCGAGTCATTATATAAACTGAAATAAAAGAGTCCCAAAAACTTGAATAAATATTCCAGTACCTCGTGCTGGTCACGAGGCGCACATTCCAACAGAGGAAGCTAAAGCAGGCAACGCTTGAGCAGGGGTCCGTGAGTAGCTCTCGTCACGTGACCAGCTTCATCAAGTGGCAAATAATAACTGTTCATGAGCTACAGAACGACACATACACACACACACACACACACACACACCTTCTGTAAATAACGTTAAAGGAATACGGACCAGACGCAGATCGATCGTGTCGTTATAAGGCGCTAAACTAACCTGCATATATATATTTATTTATAGCAGACTTTCTGAATGCATTTGAACCCAAAGGAAGTTAATTATCGGGATGCTCAAATGAGTCAAACCGATAAAGTAGCATTATGAAATAGGAAAATATAATAATGTTATCTAAATTCTAATAAGATAACATATCAAATATACATATAGTGGACGTATGTATGTAATGTACCGTGAGGGATCGATGAATAATACAAGCCGGGGAAGTAATGGAAGAATTAAACCACCCCCATCTCCTACCATCACCCTGAGACGGTCCAAGGCCCAAAGATCCACACATCCGTCACCAGTGGCTAGGGCATCCTCGGTCAGTTCCACCTCCTCAAGTTCGGCTCCAAACAATGCTAAATTTGCCAGGTAAACATCGAAGTATATTTAATCTCCAGACAGTTAGATTATGATATCCAAGGGAAATATGAGAAAATTAATATAAACCTTGGACGGAAAATTGCTAATAACTTCGTTCAAAGTTCTAGCTGATTTCCCTTCCCAATCCCACAGTCTCCCGACAATTTCGATAATATTTCTCTGCTTCCAGTTGTTATGTTCCCATTTGTCTCTTTATAATTTGGATATAATTTGTTCCCCGCGATCTCCTTATACTGTGAAGATCACTTCTCTATATCCTATACTGCCATGTCTCAGTTCCCCATTGTCTCTGTATAATATGGTTACTTCTCTATATCCTATACTGCCATGTCTCAGTTCCCCATTGTCTCTTTATAATATGGTTACTTCTCTATATCCGATACTGCCATGTCTCTGTTCCCCATTGTCTCTTTATAATATGGTTACTTCTCTATATCCGATACTGCCATGTCTCAGTTCCCTATGATATCATTATAATATGGTTACTTCTCTATATCCTATACTGCCATGTCTCAGTTCCCCATTGTCTCTGTATAATATGGTTACTTCTCTATATCCTATACTGCCATGTCTCTGTTCCCCATTGTCTCTTTATAATATGGTTACTTCTCTATATCCTATACTGCCATGTCTCTGTTCCCCATTGTCTCTTTATAATATAGTCACTTCTCTATATCCTATACTGCCATGTCTATGTTCTCCATTGTCTCTTTATAATATGGTTACTTCTCTATATCCTATACTGCCATGTCTCAGTTCCCCATTGTCTCTTTATAATATGGTTACTTCTCTATATCCTATACTGCCATGTCTCTGTTCCCCATTGTCTCTTTATAATATGGTTACTTCTCTATATCCTATACTGCCATGTCTCAGTTTCCCATTGTCTCTTTATAATATAGTCACTTCTCTATATCCTATACTGCCATGTCTCAGTTTCCCATTGTCTCTTTATAATATGGTTACTTCTCTATATCCTATACTGCCATGTCTATGTTCTCCATTGTCTCTTTATAATATGGTTACTTCTCTATATCCTATACTGCCATGTCTCTGTTCCCCATTGTCTCTGTATAATATGGTTACTTCTCTATATCCTATACTGCCATGTCTCAGTTCCCCATTGTCTCTTTATAATATGGTTACTTCTCTATATCCTATACTGCCATGTCTCAGTTCCCCATTGTCTCTTTATAATATGGTTACTTCTCTATATCCTATACTGCCATGTCTCAGTTCCCCATTGTCTCTGTATAATATGGTTACTTCTCTATATCCGATACTGCCATGTCTCTGTTCCCCATTGTCTCTTTATAATATGGTTACTTCTCTATATCCGATACTGCCATGTCTCAGTTCCCTATGATATCATTATAATATGGTTACTTCTCTATATCCTATACTGCCATGTTTCTGTTCCCCTGTTGCCTCCTCATAATATAGTCACTTATCTTTATCCAATACTGGGGCCCCCATAGGGGGGGTATGAAAAACCCAATAATCCCCCTTTTTTTACCTAAAAATCCAAAAATCCTTATCTTTTGTAGCCAAAAATCCTTAAATATTTTTCCCCTCAAATCTAAAAATCCAAAAGTATAAAACAAAAAATCCTAAAATATGTTTACATTTAGTAAAAATTTATTTGGCAATGAATTACATAACACTTTCTAAATTACTAAACACTTTCCTCAAAATCCAAAAATCCCAGATATTTCACCCCAAAAATCCAATAATCCCTCTTTTTTAGGCCAAAAATCCAATAATCCTAAAACCCTATGGGGGCCCCAATACTGCATGACAGTGTTCCCATCGTCTCCTGATAATTTGGACATGCTCCTGTATACCCTACTCTCAAAGACTTCTCATAATTTTTAACTCCCCCTCCTCTGTTTCCTTGTTTTATTTCCCAGTTACAGTTTCTTTCCTTTTAATTTAACATTTTCTTCATTCCTGTTTCCCATGGTATAAAGCCTATTCCATGTCCTTCTGCCTGCTCCTTACCAAACTGATAATAATACTGCACCGTGCCGTATTGTATCGAGATATGTGGTATTCTATCTCTTCGGTCATTTCAAGAGAATCATCAAGTTCATCCTGAAAATAGTACAACCTCGTCAATGTTAAAATACTTCTAAAATTTTGATAGCTTTGGATTTAGGCAGAAGGTTTACTTTACTCAATTACAATAACTCGCAATATAGTCTAATATATATTCATAATATTTGTACATGGACGTTACCATAACACTTAAAAAGAAATCAATAAAACGCATTGAGATACACCATTTGCTATGTTTTCATTCAAAAGGGAACAACTGCCTGGGTATGGTATATGTTTAAACCGTGTGTTCTAAGATAATTTTATTTTTATGTGCTTGTATATCATAACGTTTTGACATTTGATCAGGATTTTATTATTGATTATTTCACAAATAATCATATATATATATATATATATATATATATATATATATATATATATATATATATATATATATATATATATATATATATATATATATATATATATATATATATATATATATATATATATATACACACACACATATATATATATATATATATATATATATATATATATATATATATATATATATATATATATATATAAATATATATAAATATATATATATATATATATATATATATATATATATATATATATATATATATATATATATATATATATATATATATATATATATGTATATATATATATATATATATATATATATAAAGCTTCACAATCAAAGCACAGCCAAGATCTCACTGAATGCATATATCTCCAATGGACCTATATAATCATGTACATTAAGGTTTCGCACAAAACTTGGTATTGTTATCTTTTCTATAAGAGCAATTGACGTGAAGATGGAATAAAAAATAGACATTCAAGTTTGAATATGTGAATAGATAACACACCAGAATTTATACTTATTATTCAGAGTGGTTATGTAAATGTATATGTAAGGCATGATAGTTGGATGATTGTAGAAATGCTTATATAATGAAATTAATTAAAAAGCGATGTCCCTTATTTAATATGTTCATCAGTCTAATATGTAAAACTTGCACAATTTTGAATGCATTCCATAATTATGTTTAAGCTGTCACGTCACATCTTGTTAACGACTTGTTGCACTTGTGCACACTATAAATATAGAACATGGACCATGGTCAATATTGAACGTCAAATACTGATAATAATAAACTGAGTTCACAATGTCAACATTTAGATTACATTTATGCCATGATATACAGCTGGCCAAGGAACTGAAAGTGAAACTTGTCATAATTCATTATGAAACAATACTGATCTATAAAATAATTTGTCTATGAATATATCACCATTAGATAACAAAACTCTGTACAGTATACTTCAAGTGCCTCCGACTGGAATGTGGTGTCTATTTTCAAATGGCTTTTTTTTTTTGGGGGGGGGGCAAATTACAAATGTAAGAATTGGTTTCATTGTGTTCAGCAATGTCAATATATATTATTATAATATTTTTTTTCAAATATATAAATGCTTGTGTGCATGCCACCTTCACTTCTGTGTCGTTTTGTGTATCTTTCGTTTGCGCAGCTGTCTTTCACTCGTGAGTCTGTATAACAGCAAGGTAGCATTCTGAGTTCTTTATTCCTTATTCCAGTCCATCTCTCGCCAGTGTAGTGATCTCTCACTTGGACACTTCTAACGTGCGGGAAGATATTTCACAGTTCACAGTTCATTTTTCTATTTTTTTTCCGAAAATTTGACTTTGCGTTCCTTTTTAACTTAAAAAACATATGACGCAATGTTTCAATTCTTTTAAAATTTTCAGGGATTACTACCAGGGGATATATATATTGCCACAAAAAATCCCAATGCAAAAAAATAAATTTCAAGGTGAAAAAAAAAATTGTTGAAATTGGACTTTGAAAAAAAACCCAATATATATTCTGCAATTAAAAATAATTATGAGAGCTGTTCCAATGGTGGTGTCCTTTATAGGGATTCATCTATAGGGTCCCTAGTATCTTCCCGAATTTTTCACTAATTGAGCAATTTTTAAGGGGTTGAATTATGAGGTCAAATATTACAAAAGATGAAAAAAATCTGTTTTTTTGCACAACGATTTTTTTATATGAGGGTCATTTCAATGTTGTTTTCCTTTTTAGGGAACCATCTATAGGGTACCAAGTACCTCCCTGAATTTTTCACTAATTGGTTTTTTGTTTTTGTTTTTTTGTTTTGAGAAGACAGATAGATGAGCATAGATGCAACCAGAGGCATTTAAAACAATCTCTGTTGCCATGTGTGGAGTTGTATCATAAGCCTTTCTTTGTGTCAATACTCTGTGGTATTTTTTTTACCCGCGAGGACCGTCTGATATTATATAGTGGCTAGGGAATCTACGGGAGTTTCAGTCTCGTGAATATTGATTGCCAACTTAAATATTAGAGCAATATAATAACTTACTATTACTCTCAGTTTAATTCTAGGTCTAACACCGCAATCCTCAGTGTGAAACAGTAGCTGTCAAACACTGAACCACGTGTATTTGTTTACTATAACAGGTGCCCGTATGTTGACATTAGCGATATCAAGATGTGGTTGCTATCCTGCCACATCACATTGCGTACGAATTTCTCTGTTAAATTTCTGAAATATACATATTTTATTCAAAATATCTGCTATTATTTGATTTGTACTTGTACGAAAATAATCTTTTTAGTGAATAACTGAACTTGTAAGTATGCAGAAACAGTCGCATACTTATTAAGATTTGGGACTTCTGTGTATCGCGCATAAATAGAAGGCGTTATTAGACGGTGGCCATTATTTATTGGATCTTTTGAAAAGCTGTTTTCTTCAGATATTATAAATGGGAATCTGTTAAAAGACTCTTTATTCAGGTAATTATAGAGCTCAACATTGCAATTGGAACGTTGTAATACATTGCTATAATTTTTGGTATTGAAATAGTGAATCTAGTAAAATAAACAAGGCGAAAAAGTTAGCTCATCTTGACTAAAGCTGGGATTGACACCAGTGAATACTACTGTAAACTGTGTGTCATCGGTATTGACTATTGTGTTGCAGTTTTATTCATTGTTCTCTAAGAATGGCTGATAATTATGTATGCTAGGACTACATGGGTAATGACTAATGTTCATGAGTGATGATTTCTTAGTGCAAGATTATTTTGTACAAATTCAGATGAATTGTCACTCACTCATCTTGCTTAAATTTTCATATATTCAAAACAAATCAACTGGACAATATTGGTGACAGCAGAGTATAGTATCCATTTTTGATAATGAAAAGCACATTTTATGAATCTTTTGGTAGTATAGCACAGATTTGGTAAATTAAGTTTGGGAATATCCAAATTAATTCAAGTTATAAATTTAAAATGTATTTCATCATGTGCAGGCTATTTTTCTGTTGAGTTGGCCATGCTTTTTTAAAATGTTTATAGCCTATCAGTATCAAATGAGCAATGAAAATAATCAATAACATGAGTAGGAATAAAAAATAATGATAACAACAGCATTTATTGTGTGCCCATATCCCAGATAATGCAGCTCATTGATGCATTACATAAATTACAATGCAAGAGTCTCGAGAGAGGAACATCCCAGACTCACACCCATCCATCCTTTGTCATTTTTGTCCACTCTGTAGCTTTGATCCTTTGGATACACCAGACAGCGAAAGCTGAAGCAAGGTATGAATAGAGTGTATGTCCCAAAACAACCTCATATATGATTGGGCAAACCATTTTGTATCATGAATGTCTGATTGTCATAAAAGTTTTTTTTTTGTGAAATAGACCATACAACATCAAAGGAAAATAGCCTACTCATCTTGACATGATAATAAAACAGAGTTTTGGTATTTGAAATTTTGGAATTTGGATAACAGTTTTGTTTATATATAATTGGAACTATGTCACTTGGTTGAAATTTGGGCACCTTTTATATTACATTACACTTTCAAAGAGAGTGGTCCAACAACTACATTTTACAGATGACATTTTTGGTCATATTTTAATTTAAAGAAACAAAGAAATACAGTAATTTTGATAAGTTTTAGGGTTTGAATGATTTAGAAGTATTTAAATTTTAAGAAATGACAAACCAATCCATTGATATAATATAATAAGATAGAAACTCTGGTCCCACACATGCTTCATAGAAGATAAAATTAAATAAAATACAATTATCTTATAATATTGACATGTAAAGGTCAACTTCGTGTTGTTGGACTTTTGAAATGCACCCAAGAGTGCAATAACATTGGCTGATAATAAAAGGTATACATAATGATTTCAACAATTGTGTTTACAAGTATCAACAACATCACAGTATCCACTCCAAATAGAAAGCAGTATCTCTTGTGCAACAATAGCATATGTAGAACAAAATAAATTACAGAAAATAACTCACATGTTATAAATTATTTGTTTATGATACAATTGTGGATTTATACAGCCGAATATATGCACAGCTCCAAGAAAATGGCAGATCACGGTCCTGGTTATGGGCATGGTGCACACAGTAGTGCTGATAGGTACATTAGTGTCTGTAATATACTCTCCTACTGAAAATACTGGAAACCCAACAGAGATAGTCACATGGACTAGTTTTAGTTTCTTATAGGGATCAAGCTATAGTGATGATTTCCCAAATTTTGTGATTTTTGAGATTTAGATAACATTAATATATTAACTTCTTGGGAGATATCAAAGTAGTATATAGGTCACTAACACTTTTACACTTAAAATTAAACTGATGGTAACCACAGGATAGGAACATCTACTTCTCAAATATATGTGGTCCAGAACACATGAAGCCAGAACAATCATAACAATATACAATGTGCATCAAGATATTGTCAGTGATTAACAAAATAAGCCTCATTTTTTCCCCATTGAGTAAAGAATTATGTTCAGTACATTTCAATATTGCATTTTTTTAAAATGCATGCATATTCTGTGTAGGTAATATCCTGCACGAAGCCTCTCTTTGTGACATTTGACCTAGTTAAACTAACCATACCTTCACTTTAACAGTTGTCTTATTCTTAGACTAAAACATCTATAAATTATATGTTTTTAGTCAAACATAAAATTGTGCTCATTACATGAGTGATTAATATGTTGAAATAGTTTAACATACTGACATTGCATATATTTGTTCCAATTGATCTTTAGATTTAACATTTTTTTCTCCTGGGGAATAAGTATCTGATATTCTATGTAATGAGGTATTCCCACTTTGACACTGACAGCTAAGTAATTTTGTAAGGCCACAAAAACCATTTTAGATAAGATATATGCTTGAAAAAAATATGGATGGTCTATTTTGTCAAATGTTACCTGGCTGGCCCTTTGTTTTGCCACTAATGTGTCAACTTGGACTCTACTACATATCAGAAGCAGTTAAGTGTTTTCCTGGCACAAATGAAAAAGATAGAAAAATCAAAATTACTTTATTCTGTAGATGATATTAATGATTCCAATCATTTCACTATTAACACTCAAGTGAGATCAATTTAAAATATATATTTTTGACTCAATTGTGGAAATGGCTTGCAGAATTTACACAATATTTTTTAAATTTGATACTGGACTCTTAGAAATATGCACATGCAACACTTTTGATGTAAGTCATATTTGTCAAACTGTTTTAGATATCAGACCAGAAATATTATGTTTAAAGTATCTGATGATTAACTAATTTTTTTTAAAACTTTTCAAAGTGATTCCATTAAAACAATATGAGGTATTGATTACAAACAATCAATTTGCATGCAAATTATGTCCATAAGTTTAATGCTATTTATTATAATTTTTATTGAAATTAGATCTGTATTGATATGAAATTAATGACATCAAGCTTGAATATGGTATGCTAACTTGTTGCTTCTTTGTTTCAGTTTTGTGAAGAAGGTGAGGATGGGCAAACGCATAGAGAAGGCGTTTGGCCGGGACAAAGGGCAAGCATCAGGCCAGGACAACCATGAGGAGGACCCCAACAAAACTCCAGGTACACTTCTATTAACTTAAACATCTGTGATTAAAAGTAAACATTTCACACATTTCATATATCTACACCCATTGTAATACAACAAACAAGACATACTTAAACAAGACATACTTAAATTTCTCTTCATCATATGATATGTGGTCGATTGTTAGTTATATTGGTGATCCTAATTTTGAACTTTGTTTCAGGTTTACAAATTAATAAAAAAAGCTTTATTCATAGAGTAGATTTAGTAGATCATAGTGGCATGACTTTGTGTTATAAGAGCCAGAGTCAGCAATTTTTGTCCATCTTTTATAGAGAAAATATCAGGAAAATTTTCAAGGAATGAAAATACATTTTCAAAAAAAAAAATATATATTTGATTTTCTTCTTTGGCATAAGAACATATGCACACATAACTGTTTATTTTTGTTCATGACATCCCATGTGAAAGTATACTTATACCTATAACAGCAGCAGCAGTTCTGGAAGAGACCCCTATAGACCCTGATGGTTTGTAGCCAATGCATGCTCATCCACACACTCTTGACCCCAGTTGCTTGAAACCTCTGGACATATTGTCAAGAATTGGTCTCATTATCAAGTGATACCATTTCAGTAAGGCTTTTTGCACCGAAAATGAATGAAGAAAAAAGGCATAAGTTTGATCAATTCTTCACAAGTGTTAATTATGTTGTGTGGGCATGCCATTACATTTTGATAGACCATTTAATTTCTAGTATATTTGTAACCTTTGAGATTTAACTTACGTCCAGAATATTTTTTACATAATATTAGTATATTTCTCATTCGCAACTGATGTGGAAATTAGGTGCACATAAACTTGTTTAAGTCTTTTTCTCAAATCATTCTCCTGAATTGGATTTCCTCTCCTGACCTTATTTATTCTTGGGTCTGTAGTATCTTATAAATGGTGCTGAGTGAACAAATTTGGTTGGATTTGAAAAGTAAACCTCATGTGCCGTTTGATAGAAGGCCAAAACATTTTGTCATTACCTGATTTAGTATATTCATGTTATATTCAGTTAAGTCAACCATTGGATGACTTAATACAAACACAAAATTCTCATAAACTTACAAGGGTATCCATATATAGATAAAGCTTTAGATAAATGCATGTCGATTTTTATATTATGCATGTTGATAATTTCTTAATAATTATGATATCTTTGACACCCAATAGTATTTTTAGTCCTGGCCTTGCCAATGGGCACAAATAATGATTTCCTCTTCTGTCTGTATTTTCTGGAAATCCTTTGGAGTAAAAGGGGGATGTTTGTGCCATTCTATTCTACAAACTCACTCTACTCTGAAACTATTGGGCAGATTATTTCAGCGGGTCATATGCGAGATGGGAATATCGCTTTTTCAATTTTTCAATGATTAAAAAAAGATTTGATGGTCAACTACAGTAAGTTGTCCCTTGCATGCCTAATATACATATTACCTAGGTCATTTAGTCTCTTATTCTGATAATCTAATCATAGTCTCAGTTTGAGACTTCCATAATAGAAATATTATATTTGTTGAATTGGCTGTTATCAACATACAAAGCAAATTAAAAGCTGACAATTATCATTTGGAGAGCAATTTGCAGGAAACGCTCACAAAACCCAAGGGTCAGTTAACCTTTTAAACCTGCAGCCTATGTTTCAGATATTGCATTATTGTGTTCATGACTTTTTCTTTCAAATATGGACCTCTTTTTCTTAAATGGCAATGCAAAACACTTTTTCTCCTTTATCTTTGACTTTTAATGAATCGATTTGAGAAAATCCTTTGTTTAACTTTGTAATAGATGAGATCTTCCAAACTATTTAAATATAACATGCTTTTTTATGCAGAGAAATATATCTTTTTGAAATTTTAGTGATTGCCATGATTTATGTGTAGATTAAAAAAAAATAATAAATTTGACGAGAAGGGTTGTAGCCTTGACATGGTGTTCTTATCACATAGTGCTCAGCTTTGTAGAACTGACCAGAGTGGTGTCAGGCTGGAGGTGCCAGAAATGGTCAGCTTGCTGTCTTGATCAGCTGTGGTTCTGTCATGTTTGAAAGCATGTGAAGTGATATGCTATAGTCATGACAAATATATCACTTCCAACTGTCTCATCCTTTTCAAAATAAAGTTTTGTATAATTTTAGATATTCATCATTAATTTTCTTATGAATTGCTGAAATTAAAGAGAATATATTCCAAATACATATTTTGATATTTTATATCAGTTTTTTATTGAAAAATTGATATTCTAGAATTAAAATAAAATACACACACATCACATTCAATTGTCACAGTATATTTTCAAAGATATGTCACAGCTGCTGGACCACAATGAACCCTTAAGATGCAAATATTCTGTTTCTGCCAAAATTTTTAAAAATAAAATTAGAAACGATGTGATTGCTTTCAGAGCCCTACATATGCACTGGACACTTTGCCACAGATTTCCATGAGCTGTGTCGAAGAAATGGTTTAAATAACATCCCACCAGTGGTTTCACGTCCACATCGACCTCCGTCCCCGAGCTCACAGCCAGCAGTGGAAGAGAAGGGAGGGAAGGGTGGCAAGAAGGATGCTGGCAAGAACCAACCTCCTCCAGAGCCAGAGCCGGAACAGGAAGTCGATGAAAATGGAGGTATGTCTTACCATACTTACTTGTGTATTAGACGAGGGTTTTGTACACAAATCCTTAGTTAATGTTTGGGGGGTCGTCTTATACACGAGAGCAACCTGTGGACGAGGATTTAATTACGGCACTACAAGTTTTAATTACGAACATTCATATTTTCGAAATAACGAATATCGGACATAGTGGGTCGATTTTAATTGTGTTTTAAATGGTATATAAAGGTATTTACCCAATATTATCACAACTTACGCTTTGCAAGTCAAGAACAGAACAAAACCATCCGTTATTGCGCAATATATTAATATTTCAATGCCATGGGCAACAATATAAAACATTTGCTGGTCAAATATGACATGACATTGTTTGAGGTGAAGAGTAAAAGCATATGTGAATTGCAATATATGATTAACCAAAAATGGGCCTGTTCCATAAATGATGTATACATGGACTATTCTAGTGTGATACATGAATCAGTCATGATGAGGGAAGACTTAATTCCTTCTGTTTTAAACTGTGATGATTGCCTTTTAACAATTGAATATCTTTGTACTATATGAATTTAATGTTTTTTTAATGGTGTGTATTGTTTTATCATTGTAATTGTATTTATATGTGTACCTTGAGTACGTAATAAAGATAATAATAACAATATGTATGTCTTACAGAAGCCATTGAACCTCCACCAAAAACATATGTGGTCAAAGAAAAATTTGAGTACTTCAGGCCATGTGTTCAGGTTGAAATGGACAACCCAGACAAACTGGACACTGTTACAGAAATCTTTGTCAGAGGTATGTACATGCAAATTTAGGAAAATATTGGAACAATTTGTTATTTTAGCAATCAAACTATATGTATGGTATATATATTGGTAAATGTTCCAATGTGAGGATTACTTTTACATAATGTATTTCAGGTTGGAAAATAGATGAGCCCATGATGGATGTGTTTAGACAGTGTTTCCCCAAAATGGAGCGACTTCATTCTATAAAGTAAGTAACATGATGCTTTTGAAGTTGTAGAGGTGATTGATAAGTAGAAAATGCATCACAGTGATTACATTGATAATAGAAAATGATTCTCACAATTGCATATTTTCAGTTTTTGGAGTACAGGCTTGACGGATGAGACATTGGAGATGTTAGCAAGCATCTTACCAGACTGCCCCAGCATGCGCACCCTGGTGCTGGACAATAACCCAGTCAAGGGAGAAAACTGGCACCTGTTCCTCACAGAAGATTCTCCTGTCACACATCTGTCACTGAGGTACAACCGAATCACAGACAAGGCCTGCGTGGAGATGGGCAAACACCTGGGAACGCCACACAGGAGCAACCTCAAACTCCTCTCCCTGAACCTCAATGGCAATGCCATCACAGACAAGGGCGTAGAGGCCCTGGCTCAGGTGAGCACAAAATGCCACATATGTACTCACCATGTCCATTACATAGATACTTTAATATTAAAAAGAGATATCAAACTCCATGTATAAATATACGATAATTTATCAATAAGTAAACTATTTGTCTAATATCCCTACATATCTTTCACAGGGTCTCAGAATGAATAGGACATTATTATCATTAGGCCTGTCCAACAACAAAATAGGAAATGAAGGTGCTAAAAAACTGGCTGAGGCAGTATCCAGATTCCCTTTAACACATGAAGAGATTGTGGAGCGGCGTAAATTATTATCAGAAAAGGGCTCACCAGAAGGACACAAATCTGTAAGCTATTCTTTCCTTATATTATGTTCTTAGTTGGAGAAAAGCTGATTTACTTAAATATACCAAGAACTGATGATAACTGATATAATTCATCCAATTGATGTATTTTTTTACTTTTTTATTTCCCTCATACCGGTAAATATTGCTTGATTAACAAATTTGGAGAGTGCTTGTCATATAATGGGAGAAAAATAATCACTTCTTCTGAAAAGTGAAATGAGAAAAAACAAAAATGTCCAAAATAAATAAGTACATTAAAGGGGAAGAAAACCTTTTGTAGAATAGCTATTTAAATTTTATCAATATGAACACATATAAAAAATGTGAAAAAAGTTAAAGATGAGATTTCAATACTTTGGATTTCAATACTGTGGTGGTTAATTTATGTATTCGTATCATTGTTTACAACAAACACAGTGCATATTTTTCTCTCGGCCACCTTCCTTTTCAAATTGTGGTTAGGAAAGGTGTTGTGCCTTCATATCCGCGACAAAAGCTGGCCATAGGCCAATTGTTGTAGGTCTTCAACTGGATGGGTTGAAAGGGCTACTGACAAGGATGAAGTGATTGGGGTTTGAAATGGGGGCTGTTTTATTTATTTTGATTAACTTGTGTGTTTGTGTTGTAGCCTCCCCCTGGTAGTCGGCGAGCTGACTCACGAGATAGACCAGGCAGCGTGCGCAGCTCTCATGCTGGGCAGACCAAAGCTGGAAAATCTGCAAAGGCTAAGAAGGTTAGTTACCATTGTAGCTGCCTGCTATAGGTAATGGAATATTATCAGAAACCAACTCTGGAGTAAAGGTTAGAAAGTGATATGCCATAGCCTAGATTGCGATGAAAAAAGATCTTATTTTAAAATATGCAAACCCATTAGTTCACCAAAACATTAAACAGATATATAATTCAGGTGTAATGAATGTTTAAGGATGGCAAAGGAAAAGAAGATGAAAAACATGACAAAACCAAGGGGAAGAAGGAAGCAGAAAAAAATACAAAAAAAGGTATGTCTTTATTCTAGTATCAAATAAAGAAATAAGTAAATTACAAAGGTCTAACAAAGCAAATAGATCAGTTATTGGTACTTCACACCTTAGTATGTAAAAGGCAGTTTAAGCTGGTTTAGTCTAAGTTAGTGATACAATATTGGATAAACTTGATAGGTAATTCTTGTCGCATATGATATGTGTGCACATTGATACTTTACTAACATTCTATGTTTGACATTGCGCCACTATGCTGGTGTCAAGCTGGGCTGTTCAGAACAGCAGCAAAAGTTGCCTTCGGTAATGATATTTCCATTCAAGCTTTCCCTGGCATGTATATTGTCTTAGATAGGCCAATCAGTTTTTGCAAGAAATGGCCAGTATTGTATATTTGTATAAGTTATATTACCTTTGTGACTGTAGGTCATAATTGCTTAAATGTGGTCCCCATATAAATTGGTTCCTATTGCATACAATATAGGACAGCTTTCATTGTAACCCATTTAATTGTTTTGACTACAGTCAATATGATTGCGTCATAGAGTTTTGAATGGAGAGAAACATATTACAGATTGGTATCTCATAATGTTGATAACTTATATTTTTCACCCAACTCCTGAATAGTCTGTATATATGACAAGAATAGTTACTCTGGAATTTTAAGTATAGGTGAGATTATCATAAATTTAAGATGTTCAATTGAAGTATTTGTATAAAATAAAAACATTTTTAAATGTGGCTATTTAGTGGAGTTGGGTTAGTAATCAAATTTACGATAATATTTATGTATACAGTATTGACCAACAGATTTGTTCAAATAACTTTATTTTATAGTTATCTTTTTTAATTAGTATACTACTAGTGATAAAACTTCATGCATTTTTTTGTAAATGAAAATGTTTTAAAGAAATGAATAGTTTCAATTTACTTTGGATGTTCATTACTTTTACTTTTTTTTGTTATAAATATGATACAAATCTAGTGGTTGATCTGTAATAGTTAAACTTGATATGGCACACCCATGTTGCTGTGTTTTCTCACCCCTACCCACCACCACCTGTGATGTTACCCTCTGTGTTCACCTGTTGACCACCCTGTGCTCCTCACCTGTGACTGATGACCTTCCTGTATCCTGACCGGTGGATATCCTTGCTGACTTGTTGTGTGTTCACTCACCAAGATACCAAAGGCTCTAAAGGTTACACCACAAACTTGTTCTTTTTTCAATCTCACGATGAGGTCATCTCATTATTGACAAATCTGTCACAGATCATCAATGTTGTATAAATGTTGATCTTCAAATTAAAAAAAAAATGATCTTCAAACAAACTTATTAGAATGGAAGATGCTAAATAATGAAATGATCCTTGTGATATTCAACCAGTCAGATGTCAAAACTGACACACAATCCTATATTACCATAAAAAATCATTTGAACTTCAAATTTATCAGAAATCCAAATACAGTTGTTATGGATAAGTGTGTCTTACTCTTAACAACTGACTGGTTATAATCTTATTATTTACACTTTATTATGACGTAAAATAGTAACATTTTCTTTCATGAATCATTTCTCAATTAATTACTTTTGATTTAATTCAATGATTTCAACAATTATTTCATGTGCTATCCTTCAATCCTAATACAGAAATACTAAAATCTTAGGTTCTGTAGAATGCAATGAATGGAAAATTATGTACCCTCATCAAATAATCTATGAAAAAACTCATATTAGTATATACTTGAAAGGTTTTGGCATGAGTGCTGTTAGACTATCATTTTTATAAACCCTTTGTCAACTTGCTTAGAATATGTAGGCTTGATGTAGCTATTGCTTCCTGCTCAATACAATAAGAATTACATGAATTGTAATCCTAATTATAGTTATAGTGTACTTTTGAAATTAGAAACACAAAATAGCTCAAAATAGCTTAAAATATTGCACTTAATCTACTTATTTTGATAGAATCTGTGCACATCTTTGCAACATTAACATTTTGAAATTTGAACTTTGGGATGGAATTTTCAATGACAAACCACATTATGGGTTTATTCAGAGCAAACAATTTCAAGTGTTCTGAAATATTACAGAACATATATTGAAGTGGTAAATGAAATGATAAGAAAATGCAATATTGCTCTGTAGGCGGAGGGCTGAGTGGCAGGGGATCAGTGGGTAAGTCACCTTGACCCTCGTCTCATGACCTTGATGTTTGACAGAAAATTTCTTCTGAAAATCACACTGATGTTTCAGGTGGAATAACAATAGTGTGCAAAGCACGGTTATAGACATTATAGTCATTTTGAACTCACAGATAGGTAACATGTTTTTTTGCACATTCTTGCTTGTTTCCATTAGAAAATCTTCAAAAGATTGCGAAACAATTGAATATAATGGTAAATTATAGTCCTCAGGTTAATGATATTATAAAACAAATAAATAAAATTCTTACATATATTCTCAAAAAATATTATTATTTTGGCTCATTTAAATGATGCCCCATCTTTATTTATAGATCTTTGAATCAGCTATAATAAGTTTTAGTTAAATATATTTATCACAAAAGATTAATCAACTTTGGAAATTTTGATTTGCCTCTTTTGGGCAATTTATGGTTATAGATGGCCAGAGAAACATGTCATACTGTTCCCGGATTTATAAATAATTGTGTCCAGTTTGCTTGTAGCATTGAAGAATTTATTTTCAAGTACATATAACCCCAGAGATTGTAGAAACTGTTGATGTCGCTGAAGTAGTGCATTGTATATTGGTGGCTCATATATGTACTGTCCACAACCTCCATGTTCTCTCTTTACCATGTTATGGCAATAATTGCAGATGTCACTGGTAAATTCACTGTGTTTCTCATCATAGTGGTGTCTGGAATGTTACCCTGCCTCAAATGTGATATGGCAGAACCTGTTTAAGGTGCAGATTGCATTCAACCTAAGCATGAGATGGTGGGATCTTCCATCCCTTCCATGTGGTGTTGATTGGTATAAAATGTAGATAGCACCTGAAATAAACCCTTTGTGTAAATTGTCATTTTGGAGCATGACTGTGATTTATTTGATTTGTCTATAAAGCATGTAAACTGCAATATTATTAAATTGAACCCAAATACTGCTTTCATATGAACAGATCTTTTTTGTACCCCTTAAGCCAGATTATTTCACATATATTTGAAACATCAGGATATGAAAAGCCCCATTATGAAGTTTCATATAGATTTGAAATTAGAATGGACCAAAACAATTCGTAACTTATAAAATCAATGTTGAAAGACAATTTTTGTATTTATGAAATGACAGCATGCTTTGAGAAATATATATATAGCATATGTAGTGAAAGGGTTGAGCACTGATTTTTACCATATTTATGGCCAAGTAATTGAATGACTAACCAAAATACAAGCATGGCATGAATAAATCTCATGTATGATTAATATTTAGACTTAGTGCATTTGTGTTGATCTTGGTCAGTTTGCATGTCTTATTATGAGAAGAAAACTGAATGACCCACCCTGTGTCCGCATATTAGATTCAGTGTTGTGAGGACCAATAAAGGAGATTATATTAAAATGAATAATTTATGACATATTTCCATATAAAATATGATGCATAACAAATAAGATACTAAATGAAAGCAAATGTATATGTGGTTTGGTATCAAAACTATTATAAGAAAATCAAAACCAAAGATACAAAAAATGATTAAAACTCATCTTCATAGCATCTGAAAATAGTTAAATCTTGAATGTAATGACTTCAGTACATATGGCCTCTTATGATAATTAAATGGATCTCGGATAGATTTTATCACAACTAACAAGTTATTATATTTACTTTTGTCATCGTATAATGATACAATAATATAATAAAAATGAGTTTTCGTTAAAACAATATAATTATAATTTACACATATTTGCACTCTATATATAAGGATGAACAAGTTTGGTGGTGGTCCTTTACCATTCTTGCATCCAGTGTGAAGCACTTGTGTCTTGCAGTGTAAGAATAAATACTATAGAATTATCTCTTCAGCAAAATTTAGATGACACTTGAATACTCAATAAATTTATCTTTTTGGTATTTAGCATCAGTTGTGGCAGAGACTGGAAAATCTGGCAACAAAAAAGGAGAAAAGGGCAAAGGAAAGAAGGGTCCTAGTCTTCCTGAGCATGAGGTGAGTCACATGTTCTGCTGCTTCTCAGTCTTCTCTAGGATCTCAATTCTTTCATTCTCATTGTCTTTATTCAAAATCTGTATCTCAGGTACCAAATATTTTTGAGAAATGTCTCTGTGATATATATTCTCATTATCTGATATATTCTCAGTGTGGCATTTACCTTCCAACATATTTTTTATCTTTTCTAATCATATTAATATCTATATTTATTCAATAATTTGTTAATGTGTTTGTTATTGTTTCAATTTAGAATTTATTTAGTAGAAAGGTTAATTTCATAAACATGCTGCTGAATACAGTTTTGGGTGGCTTCAGTTTGCATAAAACTTATGCCAAAGTGATAAACAGATACTTGAACCCTCTAAATATCATCAAATGTCAAGATTATTAAATGTAAATTTACCTAATGTATCATTGGTATTCATTTATCGCTGAAAAAGAATGATTGAACTTTAAAAAAGAGAATGTATATTTCAACTTCTGCATTGTTTTATTATCAGTTATATGTGTCAACAGAAGAGCTTTAATGATATGCATGAAGGTTGAAAGTTTAGTTAATGCGTGTCAACTGCTTATGTTCCCCTGTTATTTTTTTCCTCTTCTTTTCTCCTTTAGACTTCTTCGGAGGTAAGGAGACGATCATTATATATTTATTGATTATTGCAGTTCGTTATTATTTATGATTATCTTGACTCAATAATTACTGTATTTTATAATACCTTTCATTTCTTTTATCAGTTTATCAACTTTTGAAGACCATAGCTCCAAGTTTTTGCTTTTTTGTTGTTCTGAATGCTTTCAACAGATTTTACATGATGGATGGAAAAGTTGGCTCAGAGAAGTACTCATTTCCATCCAACATGATTATTGCCTGCTAACTGATGACTATTTAATTGTAATGCAAAATTTGTGTTTTAAAATTATCTAATATATTATTTTGCAACAAAAATATCATGTAATCCTTTTTTAAAGAGTAATGTTAACTTTTGTTTTTGAATTAAAAATAGATTATTTTCCTTCAAAGAAATTAATTTTTGAGAATGATAATCATTGAGAAAACCACAAAGGACATAATGTTTACCCTTTTAGGCAGATAAGTTATTGATAACCTGGTAGAATATTACCTTTCTCTTTTTAATTATATTACATAAAAAAAAATCTGTTTAATTAGATTTTAAAAATGTTTTCACACCCTCACATTTAAAACCAGAACTGATTATTTTCTTCCTAATATTTTTTTTCTGAAAGAGCCCATACTTATGACACATGCAATCAACTTTTAATGCACTTTTACCATAATTAATATTCTAATTTAATAGCAGGGAGAAGAAAACAATCCTAATTTTAAATTGATTATTTTGGACTTCAGACAAAAGACCGAGATTTCAATATATGAGAGCATGAGTTATAGATATAATGCCATAGTATCTGTAAAATATTCATACCCTCATTTTCTTTGAGTTCATCATCGTGACATCTATGATTCAAGAATACAGTCAAATTTAAATGAGAAATATTGATCGATGTTCACCAGTATTTTATTATGTCTATTCATGAAACCTAATTATTAAGCAAGCACAAGCTTCTGTTATGTTTTTGCCCTGTCTATATTGTGTCTGCCAGCACACATTGTGTCTGCCAGCACATTCCTTCATGCTTTGACATTGGTACTAAATGTTATAAAATGTTATGTGGAGGCACCAGAATTATTTAGGTGTAAATTCTGTTGCCTATTAAGGTCTTGCACTAGTATTAGTGACCTTGAACTATTGAGTGACCTTGAACTATTTTCAAGGTCACATAAGCCAATTGACAAAATCAGAGAAATACAATGTTTTTCAAAACACTATCAGGGGTGGGAGAGCTCTGAACCAATCTGTGCAGTAAATCTGAACCAATCTGGTCAAATCGCGTCATTCTGGACGCTCACAACTGATCTGGGCACTAAATCACGTCATTCTGGGCGCTCGCAACACATCTGTGTACTAAATTGCAGCCAATCTGAGTGGTATTTGATCGTTGTTGTGTGGTGGACAATGGCCAGACTGAAAAAGTTATGTTTTTAATCTTTATATACCGATTATCATCCACAAATCTTAAAGAAAATAATATGCTCATCAGTTACATATATAAGTATATGATCATCTGAAACTGATTTTTAATGGGATTTTTGTATAATTTTAACACAGGAATGTGCCTCAGTTTAAGATTGCATAACCCAACTGTAACAAAATTTGTTAAATTTTGATGCTATTTTGATGCCTTTTGTGAGAAGTAAAAAATCTCGTTATATAATAGAATCACCCAGATTGGTTCAGAATTGGTTCAGAACAATGGTATGACGTCATACCACACAGATATACTGTGATTACTGCCCAGATTGGTTCAGAGCTCTCCCACTCCTATAGTATCTACTAAATGGTACACACTTATCCTAAACAATATGTGAATAGTTTTTTTCTCTATGCAACTAAGTTACTATAGGCTGGCACAGATCTCTATGGTGCATAATTTTATAGAATTGGAGCACCTTGTTTCATAATCTTGTTCGTAAATTTGTATAAAAGTCAATGCCCAAACTATTATATCAGTGTAATATTCCTTTGATATGCCTATGTTGACCAAACATTATTGTAAACATTTGGCATTCATCAAGATACCACAAGAGAGTGACGGTTCATTAACAACCAGTGACCTCTTCTTGCACACTTGAATTGAACCTATAACTTGAAAGACTTTTAATTATTGTCTTTCTTTTTTTTGGGGGGGGGGGGAGAAATTATCAGATTATCTTGGTGTTATTATACTGAGTTTAAAGCTACGATTAATGTGTTAAATCAAAAAAAAGCAGCCACAGTATTTACACTTTACGATGACACTGAAGCCTTTATGTTGTTTGCGTGATTTGTGACAGAATTTGCAGGCAGAGTCATTGGTGGTGACAGAGAAAACACGGAGACAATCATCTTATTATGTGCAGGCAAGAGACTGGGATAAGATAAAGGCACCAACTATTGGATAAAGCACCAATCTCCCATGCTGTACCCCATTCTTGCTTCATGTGGCAACACCAAGACAAAATATCATAAATATATTAAGCATGCAATCTTTTCAATATTGGATGTATGATGACATGAAATGGGTAACTAACCACGATTGATTCCAAAATTGGCAAGTTCTAGGCCCAAATCATCATTGGGGTTGAACCTACCGGTAATTGCCAAATTTCAAATTGACTTTATCATAGTCAAATCAATTACTTTTAGATTTCATCCAAAATGTCCTTTTGATGCAATGTTTTCCAAATAGGTGTAAAAATCTTTTTTTGACTCTGACAATGTTGGTTCATTTTAGTTGGAGATAATTATGCTAGGACCAGTCAAGATAACCCAATATAGTAGATCTCAAATGTTCATTTCAAGGAAAGTGGTTAGGATCAGTATGTAATAGAAATATGCTACTTTTAAGCTTGATTTTGAATATATACTAGTATATTTTACTTGCTTGTTGCATCTATATGTTTAAAGTAGTCAACAACATATTTTATGATTGAAAGGAATCATTATTAAAGTACTTTATACTATGAAGATTTTATGATCAAATCAAAGTCCTCCTGTCTGATAACCTAAGCTAGCTGTCCCTAAATTATTCATTGAGTATTACACTCACATGCTTAGTATTGCTGATATTTAATCTTGACCACTTTGGCAACTTCACCTTCATTTTCGGTACTTACACACAATAAGAGTCAAATCAGCCCTATTCACTCTCACATAAGCATGTAGTTTGCACCAAATATTGGTAATGTAAAATCACATCAAATTTGCTACCAAAAGCATGCAGCCATTTTGTCACAATTATAGTGTTTTACTGCAAGTTTGAGTACTGAATAATTTTATCTGTGCATGTTTATTTGTTGCATGCTTTAAATTATAGATTGAATAGAAAAATCACATTAAATCATTAATTATTTGATTCACATTTAGAGTTAAGATTGCACCTCGAGATAAGCATGGAGGTTTTGAAATTGCATGGCATTATGGTCTCTGCCTATAAATACCAAGTTCAGTTTAGCATTGTTATTGTATTTACAATGATGAAATTGAAATAAAGATACAAGTATCAAATAAAGCACATAGTGGACATTGTGAGCAAATGATTGCATTATAAAATGGGCATTTGTATGGCATGTACAAGAGTGCAAAGTATATTGAATGAATACCTTAGAAAAAAATAGATGAAAAGCACTGAGAGCATGTACAGAATAGTGCCAATACTGGCTTTATATGTGCTTTACAAATTTCTAACTCACATCGCTCTTGCTTTATTTGTAAAACATATAGACATGTACAGTGGGGAGACCTGGATCATTTCAACATTTGGAACTGTGTGGACCAGAGTTATTATATAAAATCATGATTTGATGCATGCTATGCTACATGATTTATTATTTTATTTATAGCCTGACACCCCTGAAGTGATAAACCCTCTATTGGATGAAGTACAAAGATTGGACAATGGCGTCGTCATCTTGCAGGGAAACCGCACTCTCATCAATCTCAACTTATCACGTGAGAGCCATTTATAACTCACGAATGTGAACCATCAGAACCACTTTTATGGCTAATCTTACGAAATTTCCCTGTTGTTCAAAAACCTCAGCGGTTCTATTTATAAAAGTTTCACACCTGAGGAACATTTTATATCATTGCTTGAGTTAGATGGTGCATCCATTCTATTATATGGCATGGAACTACTAAATGGTTTAAAACTAAATTAAGGGTGAGACATGGTAAGATGACTCTCTCCCATGCTCATAGCTGGGGTTTAATTGGGGTGAATACCATTGTGTTTCACTCAACCCCCACAACTGATTATGAACAGCAGTGATTGTCTGTGACCTTAACACATGGAATCTGAGAATTGTTAAATATTTAGAGGATTTCGTCTTTGTTTTTCAATATTGAAGGAACAAACTGTCACATGTCTTTTATACGGACTTAATTGCGACTCCTATGTGAAACTAATCTTGATGTTTTCCATAACAGGAATCATCCTGCCTCAGTGATTTCTGGGAAATATTAATATAAACTTTATTCATTGTAAATGAAAGATAAAGTTGATTTATGAGAATAAATGTTATTTTTAATGAATATTTTTACTTTTTATAGATAACCAGATAGGAGAAGAAGGTGTGAAGGAGTTACTGTTGGCAGTTGGTTACCAAACCACGCTGTCGGAGTTTGAGAATCCTGCCAAGCATGGAGCTCAGGGGCTCATGAGGCTCCAGCTCAATGTAAGCACTGCTCCTATTGTCTAACATAGTCAATATGGCCAAACATTTTGATATGCTCTGGGTTACATGCATAAATTTAAATATATAAGAGTATATAATATTTGCAATATATGAAATTCATATTTGATATACCTTGCCGGCTTCTAAGAGCACTCTTCAAGAACAAGAAATCAAATAACACAAGTTTCCAGATCGAGTGTTTCAGTGTTTGTTATCAAAAGAAAAATTACAGGCAATTGACTGGATATTATAAATGTTTCAGAGAAATACAGTTTCCTCTGATAATGAGAATTTACAGAAGTTACAATCTCTCATGGAGACAAAGGACCCATTTTATAAACCTCCTGCCCTGTCTCCTGACCAGGAGTCAACTGCACAGTAATGATGAACAGGTAATAAATATATAATTTATATGTGATGAAGGACTAATCAATATACATATAAATGTGATGTACCATAGATTATAATGCATAGACAACAGAAATTGCAATTAGAAAAAAGTAATCAGTTGCATGTACATAACTTTGTTCTGCAAAATTATATATGATTTTTCTTTTTCTTAAGATTCCATCTGAAATAAAGAAGACAATATCATATTGTGAAAACTTGAATACAGGAGATGGGATGGAATGAGCCTTTAAACTGTGATATTGCAAACTACACAAAAGAGAAAGTGCAACATATCTGTGATATTAAAATAATAGAAGTGACTGAAATTGGAGTGTTACCTTATTGAAATGCTTATCTTATTATTAATCACCACAGAACTGGAAGTTTGTTTGGGCCAGTTATTTTTAATTTCAATCAATGGCTTCTGAATTCTAGGAATGTAAAGTTAGTAATTGATACAGGGAAGTGATAATTGTATCTGTTTGTTATGCTTTATTACTCCTGAAAACTTAAGTAATATACTTTTGTTGTGAATAATATATCAGTTGTAACTGGAATAAGTAATTACATTATGTTTGATAATGAATGTTCCCATGGATCCTATTCATCAACTGTATATATGTATTGTTAAAAAAATTGTATTATAATGTAAATATTGTGTATATATATGATATGGGAATTAATAAAGTGAACACCTTGATAGATATTTTGAGATTGTTGTTGAATACAGAAGTTGCATCTACTTTTTGTGTTTATCATACTTTGTGGATGAGATCGCTTGACTAAAATCAGACTGGCCAAACAGATTAATGCTTTGATGATTTGAAAGGAGATAATGATAAACCTTCAAAACAACAGAGGTCATTATTATCTGTTTGTTATAAATGGTCATAAACATAAAGATAGGCCATGACAGAGAAAACTTTGCAATATCTTTGGAATTTTCAAATTTATCTTGTCAGTTTGATTGAATCTTTAGGAGGTTAAGACATTTACAAGGCCGTTGAAATGACCTTGTGGATACATTTACTCTAAAATTTATATTATAAAAATCAACCTTAAAATATTTTAATATAAAACCTGATGACTAGCAAAGAATGCATGAATCCTCCTTGCTGCCTTCCCCTTATTATAATTGACCTTTTCCAGTGGTATTAAAGCAGGCGTTTTGGGGAGTCCAATGTTTTATCTTGATACTTTATATTTTTATAAAGCTACAAACTCCACTTGTAAAATATAATAACCATTTGTGGGCATCAGGAATTAAGTGACACCATCATTTAAATGTGAACTTCATTAATTGTACTATAGAAAGTTATTTTATTAAATTCTTGCATAATTGGAAAACCTATTTGTTAATGGACAATATTATATATATTATGATTTTGTTTCTCTTCTCCAAAACCGTTTTGCAGAAGAGAAACAAATCATATGTATATAATATTGTCCATTAAAAAATAGGTTTTCCAATTATGCAAGAATTAAAACGTAACAATAAACAATGACCAATAAAATGAGTATTTTAATAAATGTAACCTATTGCAAACAAATACACCACGAAAATGCCTCAGTCACATTTGCACCTGGCGGGGAAACAAAAATCGGCCGACTTCACAGGTGCCGGGGAGTTCATCAGTGGTAATCAGAGATATGCTGTAGCTGTGATCGCATTATACCTCATACCTCAGTCACATTTGCGCCAATTTCAGTTAAGATGCCCGGCCGATGGGTATTTTGTACAAAATCGGTCGGCAGTTCTAGTCGAGGAGCCAGCCCCCATTTGTTGGGAGTTTCATCTGAGAGAAAGCAAACCGCTATTTGAAGTGCTACACATGTAGCAGGTGACCTAGTGTTTCTCAAATGATATTTGTTTTTTTTTTCAAATTGTGGAGTCTTTCAAAAGATAGAGCTGTTTCCATGGAAACCATTTACATTTTATTGGGATTCTAGAAAAAGGTACATTTTCATCTCTAGCTTTACACTGAATATGTATTTCTCAACAAAATCAGGTAGGAAGGTGGAAGACATGGCAGTGTATTTGAAAATGGTGTAAAATTTGAATTATTATAGAATTCATGGTTACCATGGCAACAGAATACTTCAAATTTCACATCATATCAAATATGACCTCAAATAGTATCTCTCATTTATTATTAAGATTACAATTATTCAATCACATCAGATGGGTCATCGGGAACTTTTAGCTGCAACATAAAAGTTGCCAGCCAGTGTCATTGTGCGGTGAAAATAGGTATTTTTATTTCATGTGTTCACAGATGATGCATGACATGCAGATTGTGTGATGTTAGTCATTCAGTCAGATTGTGTGATGTTAGGCATTCAATCAGATTATGTGATGTCTGACACGCGAATTGTGTGATGTTAGGCATTCAGTTAGATTGTGTGATGTCTGACGTGGATTTATGTGATGTTAGTCATTCGGTCAGATTGTGTCCTGCTAAGCATTCAGTCAGATTATGTGATGTCAGATATTCAGTCAGATTGTTTGATTTTAGTCATTCAGTCAGATTGTGTGATTTTAGTCATTCAGTCAGATTGTGTGATGGTAAACATTCAGTCAGATTGTGTGAAGTTAGGCATTCAGTCAGATTGTGTGATGGTAAGCATTCAGTCAGATTGTGTGAAGTTAGGCATTCGGTCAGATTGTGTGAAGTTAGGCATTCAGTCAGATTGTGATGTTAGGCATTCCGTCAGATTATGTGATGTTAGGCATTCAGTCAGATTGTGTGATGGTAGGCATTCAGTCAGATTGTGTGATGGTAAACATTCAGTCAGATTGTGTGAAGTTAGGCATTCAGTCAGATTGTGTGATGGTAAGCATTCAGTCAGATTGTGTGAAGTTAGTAGGCATTCAGTCAGATTGTGTGATGGTAAGCATTCAGTCAGATTGTGTGAAGTTAGGCATTCAGTCAGATTGTGTGATGATAAGCATTCAGTCAGATTGTGTGATGCTAGGCATTTGGTCAGATTGTGTGATGTCTGAAACTCGAATAGTGCGATATTGGGTATTCAATCAGATTGTGTGATGTAAGGCATTCAGTCAGATTGTATGATGTCTGACATGCAGATTGTGTGATGTTCATCATTCAGTCAGATTGTGTGATGTTAGGCATTCAATCAGATTGTGTGATGTCAGGCATTCAGTCAGATTGTGTGATGTCAGGCAGTCGTCAGATTGTGTGATGTCTGAAACACGGATTGTGTGATGTTAGGCATTCAGTCAGATTGTGTGATGCTAGGCATTCAGTCAGATTGTGTGATGCTAGGCATTCAGTCAGATTGTGTGATGTCTGAAAAGCAGATTGTGCAATGTTAGGCATTCAGTCATATTTTGTGATGTTAGGCATTCAGTCAAATTGTGTGATGTTAGGCATTCAGTCATATTTTGTGATATTAGGCATTCAGTCTGATTATAAGCCACAGGCATAGTTGGTTAGAGCTCCAGCTTATCAACACCAGTTCCTCTGTGGTGATCCAAAGATCGTGGGTTCGATCCCCGGCCATGCCGAGATTGAATTCATGATTAAATTTCACACATGAGCTGAGGCCCGTTCCAAAGGGTTAACCCGTTGTCCATGTAATTCTGTGACTGGGTGGGATGTCATGTCAAGGACCTGCGACACGACAATTCAGTGAGGCAGCACTATATATGCTACAAGTAGGTCTCATCATGAAATGACTGAAATAATGTTGAAAGTGATGTAAAACCCCAAACACAATCTTCAGTCAGATTGTGTAATGTCAGTCATTCGGTGAAATTGTGTGATGTTTGGCTTTCAGTCAGATTGTGTGATGTTAGTCATTAAGTCAGTTTGTGTGATGTTAGGCATTCAGTCTTATTGTGTGATGTCTGATAATCAGATAATGCTATATCAGGCATTCACTCAGATTGTGTGAGGTCAGGCACTCAGTCAGATTGTGTGATGTTATGCATTCAGTCAGATTGTGTGATGTTATGCATTCAGTCAGATTGTGTGATGTTATGCATTCAGTCAGATTGTGTCCTGTTAGGAATTCAGTCAAATTATGTCATGTCAGGCATTCACTCAGATTGTGTGAGGTCAGGCACTCAGTCAGATTGTGTGATGTTATGCATTCAGTCAGATTGTGTGATGTTAGGCATTCAGTCAGATTGTGTCCTGTAAGGAATTCAGTCAAATTATGTCATGTCAGGTATTCAGCAGATTGTGTGATGTTAGGCATTCCGTCAGATTATGTGATGTTAGGCACTCAGTCAGATTGTGTGATGTTATGCATTCAGTCAGATTGTGTGATGTTAGGCATTCAGTCAGATTGTGTGATGTTATGCATTCAGTCAGATTGTGTCCTGTTAGGAATTCAGTCAAAATATGTCATGTCAGGAATTCAGCAGATTGTGTGATGTTAGGCATTCAGTCAGATTGTGTGATGTTAGGCATTCAGTCAGATTGTGTGATGTTATGCATTCAGTCAGATTGTGTCCTGTTAGGAATTCAGTCAAATTATGTCATGTCAGGTATTCAGCAGATTGTGTGATGTTTGGCTTTCAGTCAGATTGCGTGATGTTTGGCTTTCAGTCAGATTGTGTGATGTTAGCCATTCAGTCAGATTATGTGATGTCATTCAGTCAGATTGTGTGATGTCATTCAGTCAGATTGTGTGATGTTAGTCATTCAGTCAGATTGTGTGATATTAGTCATTCAGTCAGATTGTGTGATGTTAGGCATTCAGTCAGATTGTGTGATGGTAGGCATTCAATTATATTGTGTGATGTTAGTCATTCAGTCAAATTATGTGATGTCATTCAGTCAGATTGTGTGATGTCATTCAGTCAGATTATGTGATGTTAGTCATTCAGTCAGATTGTGTGATATTAGTCAGTCAATCATATTGTGTGATGTTAGGCATTCAGTCAGATTGTGTGATGGTAGGCATTCAATCATATTGTGTGATTTTGGGCATCCTCTGATGCGGATATCTCAGATGCAGATTGTGTGATGTTTAGTATTCAGTCAGATTGTATGATGTTTGTCATTCAGTCAGATTGTGTGATGTTAGTCATTAAGTCTGTGTGATGTCTGACATTCGAATTTTATGATGTTATGCATTCAGTCAGATTGTGTGATGTTAGGCATTCAGTCAGATTGTCGGATGTTTGTTTGGCATTCAGTCAGATTGTGTCCTGTTAGTTTTTCAGTTAGATTATGTGATGTTAGGTATTCAGCAGATTGTGTGATGTTAGGCATTCGGTCAGATTGTGTGATGTTAGGTATTCAGTCCGATTGTTTGATATCTGAAACTCAAATTGTGCAATATTGGGCATTCAATCAGTGATGTTTAGCATTCAGTCAGCAGATTGTGTGATGTCTGATATGTGGATAGTCAGATTGTGTGGTGTGGGCAATCATTCAGATTGTGTGATGTGGGCATTTAGTCAGGTTGTGTGTTGTTAGGCATTCATTCAGATTGTGTGATGTAAGTCATTCAGTCAGATTGTGTGATGTTAGGCATTCATTCAGATTGTGTGATTTTAGTCATTTAGTCAGATTGTGTGATGTTAGGCATTCAGTCAGATTGTATGATGTCTGACACGCGAATTGTGTGATGTTTGGCATTCAGTCAGATTGTGTCCTGTTAGGAATTCAGTCAGATTATGTGATGTCAGGTATTCAGTCAGATTGTGGCCTGTTAGGCAATCAGTCAGATTATGTGATGTCAGGTATTCAGTCAGATTGTGTGATGTTAGGCTTTTAGTAAAATTGTGTGATAATTACACTGGCTCCCTGTCCATGCCAGGACTGAGTTCAAAATTCTTCTTACAACCTGGAAGGCCTTAAATGGTAAGGCGCCGCCTTACTTAAAGGTCCTACCCTGGTGAAGCATGGGGACAAGAGTCAAGAGACGAGATCAAATGATGGAACTTACCTGATGATCCCTAACACCCGTCTCAAGACTGGGTGATAGGGCTTTTTCGTCCATCTGCCCAGGACTATGGAATTCCCTTCCTAGTGACATCAGGGCTAGTACCTCGGTCACCTCCTTCAAGAGTTGACTGAAAACGCATCTTTTCATGAAATTACTCTATTGTCTATGGGATATGATACCGTAGGGAGCCCCTAGTATAATTTGACTATGGCCTGTGAATACATGAAATAAAAATTCCCATTTTCAACTTACGATGCCGCCGGCAGCCCTAAGATGTTCATAAGATATACCTGCGGGACACGCAAGGGGGCATGCCGTGTACTTTAAGATAATATTTGGTTATAAGACATCGGGGAAACGCCGGCAACTTCTATGTTGCAGCTAAAAGTTCCCGATGACCCGCACAACGTCTTAAAGATATGCCCACTGAATTGTGGCCGATGATCCCCCAGTGCCCTCACGACAATCTGAACTGCCAGCTGATTTTGTTATTTGTTGCATCTTTTCTGAAATCGACGCACGCAAACGTGACTGAGGTAGAAACCGAGATAATCTTCAAATGAATTCTGCCAATAATATCACTTAAACCTTTACTTGCCCACAAATGGTCGTGTACATATGCTCTAAGGTTATGTTTGAATACATGACTTTGAAAGAGTATATTCCAAGCATAAATGGGACTTTGAAAGAGTATATTCCCAGCATAAATGGGACTTTGAAAGAATATATTCCCAGCATAAATGGGACTTTGAAAGAGTATATTCCCAGCATAAATGGGACTTTGAAAGAGTATATTCCCAGCATAAATGGGATTTTGGTAAGTCATGTGTGAATTTGTGTGGTTGTTATGCTAACCACATTTATTTGATTCTCGGGGTAGGGGGTATGTTTTTTTAACTAAAATATCTTAGCTCTGAATGGAAACAAAATAAAAATATTCTAGCTCTGTTGCTGTAGAAACTTATAATTTTTAGTTTATAGGCAACACACAATATCCAATGTGAGACGACACATTTTTTTAAAATTAACATATCTGATGTTTATAAATGCTATATTTCAAGATAGGGGACATCACACTAGATAAACTAAATTATCATTTCTTCATAGATAAATGACAAAGCTTTTTCCTTTGCAGTATCGTTAATACATAATGTTCCAATACCATTAGCTACATATTACCATGTTGGCTAAAATGTACATTAAGTGATCTGATATGCCATATATAGGTTTGCTAATATCAATGCAACTTTTTACAGCATATTCCACTATCTGTCTTTCTTATTGGTATGTCAATTATCATTGTCCTTGAAATCCCTTGAATTAAAAAAATATATATTTTCAAGGTCATCAAAACCCTTGAATATTGGCAGAAATCCTTGAAAACCCTTGAAATTTACAGTTATCAAAGGACTTTCAGAAAGACTTTGAATTTGCATTCTTTGTTGTTCTTTGCAATATACTAAGTGAAACTTCACAGTTTGGGAGTACATTAAAACAGATAAATAAGCCAAAAAAATGTCAGAATATGGCCCTTGATTCCCCTTGAAAATCCCTTGAATTTTTTGTCAACATAGGAAGTACTAACCCTGCATTATGTGCATCTTTGATCCCCTCACCATAAACTAGTCTTGCTCTGTCTTTGCTGTATCATTACACCAGGTCTTGTGTGCCCAATAAATTGAATATTTGTTCAGTAAATTGTTAAAATATAAAATGATCTTATGTGCGTTATTTCTATTTTCTTTCTGACAAAGAAAAATGAGGTCTGACTTTTTTCATCAACAGCTCAAGCAGCACCAAAATTAAAATATGAACCATTATCTAAACCTAAAAAATCAAGTTATCATTTAATAACACTGAATGCAATACCCAGTGGTTTGGGCTGGATTTGGCACATTCACTTGGTTCTGCCAACCCTGATTATCGGTCCATGGTGGCCATGTTTTGGCTAGTGTTCTCCAATCACCCATCGGCAAAGCCCAGATAGGTGATCTGGAGAGGTCTGAGATTTTTGCTTTTTGGTCATAATCTCGTTCAGATGTGACTTTTTAAATACCCAACTGTTTAAGTGATAATTCATATTTTATGTATGATTATGTCTAAAATCTCACAAAAAAGCTTGATTATTTTTTGGATAACATTAAATAAAGAAAATATAAATACTTGATAATAATCGCCACCTGCAAAAATTGTATCAAACCCGTTTTAACGGCAGTTGAAACGGGTTTACCAAAGTTTTTGCAGCTGGCGAGTTTTTACTTCACTAGAGCTCAATCAACTCCACCAAACTTTTCTTTGGTTGGAGTTGGTAGAGACCATGGACGTTCGACAAACCCCTCCAGATCACCTATCTGGGCTTTGCCGATGGGTGATTGGAGAACACTAATGTTTTGGCACATTTATTCTGCTTACACCGTCAGATGGCGCTTTTGTTTCAGAAGTGATTTGTGAGTGCGTAGTAGAGTAAGAAGATTTTCTCGGATTTTATCAAGGATTTGGGATTTGCATTGGGATTTTGCAAACTTACGCGAGCTTGATTTTTTAAAATCAACACTTGTTTGACGATGTCTTTGGGTATGACTGTATCTTTGTATTTTCATTCCGATAATAAATGTGACTTTTCAAAAGGGAACATCTAATTTCAGCATAACATGCACATCACCATAAATTTAGGACATAGGCGTTAGAACGGGTAGGGATCCAAATTCATGTGTAGTGGATTCAGTGTGACATTTTGCACCATTTTACACACTTAAATTTAAATTTCTCAAAAAAAGTTTCATAACTAGTTAATAAAATATTTATTTATTGAAACATACATACTAGAAGTAAAATTATGTCAAATAATAATACAAGTTGACTATATTTCCCATAAAAATGGTGCCTATATATACATTTGGATAGCATTTCGGAGGGGTAATTTTGCTAAAATTCATTGTAGTTTATGGTAATTTTTCAAATAATAAAATTATGATGAAAAGTGTCCCATATTATGCCGGAAATATAACTCTGATAGCATGCAAAACAAAAGGAATTTTAATGGTTGGTTTGGTAGATTTTCTGCCTTTTGGATTTGAAAGATATATATAATTTTCCTGATTTTCACATTGATTTCAATGGAAATCCATAAATATCACATATTTGTAAAAGGCAGAATATTTTACAATGGCATTTGTACCAATAATGGCGTAAAAAGTTTGCTATACATCCCCCTAACATATCCACATGGGACACCTTTCAAATTGATGGCCAATTTTTCACAAAGTGAAATTTTCCATTTTTCTCCATTGAAATCAATGGAAAATCCCCGTGACCTTGGGCTGAAAATTCAACGGCCCATGAAATCTGTTCTATTATAGCTACAGACTTGATCTTGGGCTTGTTCGTTTTGGAGAGATCTTTCATAATATGACTTTAAAAATGAGAGTTTTAGTGTGCAACAGCATTTTCATATTTCAAGGTCATGTCAAGGTCATCCCAAGGTCAGAGAATTTATTATTTTTTAAATCTTATTTTCAATTGTCAAACATCTCTATAATTTTTTGGGGGCTAAATTTTATATTTTTTGTATAAATAGCCAATGTCCTTCATTTATGGCGACGATGGAACTATTTTCCTGGTGTAGTAGCATTCACGGGGACGATGTCGACATATGTGAGTGAGGCGTCAGAAGCAAGAGGGCAATTAAGATGCACTTACATTAAAATGTAATTAGACAACTTTTGATGGAGGTGGGCGGCAAACGATGTCCAAGTGATGTGTCTATTTATATATTTTATCCCGTTTATACTCTGGTCTCCAATGGTTCTTGCATATCTTTCCCTTATCCATCTTTGGAACCATAGGCTTCATATTTGAGTTACGTCATCACCACATGCACGTGCCGTGAAAAGCTGGAAGCTAATGGGGGTTCTCTGGACCCATGCCCATGATATGCTTTTTCCCGCCAAAACTTTGACATTGAACGCTTGATCAAGCAGAGAACTCTTTCTCGAAAGAGATTGATTTCGCGTGATATCCCACGGTTTATCGCTAGGTGGCGTGTTTTACAAGATGGAAGACGTGGGTGATAACAGAGCCGAAATTAAGATATAATTTGACGATTTTCATCTGATTGTTGATCTGCAGTGTGTATTTTAAAGTTTAGATTTGTCTTCTGATTACTAGAGACAGAATGGAATTTGTTTAAATGCAAGGTAAGTTTATTTATTGGGCAACATTATGCTTTATTCTACACATGGGTTTTCCAAAGACTGCTGCCAGTGCTGGATCGGAATTCAGCCATCCATGTATCAAACATACACACATACATCCTACACACACACACACACAGACACACATCAATAACAACATAATAGATTAACTTTCATCTAAGTTAAGGATAGTTTATGCCACGGAGATCTACCGGTACTTCAGTCTTCATACTTGATTTTTTGTTGTTGACAGAACTAAAAAAGTCTTTTTTGTAACACAGATGGTTCCCTTTTTGAGAATCATTGCCAGGCAATGATTGTCAAAAAGGGAACTATCTGTGTTATTCTGTGATCGGTATGATCATGGGAAACGTGTAGTCTTATCCTGTGGATTGTAATTCGTTTTTTTCTGTGGTCATTATTGTTCAAGCAACTGACGCCACTGTGGAGTGTTCGTCCGTGTGCATGCAATTTTCCAATTTGCGCATGATTTCCTGATAATCTGAGAGGAAAACGGAAATTTTAACTCATTTTCATAAATATGATATGAATTTGAAAATCTCTTCATAAAATCGCCAAATCTTGGAGCAGAGAAATAAAATTTATATCCCCATAATCGGCATAAATAAACAAACATTTCATTTGCGATATGTGTAGCTCTAAATTGTTGTTTTTATAACTTAAAATAGTTCTGAAAAAGAAATTTGACAAAACTTTGATATGGCGGCAACTATGATGTTGACACCCTTTGATCTTGTGCCATTGCGCCTCCATTCATAATTACTCCAAGGTGGCATACACACGAGACTGACGTGAGCATTAAGATGATGGAAAAACTTTCTCAGGATTTCCTCACTGTGATGTACACAGAGCATCATAAATGGTGCACTCTGGACAGTAGATGCAGAATTCATTGATGAAACAATTCCAGAGAAAAATATTCCAAAATATTCCATGTTTTTGCCATGTTCAACACAGGATGACTAGTTTAGTATGATGTCACACAAGGACACTGTGCAAGGCATCAGTAGAGTTTTACATTTGTTAAAATGGGGTACAAACCAGCTTCTTTTCTGTACAAGTGTTTATTACTTTTCTTGCACATATCTTATACAAAGTCATACATTAAGCAAATATATTAAACAATATAAATGTGAAATTTGTTTAATTAAATACCCTTTTCAATGACCATTTCTGGAGAAGTCCAATGTACCAAAGTTGATTCCCGCTCACAACGATATTCATTTGTGGCACCATGGCGCAGTGCACCATGGCGTAAAGTGGGAGTAAGCTGATGGGAAGGACATTGAATTCCTTAGTGTTCTGGCTTCACGATGCCATTTTGTAGCATTCTACAGACTAGCAACTTATTAAAATTTAATCATGATAATGACGTAAAACAACTTGGATCATATTTTTTTGACCCCAGAACTTTGTTGAGCATATTATTCTGTCAATCAACAAAATTTGGTTAGGCTAGTCTGTTAGGAATTAAAAATTGAATTGTTATGAAAAATGCACCCAGTGACCTCACCTATGTCACAATGGGCATGTGTGCCAGTACCAGCTTGTAACAAAAATATAAAAGATGGAGCTACTCGGACAGTTCTTGGCCAATTAACACCATGGGCAACTTAAAATATAGGTATTCGGCTCCTCTTTCCAAATATGCTATAACAATATATAGAACTAAAGACCATAGGATTCGCATAATCATAGGATTGGCTCATAATTAGGGAAATGTCTTGTATACGTAAAACAAATAGGACATTAACATTTTTTGAATAGAAATGATCTCCACTGCATGTCCATCAACTTAAAAATATTATCAACCGCTACTTGGACATGCACCCTTTCAGTGAAAAGACAAAACAAAGTTGGCAACTTGCAGTCACACAAAGGAACTTACCTGGTAGGTTCAATATTTGACTGAAACCAGCAATAATTATATTTCATATCACATAATCTTGTTGATAAAGGTAATGAAAATTATCAGCTGGTTGCCATTGGCTCCTGTAGATGAAGTATACAATTGTTCTAAAATGAATAATCTATATCAACACACTTTGAACATGATCTGCATGTATTTAATAATGCAGTCATTGTCTTAGGGCTTATTCTGTGTTTCATAGCTTTTAATATAATATTTAATAATATCTTAATAATGATGCTATGTCTACTGTACGCACATCTGGTATACTGACCAATCATAGCAGTTAAAGGCTGTTTTTTCCAATCATATTGGTTAACAAATAGTTTCAAGAAGTCTCCATAGATAAAAGGGTGGGAGATGTTGATCAACATCTGTCCACATTTCAACATTGCAAAATGCCCCAGTGATATTATTTTATTTCACAGAATGGAGGAAAAACCCAACTTCCAAATCTGAAATCATTTTGTTTCTATCATGTATATGAGAGAATGCTACCTGCATTTATTGACCGTAAGTCATGTCCACAGGTTAAAAATAAAATAATTCTGCATCAAATAGAAGCTAAAAATGTTTAGAGACCTATTTTGATCATTGGTAAGATGTACTGATATGGTAGTGTGGGCACAGAGTTTGTCACATTGGGGCACATGTTGTAAGTTCATATATTAGGCTCAATATATCCATCTTTCCTTTTTCAAATTTGGTGAGCAAGTCCAGATTGATATTTAATATAATGGTTTGTGGTTTTAATTATTTATTGGATATTTCATACTGCAGGGTAAATGACTGGTTTTATATTAAATTACATTCTAAAACATAAATTCTGCAGCAGATATTTGCATTCAGAAATCAAGGTTAAGTGTTCTGTATTTTGTTTTTTGTTTTGCAAACACTGATTGATTTGTATTTGTTACTTTTTATGTTCTTTGTCAGATACAAGATGGCATGTAAATCAGAACAAAAGATTGTGCGACTCTATGTTACTTCATATGCCAGAGATTTTGTTCATGAGAGACACATTCTTTTCAAAGAGGTAGGAATAACTTTGGTTCTTCATCCTTGTGTTTGAATTGTTACTTTCATATATAAATAAAGATTTTTATTCTCCCTAATTCTATTTTAATGAGCATTTACTACTGACACTCTTAAAAACAATATTTCCTCTATGGAAGAGAAATTTACTTTAAACTCACTGAATGATTGACATTAATTTGGTTGATGTTTAAGGTGATTCCAGATCTAAGAAGATGGTGCGAGGTGAAGGGAGTTCAAATCATTGACACAGACATAAGATGGGTATGTGTCCTTCCAATTTGAAGATCTTCTTTTACTTTAAAAAAAAGATTAGGATAGCATAATTTTCATGTATATTAGTTACTTTGGCATTTCAATGATATATCATGAAAAAGGAATATATATATATATATATATTATACTTCCAATTTAAAAGCCAGTTAAAAATTTTCACCTTTCTGTTCCACTTTCTGACCACGTTTTAGAAAATTGGTTGTGCTGCTCATAAGCACAGAAAACAAATTAAGCTGAGCTTCGCTGGTAGCAAAATCAATACATTTAAAGAATTATTTGTATTTATACCTATGAAACTCTGTGTAACATTCAAACAGCCACTATTTGTCACTTTGAGATTATTACCATATTACATTTTTTTCATAAAGACACAAAACTTAGATGTTGGAATTTAATTTTAGGGTGGTCAATCTAAAAAGCGTGATCTACAGAAAATACAGAAGGACATCAGTGAAGAGTACTTTGAAGATGTTATGCCATACTTCATCAACTTGACCAGGTTGCTACCATCTTACCAAACTTGATTCAAAGCTTGTAGTTCACTGGAGTTTGGATAACAATATTTTTACTAAATATTTAATTACACATAATAATAGCTGTTATAATTATGGCTCAGACACTGAAAAAATAGATATGTTTTTGCTAAGGACATATATAAATTGTGCTGTCAATTTGTTCTTTGAAGGCAAATTTAAAATGGTTGCATTTATTAACCAGTTCTACAGTATTCACGCAGATGATACTGGTTTTATATTTATTGTAACTGTCACCTGAATGTTTGGCAGTTCAAGCCTTGGGGTAGTTCCACTGTGGGGAGATGCTTCTGATGCTGTGATAGAGGAATACAAGACAAGGACCAATGTGACTGATGCTGAAATGGAGATCCTCTTTGGAGCATACAGAACTGACAGTCCTAATGGTAGATAGATCTTTTTGTGGTTCTCCAAAATAATATTTGTCAGATAAAAATGAAAAAATAAAATGGAACTCTTTCATGTAAGGCAAACAGGTTACTCTGTGAAGGGGCTCAGATGAGTTGGTTGATGGATGATCTTGACTAATTTGATGATTGAACAAGTGAATGGAATTTTTTGATATTAGTCACACTGGTTACTCTATAGAAGGGGTTGGATGAGTAGAAGAGACCATCTTCAAAATATTTAAGAATTGTACAATAATCTCTTTTCCACCCTGCAGTTGATTTTCAAGACTCGTTCATATATTTCAGAAAGTTTCTTAAGCTTCTCCTGACCATTCTATCATTTCCATAAATAAAGAGAATACTTTTACCAATTCATTCATGTCTATCTTTGCAGTGATATTTTGTTTGCGAGACGATAGTTTTCTTGAAGATCTTTGTGTGGAAGAAGAAAAACGCTACTTTGTAAAACGCAACTTGGTATCCTCCCACAGCAGGAAACAGGCACAGCAACTGTTACAGAGATATCCAGTAGGTTCACAAAGCAAAATATCATCATAGTTTACAGCATATTTTAAAACTATTTCCATAGTTTTGTTTCTTTAAACATGAAAATCTTTGTTGACAGGCAGGACAGATTTTCCATCATAATTATGACTGTGCAGGGTATGACCACTGTGAGGCCAAGATGAGGGTGGAAATGGCACCTACATTTGCCAAGCAGGTATTGATTCACTTCTCCCAAGAACACGAGGATATAATAGTTGCCCATGACAAAACTTCAGTAGTGCTTTGAAAATTGCTGTCAGAATCATTAAACATTATTTGTTGAAGTGTAAAGTCTTCATTTACAGATCCTTGACAAAATGAAAAGTCGTTTGGAAGCAGACTTTCCCAGTTGTAATATCAGTGGTGATAGATATATTGAGATGAGACAAGCACAGGAATCTTTCATGGTGTCGCACAGTGCCAGAGTTCGGGGTCGCGATGACATTGTGTTACAGGTAGAGTGATTCAGTCTTTTTTCTTTATACTCCTCAACATGTCAGTGGTTTTGAAAAATATACAATATTGCTGCAACTGTTCTGGTAAAATTGAAAAGCCAGTAAATTTCTTTTTTTTTCAGATTGAAGAATATGTGCGAACTGGGGGCAAGGAAGTTCCACTGTTGCTTCTAGGTGGCGCTGGAAGTGGCAAATCTTCAATAATGGCAAAGGCAGCAAATGTTCTTGCTAACAAAGCCAAAGAAAATCAGTTGCCAGGGTAAGCAAATCATTATGTTACATATTTCAAATAGACATTTGGAAAAATATTTCACACAATATTTCCTATTCATTTCCCACCAGAGGGCTAGACACACAATATTTCCTATTTATGTCCCACCAGAAGGCTAGACACAATATTTCCTATCTATGTCCCACCAGAAGGCTAGACACAATATTTCCTATCTATATTCCACCAGAAGGCTAGACACAATATTTCCTATCTATATCCCACCAGAAGGCTAGACATGAAACCTTTTACATAACGCACATGAAATTTGTGCCTTGAGTTGTGTTCAGAGTAAATATCTTGCAATCTTTGATTGCTGTTTAATTTCATAATGAATATATATTTAATATTTGTTATTAACATTCAGAAGAATTCTCCCTATCTGCTCTACCATATACGCTGCATTTTCTGAGCACTGCGATCGTATTTGACCCAATTTTTTGCACATGGCACCTCCGGGAACAGCGGCGACAGCTTGTTTGGGGCATTGTCGCCTCTGCCTTTCATCTTTCCATCATTGTTTTTGTCAGTTTTGCCTCCGTAATGTTGACATAAATTACGTAGATTGCAATATACTTATATGAAGATTACACAACAAACACTCAATAGCACTGACATTAGCTTGTCAATGTATAATGTCAGTCTGAAATTTCCCTCCCATCTTGAAGCAAGGCGGGCGGAAGTTTACAACGCAACATCTTTCCCATCATGCATTGATTGCTCTCTCGCGCCAGTCCCGTCATTTTTTCATGGACCAACTAAAAAGCCAGCAGAGCAGATAGCGAGAATTGATTAATCATGAAATACCTACTGAATAAAAATTTCACAAGCATGCTGTCTGACAAAGATAAATCATGAGAAAATTTGATAAACCATAAGTGAACTTTTATTGATTCATAGTTAGCATGAAATGTTTTATTAACTGTGCATTTCAGAGGTGGTGAAACTGGTTGGCATGTGTTTTACCACTTTGTGGGGGCCGTGCTTAGATCTACAGAGCTGCAACTTATGTTACGAAGATTGAGTAGAGAACTGGACATTGTCAATGTAAGATATAAACTGTGTAAAAGATTAGTGATTGATGTTACATAATATATGTTACATTTTCTGAAATTGATATTGTAAATCAGACTTATATAAAATATAGCCATTTGAACGATATGGGGTTAGTGCAGAAGATTAAATGTTTTCTGGTTTGATTCTTTGTTTGTAGGAGTCTGCTACTCCACAGGATGTTTCCCACCTTGCTCAGCTGATTTGTAACGCATTATCCAATGCCAGCACAAAACCAGTAGTCATCCTGGTAGATGCCCTCAACCAGGTCAGTACATATTACGTATATAACCTCACAATCTTGAAAAACAAAAACCCAATAAAGTGGAAGTTTATGTGACATTTGTTTCATAAAAAATATTATTTTTATGTGAGTGTGAAATCTCATACATCTGGTGATCCAATTATTATTGATCATTATTGACTGCTTATTCAACCTGAACGTAAAACACAAATTTGTATAACTTGAAGAAATGTAATGATTAGATAATATTTTGACACCAGTCAAGCACACAAGCAATTGAGATTAACATTAATAAAAGTAAAGAATAAATAAAGAGAGAGTAGGCAAATACATTCAAGTTTTGCAAAATCAGATTTTCAAGCACTGTTCCAAATGTGATATAACTGTTTATTCCCTGAACTTGTGATCACATGTTTATTGCAGTTTGATGAGGACCATGCCGCGTTGGTGATGAGTTGGGTCCCCCGTAAGCTGGCACCCAATGTGCGATGTGTGTTTTCTATGATCAATGATACGCCGCAGCATAACACCTTGATGGCCCGGGAGAGCAAGCCTCAGGAGCTGCACATGGTGCCCCTCAGCCTACCATACAGGAAGGTCTCTGCTTACTTAGTTAGCATACAATCCTAAATAAACTGGCAGATTGGCAGGCAATTTTCTGTAACTGTTTATTTCTTCATTTTAATTTACATATGGTATTTAATTTCAATCAGTATGTCTAGAATACCATTTTATGTGGGATATTCAATTTGCCCATTTTGTTGGTAATGCTAAACAAACCCTTGTGTTGATATTCAAGTTGCCTTTTCCTGTAGGTATCATTTTAAATTATTCCTACATTCTTTTCCTTTGAATTTATGTAAATCATTTATCACATCCTTTACCTGTGACAAAAGTTCTACTTTCGAGTCAGTATTGATAAGCAAAGTCTCTCAGGTTTGTACTATAATTTGATGCCTTTTGCAGCAAATAGTGACAGAGATGATGACTCAATGTGGCCGGCAGTTGAGCAGGATGCAAGTAGACCGTCTCCTGTCCAAACAGACCTCCGAGAACCTGTTATGGCTGTCAGTGGCATGTGAGGAGCTCCGCCTGGTGGGCGAAGAAGACAACTTAGATTACAAAATACAGTATCTGCCTGATGGGTTACTCAGGTAATATACATAATATTTGCTTGGTCAATATGTCAATAAATAAAGTAAAAGCCTCAAATATTTATTTAAGAGTGAATTGGTTTGACAACATATTGTGGCATTGTATTTGAATTTTACCTTTGATGGAAAAATGTGCTTTTTCCAGTTTGTTGGAGGAAGTGTTGGATCGTTGTGAGGCAGAGCATGGGGGTCACCGCTTGGTGGCGACACTGTGCCTATTGGAAGCATCTGCTACAGGACTGCTTCAGACTGAACTACTGGATATGCTAGCAGAAGAGGACACACTTACCCCACCTTCACCCTATGATGAGAAAGGTACACATGTTTTAATATTGTTGCAATTGGAAAAGCTTATCAAACATAGCATCTATTTTTGTAGATGTACCTTCTGTGGTGAGTTAAAGAAAAACTAATGATAAAAGACTTTTTTGCAGAAGAGAAAGAAAGTTCAGAAAAGGAGAGTAGTGAGAAAAAGAAAAAAACAAGTGTACTATCTGAAGAGAAGTGGAGCTTGATGTACAGAGCACTGAGACCTTTCCTGCGACCATTTGGTGACAGCCGGGAAGGAAGACTAGACTTCTACCACAGAGCACTCAGCAAAGCTGTCAGGAGAAAGTCAGTCTATCTCTCATGCTTCAAGTCCAAGATTAATTTTAATAATAATTAATTTGAAAATAAAAATGTAATTTTGAGTGTGACTAAGATGATTGTGATTCTGCATCAATTCCTTGCATTGCAGATATTTTAAGGTGGGAGATGACAATGAGAGTGATGAGGAGAGCCAAGACATCTATACCTTCTGGCATAAGAAACTGGCAGATTACTTTGAGCACTGTGGCTATGTCAATAGAAAAGTCGAGGTCAGTTGACATGCTTGGCAATATAAATTCCAATGATGTGCATATCATGCTAAATGAAGACAAGTTAAATAGTGAAGTTGCTAATTTATAGATACATTTATAAATAATTATTAATTAAAAGATAAATTCATAAATAACTATTTAGATTGGCAAATTATTTATGGAATTTTATATTGTACTCCAGATACATATGTTATTGCTACATTAATGTTTACAAACTAGTGAATATTGTTCATTAGGTGCACAAAAGGTTTTAATCAGATGTACTTCTATCTGTACACACACACACACACACACACCACACCGCACACACACACACACACAATTTATCATGTATCTAACTGACTTAAACGCTTTTATTTCAGGAGTATCTGTATCACCTATGTAAGCTGGATGACAAGATACGTCTTGGACAGTGTCTGTGTGAGTGGTCAGTGTTTGACAAACTCTACAATGATGAATATAGTGGTCAGCTGCTTGCATATTGGAGAAAGGTACCAAATTATTTGTATTTTCTAGGACATTCTGCCACTATTTTACACAAAAAATAATGCTTGATTGTCTGAGTATACCTATTCTTTCACTCAATAAAAAAACTACGGCACATTTATATATATATTGGCTCTCTGATCTTGCATGCACTTTTTAGACTGGTGGTTCCACAGAAATGATTACCCATTATAAGGCAGCATTGGAGCAGTTGGAGGAGAAACAACCACGAGATGAGCATCTTATAGCTCTCCGATATGAACACATAGCTAGAATCTTGTAAGTAATAGCTTTCTAGACTTCTACAGTACATCAAAAATGTGATATGGAATGGTACTGAAGGAAGTTTTGATAAATACTTTGAGCTATTATAACATGTTGTTATTTTGCAGCCTACAAGCAGGAAAATATGAAGATTCTCTTGAACTGACCAAGGTTGCAACTAAACTTGAAGAAAAAGAATTAGGAAACCGGACTGAGAGAATGGTAGAACTATATGGTCTCATGGCAGAGATATTTGACGAGGTGACAATTCATATCACTTAAAACTGCCTTGAAGCTTTTATCAATATTTTATTTACAAATTTTGGCTACTCTTTAAATGGATGTGATTTATCTCTTCAGAAACTAAAGCTGAATGACTTTGTGTCACCAAGCCAGTTACCAGACTTGAGAAAGACTATAAGTTATGGCAGAAAATCTATAGACATCAGGAAAAGCATAGAAGGAGATTATCACAAGGTAATACTTAAGTCAGAAAAATCTGACTTTTTGTTCTTGCTCTGTTTCCACTGTTTCTGCTGCTGAGGCACTTTGTTTTCTTCCTTATTCATTTATGCTTAGACATAATGACTAGCTATTATAACAAGATAGCCTGGGGATTTCTTTATGCTGTACCTTTTGTAATCTTCAATCAAGGTCAGGTCATTAGTAGTACAGGAGCAACTTTGCTTGTGAATGCTCTGTTTTCTGACAAAATTGTTGCAACATCAATATGACTCGGCATATATGAATGAAGGGCTTGGAAAAGTGTTTGAGCTATTTGCAAAGTCACAGGAACCACTGCTTGTGAATGTTTTATGTTCAGCATTGTCGGTTTGACTTGCCAAATATGATATACCTACCGTATTTACTCGTGTATAAGTCGACTCGTGTATAAGACGACCCCCCAAAATTGAGGTTATTTGACTTGAAAAAAACCAATTTCCGAATATAAGACGAGTTGGTTTTTCTTGAGATATCGGCTCTGCTACCATTCAAGCTTCAGCTGAAGCTTGGCGGTCATTTTAAAAGTGAAACTTAAATATGCTTACGATATAAGATCTTAGCAGTCTTATACACGAGTAAATACGGTAAAACGTAAATACGATGTTCATATTTTCGAAATAACAGATATCAGACGTAGCGGGTCGATTTTAATTGCGTTTTAAATGATAAATAAAGGTATTTACCCAATATTATTTCGAAACACTTTGTTTTGACTTTGTTCTCACTGATTCCAATTATCAAGGACGTCACGTACATCGTGTTACGTTTTCGATGTGCGGAACACGGTAAATTTGATGTGCGGCAACACGAAGAGAAGCCAGGGATCCATCGTTGCGCAATATATTAAATTTTTCAATGCGAGTTGATACACTCCATTTGTTTTCGCGCCAAAAATAAGAGCTTGTCCCCGTCACTCCCGCTTTTTACCCTCAGCCCCTGATGTAATCAGGCTGAGGGTATTGCAGTACTCCTGGCGTGGGTATGTATGTATGTATGTATGTCTGTATGTATGTCTGTAGCGAACATCCTTGTCATCGCGATAACTCAAGAACAAATGATGGCAGCTTCATGAAACTTGACACACATATGCAACTGGTGAAAACCTCGGACGAGTTCGATGCACGACGACCTTGACCTATTTTTTTTAAGGTCACAGGGACAATTATGTGAAATCCCAAGAATCACAATAACTCAAGAACGAATGATGGCAGCTTTATGAGATTTGACACACATAAGCATCTGGTGAAGCCCTCAGAATTTTTCCTATGAAACATGACCTTCACCTACTTTTCAAGGTCACAGGTACAATTATGTGAAATCATCTTGTCATCGCGATAACTCGAGAACAAATGATGGCAGCTTCGTGAAACTTGACACATATAAGCATCTGGTGAAAACCTCGGACGAGTTCGATGGACGACGACCTTGACCTATTTTTCAAGGTCACAGGGACAATTATGTGAAATCCCAAGAATCGCATAACTCAAGAACAAATGATGGCAGCTTTATGAGATTTGACACCCATAAGCATCTAGTGAAGACCTCAGAATTGTTTCTATAAAACATAACCTTCACCTACTTTTCAAGGTCACATGGACAATTATGTGAAATCATCCTTGTCATCGCGATAATACGAGAACAAATGATGGTAGCTTCATGAAACTTGACACACAAAAGCATCTGGTGAAAACCTCGGATGAGTTTGATGGACGGCGACCTTGACCTATTTTTCAAGGTCACGGACAATTATGTGAAATCCCAAGAATCGCAATAACTCAAGAACGAATGATGGCAGCTTTATGAGATTTGACACACACAAGCATCTGGTGAAGACCTCAGACTTCTCTTGATGGAACATGACCTTCACCTACTTTTCAAGGTCACAGGGACAATTATGTGAAATCATCCTTGTCATCGTGATAACTCAAGAACAAATGATGACAGCTTCATGAAACTTTACACACATAAGCATCTGTTGAAAACCTCGGACTAGTTCGGTGGACGGTGACCTTGACCTATTTTTCAAGGTCACAGGGACAATTATGTGAAATCCCAAGAATCGCAATAACTCAAGAACGAATCATGGCAGCTTTATGAGATTTGACACACACAAGCATCTGGTGAAGACCTCAAGACTTCTCATGATGGAACATGACCTTCACCTACTTTTCAAGGTCACAGGTACAATTATGTGAAATCCCTATCATTGCTATAACTCGAGAACGAATGATGGCAGCTTTATGAGATTTGACACACATAAGCATCTGGTGAAGACCTCAGACTTCTCTTGATGGAACATGACCTTTACTTACTTTTCAAGGTCACAGGGACAATCATGTCAAATCCACGTCATTGCAATAACTTAAGAACAAATAATGGCAGCTTCATGAAAATTGACACACATAAGCATCTGGGAAGACTTCAGATGAGTTTGATGGACGGTGACCTTAACCTGCTTTTCAAGGTCACCGGCCCATCTCAATAATTCTAGAGTAAATGATGACAGTTTCATGATACTTGACACACCTAAGCTATCAAAGGAAGTAGATTTTATGGGTTTTTTTAACCCCTGCATCAATTTGCCTTGGTGCAGTGACGTTTTGTTCACAAATATTGTGTGGAGCGAATGTTGTGCAATGAGTTACCAGGGCTGAGGGTTGATGCATCTCTGATGCCTATGTTTAAAATGACAACCTCGTATTGCGTAATGCATTTAAATGGATGAATGGTTTTGTTCTGTTCTCGACCTGCAAGGCATATTTTGTGTTAATGTTGGGTATATACTTTTATTTATCATTTAAAACGCAATTAAAATCGATCCACGTGTGAAGGCATTTGTCAAGAAGGGAAGACACGACTCAACGCAACACGTGGTCGCAATTTTGAAAGGCGGAAGTGACGGGAAGTGGCTCTTGTTTTTAGCGCGAAAACGATTGTTAATATATTGCGCAATAATGGATGGTTTTGTTCTGTTCTCGACCTGCAAAACGTAATTTGTGATAATATTATCAGGGGCCCACCACTACCAACTTCGTTAAAAATTGAGATAGTGATGTGAAACTTGGGCAGAGTATGTTATAGAATGTTGTGAACAACATATCACTCAGCTAAATAAGATATTTTCCAATATGCATTTTTAGTATTTTCTAGAAGGAAATATTTTTTTAAATACCAGCCAGCTACACTTTGGGATTTTGGCTGTCAGCTGTTAATTTTTACGAGTTGTTAAACTTACCAGCTCAGAATTTGTATGGAATTAACAGCTGTTAACTTTGTTCATGGATGTTTGTCAATGCCAAATTTATTTTAACAGCTGGTAATGAGCCAATTTCTTTAATAAATAATTAAACGTTCAAAACTTATAATTACAGTAGAAATATCATTAGGCTTGAACAATCTTTGTTTCATAGTGTTCATATAATATAATTTATTTTTTATTTTGCGGTTTTCAATGGTGAAATTGCCAGTTGGTGTTAAATTCTCAATACTTTACCAGCCAGCCAATTAAATTCATCAGTCTGTCAGCTAGGCCATTTTGAAATGTCAAATGTATTTTGAGCCAGCTGATTCATACAAAAAAAGTTACCAGCTGGTAAACATACCAGCTGGAAATGAAATGCATTAGTTACAAGCTGCCAGCCAGAAAAGTGTGCATATTGGCTCTTTTTGCATATCATATAGTGGTGGGCCCCTGTATTATGTATATACCTTTATTTATCATTTAGAACGCAATTAAAATCGATCCACGTGTGAAAGCAACAGGGAAGACACGACTCAAAGCAGTGGAAACAAAGACGAAATGCAAAACTGTGAACGCTGATAATTGAAATCAGTGAGAACAAAGTCAAAACAAAGCATTTCGAAATAATATGTTTTAAATGATATATAAAGGTATTTACCCAATATTATCACAAATTCGCTTTGCAGGTCAAGAACAGAACAAAACCATCCATTCATTTAACATGCATTACGCAATACTAGCGTGAAAGCAAATATCGGACAGGCGGACTACTGTCTTAGTGTCTACACGTGGTTGAATATTTCTTTGTGTATTAACACGCTTTGTTTTGATGCTAAGATCGATATAAACAATAATAATTAAAAGCGATATAATGAATATCATTGGCTTAATAATACACAAAGAAATATTCTCCCACGTGTTGGTTGTGACGCTAAGATTAAGGACGTCACGGACATCGTATTTACGTTTTACTTCTATGTCTATTAAAATTATTATTTAAATATATCGCACAATTCAACTCTGCCTTTGATGTCTTCCCATTCAGTGGTGTAAAAATTAGTAAAATTTCACTGATACCAATTATCAGCGTTCACAGTTTTGCATTTCGTCATTGTTCCACTGCTTTGAGTCGTGTCTTCCCTTTTTGACAGAAATGCTTTCACACGTGGATCGATTTTAATTGCGTTTTAAATGGATTGATGGTTTTGTTCTGTTCTCGAATAATATTGGGTAAATACCTTTATTTATCATTTAAAACGCAATTAAAATCAATCTGCTACGTCTGATATTCGTTATTTCGAAAATATGAACATCGTATTTACGTTTTACCGTATTTACGTTTTACCGTAAATAGTCGAGTATAAGACTGCTCTCGTGTATAAGACGACCCCCTAAACATTAACTAAGAGTTTTTGGAAAAAAACCTCGTCTTATACACGAGTATTTACGGTATGTGGGGCTTAGACAAGTTTGATATTAGGTGACCTTGATAGATTTTTAAGGTCACAAGAGCCAATTTTCATAATCAGCTATGTGTAATATTTTGCAAAACACTACAAATAGGATTTATTCCCATTACATTTATCTTATACAACACATTTGTACATCAATTTTAATACAGCAATATCAATGTAACTTGGACTAAATGAGCAACCTCAGACAGAGGTTTAAATAAGTTTGATATTGGGTGACATTGAACTATCATCAAGAATTGTAAGCCGGGTATTTCTGCTAGAATTACTAGGCTTACAATCTGATGCCAATACTTACTAAATTCTGAATGAGATACTAAGCAGACTTACATTGCAGTTTAAGCTGGGGATGAGTCTGATGAAGTTAGCCTTCAGTCTGGAGAGCTGGGAGGCATGTGGCGGGGATGGTGAACTCTCAGGAGAAGATGCACTCAAAGAAGGAAACGAGCACATTGACAGGTCTCTTCTCATATTCAAAGAGGTAGGCCTTTTTAATGTTCTGCACATTCTGCTATTATCACATATAAAATAACATTGATGTATCTGCTCATCTAAGACATTGCAAGAAGTCTAAATTCTGATTAGTGTAAGATCTGTAATTGCTGTGATGTGTTCATGTTGACATTGTGAGAGGACTTGTTGTTTGCAGCTGAAGGATGAGGGGCATTATGCTGAGGCCTTAATGACCAAAGGAGTCCTGGCCCAGAGAGGTTCTATGGTACAACTTAAGGTCAATATATACTTGTTGACTATGCAGACATGATATTTGACAAAGCAATAAACCATTTAATTTGATGTCTTTGAATCAGGTTTAATTATATATAAATGTTTTTATGTTTCAGTATTACAATGAAGCAATGGATATCTGTATGCAGGTATATGGTGAGAAATCTCTGCTAACCTCACGTCTATATATCAACATTGGTATTGTGTATGAAGATAACAAAGACTATGTCAAAGCATTTGAATATTTTCGGAAGTGGGCAGAGGTGAGCGAGGTAGTCTTGGGACCAGACCATCCTAAAACTCTCCGTGCCAAAGGTGTACTGAAGGAGCCGAGGTATAAACTGGTGGCGCTGAGGCTGAAGCAGCATGATGAAGATGGCAATAATGAGCAGAGCGAAAATCAAAGTGTTGATGAGGAACAAATCAATCAGGAGGTGGAGAATCTAGATGAAATTGATGATGATCACTATAACCATATGATGAATTCTGATGAGGAGCGCGTTCTGCTGGATGGAGAGTTTCCAGGCGATGTCTCAGAGCTTCAGGAGCTCTACCAGGCATTCAATGACTTGCTACGCCGCGCCACACAGGCCACAAATGACCACATAGGTCTGGATGTGGGTGATAATCGGGAAGATGAGCATGTTGACATCGAGAGGATTCTCAATGAAACAAGACAGCATTTACAGCAGGTGCAGCAGCAGCAGTTACAACAAGACACAAATACAGACAGTCAGCCAGAAACACCTGCTGACACCCAACCACAGTCACAAAGTGAAAGTCAAGAACAGTTGTACAGTGATAGCCAACAACAAGAAAACCAGCAAAGTTTGCAACAAGAATCTAGTAATAATGATAATAGAGAGGTTGATGACCATCCTCCTAATTCATAGCAGATTGGATACATTCCCACATAGTTGTAGGGTATATTTATATTCAGAAACAGGTGCCTATCAATATCTGTAATACACTATTTTACGGCTTTGTGTAATTTTGTACTTCAGTGCAAAAATGTCTTTTTACAGAATATATATTTCGTTATATGCACAACCATATTTGTCTAATATGTAACTAGCCAAATTCTCCCCTGCCCTTATCAGTAAATTCAGGAAACATTGTGTAGATACATTTTAATTATCTCAAAATCCAGGCCAAATATATCACTGACTGGACTGTACCAGTGGCTTTCTGACATTCTCACTCCTGCACTTTTGTACATTTATTTAAAATACACAAAGGGCAGCTAGCTTTAGACAGATTTGGTAATCAGAAAATATACACACTCTTCTAGACGTAATTGTTCTTAGTATATTATATTTTTGTGAAAGAAGCTTATAACTTAATGAATTTAAAAATCAATTTAATTGTTATTGAGAATGTTATTAAGTTTTTATTATCGTTCCATATATTCCACTCTATTAAACCAAGATATGTTAGGGATTTTTTTGGTAAATACTACTTTGTCAACCTTGCCAGACCCTCAAATCATTCCAATATCTCAGTGTTAATGTCTTTTCTTTGAAGATGTTTCAAATAATATTCCAAACGTTACTAACCATTAGAAGTCTATGTCATGGTATGTACAGAGATTTTGCTTACGTAAATTTCATTTCTTGTATACATATATGAATCTATGACCATGCACATTTAAGTACCTGATAGAATCAAATTTGATTTAACACATAATCTAAAGAGCCACATATACGAGGCATAAGATATACCATGTTTATATAAAGAAGCCATCAATTTAACTAATTTACAGCTTTAATATAATTACCTGGCTGATATTTGGTATAGATGTTGTTTTCATATGTGAGCATGGTCGTTTGTTGGGTCAGTATCAAGGCCAATATCACTCCATTTCCTAATATTTGTACATATTATCACATTGTGTTGTTTCCTCCTCTGTGATATTTTGCTTTTTTACCCCTCTGCTAATTTTCCTCAAGGGGTATTATTGGAGTCTGCACAGTCTTGGGTTTTTCCCTTTTGTATTGAAGGTGATAACATTAGAACAGAGAATGTTTCTTTCTTTAAACTTATACCACGTAATGCATCTTGTGAAGATTTTGAAATGCTGTGCACATGTTACCCAATCTCAAAAAACTTGACAAGATGACAACAAATGATGCATGTTGTGGATTTTAGTGACATTGACCTATAACTTCAGGTAGCCATCTTGAAATTTGGCAAAAATACATTGTACCATATTGTAAAATTAAATTTGACAGTTCTGATTTTTAATCGGAACATCTCAATTTTTGTGAAGATTTGTATTGTACATCATATTTAAGAGATTGACCTGGAAAATTGAAAGATGAGAATGAAGATTTTTTCTTTACATATTCCAAAATTGGTGACCATCTTGACCACCAAATGGGTGAAAATTCATGAGGTACATCAATTGAAAGGTGTTGGTCAGGAGTATTAAAATATGATTTTTTTGTGGAATGTCCAGCATTTTAAAATGACTCTTTTTAAGATTAGCCCTAAATTTCTTCTCCTTCCAGTTGCTAAAAGCATAGGGATCTGTAGCCCCGACCATTATTTGTATCACTTATCACTCAGCAGTTTTTAAATGATTTTCCAGATTAGCAAAAATATTACAGTGTGACATTAAATATTCATTCTTTTTCTTCTTAATTCTGGGTGTTAATTTGCTGAATGTATTTTAAGTATTTCATAATATTTCATAGTATTTCATTTTCAGTCATTAAAATTGCACTGCAGATCATATATCATGTAAAGTTCAGTATTTATTGTGAATAAGGCTCAAATAAAAAAAAATGCTATGGAAATATGTATATAATAATATACATATATGTATATTTATATACAAATAATTCCTCATAATACTGCAAAATCTGATCGTCATGTCAGATACATTTATGTTTGTCTGCAAACTTAGTTACATGAATGTTACCAGGTTAATTTATTCCACTCTTCACACAGAAAATAATAACATAGACACAAGTTGACTGGTCCAGACTGATGCCAGGAGTGTCCAGTGCACTATCACAGATTCTTTATTATGAATAACATACATCATTGGCTTGGACTCAATAATCCCAGACAAAATGGCTTATAGATAGGACAAAGCCTGTTGGTAAATTGCAGGTTGTAGATATATTGAATAATTAGAATTGCTCAGTATACATTTCAAAAGAGTCATTGTTAAAGATGAAAATATAATTATGTGACAAATAAACATTTTTGAACAGTAATCAGGTTTTCACTATTTTGATCATTGAAATTACTGAAGGTTTATGGGCCAACATAGGTTCTGCATTGAGGGGGGAGATATTTTCTGTCATTCTGTCTGCAATCTTCGATCCTGGAAACTACTGGTCAGAATTCATAGGTACATGTATTAGTTGGCAAGATTTTATTTTCAGGCAAACAATTCTATTTTTCATTGGGGGAAGAATTTGAGGCTGCCATTTTGAATAGCATGACAAATATCAGCTGATGAGAATCGAAATGACAAATTCAATATGTAACATGTAGCATTTTGATTGGTCAAAATTATGATGATGATCATTTATTAAAGCAATATTTAGAAAATGATCACAAACATTACAAAGAAGTAGTGATCATTATAGCTCCGAGACCACTGGTCTATGTTATAAAAAACTAAGTGCATCTTGGAACCAAACGACAGACAATCACCAATGAAAGGTATCATTGATCCAATATATTTTAATAAATACTCTCATGTATTTGATTTGATATCATGTTTTCCTGTATATTCCAGATATGCTAGGTACAACCTTTATTTAGTGAGTTTATGTAAATAAATGACAAATGATATTCTTTTCTGTAAAATAATATTTATTTAAAGTCAAGAGTTGAATTTTTACATTTCATAAACATATTTGGTACATACAAAGGTATTACTACATCTTTTAAAATATTTTCTCAATTTTTTTTCTTAGATCTTAAAGCAAATTTATGCATTTGAAGTCTGAGATCATACATTTCTTCAGTGCAAGAATACACATTACAGCTATGTTACTTTTAAGGTGCAGTGTTTATTGTTCATTATTCACATTGCTGTCTTCATCATCTAGCATTATTGGGAGTAGTTCAGTGATTGTCAGAATATTATCATTAATCACAGAAGTAACTCTATCTGAATCGACACCTTGCGGTAGGTCAAACAGTCTGTCCATCTTGCGGAAGACAAACAAGCCATCAGATTGTTCCTTATGTTCTGCTGTGACCCTGATCTTGTTGTCAGTGGCCTTCACCTTGATCTCATCTGGGTCAAAGCCATCAATTTTCAGTTTTATATCAAGTAATTTGGGATTACTCAATGCCATATTTTCACCCTCTGGAACTTCCATTTTTTCTGTATGTGTCTTGTCTTGTTTCCCTGGTACTTCAACAAGATTGTGGTCAGCTGCAGCCAGTTCTGTGAGACTCTCGGAGGTTTCTGCGGGGGTTTCTGTCTTTTCTGACAGTATGTTTGCCTTTATATCTTTCTGGCCTGGTGTCTGATTACCTGCTCGCAGTTCTGTGTCCCCATTCTCTTTCTGGGAATTTGTTTTCTCTGGAACAACGCATGCGTTATCAACAGGGCTTAAAGTTTCATCCTCTTTTCTGACTCTCCTTTTGCCAACAATGGTGAATTTGTCTTGCTCCCCATTTATGTCCAAGGAAAAGGGCACAATGCCTTCAGGCAGAGCGACATGTCTGACCTTCATCTTCTGGGTGAACCCATCCTCGCTTTCTGGGCTGCCTTCTTCCTTGACTGCCTTAATCGTCAACTGTTTGCCGTCTTTGTGCACGTCAAGGTCCTTCATGTGAAAGCCAGGCAGCTCCAACGACTCTTGCCAGTCTACGAGCGTAAACTGTGACCTCCTGCCTCTGTAGCTGGCGCCCTCTCGCGGACACCTAGGTCTCAGGTAGGGATGAGCACGTCTCCTACCTCCATAATGACCACGCCCACTTGCTACCCACTCAGGGTCCTGCTCCAAAAAATTTATTCCACTCACCAGGTCAAATATGTCCTCATCAACGTCAGGAGACCAAAAGGGTCGCAGACTTCTTTTCATTATTATAGCCATGATAATTTCTTTCCACTCTTATTATAAGTCTTTGCTAACAATATTTTGGTGTCCACTTCCTTATCAAAGAATATATAAGATGGATCTGTTCAGTATTCAGCAGATATTCTGTTGTGTCGTCAGCTCCAATGCAGTTGGTTTGGTTTCACTTCGGAAATACCTGCTCTTTTATACAGACCTGGTCATGTTCCAGTCTTTTGTGGAACTCTCGAGAGCCTTCCAGTAGCCACTAGAGGGCTCTGTGTTCTAGAACTCTCCACGTGCTTCTGGAAGACACCAGAGGGCACATCATTTCGACATCCTGGTATGTCTTATGGCTGCCTCCATGACTGGAATGAGTTTCCAAATTTCTGTATTAAAATCCATATTATCTGATAATTTAAAATCACACATAGTGTTTTAGTATAGAATAAACACATCGGAATATAAGGTAAAGTTTTTGAAATATCAGATTAGATTGTTATGGCTTAACATGAGCGCAATCATAAAATAATCGTGCCTTCAATGGTACACATGGTCTCTGTGGTATTAAGTATAATTCTTAACCGTATTTGATCAATGATGGCAACACTGCCAACATGGATCTAAATTTTTCTGCTATTTTGAGTAAGAATAGAGGCTATTTTGAGTGTCTATTCTGAGTAAGAAATGTATTTAAAATCGAGTGGAAAGAAAGACCTGTCAGATGAGCTGTCAGTGTCACAGTGTGACGTATTAGCCATAACAAGATCCCAGATTACAAAAACTGGTCAGGAGAGGCATCTAAACCCAAAGCCATCGGCAAAATAGACTTAAAATCCACTGTTTCTAGAAACACCACACACTGCCCATCATATTGAAGTTTCCCTGCTAAATGATCTCGACCTCCGGCGATTGACTGTTGCATTTATGACGGATGCCACTATCTTTCTCAGTAATAATGTCCAATGATACAAATCCATGTGCATTCTGTAGTGTTTTGTTGTTTACCCGATATCAAACCTGACAACGTGAAATGGCATTTAGAAGAGTCCAAGTGATGACCTCATGGAAACTCCCAGGGAGAAACTTCATATGACGTCAGAAGCACTACGTTGTGGAGCTTCTGATCGTTGCTGTCACTCCTATAATTAGTATTTCTAAAATCAGGGGATTTCAAGTCTATTTTGACAATGGCTTTGGGTATAATTCACCAGTGGGAACTGGGTGCTCACAAGTATAACTGAGTGGTAGGTTCAGTGCTCAAAGATTTATATATTCAAGACATTAGCTGATTCTTAGGAAACAGTTATACATAATAGCTTCCAAAATAACAAATGATTTTGAAGCTAAGAAATGCTGATGTGATTTTTATGTTGGAATTTTGCTGGAAATTGCACTCACTGACATATATTTTACACCCAGAGATAATCCACTTGTCAAAATATTATTGACAACATATATTTGCCCAAAATGTAGTGGTATCCACTGTACAATATGACATGTTTACATTCCTTTTGACATGTGCCATTCAATTCTGATACTTTGCAGATCAAAATTGTAACAGTTATATAATTCCAAGATGGCCAAACCCAAGATGACAGATGAGGAGCGGGAAGCTTTAGCAGCAAAGCTTGATAAAGATCTAGAGGACTTCATCCAAACACAAGCCAATAAACCAGGCAAGAAGATGGAATTTGATTGCAACAAAACAGTTGATGAGATGGCTGAGGTATGCAGTAAGCACATAGTTTTCTACATTAAATTTAATAAAAGATTTATGGTCTGTCAGCAGCATTTGGCATTCATTTATGGTTTCATATGTACAGTTCTTCAGTTGATCTCTTCAAATGAGTTAATAAAAAAGAAAAAAAGGTTGGTTATTTTTGCAGAGGATAAAGATAAAGAAATATTCATGATTATGGAAATTTGTATATAATATGGAATTATTTAATGGGTTGGACTGTACCTTGCTTGAAGGTGTATTTTGCAGCAAGGTGACCTTTTAGTAGCATCTGCGATACCCATATCAACATTTTGTCATACATAAATTACCAAATACAATGCAACATATCAGTACCTTTTCCTAACCAACAGAACCTGATGCAAAGAAGCACTCTACCATACTCCGTATAATTCATAAGGACGCTGCAAAACATACTAATATCCAACAAGACACTGACTTGCTTTTCCAACTCTCCAATTTTCATTAAAGGGAAACATTCACTTCTCTGAAACATTTTTGTAGTTTGGAAGATAATTATAACGCACATTGATCTGTGGGCTCTGTTTTTATGACCGCTCAAGGGAAACATGATTTTTTGGGGAGAAGTAGCTCTTTTAAATGCACGTGCTGGAAAAAAAAGAATGACGTCATCGTGAGGCAATTACCTACTTACATAACTAATTAGTAAACCAACAACAATGCAGCTGAGAGAGCGATGTTACGATTTTCAGTCTAAGGTCAGACACGCTATAAAATGGTTATGTGCATCGGAAAGAACATGAAAAATGTGACATTTTGGTGCAAAGAGCATAACGATCGGACCAATATTAACAAAGTTATGACAAGTTTTGTGAAAATTGAAAATGATTGCAGCTCGACTGGCACGTGCAATCAATCCCGCACGATGACGTCATAGGCCCAAATTGCAATAAATGATCATAATTTATGGGGGTTGCAAGATTAATTTTAATTGTTGGTTTGTGTTGCCATGGTTACCGCTATATTTTTTTGGTCTCTGAATTTCAATGTATTTATGTATCTATGATCATTTAATCATATAATTTATGAAATGTATTTTACTAGAAAGTATCTCTTTAACAATTTCATCAACAATTATTAATTGTAATTTATAACAGAAAGATATTGAATTATTCTTACAGGAGTTAAATAATCATCCTGCCTTCATGACTGCCTTTGACCCGAGGAAGCCCATGTCACCTGCGATGGAGGCACTGCAAGCCCTGAAATACGAATCAGATGATGCTTACCGTAAGCTAACTATGACTCTAGATTTTTAGCCCTGCTGACTTTTTCAAGTCGCAGAGCTTTAGGAGTGTGGAAAATGTCTGTCCATCAGTCTGTCTGTCCATCAGTCCATTAAAAATCTTCTCCAAAACTACCAGTAATATATGTTTCATATTTTCAATACCTCATAAGAATACATTGCAAGTCCAGTACGGGTTAGTTTCTTTTCCATGCGAGGAACGTGGCAGGATGTAACACACATGGCTAATTGTAGATTGCCTTGGATACTTCTACATCATGGATAGCAAAAAATTATCTGACCTTTTGCTCAAAACTATGCAGAGCAATTACATTTTTTACTTTTAACTTTACACTTGTATTCATATTCCTTGACATGTGCTTCTCACTGGTCAGCTCAGCAGACATGATATAGCCCTGTTTGACCCGACCTGGCCTCTTTCAGGGTGCAACACATATGACTACGGCCCACGGACATTTAGTTTTTTCAGCCTTGTAGTACAGTCTTTGCTTTATTTTAATTTGTCTCTTGATTTCCTTTGTCATCCATGGCACATCCCATCTTCCAGTTATTTTCTTAATAGGATTGTGTTTATATATGGACTCCATAAGCTTAGCTGTAAATGTATTGTTCAGAGTTTCAACTGGGAGATTTGACTCCTTAACTTTATCTTCAAAAAAGATGTGCATGTCTTGTTCTATTGCATTCATGTCTCCTTTTATATACAGCAATACATTTCTTGGCTTTTTCTTGGCCAGTGTGGCTTTTGCATTGATTTCTGTCATCACCACATCATGGTCACTCATTCCTGGATGGACAGATACTTTTATTTATTAGGCCAAGGTTTGTCCTACCGACCAGATCTAACCTATTTTCTCCCCTGGTTGGGTGTGGATTTACTTGTGTGAGACAATGTTCATTAAAAGTATCAACCATTGCTGTATTTAGGTCAATCCCATATGCAGGGCTTGCTTATAGGACATTCTCCCATGTGATATCCGATACATTGAAATCCCCTGTTAGTAATATATTCAGGGTATTTGTGTCAGACTGGGGAATCTTTCTGTGAGATGTGTTTAGTTCATGGACGTTAGATATATTTCTGTCTGTTGGACAATAGTAACATCCTTACTCTGCATTACATCGGTAGTATTCAATTGCTACCTCTGCAGTCATTGCCCTGTTTTTGATCTCATTCAAAGTTTGGAAATTCCTGAACACTTGCCATGCTCACAAAAATATCATCAAATCTGAATCATCAAATCTGACCAACATTACCTTATTTCCTCAAATATAAGACGAGATTTTCGTACCCAAAACTTTCAGTTAATATTTTGGGGGTTGTCTTATACACAAGGGCAACCTGTGGACGGTGATTTACGGCAAGAATAATTGACTTTATCAGAGTGAAAAGTAAATAAACTTCGCTCATACTGTCCAGATACAAACTCCCCCAACAGCGATATAATTAATATCTTTGGCTTATAATACACATAGAAATATTTTACCACGTCTCAACAGTAGTCCACCTTCATTTAATAAGTGTAAATTATGCAGAAGTCAGAGAAAATGAAAATCTTTGGATTATAATACACATAAAAATATTTTACTACGTCTCAAAAGTAGTCCACCTTCATTTAATAAGTGTAAATTATGCAGAAGTCAGAGTTTAACAATGCTTAAAGATATATATATATATATATATATATATATATATATATATATATATATATATATATATATATATATATATATATATATATATATATATATATATTTTAAATATGCTTATGCAACATGAGGTTGCCATTCTGAAATTTTCAAAATTGTGACCTCGTGTTGCGTATGCATGTTAATGGATGGATGGTTTTGTTCTGTTCTCGACCTGCAAAGCGCATTTTGTGATAATATTTGGTAAATACCTTTATTTATCATTTAATATGCAATTAAAATCGATCCGCTACGTCCGATTTCCATTATTTAAAAAATATGAAAGTCCGTAATAAAAACGCTTTGTTTTGACGCTAAGGTCAAGGACGTCACGGACATCATATTTACGTTTTACTTTTTAAATGTCCACCAAACATGAAAGGCAGCAGTGCCGATGTCTCGAGAAAAACTGACTGATCTTATATTTGGAAATTGGTCTTTTCAAGGGATTTGGCGGGGTCGTCTTATACACGAGTCGTCTTATATTCAAGTAAATACGGTAGGTCATAAACTGTAACCAGGTGTCTGGCACATATACTGACCAATCAGTGCAACTGCCAATACAAAACAAATCTATTTATATTCTTTCACCACTGAGTTGACAGCCAGATTTTTCTAAATACTACTCACTTGTGCTGGATTCTGTGCGCACATACAATGGCCCAAAAACAAAACGAATGCCAACAATTCTCACTATTGCTGAACCAGAATTATTGGGCATACCGTATGCACAAAACAAGTCAGGCCTTTGCTACCTGTGAGGGTAGAGTGTATGATTTGTGAGTCCATTGGCCCATGGCCTCTTATATAAAATCTTATGGTGCATGTCTACAGCAATATACCAATTTACTGACATAAAAAAATATATAAAAAAATAAATGTTTCAATACTAGATTATTTTTTGAAAAGATACTCAACTATTTTTTCAGAAAATGCAGAGAATTTCAAAGAGGATGGAAATGAAAATTTCAAGAAGAAGAAATATCGCTGGGCAAGTGACAGTTACACACAGGGGATCAAGGAGAGGTCTGCTGACAAAAATATCAATGCTATACTTTACACTAACCGGGCTGCTGCACAGTATCACCTCGGTAAATATAAAAGAGTTCACCTCATATTAATCAGTGATACAGGTTACTCACATGACATCAAGAAAATTATGAGAAGATGATTTTTGTTTGTAAATGTGATAACTTTGCCAAAACAACTTGGAATCCTTTTAAATTTGGTTTGTAAACTCATCTCCACCTTCTTGCCAATCTCAGTTGCTATAGAATCTTGAAGACAAAACACTCATTATTTGTTTTATATTTATGAAATGACTAGGGCTTCATGTACCTGCATCTCTGATGCCTCTATTTTCACTATAGTAATTCTTACATCAGAAAATATGTCTGGTTTGAAATGTTTTACATAGAAACTATATATGTTCACAGGCAATTACAGATCAGCACTGAGAGATGTGGTGTTTGCACGCAAGTTTAAGCCAGACCACATGAAAGCAATAGTGAGAGGAGTTCACTGTAATATGGAGACGAAACACTACGCTGATGCAATCAAGTGGTGTGATGATGGACTAGAAATAAATCCAGATGACCCCAAACTGATGGAGATGAGGATTTCAGCAGACAAGTTAAAGGTACATCATGAGAAACGCCTCACTGCCCTCTGAAAGAGTCATGAAGTAGATGCCATAAACTTTCTTTATTTAAGCTTTATGCATCTCTGATTGCAAGTTTTACAATTGTTATTCTAGTGATTTGCCTATTCACTTCAAGATAAAAGACATTATTTTTCCATTTATTGTACTTGTACCATTGAATTTTTCATATAAATGCTTATTTTAATTTAAGAGACAACAAGAGAGAGAAAAGAGAAAAGAGCTTGCAAAAGAGAGGAAAGAAGATATTGAAGAAAATAAGTTATTAGAGGCAATAAAGGTTAGTTATTTTGCCGGGTAATTTGATATTCCTTTTTCTTATGGAGTATGCTGCCTATATGAATAATAAATCAAAATGAAATATTTATCTCTTTTTTATGCCAGAGTCGTGGAATTACCTTGGCAGGTATGAAGGAGAATCAGAAGAGCCAGCTCTTGCTCTCTAGTTTAGAGTCAAACCACCCAAGTGGAGCCAAGGTCGTGTTAGATGACCAAGGTCAACTACACTGGCCAGTTTTGTTAATGTACCCAGAATATGCAGAGACGGACTTTCTGGCCTCGTGTAGTGAAAATTCTACGTAAGTCACAACTATTAGTTTAGTGTGTTTTTGTTTTTTTTAACCTCTTGGCAAATGTTGCCAAAGGGTTAACGTCAGAGGCAGTGGCATCTGGGCATCTTGGTGTCAGTCCCTTTTGTGATTGTTATTACTCGAGAACAAATATATTTTGGTTCTTGAAACTTTAAGGTCAAGGGATCCATTCTTTGAAGTTGCCGTAAGTTGATAACAAATAAAGATAGCATTGCCAAAATTAAAACCCTGGCTATATCTTACAATTCCTCAAAATGGTGCCCTTGTTGGTGACCTGGACTTACACTTTGAGGTCATGTGACCGAATATTTGAAAATCATATGGACACTACAAGTTAAAATCCAATTAAGAGAGCATTTTGCAACCATTCATACAAAAAAGTTCAAAGCTTCCTCTCTTTCTGCTCTTGCCCTAAACCATGGTATTTTTGTAGGTAAATGTTAGAGTAAAAATACACTAAGATATGAAATTGGATCCTTTTCCCCATAAAACGACAGATATAATATATGTTGACATTGTCTGGAGGGATATACAGTTCCCTCATGTGTATGATCTTTGTTTAGAGTTGGGGAGCACCTGGAGCATATGTTTGGAGTCGGCACAGAACCTGCACCATGGGATGTGCAGCACAAATATACACTTGACAGAATAGAGGTAGGCTCTAAACTGCTGGTAATATTGTAAACTCCACATAGAGGTTGATACAATGACATACCTTTATGAACAATTCTTCTGCATAATACAAGATATGCTTATGTTCATTTCAAACTGATTTATTGACATAAACCACACCCTTTCCCCATCAGTTCACTATTGAATTTTAATTACACAAATAAATTGAGCCTTTAAATTTCATGCAATACTCATTCCATGTGAAAAAAATGTCCTTTTATTGGGACACTTCATGTGGAATGAGTTGAGATATCTAGCAGAATGTGAGATTTAAAAAAAAGTAAAATTAATTCTTGCAAAAAATATGGACATATGATTTTATTACAGATATAACTAAATATGAGACAATAAAACTGATTGTGTTTTGTAGATTTATTATGAAAATACAGCAGAGGAAAAAATATATCGAGTGAAAAGTAACATGCCACTTCATAAGATATTAAAAAATCAAAAGTAAGTATGAGGTTGATCAATATCTTTTACACAGGGACCCTCCATAACCAACTCTTTTTCATGCTGGATGATATGTGGTCCGATTGCTCATATATTCATCGGCAGAAAACACAAGTTGATGACACAGATACCATATTTGCCATCATGATTGTGTTGATCAAGTCAGTGCTTCCTTAATTATGTATAATCTTAACATTGCTTTTTAAGCATACCAAACTTTTTTTACCTTGGGTCAAGGTCATGGCCAGCACAGGAGCAAATTATGTAATTTGGTGACAATGACCTTAAAGGCCACGGCTTCCAAAATATTGTGAATCTAATCCCGAGAAGATTAGATCTTGATGTTATGTAAATATTTTTAAGACCATGGGTGAAGGACAAGTTCATGATAAGCACAAGAGCAACTTTGCTTTTGAATGCTCTAATTTCTTACAAAATGCAGCAATATAAATATAACTCGGTAGATGTAATCAACCTATGAGAAGCTTGGATAAATTGGATATTGGGTGATTTTGAGTGATTTTCAAAATCACAGGAGCCAATTTTCACAATGACCTACTTATAGGCCTTATAGGTCACAACTTCCAAAATATTGTGAATCTAATCCTTTACAAATCAGAGAAAATTAGACCTTGATATTTTGTAATTATATATAAATATCCATGGTAATTTATTTTTATGACCTTGGGTCAAGGTCATGATCAGCACAAGAGCAACTTTGCTTGTAAATGAACTTCCAAGATTGCAGCAGCATCAATATGATGTGAGAGATGTGATCTACCTTTGAGGGGCTTGGATAAGATCAATATTGGGGGACCTCAAAAATCAGCTATTTGTGATGTTTTGTAAAACTACAAATAGCATCTATTCTCACTCTATCTTTGTTCATAATTTTCAGAAAAATGTTCACTATATCTTTGTTCCTAATTTTCAGAAAAAAAATATGTAACTAGGTCACAATGACCTACTAAACTTGTCATGTCAAGGACCTGTGACATGACAATTCAGTGAGGCAGTACTATATCTGCTACAAGTAGGTTTCATCCTGAAATAATGTTGAAAGTGATATAAAACCCCAAACAAACAGTACAAGAGATTGACTTTGTAAGTTTGGATAGTGCTTGACCATGTATGCATTAAATACTGTGCAGACTTCAGTTCTGTGCCACTCACAAACTATCTAGTTTGCTGTACTTTTGGCATAGCTTGTGCAGTGAGGGGGGATTTTTTGTCATACTCTTTGTTTTTTAACTTTGATCTTCTCTGAAATGATTGACAACAAGCTGTCTCTCCGAAAAACAAAAGCAAGGTTTGTTCAGTGTTATATGAATGATTTAGATTTTAGCAGAAGACTTGTAAAGGCACAGAAATTTATGTAGGGATGATGGATAAAAACACTTGATCACAGATTTAGGCTGCATGTCAACATGTCAAAGCCTCTCACTGGAACTCCATGCCTGAATCTTTTTGAAGAGGGATTTGGAATCATTCTTTCGGATTATTGTCCCAACCAGGGATGAAACTTGGATGCAAGTGTGGAAGAGACCTCTTTCCCACCGAGTTAGATCCTATTCTACAAAGCCTTGGTCTTGTAGCACTAAATACTAATTAATTCTCCATGTATTTTTTTTGTTTATAAAAAACATGATTAAATACAATTTAATATGGTTGTTCTGTTCTGTAGGTTTGTGGTTCAAGGAGGGACGCCAGCATTTATCCTTCTGATTGCAGATTCAGATTTTGCTAAAAGTTTTCTAGCAAAATACAGGACATGATGTTATACATAAAAATAAATATATATTCGCTTAAATAAGAATTTAACTTTAGCAGGTCAATTTCTACATTGAGATGAGAAGTCTTATGTCATTAATAGTACTTCATGTGTAAACCATAAATATAAATATCCATAATATTTGAATTTTTATTGAAAATGTGTTATTGGTGCATTAATATGTATATATACATTTTGTGAAATATGTACTCTATATACAATAAACACTGATTATGTACATCGCCAAAATTGTTCAATGCATCTGTTTATTAAAAGTTTACCTCTTTAAATTTATTCTTTAAATTTACACATGTTCAATATTAATAGCTCTAAAAACAAACACTTGTTTACAATAACTGGCTTAAATAAAGGGAAACAAATTACATTGAAATAAATGTAATTCCCTGTATAATATACAACAAACATTTTCTCCATGTGTTGCAAACTCTTTTAAAAAGCCTCTTCTAAAGTATATGCTTATTCCTTACAGAGAGAGGCAAGTATTAATCATAAAAATGAATGTCATTTAATGAAATGCACAATATATTGTGAGGATAATTCTTGGCAATAATATTATAGGATGGGAGAAGAAAATAATTTTACAACTAAACAGGTTCATTTTGTAAATGACAAGGTAATGCTTTTTAAAATTAAATACAAATAAACCTTAATTTGTTAAGTTTCATATTATGTACAAACTAAAATGATGCAAACTTAGTTCATTGCTATTATGCAAGGATCAAAATTGCTGAAATTGTTAAATTACTTCCACTTTTTCCCATTTCCCCATTCAGCAAATTGTACCATTTATATGTGTAAAAGTTGTAGACAAGAAGGGGTAGCATCATCTCCAATACATGGTCACAGTTGTAGAATGCAGTCATACAAATTGAGAGTCCTTCCCTGTAGATAATACAGCACCAGGCTGTGTGGTTCTATATAAGCTTGTTTATCATGCAAAATGTATTCCAACTGCATTCATACAATGAAGTAACCTGAAAATAAATTTTAAATCCTTATTCATTCATTCACAAGAAGATTGCAGATTCTTCCTAAAATTCTTTGCACATATTTGGTGCTTCAGTTTGGTTAGACACTATAAATAACCTTTGTTTTTGTTTAATCAGGTCTAAAAATTAAATTTGGCTTATTTTCATTTTAAAAGAACTGATATAAAAATCTTAATAAATATATAAAATAGCAGTGATTTTCCAAATTCTAGTATTATACGACAGGAACTAATAGTTAACATGAGTGCATTAAAGGACTCACGATAAGAAATCATCTATGTCCATAGTTCTAGATCTTTTCTTTTCAAATCCATTTGTATCTAATAAATCCTCAACTTTTGTCTTCATGCAAAAATCTGCTGGCACAGTCTGAAAAACACAGTAAAAGTAATCTACCATTGGAATTTAACATTGCTTTTTGCCTTCAAAATGCTTATATAGATGAAAAATTTAAGCAGCTTTGCTATTAAAAAAGGTCAATGTGGCAACAGTTATGTCTCTAATTTGGTGCTTGTCTCCACACAGCTTCTCTTCTCATCTCCAGCTGAAGCTTTATCATATAAGGCCAATAAGACAATGAATCTTTAAGGTGTCCATACACATATGAGAAATAATTCACTGTTTGCCATTGTTTTTTTTATGTTTTTGTTTTTTGTTTTGTTTATTTATTTATTCATAGAATTAAATTCACTGCATAAAAGGAACCAACCACTTTAGAAAATCATAGAAAGGGCATAGACCAATGGCCTTAGAGATATGCTAAGTAATGGCTGTTATATTTTTTCGATAAGTCATTAAAAGTTGGAGAAAATTCTGAGCCTATTAGAAATTGATACAATTGGTTCCCTGAAAATACATCTCACCAACTAATAGATTTCTGACGAGTAGTTTCAAGGAGGATTAAAGTTGAAAGACTGACAGAATGACAGAAAATTTCTCCCCCATCCCCGCCTCACAATGTTATGCATAGCTAAATAAGTTTGATCATAATGGATTCATCTCCTGACAAAATTTGGTCTTGATTATGAAGAGTTCAGTAATCTATTTGGTAGTATAAGAAGGGAAGTAAACTTGAATGGAGACAAAATGACAGAAAAATATCTCATTGCACAAGCCTTGCTGCCAGTCAGTGCACCTAAAAGTGGATATTTAAGAAATTTTCACCCAACTGAAAGTTCAGAATATGGACAATTTTGTATTTCAATATTTCATACATTGTCAAGATAATGTATTGTGTCATGTCATGGAAAGAAACAAATATCCTGCAGTTTTTAAAAAATCAATTCCACAATCTTATCAAATAATGGCAAACAGCTTTTTATGTCATCTAGCCTTATTATTCTCTAAAATGGCATGCAAGTCTTACTGCATTCATAACAAATAAAGAACTTTTTTGATCAAAACCTTTAAATATTAATATTTCAAAACATGTTGAAAATACACTTACAATATCATTCACTGAACAGTGAACTTTGTAATTCTTGTCCAGCATGTCTAAAACCTTGGATTGTCTGGAAAAAGAAAATGGATTTATAGATATAACAGCAATCAGAGATAGCTAGATGTCCTACTCTGTCAAACTTGAGGTGCAAAAGATGTTGTGTCGCAGTGGTGTAAAATAATCTAAATTCTGCAAATATTCTCTCATGCCTCAATTATGGTCTGCAACTGGTAGTGGAGGAGAATAATTGCTAAGGAATATTTGAAATGGAAATGCATTGTTGCAATGTGTGTTTTATTTTTTCCAGGTGGAATATCTTTATTGTTTAATAATGTAGATTCTAGAGACAAAGACCAAACACATCTATGGACTACAGGAGAGCCATGAATAATGTAAAATGTCTAATTTTGTATGGAAAGATAATATGTGGTGCAAACAAAAACTATTTTGGCTACTTTCCATTGTGGGATATAATTACGGTGGGACATAATTACGAAAGTTATCAAAGCTACAACATTAAAGGGAATAACCAACTTTTAAAGAAAATTGTACAATTTCTATTCTATCACATTCTAAAACCAACCTGAAACATGCACCAATTGTTTTGTTTTTCCTCGAAAAACATATTTTGATTAAGCCATCCCATTCCTGGAAAGAAAATTAAATAAAATAATTGGATAAATTCCTCATTGAGATTTTTTGTAAGAATTTATGGCACAAAGAATTTTTTGAGTACTCTCGTGTTAAAATAGATAAATGTATATACCTTGAAATTGATTGGGGGTGGAGGATTCTTTGGTTCTATTCTGACAACACTTGATTCCACTTTTGGTGGTGGATTGAAATTGTTCTTCCCAACCTGGAGAAATGAAAAACAGCTGAATTGTAATTTGTCACTCAATATAATGTTCTTAAAGTTTATTTATGGTGTCTGAAGTTACAATTAACATGGTGACACTTTTTATTTATTAACTATATTATTGCCCACTCTGAAACTAGTATTGTTGACATAATACAAGCACTATCTAAACAGAAATCAGAAATGTGCTATATGATCATGATACTCACCTTCATCAGGTGGTCAACCCTGGCCAGGAGCTGTGTATTGATAGAAAGCCTGCTCCACAGTTTATCACCAGGTTTGGCAACCAATCGCTGGGCAAATTCATGTTGGAACATCAAGATGGCACACCTACAAAGCACTCATTACTCACATATTCTAAATATTTTATTCACAGTTTTTAGATGGTTATTAGTTTTCGTTTGAATATGAGTAAAAGTACCCCCATTTCAAACCTCGGTCATTTAATCCTTGTCAGTAGCCCTTTTCAAACTATCCAGTTGTTGACATAAGACCCCCTTGTATTTTTGAGTGTTTTACTCAGAAAATCCAACATTACCCTATTACTTTTCAGATGTCCAGCCTACAATTCAGAATCCGGCCTTCTAAATTTTCATAGTAGATTATTACATCATGATTGAAACAAGTTTCACAATGACTGCAATTGAAACACGGTCTGCACTTTGAAGTAAACAAATATTTGAACTTTTCTTATCACTTCCTGTGATCAGCATAAAGGATGAAGGTGTCATGGCTGCCATAAAGCATGTTTGAATTATTTGTTATTGGATTTGGATTAAAATAACTTTTCATGGTATGTTATATTTTTCCACAAAACAATCAACAAATTTAACAATTTATAAGCCTCAAACGTGTACCACATAAAAGGCCAAGTGTGATTGATTTTCTACCTGTTAAAATGGCCAGATTTTGTCATAGAAGTGAAGGCAATATGTGCTGTGTTTGTGGTAAACAATGATACTGAGATATTTAACCAGAGATTGGAAACAGCAGGTCTGCCACTAGGTGTCAGCGTGGTGCACCGTGCAACTCAAGACGTGCAACTGATGTGGATCAGCCAGGCCTCGACATTAGCCAGTTGCCTGCTTGCCCGGAGGTATATTTCACACCTGTCAGGCAAGTCCGGGCAACTAGACACTTCCGTTCCACTTGCCCGGTTGTCAAGTGCTGTAATCTGTCCCCAATCAAAGTACCCCACAGAGAACAGAGAGAGCTGCTGACCACATCACAGGGATCACACCTGATTACTGATCACTTTGTGTCCAAACTCTGTTGCCCCTGATGTTACCCCTGCCTCCCAAACCCTGACCAAGATAAAGTTATGGCATGCTGCTAAACATATATATTCCTCAAAATGGTATTTCACAATAAGCACTGTATCAGGAGGTAGAGCTTATCAATTTCGCACATTTTGGTCTTTGTCAATCATTATATTATCCAGGAAACATGTACAGTTGATTATAAGTATGCTTAGTAACAGTGGGGTATATCCATCAGTAACACTTGACATTACTTGATCTTATAAAGTGATAATTGTAGGTTATATTCTTACAAGATTGACAAGTCAGGGTGACATTTTTACTCACAAGCTCAAAGTCTTCATGAACTTCTCTGCTTAAAAATTGCTCCTGAGTTAGAAATGGCCCTATTCCTATTGTGTTTATATCCATGAACTAAAATAAGAGTTATCAATAATAAAAATTGACTGAGCATTGCCAATTTTTATGTTTTCGTAAAAATTTGGTACTTCTGCATATGCACAAAAAATTGTAACAAACTTGAGGTCCCTGCATGCTATTTTTATTAAAACATGTACTATTCATTTCAACTTTTTCAAGCCAAATATTGTATATTCTATGGGTTATATGGGCACTTTTCTAATTATCAGCCAATGTTTGAATGTGCAAATCCTATAAGCTTTAGTCCTATACTGTATTCAAATATTGGGGCAAAATTTCAGGGCAAGTGAATTGTAATTCATGGCAAGTACATTTTAAAATTTACTTGCCCGGTGGGCAAGTGGATCACAAATGTTAATGTCAAGGCCTATCAGCGATAAATAGTTTTGCATTTATTACACAAATTCTTCCATTCTTGATGTCATTGATGTACGATTAACATAGATATGTAAAAAGTAAGTAGTTCTTGTAATAATTACTTGCAAAAAAGACATATTTATACAACTATAGGTCTACATGTGTTATTTACTATGGCAACAGTGGCGCCGCCACGAGATCGGTTCGCCTGAGCGATAATGCAGAACTTCAGCTTGTTTACAATCTCTGTGTTAAATGTCTCTGCTGATACATATATTTTTGGATTAATTTAACCACATTTTTATTGGAATTTGCAATTAATTTATAACTTTTTTCTAATTGTCTGGTACTACTATAATCCCATAGGCCCCCTACCAATCTCTCCAACCAATAATTTAATATAGAGGAGTTGTACAGTTCTGGTTCCGGTAAAGTTCTACAGTTCCAGTGTGTACTTTTCAATGGGGAAAAAACAACATGGAAATCAGCAATCGGCCTATTGACAAGATGGCTGCCACCAGCAAAAGATGATTACAAGTTCAGAAAATTTAACCACAGTACAAGTACCAAAATTATATCTCAAAGTCTTCTTTTCATGTTTTTATATCATATTAATGAATTTTAAATTGCTAATCCACAATTTGTGAAGGTTTCCTTTCCTTTTAAGTATTATAAAGTTCTAACCTGAAAAATGGTCTGTGGAGTAGAAGTTTGAAGGTAATTGGAGATGAAATCTGAAATAATAAAGGATTGATTACAAAATAACCCTTGAATGTCCATATCCTATTTAGCCATATATAATTGGTTTAACATTCTACCTGGGACAAAATTAGAGCAGACAAATATGTCAGACACCCAAATAAGCCTAGTATGGTATATTCATAGATGTATTTACCGTAATTACTCGTGTATAGGATGACTCATGTAAAAGACGACCCCTCCAAAATTGAGGTTATTTTGCTTGAAAAAAAAACTATTTCCGAATATAAGACGAGTTGTTTTTTCTTGAGATATCTGCTCTGCTACCATTCAAGCTTCAACTGACGCTTGGCGGCCATATTAAAAGTGAAATGTAAATATGCTTACGAAACAAGATCTTAACTGTCTTATACACGAGTATATACGGTAAAACGTAAATACGATGTTCATATTTTCGAAATAACGAATATCAGAGGTAGCAGAACGATTATAATTGCGTTAAGGTCTTATACACGAGCAAGATCTTGTAATATAAGCATATTTATGTTTCACTATTAAAATGACCGCCAAACTTGAATGATAGCAGTGCCAATGTCTCAAGAAAAAAACGACTTGTCTTATATTCAGAAATTGGTCTTTTCATGCAAAATAACCTCAATTTTGGGGGGTCGTCTTATACACGAGTCGTCTTATATACTAGTAAATACGGTATATTTCATGGGGGTTGCAAGATGAGATTTAATATTGGTTTGTGTTTTCATGGTTACCGAAATAATTATTTTGTCTATCAATTTCAATGTATTTACACATCTATGATCAATTAATCATGCAATATATGGAATTTATTTTACTAAAAAGTATCTCTTTAAGTAATTTTGAAGTCTATCTGTTAGGTATTTTCTTTCAATTCTCTCTCTTTTAAATCAAACAATATAAGTCATGGTTACCTGGTACGGTAAGTTTGCCACACAGACATCAAAAAAGGGTAAGTCCATTTTTAGTGCATCTCCTACCATGACCTCCAGCTTGCTTTGGAGAGGACTGAAATAATGAGTATTGAGTAAATATAACAACAGTGACAGGACATTAGTGTGCTGTGTGGTAAGTGAAAACAAAAGTTCAAAGAATCACAAGGTTGCTCCACCACCTTACAGAACATAGTATCATTACAGTGAAAAGTATCTCGATAAATATTACACTTTATTCTTCCAAATTAAAGATAGATATTAAGATCTTGAAAAAATCATAGTAGTCAAAAGAAAACTTGGAAATAAAGATTTTACCCTCCTATAACTCGTTTCTGTAGCTCTGCAACCATTCTAGGGTCCAATTCACATGCTATCACCTGGAATAGAATGCTATACATATAAGCTTAGTGTGTAAAAATCATTCATGAATATCTTTTGTGATTGTTAAGTTAACTGTATAATCAACAATATTAAAGGACTATCTCAATATAGGTTTTGTATGGCATGATAAAGATACCAACCTTTTTTGTTCGTTCAAGCAGTTTGATAGTCATGTTTCCTGTTCCTGGGCCAATCTCAAGTACAACATCTGTGGGCCTCAGTGCTGCCTAAAATCAACAAATTATGTATGGTTCTTATAGGCAGCTGAGCTGTATACAACAAAAAATCATCAGTGACTTCTTTAATAATACATGGGTAATACATCAGCTTTATTAAAACTATTGACAGGTCTTTCCCTTTTTATTTGTGAATTAATTGGACGCAAAAGAAATATGCCACTAGGATATCTAAATAACTTCCATCTGCAAGGACATGCAAGATATCAAGATATATCTTATGCATTTTCCACATATATGCAAATTAAGTAGAGACAGGTCTATTGGGATGTTAAACCCTGGAGCTTAAGATGTCTGAATTATAACAAATAATGATGACTGAATTTAGTTTCTTATCAATATTTAAAGTTGTACATTTATTTGTGAGTAAACAACCCCAATCCCTTTAGTGTGTGCACATGCAAACTTTTGCCAAAAAGTTAGTTATTTGAACTTCAGACAATCAAGTTGAATATCAATATTGTTATCAGACATCGTCAAGTTTGAGATCATTGCTTGGCAAGCCTTTCTCCATTGAATTTTCATGTGTGAAGGGAATGGGCGATTTTTGCTCAGACCCTAATTTACCAATCCCTCCCTCTTTATCTTGGCATCCATATCAAAATATTAAGAAAGTAATTTATTACCTTTTCAACCATACTAGAAACTATCATTGGATTTTTTAGAATATGTTGACCAATTTCAGTCCGGAAGTTTATACCTGCAATAAAAGAAAAATTACAAAATGTGGTTTGGCAATTTAAGTTTCAATATCAATATGAACACATATATAACATAACCCCATGGATTGATAGCTCCGCTGACTTGAATGAAAACACATGAACTGAGAAAAAGTGCAACAAGCAACCAGGTTATGATTTTCCATACAAGATCCCAATTCCGTTTTGATGAGATATTCTTGAAAAATGCTTGAAAATGCAACGGTGTCAATTGGATGGTTTGAAAAGTGCTACTGACAAGGATGAATTTGAAATGGGGGTTGTGTTAGTCTTTAAATGTTTATACCCAAAATATTGCAATGAAATGTGACAACCCATCATATTTCCCCTTCATAAATTTCTGTGACATTGGAAATGGAAAAAAATGCATATTAAGGAAAAAAATCATCTTTTCAGGTGTGAAATCCTGATAATAGAAAGACAGAGATATGGCAATAATAAACTGACTACAAGAAAATGACATGTCAATCAACATTTGTTACGAGTATGAGTCTAAACCTACTCAGAATTCCACGCTCTATCGATTGGGAAGCATTTCTTTAACTGATAACTTCACCCATCGATGGGCGAAGACGATGTTGTCATCTTGAACTTTTTGTCACCACACACTTCTTTTCATTTGTTTAAATTGTTTGAGAAATGTATTTATATGCTAGCAAATGAGCAAACTGGAATCTATTGCATGCACACAACGAACACTCCACAGTATCGTCAGTTGCTTGAACAATATTGACCACAGAAAAAAAAGAATTACAACCCACAGGATATGATAACACATTCCTCATGATCATACCAATCACAGAATAACATACATAATTCCTTTTTTTGACAATGATTGCTTGTCAGCAATCATTTTCAAAAAAGGAACCATCCGTGTTACAAATAAAAACAAGTGCCATTGGCATTGGAGTCAGCTCTAAGGTGAAGGGAACTCAACCCCAAGAGAACATGGCACCAAGAAACTGGGCCTCTGACTTAGTTATCAGGTTTTGGGTTATCCTTCTTGAAAGAGATTTCATTAGTTTTGAGCCTTTACAGAGAGAATGGGTGGACTGAACAAGTTTTCTCGTAACTTAAAAGGGGCCGACTTCATTGCATGGTATTACACTCCAGGAATCTCACGAACATAGTACATCTATGGGCTTCTCTCCTCTCATCGATTTAGCTGGGTACTGGCGAGGCAGGCAGGACATGACAGATTGAGGGCTAGCAAAAGCAGCTTCACTTTCCCAGGGGACCACTCCAAGGCTTTAAGCCATCAACCGGGTTACTCTCAAGATTTTAAGTTAACTCACAGAGGCTGGGATGGAACTGAAAACCCCAGTCTGGGGCCCAGAGCCTGATTTAGGGAAATATTCTATCATTATTGGTACCCTGATTTAGGATTAGCTGAAATTTGGTACCCTGATTTAGGATTAGCTGAAATTTGGTACCCTGATTTAGGACTAGCTGAATTTTTGATGGTAGATTCCCACTGGCATGGCACTGGTACAGCTGTAACTGTGGTATCTTGAACTTGAAGTTGAACGGTAGCAGCGGCGAGGTTGTGATGCAGACTCTCTTTAAAGTACATAATTATCCATCCGAGATAATTTATACAAACCTTGTTTTTGAACTTCTCTATGCTGTCTAGATTTCTTCTCGGACTTTACCTTCGGCATGTTGATTGATTTATTTGCACGTGGGAAAGAAATTTTGCGAAAGTTGCGACATAGAAAACGTAAAAGTTTTTACACTGCTATATTTGACTGGCACTCGAGCCGATTTCACATTTCGTGGCTTGTGGTAAGGGAATGGGTATACGCCCAGACTAATACTTGATATGCGTTTCAACGAAAATAGATAAACAATGAGTCTTCATGAGGATGAGTTGGAATATATATAGGTTTAAGGAGTTCTTCAAAATTAGGAGTAAAATGAATATGTGTGACCCGGAAGAATGGGACTGCCAAATAATCTCAGATATGGTGCCCCAACCTCTTAAAACGGTATCTACCTGGAGGAAAATGATTCCAAGTCTTTCAGGTAACACTCCAGGACTTCACATTGCTTTTAAGGAGGACCCATCTTTATGTAGTGGTTGAGCAAGTGTATCTAAAACATTTATTTTTTTGTATACAGGGTCTAAGACCGAGAAGAAATCTTTGTTATAAGAAAGCCTCTGTTAACAGACCTGTATACTATAAGCGAACGGAGACGACGAGAGTCAATGTGCACATCAGCCAGGGGGGATACTCTCATAATTTTAACCCATGGAGGCTGGGATGGAATTGAAAAACCCAGAACCTGATTTATGACTGACTTAAATTTTGATATCCTTATTTAGGGATGATACAAAGTTAAAAAATGATACCCTGACTATGGGGTGATGCAATAAGAAAATTTTGATATTCTGATTTAGGGATGATACAAAGTTAAAAAATGATACCCTGACTATGGGGTGATGCAATAAGAAAATGATAGACTGTTTTTTTTTAGTTCTATGATAGTAACCCCCACGGTCAGCGAGTCCAGCCGATGTACACATGTTAGAAATTTTTAGCAGTGTTGAATTTCAACACTAGGTTGTAGATCCAGGGTTCAGGTCACACCTCCACCACAGGCAGCCAGAGCAATATCACTACTTTTATATAAAACGGTAGGTTAATACTTTGTAACAAATAAACACTTTTAACATTTTGAACAGTGGGATTACAAGATGACATGTGAGCCACAACATTCAGCTCAATTGCCATTAGTGGTGGGTATTATAACACAGAATTTTGGAGCGATATGTACTTCTGAGGGGCCTGCAGATCTCGGACCTGGCTGTCAGTATCACAGACCAGACTGGCGGACATTTCAACTGCATTTATAAATAAACATAGAATTGAAATGTTTTTTTGCAAATGTAGAATATATTCCAGTCAGTGTAGTCTACACTTACATCAACTTCTACTTCCATCACTACTTTTATATAGGTTAATAGTTAATAGGACTCTGTATCTGTATTGATATGTATGGTCAATAAAAGTATTATTAATATATAAGACTGAGACAGAGAGGGGCTGGGGAGTTTCACTCTCTGGCAATCTGTGATATTAACTACCTTAGTCATCATGGCTTCCGGCACATCACTTGTGCCATGGAAACAAATAAACACTTTTAATATTTTGAAAGACAGTAGAATTACAAGATAACATGTGAGACACAACATTCAGCTCAATTATGATTAGTAGTGGGTATTATAACACAGAATTTTGGAGCGATATCTTCTTCTGAGGGGCCTGCAGATCACAAACCTGCCTGTCAGTGTCACAGACTGGCGGACACCTCAACTGCATAAATAAACATAGAATTTGAATATATTTTCTGCAAATGTAGACTATATGAAAATTAATAACTTTATGCAGAAAAGAAAGGTATGCTGCCAGTTTCAGACAGTTGCCAGTAACTGTACTCTACATTTACGGCAACTTCAAAATGATGAGAAAATAAAAATATCATTTTCAAAAAGGAAACTGTATACAAATTCTTTTTTTTTTAAAAGACTTTCTTGTTTAATTCCAAATTAAAAATGTCAAACATTGAAGAATAATGTTAAAATATCATCATGGATAAATTTGACTGAAAACATCATTTGTAAACCATTTCTTGAAAAACAGAAAAGAGAACGGTCATTCTAATATTTTATCAATTTGTATAGTACTATTACTACTATTTCAAATGAGGCCAACACAGAGCACTCTTTTAGATAATGTTTCCTGAATAGATATGTTTTCATATGTTTCTTAAACTTGTCAATCGTACCACAGTTTTCAATATGAAGGTGCAGGGCAGCGTTGTCACTTTCAGAGCATATATCCTACATTGCCATGTTTGGGCACAATATATTCATATTTATTCACTGAGCTCAGCACTTTTTCACATGTTTTTGGGGGTTTAAACAGAGTGGTAAGGTAACTGGGTGCATACCCATTTTGTACCTGCCATTTCAGTAGTACAACGTTAAAGAGGCACTTTCTATTATTGTTTTCCCTATAAATTACATATTTATATGATCATAGATATGTAAATAAATTTAAAATGATGAACCAAAAAGTGAATTTTAAAACAATCTTGTAAACCCCATAAAATATTATCATTTATTGCAATAACTGTCAATGATTTCATCATGGGGGATTTAAATCACATGCAACTCAACCTGCAATGATCTTCAATTTTCATAAAAACATGTCATAACTTCGCCAAATCTGGTCCGATTTATGTGTTTTTTACACCAAAGCATCACAATTTTCATGTTCTTCCCAGCACACATTAGGGTGGCTCAAAATAATATTTTTTGGGGAAAAAACCAAACCAAAAACACTACAAAAAATATTATTTTGAGCCACCCTAATTCATATAAACATTATACAGTGCACCAAATCTAAGATAAAGAATAGCAACATTACTTTTTCACTTGCATTTCTGTTTGTTTACAAATTAGTTATATAAGTAGGTTATCATCCCATGATAGCTCCCACATACAATTCTGCAACCATTGCAATTTTACTTTTTCACATTTCAGGATTCCTTTAAGTTGTGAGTGTCATAATCCAATTTAGATGTAACAATGGCATGAGCCATGTTAGCTGTTTTTTCATCCAGGCAGTCAATATGCTCATATTAATACATAAAAGGAGTTATAAAGTCATATTGCCATTCTAAAAGTATTCATTAAGTTCAGTTTTCCTCAGTTTATTCCAAGTATTCACACTTCGGTATGAGTCAAAAGAGTCACAAATTTGTTTATGAGTGTCCTATGGTCAATGGTGGGAGACAACGGCAATCATTTTGACCAATCAGAGAGCAATTAAAAGACGATTACAAGAAGTGTCCATAGTAACAATGGCAGGAATGAGCGATCACCAAGTGTCTACATCCCAACATCTCATAGATGACTTTCTCAGAATGAATAACAGAGACAAATTGACAACAGGGTCATTTGGCAGCTACAGATTTGCCTAGTAACATATCTTACTCCATTCTTATCTTTTTTGATTTATTCCTATCTTTTCTTTTATGGTCATAATTTTGTAAATGTCCTTCAATAATCAATCAATAATTAACTTCACTCAATTAGGTTATATAAAGTTATAATAATACAATTGCAATATAAATATGTAGAAAATTAACCTGATATCAACTAAAGTATCAAATGAAACAATCTGAAAAATGTTTGGAATTGAAAAAGATCATACCATTGCCAAAACATTCAATAAGACCTGTTCATCAATTAATATTAATAATTAAAATGGTGTTGTGGTATCATTTGATAAATTCAGATATGAATGAATTGCATCTGCAAGGAATATAATTCAAAATGTTTTTTTAATCACCGCAGGTATTGCTATAGCAGTCAGTCTACCAATACTTCACCTGGGTGTAATTTACACGTAAGCATTTTCACAGGTTTTAAGGTACCGGTATGACATACAATTAATTGATTTATAACCAATGTATACAAAATTATTGATACATGTAATGAGTAGTTTTGTAGATTTCACATATTTTGCAGTTTTTGGACCCCTTACAAACAGGAAGTAATCAAAGAAGAATGTAGCTGCTCTTGCTGGGATACAGCATTCAAAGGTGAATTAAAATATGATAAAACTGAAAATATGTATCATTATGCATACACTCTGTGGCTGCTAACAGCTTGTTTCAAGGTTTTGTTGACCTCTCTTCAAGGCTATACTGCCAGTGTGCATTTTGTTCATTTTTTCAACAGTGAAAAGAATACCATAATATTAACACTTGTCATTTGTCTCAATAATATTTAGCAAATTGATGACTCTCTCATTCCCTAAGCAAAGCGTGTTACAAAAATATATTTTTTTTAATTGGCAGGCACATATGAAGAACATCCCCCCGGGTACAAGCATTTATATTTCAACCTTACAAGCAACACTGTCTTTATCTGGATTATCACAGTTTTGGCAGTGGTTATTTGCTATGAGACAATCAAACATCTGGTGAAGCTTTATCAACAAAGTAAACTGAGGAAGATTTGGTTATTGCTTTTGTTATCATCTGTATATCCTCATTACTACTCCTGGTGGTCTTATCTCAATGCCTGGAATGATGACTTCTATGACCAGTGGTGGCACCAAAGTCTCTTTAGCTCAACAGAATGTGTATCCACCTATATAGTGTTATTTTTGTGTGATAGTGATCACATTGTTAAATCAAATCATTTGCTGATTGTGTTTCTGATTGCATTACTCCATATCACTGCGAGTAGCTGGGACCAGTTTGTGACAAATGTTTTGTACCAGCAGGGGGCATGGCACCAAACTGCAAGAGACCTGGCATTTATGGGTGTTGACTTAGGTAATTTAGTCATCTCTGGTTCTTATTTATTCATATCAAAGAGAAAACCCCAAAAGAAGGAATTGGCTTGGGCCCTTCTCACATATTTTATATTCATCACAATTTCTGTAATATTACAATAGATGATATGGGAAACAAGTTTTGTATTTTATGAAAACAAAGTTTGAATGTTTGGATATGATTGATGAATTATTGAAAGAAGATATATCGACCAAGCAATAACCACAGAATAATATAATATTCACCAAGATTTATTCTGGCTTCGATTGGTGCAATGACTGCTCACAAAAATTTGTCATCAGAGAACTCAGACCCCTGCCATGAGTGATAGAGCACTAAAAATATGAATCTTTAATTTTTTTTTATTATTGACTTGATAAAGGTGCAAGAAACCTTCACTTAATATGAATCAATATTTCAAATACCAATGAGATAAGCTATTTAAATCATAAAAATATTTTGTATGCACAATACAGCCACAACAATTTGACATTTACCTTGGCTTGTGTGCATGGTACAGCCAGAACGGTTTGACATTTAGCCAATCTGATTACTGTAGGTTATGGCTGTCATTAGTTGGTTTTTGTTGCCATGGCGACTGTCATAAGTGTGGGGGGTTTAGAGTCAATGCGGGGGACAAAAACCCCACTAAAATAAAGGTATAGTCATTGATAACTAGCTGTTCAAAGATCAATAAAAATTAAAATTATCTTTATTTTTATTGTCAAAATGTGATGATTTGTGTGGTCTTCCTTAATATGTTGCAGCAATATCAATAAAAAGGTTTTAAATCCCCTTGTAACTTTATTATGTTCATGCACAGGTAGGTAATCAACATGACCTGCCAATGTCCTGTGCCAATGTTGACCTCACTTTCAAAATGACAGCCATTGCATCATGACACATTGACTGCACATCAAAAATATGGAATAACATTGTTTTGAACTTATAACATGATGATCTGATGGACTGCATGTTAAATTGTGAAAGCAATATTTATAATATTTATTCCATCTCATATTTCAAGACCATGCCCCATTTAGCGTATATCTCAAAATACACTTATAATCCCCGCATTCTTCTCAACTCGAAAAGCAGGATACATTAAAGCTGCGTTTGTGCATCCGTCCAACTGTGTGTCTGTGCGTGACTCAGTGGTAAATTACTTGTTACCTTAGATATTGCACACATGCACTCCTGGGGACCTTCCCCCGAACTGTATAGATAATGGCTGTGATTGGTCACTTTCTGTTGTCATGACTGCCATGTCGCCAACTTGGCTTGTGTGCATGATACAGTCAGAAAGGTTTGACATTTACCTTAAATATTGCACACATGCACTCCTGGGGACCTTTCCCCAATCTGATTAGGTTATGGCAGTAATTTGTTGGTTTTTGTTGCCATGGCAACCGTCCAAAGTGCGGGGGACTTAGAGTCACTGCTCTTGTTAGCTATTAAAGTACCCAGGATATTGTAGAAAAGAGACTGACATTTCACAAAGGGGGAGACTTTTCTCTCTCTGAACAAATATAGCCTCTGATTATATTAAAAGGCTGGACATATAACAATGAATCAAACAAGCCTGACCCAACATTTGTATCATATCACGAGGGAACAAAACAGAATTTCTTAAAAGACATGACATTTCTATACTCTTGCATGAGCATGTATGGTCATGTGTCTGTGAATTTCATAATTGACCATTTGACAAGTTTTATGTGCTGTTTAAGCTTCTGCAAAATGTATTATTAAACTAGCGGTTTCTTACAAGATGATTTCTATTTTTAAGGATCGAAAGAAAAGGGATTAAACTTTGCCATTGCTCATGAGAGTTATACTGCTGTCATTTTAATTAGGATTTAACGAATACTGTAATTGTATAATAGTTCTAAATCATACAATACCAGCTAAGAGTCATAAGCCCCCCCCCCCCCCCCTTCCAAGCAAACAAGGCTAACATGGTAAGTTAATGACAGCGAACTTTAAAAATTAAAACCCTATTAAACTAGATTTTCATGATACAAATTTGTGCCACTCCTGTATATGTCTATTCCATACTCTTTGGCACAGGAGGTTAAAAGTACATTTTGTGGACAAGTGTGAAATTATTTTGATATTGGGTATTGGATATTTGAAAAACGGTGGAAAAAGTTATGTTTTAGGATATATATCTAGTCAAAATGGATATATCCCTTTTCCCATGACATTAATTTGCACCACGATTAATGGTCTTCTCAGCATTGACAGTCTTAATCAATTGTTCTAGATATGTCAGTGGAATATAACTCTACAGTGCCATACCCTTTGGGATATTGGTATAAATGTTAATTAAAAGGATATATATCCCGTAAAAAACTTTAACTACTACATACCTTTAACTTCTACAAACACATTCCCGAGCAATGTTGCACTGTCTTTGCAGCCTTTGAGGAACTAATGGCGGATTGAACAAACTTCGTACACATGTCTAGAACATAGTCTGTGGCATGTAAGTGCGAGGTAAAATATACGAGCGGGAGATACGGCCCTTTTTCGCAGATAAAATCAACATATTACATTATGGCCAAATATATCAAATACAGTCTATAAATGAGTTTCCCATACCTCGAATGTCATAACATTTTGTAATGGCTCATATGATATTCATTCTGGATTCCCATACATAGAATGTCAAGCATTTAGGAATGAATGGCTTACATGGTACTCATTCTGGATTCACATATCTAGAATGTCAAGCACTTTGGAATGGCTTGCATAGTACTCATTCTGGATTCACATATTCTGGATTCACATATCTAGAATGTCAAGCACTTTGGAATGGCTTGCATAGTACTCATTCTGGATTCACATATTCTGGATTCACATATCTAGAATGTCAAGCACTTTGGAATGGCTTGCAAAGTACTCATTCTGGATTCACATATTCTGGATTCACATATCTAGAATGTCAAGCACTTTGGAATGGCTTGCATAGTACTCATTCTGGATTCACATATTCTGGATTCACATGTTCTGGATTCACATATCTAGAATGTCAAGCACTTTGGAATGGCTTGCATAGTACTCATTCTGGATTCACATATTCTGGATTCACACATCTAGAATGTCAAGCACTTTGGAATGGCTCACATGGTAGTCATTCTCGATACACAAACCTAGAATGACGAGCAGTTCCCTGAATGTCATATGGTGCAGTATCGATGGTTTAATGTTTTAGTGGCCCATAAAAATGTCGCTGTTAAAGATGTTTATATCAAGAATGTAATTATAATTATAATTATTCATCAAAAGTAGTGCTTAGACACTGTGTGCAATAATTTCAATGTTAGCCATTTTGTTTGAGTAAAGAACATTATTTTGTTTGAAATAAAATGATTTGGACATTTATTTTCAAACTTTACACATTCTTTTCTATTTCATTGACATAATGGAAGCCATGTTTGAGCTATTATGGAAACCTTCGGATTACCTGAGCTTTTTGGACATACACGGTTGTAAATCACATAATTACAGAATATACATATTATCTATGCGAATGCCTTAGTAATAGAATATTTCTCAATTAACTATCTACAAAAAAATCAAAGCATCAGACACAAAAAAAGATTGTCTGAGTAATTTGTTTAATTCTTGATATTTATAGATTTTGTTTTGAACAATTCAAGACAGGCCCTTGATGATACACAGCAAGAAATATATAATATACCTACACTTTAACACATATTCTAAAATACTTTATTTACAATAATATCTTACATTATTATTACAATATTTAGATACATCTTGTTTAAAATATTTGTTATGTAATAGAAGGCAGTGTCTTATGTACATGCATATAATTTAAGAATAAATAATACAATTATAAAATAAATATTTGTTGGCAAGGAGAAATCTTTTATGTTGCCCATTATGCAGTGAATTATGTGAGTGAATTTTGAAATGGACTAATATTCAAGAGTTAAAGTTATATAGTCTGGTAATGGTGTTTGTCAATAACATTATCATAGCAAATATTTGGTCAAAATATATTCACAAAAATAGAAGAAAGCACTCTTGTTTTGATGAAAGGAGAGATTGTCAAGTTCAAAGAATTTAAAACTTTGGTCTTTCAGTGATAATTTCAATTGTTACTTCAATACAAATGCACTCCTTCTCGATAAATATATTGCTATTTGCATCGGTTTTCAAAATAGTAAATATTAAACCCTTATTAAGAACACCTCATATAAATATATTCTTGGTAAAGGATGTGTCTATATTAGATTTCACACTATGCCCATCTATATTAAATGGCACCTGCAGATGTGCAGAGTTTGTCTTAGAATGAGTGATAAGATAGGTGCAATTAGTAAGGGACTCAGCAAAATGTACATATTCTTGGTGATACTTTGTTCATCCCAATTAGGATATTGTCTACCCAAGTATATCACGTGTTAATCTATACTTTGTTTTTATATTTTATTTCCATTAATAGTTTTTATCTGATAACAACATAATTAATATCTGTTAATATTGAATTATTTTCGTTCAAGACAAACATTGCGCAGTTGCTTGTTTTGATCTGTGCAAACAAATGTTTTTGTTATGTCAATGCAAGTTTCTATCTAATAAATTAAACAATTTATATGCGATTGAAAAATCATGTGATGAAACAAATAAGAACAAGAATATGGCCCAACAGATAATAAATATAAAGTATATATTCTGAAACTGTTACATTTTGAATTACCTTACTCCTCTTAATTAAAACATTGGGTATAAAGGGTGGTTAATAATTGGATATAAAGGGTGGTTAATAATTGGGTATTATGATATTTTCCGATTATTTTAGAACTCCAGGTTCATACGTTCTGAGTTTGTGCAAAGGTTACGTTCAATACTGTTAACACGGAATGTTCAGATGTTGACTCTCCAGTCTATTACAAAGAGGTTGAAACTAATAGATATTGTTTTAATTAAGTAGGAATACGGTAATCAGATTCTCATTTGTTACTATAGTGGTATCAAATTTCAAATATTGTTGATTAAATGTATTAATGCTTATTTATATAGTCACATTGTGCTGATGAGAATAGATATGTCATTTTTTATACACACGTGACTAACATTTCACAACATTATGTACAAAATAACATAAATCATGTAAAAGTACATTTTTAACATTTAAATATGGTGATTGTAGATGTCTTTATTTTGACTACATATGTTTATAGTCATTCTAATCACAGGTCAAGTATCTTAAGCATTTCTTTAATCATTGCAGTATTGGTAACTGAAGGTAAGAGCAGCTAATATTACTGTCCTTGATAATACTGTATGATTATGATTTATGTGTCACACTCGACAAATGAAAAACTAAAACAAGTATAGATTTGTGTTTTCAGGTAATAAAAACTATTACAATAATTATTTGATATGTATGTTCAGGTATAAATCATGTTCGTAAAGGGACGGTTTGATTAAAATGAAGCTCGTAATACTAACTCTATCTGAATTCATATTTGGCAGACAATGGAGACAGTATTTAACCATATAAAATCTGAGATAGATTTTAAAAAACCAGAATTCCAGGCATAGTAGTTTAAATGTTTAGAAGAGAGGTAAAAGTATCACGGGACTTTTTATGACAAATAAAGTCAAATATTTTCACCAACCTCTCACAGTTATTTTGATGTGAACTACCTAAAACAGAAATTTCAGACCGCTTTAATGTTGTTAATACATTTGAGAATATAAATATGGAAATCTAAAATTACAATTTGAAATGTATGTTACATTTTAGAAAATAGATGAAAACAATTTTTTCAATCATGTTTCCATTTTGATGCTGCTATATCTTAAAAATGAAGATGTGAAAAGAGACCCATATAATATCTGAAGGACATGTTTGATTTAAAAACTCTGGCTTAAGCAGATTCTAATCATTCAAGCTGATATCACATTGGTATGCCACATTTCTTTCTCTATAACGTGAGAGCGACCATTTCCTGGTGTCAGCATACACCATAGCTTTCCCGTAGGGTTTCGTGGGTGAAGCACAATATTTACATCAGATAAATACGTTAACATCTGGTTACTATTTATCCTCGTGGTCATCATGTTGAGCAGCACGGCTGGATATGTTGCCTTGTGTCGTTATATGGGATGCGGAAATATTTCTCCCAAACTGCCCAGTGTCCAGCGAGACGTTTCTATCATCTTGTAGTTTTTGCTGAAATTAATTTTATTTAATGAAATCTGCATTTATAATTTATGCTACATGTTATAATTCTATGTCAGATAATGTGGTTAGGCAAAATAAGCTTTAAAGCATTCATGAAAAAAGTTTTTCAAGCACTTTTTCCTTGCATGATATAAATGTTTGCAATCAAAAGTTATTACTCATCACATTTCCCCTTCATAAATTCCTGTACCATTTGAAAACAGATGAGTCTTCTGCTAAAGTCCAAATCATCCATTGGACACTGTGTCAACAAACTTTGTTTAGCTGACCAGTGATCTTGTGAAAACACCTGCTTAGTAAAGTCTTTCTAACAGTAGACACCTTTAGATTGGGACAATGGAGTGATTTGGCTTACAGTGCCCAGTTTGTCCATTAATGTTTGTCCATTGGTACAGGCCTAACACCCCGACAAACCAAAATAGAGGTCACATGATTGTATACATCTGGCCATCTGGTGGTCAAAAGAGTACAGGCAGTACTTGGCACTTTCATCAAAACACAATAACCATGGTCAGTGTATTTTGGTTGAGTTTAGCGAGATAAATTGCTTGTATCAGTTTCGTGGCCACATATCAATTAAGCATACCCCCAACCTCTGTAAGACTGCCTGTGACCTCTGTGATTTCATGAATGCTTTAATTTGTTATTTATGACAATAATGTTACTGAAACATTCTTTCCTACCTGAACATTTTTCGTAGAGTTGTCTGAGTGACCACTGGATTGAAGAGTTATGTTCTCTTCTTTTACTTTTATACCTTCAACTATTTGCACATGGTCTGTGAAGGTGTCTTTGAAGGATGAATTTTGTATATTATTGACTAAGTTTAATTGTTTTTGCGCCGTATTGTTCGCTTCCACTTTCACGTCCTTCTTAGAATCCAAGGCTGATGAATTCTTATTGATAGTTTCATGATGGGTCTCAGGATTAAGGTTATCCATTTCCTCCTGACCTTTATCACTACTTGTGATATTAATGTGAATGACAGCATGAAGTGCTGTGTCAGAAGTTTGGTTACTCATTGCTGTCATTGTTTTGTTTATTGCTGTCATAGTTTTGTTTATTTGGTGGGTTTCTGTAAGCACCGACTCATTTGCTATGATGGGAAATGTAGCATTACCATCTGGAAACGTAAATAGCCACGTGTAAATGTTTAGTATGAAGTATATATACATTATAAGAGTATACACTTAGAATATTCATGACCATCCGGTAACATACCATAGAGTGCAGCATCCGTCTTCTGGTTCTCTGCTTCCGCCTCGTTGCTGATGTCAGGTGGAGCTGTCGTATTGCTGAATACTTCCAGAATGTCAACTGTCACACTATTGTCGTTTCTAATGGTAGGCAATGTGATATTATCTCTGTGGTCACCACCAGGGGTCACTTGTACCCAAGTGGACATCTCCTCAGTGATGTCCTCACCGGACATCTCTCCTGATCCCTCAAACATCTCTAAAAAAGAATGTATAAAACGAGATGGCTTTATGTTGGTTTATAACGTCCCTTTATCTCTAAAAATGTTAATCAAATCTTGTAGATTATAAAGTGATCAATCCATAAGAAAGATGTCTAACATTTACTATGAATTTGACAGTAGAATACATGCGCATTAGCAGTGGGTTTGAAGAAGTTTTATGTTTATATATACCCGATAGACAGTACTCCATGGGCATTGGTTCCACGTAGACATCGCCTTCACATGCTGCCACCTCCATGTGACACTCGCTGTCGTAGATATTGGCGTCGGAACCGCACGTCTTGCTTGCCTCAGTGCCGCAGTCACGGTGGCATGTACACAACTCCAAACCCTCGCCGTGTAACTCATAACACCCAAATATAGAGTTACAATTCTCATCTGACTCTGGAAGTATAGGAGTTACTTAATGGCTTTATGGTTGGACATGATAGAAAATATGCTGTTCAAAAAGGCTATTAATTATTAGAGTTACTCATTTGGGAATAGTAAATGGTTATTTGAATGCTAACATATTGTATGATCGTGATCAAATGTTGAATTATGAGTATTTATCCTTGAGAAATAAAACTAAAATTTATTTGGTTTCATACGCTACCTGGTGGTTCAACATGTTCCCTAATTTCATTGCATTCCTTATCTTCACAAAGCTCTTCTGTAAGCGACCCAATGTGACTGCCATTGTAAATTTCTACTGCTTCATAACCTTGAAATGTTTAGATATCATTATAGCAAAATAAAAAGATCCATTCAAGATATTATGATAAAACGATCTGTTCAAGTAATCATGTTTTTGGCTGTTTCAAATTTTATGCATTACCTGGTTCGTAGTAGTCGTAGATTCTAACAGAAACAGGCTGTGTTTTACCCACAACATATTTCCTGAATGCCTCAAAGCTAAGACATGTTAAACAACTATTTCGTATCTGAAAAATATTGAGCATGGCAATTATATAGGTTTACAGATTGATTGAGAATAAGGCTCTTCAAAATATAATTTATCAGATACAAACCTCATCAAAGTAGAATATTATTTTCCTCCCTTCAAATTCATAACGTTTGAGTTTGAGCTGTGGCATTTGTATTAATCTTTCAAGACTCTGAACATTTGGTCTGAACCCTGTCAATAGTGACACCTCCAGAACCGCCATATTGGAACTCCCTTCGTGTAACCACCTACAATATCAGATGGTGAAATATAACAAATTGATAGACAATATTGATAGAAATTTACACCAGATGATTTGATAGGTAAAAGACATATTTGCAGTAACCTTGTGCAGGTTTCTATTGTAACTGTGAAGTCATCAGTAATAACATCTTTAATGTCATCGCCCTTCCTGGTTTTGTTCTTCTCCTTAGGCCTACCAACCCGGACGTCCAGAGTAAACGAAGGGGACTGACAAGGGTCCGGCACATTGTAGCTGACATCAATCTGCCACACAAATAACGTTTTTAGTGGGTATCCTTTGAACAAAAGGACACATTTTCATTTTATTACATTGATAAGGATTTTATTTGGAAAAATCTCGTGTGACTTTTTACCTGAAGAAGGGCACACCCATCTCCTATGGCACTGACGAAGAGTCCAGTGGGGATGGTAGGTATGACAGCCGTTTGGAGCATGTGACTGTTGTCTTCTTGTAACTCAAACTTCTCCTGTAGGTCCATGTTAGTGGAGGCCAGAGACACGGTGAGGTTGACACTGCCGGTGTAGGACAGCGAGGCATATTCGGAGACGGCTTGCAGTGCCACACACGTATCCTGAGAGAGCAACAATACCTCAATAAAATCACATAAGTAAGTTTTTTTAAATCACTTCAAACTGATGAAATTGATTCATTGGTTTAGTATAACAGTGAGAAATATTATGACGGAATCAAGAAGTACCCAAGATTATATATATATATATATATATATATATATATATATATATATATATATATATATATATATATATATATATATATATATATATATATATATATATATATATATATATATATATATATATATGAAAGAAATGTACAAGATTATAATTCTTTCATTTAATAGGTTTTCAAATGAGAAACCCTTGTTTTATCAATTTATTTTTTCATAGCTGAAAATAACCATATTCCATATGATATCTGAACAACCTAGTTTGGATAACTTTCTTGTGTCGATTGAGTATTATTCATTTCCACTAACCTGAGTTGAGTGAAATCCTCCAAGAGAATTTCTTTGTTGGGAGAGCCACGTGACTACAGGAAGAGCTGAGGCCACATCGCCATGTGCTGACATAGTTAATACAGCATACCCTGCGATCTCTACCTCTGCTGAGGAGACTGCAAGTATTAAACGTAGGTTAAAAGCTCAAAATAATATGTTCATGGCTTCTTCTATTTATTGATTTCAATCAGATGACTTAATACTAACCTTTTGTTGTTTGCTGTAATTGTTCGATTTTCATTTCCTTCGGTGCTAAAGAGCTGTGATATTTCCAAAATGTGAAACCCTCTGGAATGTGAACATAATTTATGAATTTCTTTAACAATAAATTCGAAGTTATATTGTCCTCAGTGACTTTGCTTTAGCAAGCTCAATAAAGGCCAGCACTTGCAAGCGATCCTGATCGTGGTACTTAGATATTACTGTGCTCACTATGGTAGTTATAACTTGCCTTTTTGGGTTGCCATTTGGTTGAGTTTCTTAAGCACCACTGTAACCTTGTCGCTTCCAAGCAGGGTAAGTGCATAGGATACCAAGGCCGCAGTGTAAGGATCTGACACTATTTCACTGCTATTCTCAAGGAATTTTCCAGCATGTTGCAATGCTTTCTTGTCGCCCTATAATAAAATATTTCATAACTTTGGTGGTCGTCATGAATATCACTGGTTACCGATGTAATTTTATATTCTGTGTGACCATGATTTGTTTGTATTTGCACATTGCTATTTTTTACCTTTTCTTTGACTCCAACTTCAAGTAAGGCTGTGACAACGTAAGCTGTTAACGCCACTTTGCCTTGAACACCTCCCTGTAAAACATTTCAAATGATTATTCAGCAACACAAATTTTCAAAACTTATATATGTTTTGATAGATGTTATATAGGCATGGAGAGTAGTAGGAATTGTGGACCTGTATATCTTTGTTGATGAGCCTGCCCTTGGACGGGAAAGACCCATCCTTCCTCTGGTGCCCAAGCACCCAGTCCATGCTATGCTGCAGCTCCTTCTCGTCTATGTATATGAACTCCCGAGCTTGGGCAAACGATTTCAACACAAAGGCTGTTAACCTATCAATAGTAATAATAGTCATTTCAATCAGCCAACAGTCACTGCCCAAAATAAGTGCTCTTATTTTTCTATTTAGTTTTAAGTGTGGCTAAACTGAATTTAATTGTGTTTGCTAAACTAGTTCATAATAATGTGATACTTTCTAGTTACACAGATACAAATAGGATTGATAAATATAAATACCACATGTTCCCTGTAGAATCCCTGTCTCCAAATGCACTGTAAGAGGCGTCGTGCCTCCTGTATGTGAGCTGTCTCTGATATCCTTTCACCAAATACTCTAATGTGATGTCCTTCAACTCGGGCTCCAACTGCTTGGTTCTGTCCAAATATCTGAGGACATATATGTTAGGGGCAAAGTGTACCATGTTCTGTTCCCCACATCCATATGGTAAGTGAAGCAACTTGTCCAAATTGTGCAGTGTCGGTCCCATTACATCACCTATAATATATAAGATGTTAAGGAGAAATAGCTATATCAACACGTTATATAAAACCTTGGAGTAATAATCATTATTACTCCAAGATAAAACTATTGCCTTAGAGCTCTGCTAACCATAGATTTTTGGTAATGTTTATGAACATTTAAGCATATATTTAGCCAGCTTTGTAGATTAAGCTACTTGGGTAAAAATGAGGTATAAATAATTTCACTGTTGACCATTGTATTCCTTTTTAAATTATTGAAAAAAGAGAGAATTCATCTCCTGGCATATCAAATCTTACTTATATCAATAGCTTCAGAGAGGTTCGAAGTTGACAGACACACAAAATGACAGAAGCCCCCAGAGTCAGCAAAGCTCAAAAAGCAAGAAATATTATACAGAAATCAATTTGTCACCTAATATCTTGCATATCTCTTGTCACTTACCAACCACCTTTGCAACAGCTCTCTCAGATCCATCCACAACGTTTTGAGGGATACCAAGATGAAATACTTCTCCATAACTATTTCCCATATCTACCAAAAGGCAATTCAACCATAACTACATTTGAGACAAACTCGGCTATTAATACTTTAAATACAATAGAAAAGTTCATTGTTTGCAATGAATATGAGAAATTAAGTCAGTGCTGATCCAGTGCTCAGACTCCCTGTCATCGCAAAACAACAGCTTTCGTAATGTGTTCCCGTAATAAAAATACCACAAAGCATTTTGGCTTGATGTACCATTAAAGACCAATTAAATCTGACCCATACTTTTAATAAGCTTGAACTTAATCCTAAAACAATTCCACATTATTGTTCTTTTTAAGTATTCTGTTTTTCTGAGAATAAAGGTGTGAGGTATATTGAACTATGCAGCAGTGGTATATAATACCTTCTTTTCTCCAGACTTTGAATTCCCCCTCAGCTCCCCAACCAGTGGAGAACCCGATGTAGGTGACGGACAGAACCTTATTAGTGATATGTGACAGGAATACTGTACTGTTGTCTATCTCTTCACCATATCCAACCTTAAATGTAAAGTGTGATATACTAATATGCACGAATGGAAAGCAAAATCAAAGTATGGAAAACATTTAGTCAATATTCTTACCTCAATATCACCGTTGTGCCAACTTAGCCAAAATGTCCGGAACTCATGTTCTGAGATAATTCCTTTAGTTTCTTCACTGGCTAATTTAATTCCTATAGTAAAAAAGAAAGAATTCTAAAACAAAATTAAAATAAAAAAAAGAATTTCAAACAAAATTAAAATAGACAACATTAGGTTCAAGACACGTGAAGAGTTAAATTCTTGCCTTCTTTTCCATTAGCAATCCACGATTGAGAGTTGGACCATCCACCAATCACAATCTCATACAATTCTTTGTTGTCATGAGGAGCTTCAGATAGAGCTAGTCTTACATCATTGTGGGCCTTGGCAGAAAAGGTCATACTACTCACTCGCTCAGGCTTCTTCAAGTATTGAAACTCGTATTTATTTGGGGTGGAGAGGTGAATTCTCTCTGAAAAAAGACAGTATTTGCTTAAATTCTTGGTTAAGAAATAAAGTCTTTTTAAAGCTAGAAACATCAAACTACCTACCATTAGGACAGAAGAATACAGAATGCGTGTAAAACTTTGGTATGCCCTCCGGTTGGCAGAGAATGTGTTGCTCTATACTGTCGTGGGCTACCATCTGTATCGTCGGGGAGGTCTCCATCAATATACCAGAGCAACATCTGCTGTCAGCATACGCGTTGGCTTCCGCTGTAAAAAGATTTTTGTAAAGATTAATATTGTGTGTGGTAGATTACATTTATTGCATTCATCACTAACTGAAATATGGCTGGTAATAAGTAAAGGGTTCTTGCCTACAACATTGTGATTTCCAAGTTCAGAGAAAATAAATACTGAGGAAATAGTTTTCGATTCCTCAGAGCCAACACACAACTTTCTGAAATGTTCACCCTCCTGTGTAGGTACAAATTGTATTGCCGGAGGCACCTTCACCTTTACATATACCTTAAATTAAACAGACAATAGAGTATATACAGAGAAGTAAAATAATTGTCTCCACATTGGTGATTAGTACATATGATATGCATAGCAACGGCAAATTAGAAAGAAAAAGACTTACCCTGACACATTTGTGAAGATAGTTGTATATTGTGAGCGGTATCTTCACCTGTTCTCCTCTTATGACAGAGTAGGGCATAGTGAAATCCACAAAGAAATGTTTGAATGTCCTGAGATGGAAGGGTTCGGCTAGGGCAAGGCCCTCTGTCGGGTGGATACTAATACCCTCCAGTTGCCACGTCGTTATGCTGTCTGGGGCCTTAACGGTCAGCGTTTCCCGCTCATTCTCAGAACTTCAGGATACACAGAGAGAAACTTTTGTACTTCTTTAATAAAGTTATTTAGTGAACTTAACTGGAGTTACAAAAATCGTGATTCCATTTATGAGCGTTGAAACTCACCTGATATTAAAACATTTCCAAATCCAAGTCTCTGGAAAAAATGACCTTCTCTTCTTCTTCTTAAAACTGCTCTTGTCGTTGCGTCTGCCACCAGAGAATGAAGCAATCTGGTAATATCCTGATTCAAAGAGAAATGGAAAAAACTAGGATGCTGTAGACTATTGATATATGAATGACCACAACAAAAGTCCAATACACAAAGTTCGTACCAGGCCCTGGCCTATGGAAGAGTGGTCCAGTATACGCTCCCGGGTCCTGTCTGAACAACAGTCTAACTGTGTCAGTCATCACAAGTAATCCACATTCCTGGATACCCAACATTAAAATATATATTAGCTTTTTGGATAATCTTTAATTATAATATAATCTGTGCTGATTTGAGTTGTTTACGACAATTCACTGTCCTAATGCATTGTCAAAGTTTAAGAGCTTTATACGATATCCATTACTGCCATGCTGGGTTATTTTATTGGGAATTATATAAAAAGAAATCATAAAAAATGTTCTTTTATACAAATTGTTCTCAAAGTATAGACTTCAGGGGAAGTCTAAAATACCTCAAATGCATATTGGGCATCTCTGGCCTGGGTGTCATGCCACCAGTAGGAGGACCGCTTCCGCCTCCCGCCTCGCGGCCACATGTGTAACTCATGATTGGCTTCATCCTTCAGTGTGAGGTCATAACTACGCAGCTCTGAAAATATCTACAACCCAACCGAACCACCGTAATGTAACCCCTGGTACATTGTTATAGATAAGCTACTGTATGCTATAAATAGAAACACGGAAAATGTGACCAATCCGACAAGCACATTAGGTAGAGTTATGTTGCTGAATTGGTTAGAGATTGCAAGCAAACCTCATCTGTGGAGAGCTGGTAGTCTGGTCTGAGGATGTGCACGCTTCTATCCACCGCATTGAGACACACATGCGAGTCCGGGGTAGTGCGAACCTTCACCTGCACGGGCTCAGAAGGGTGACTCTTTCTCTTGTTTAACTGGACAGAGATCTACAAGCAACAACAATATCATTGTACAAGATCTCTTTTATAGATAGAAGATATATGATCGTAAGATCATTGAAATCCAGCATCCATGCATGTTGGTTACCTTATTTCTGTAGCTTGGTTTAACATTGAACATGAGTGAGTCGGCGACCCCTTCACCAGATTCCTTCACGTAGTAGACAAGGAGTCGACTGAGTGGGGCCATCTCTGGAATAACTTGGAACTTGACAAATATTGTGCAGATTTTGATACCCCCAACTTCATGTTCTTCTGTAATAAATAAAGTAAATATGATTATGACGCAAATTATCCAAATATGGTATTGAAATTTTCTGAACGTTCAAGAGATCTTTCCGTATGTTTCCATTGTAGAAGGTTTTACTTGCCTGGAATGTCATCATCAAATCGTATTCCACCTGGCAATTCGGTATCAAAATCTACAGCCCTCTTCTTTCGGAATGTCCTTGCATAGTGAATGCCTGAATGAACAAGGTTGCCCCTTGCCATCACTTCGTGGAACATTGTGAAGTTACAAGCACATGTTGAGTGAACAAAGAATTTGGCTTCATCGCCTACCTGGAACGAGATTTAAAAGATAATCATACCTGGAGACTTCAATGGCATGTAATTGAATTCTTGAGAATGGGAGAATCATATTTTTGAAACCATTGGTTTATACATACCATAAGCTTATCTGCATTGGTGTCAATGAGCACGTGACATTTGCTGGGCGAATACCAGCTGCTGATGGACATGTAAGTGGGCAGGTACATCTCATGGACCGGCTCCTCCCCTATCTTCATCACCTTAGCCTACCACAAATATCCCAAACATCAAACATATATATATCAATCCACCTGCTTTCACCCTTACCATCCCTTAGTGGCCTTATGAAGAAATGTAATGAATTTAGCTATTTTAAAACTGAAGCCAGAACAACTCTATTTCAATAACTTCAGTGAACGTTCTGAATAAGACCTTGGTGTATGATTGGTGTGTGTCACAAGGGACAGAAATATAACTTACGTCTAGCCATACAGAGTAAGCCCGGGTGGGTAAATTTGGGATATCAAAATGAATCTTTCCTTGCTCTGATAAGTAGTCCCTGGCAATGAATTTCTCTCCATTCACATCTGCCTGTACCCTGACGGTGACATTGGAAGCAGGCGAGCCATCGGGGTAGCCTACCAACAACTACAAACATACAAATATATCACAATTGGTGGACTAAATGCTTTGTTTTACTTTAGAACTCAACACCCTCAAGTCGGTATATCCCCGGCCGATACTATTCATTTAGGCATAATTACCTTTCCTTTGAAGGGTAATCCAGGTTTGAAGTGTTTCCTTGTGTCCTTTGTGAACTCCAGGTCAATAAGTTGTCTATTAACAGGACAGGATACGTCCACGCCTTTAGCAGATCTTCCATCCGGGGTCTTTACTACTGCCTCGATATGAAGAACGCCTCGGAAATGTTCTGCTACGTTATGGGTCATTAGTTCCTGTACACATACGTTAAAACCAGCAACACCTCTAATCTGCCATAATAAAAACAACAACCAAGTAATGAAGAAGGAGCACTCTGATTACAGATTACACACTGCAAAATAATAACAACATTGAACTACAAATCGATGTATAAAGTATACCTCCATCTGTTTGGTCACGGTCAGGCCCGTGAAGTCCTTATAGTAGCCAACACCTTTCACTGTAGCAGAGATAGACAAAAGTCCCTCCACATCTTTGCCATATGTATACCTGAAAAAATGGCGATGATATTACAAGATGAACGCCAGGGCAGTTCTCGTTCATCATAGCTAACGGGGAGAATTGGCCCGCGAGGATTAATCAATTACTCAATACAATTACTCACCTTGCTCTTGCATAGACAACTTCACATGTCTTCCAATCTCGTATGAACCGTGGTGTGTCAATGGTCACTTCAAACTTGGGTAGTACTACAAAGTTCACATATTAATCGATCTGCATATGCCCAAGACATGTGCAAAGAAGTGCTCACATCGCAACAAAGGTATACCATACAATTGTCTCTCTATGATCAAAAAGGATATAAGACTTTTTGTAATGTGTTAAGGATTGGAACGAATGCTTTAAATATTTCTGGTGGTCAAACAGTGACAAAGATGGTTGGACAAATGTAGCAAACAGAGAAACATACCTACCATATTTTTGGATTTCAAATGACTTGTTATAGACGTGTCCTTGCAGTTCTGCTATGACCGACCACTTGCCGAGCATAGGTTGGTCTGATATGGGATAGGACACGTTGACAAGTCCTGCAAAACACACAAGAAAATGAAAAATGTAGAGGTCTAATTCATTCTAATAATACAAGTATCGGGTATGCCAAGCAGCATCTCTCAAAGTAATCAAGGCAAGCATTCTGAGTCCGGAGAGACACCGAGAATACACATACAGCAAAGAGATCCCCCACAAGAACTAGCAGCAGACACTTTCCCACACTCCATGGCTTTAGACAAGAAATGTACAACATAAAAGTGTACAATTGAATAAACATTCAAGGAAAACATGGATCCTCAGAATCACTATAGATATTTACGATATTCCATCCATGAATCACTATAGATATTTACGATATTCTAAATTTCTTCAATTTTATTATAATTGTTGTTATCTTTCACAATATGTTTATCACGAGGACCATAAGTGGTGCATTGAAATGACAATATTTTGTCCCCTGTCCAACAGCGTTTAAGGAGGGTTTTGAAATGGTTCTTGCCTGTCCGCTCGTCCTTCCCTCTGTACATACAAAATGAAGCTTGTTAGTTAGATAAAACTTTGTCAATTGGACCGATTGCTTTGAAACTTAACAGGGACAATGTCCACCTCTGTGCCTCGGTTGAGTTCGATGCTAACCCTTTATTGACCCTTATGACCTCTCAAATAAGTCTACGATTGAATTGGCTTGTTAGCAGAATATTCAGTCTGAGGAAACCTTATATTTTATTGGTACAAACTGAGGAGGCTAGTTAACTAGTTCTGTATTAAATAACAGCGATTCAATATTTCTTCTTCACCAACCGTAAACTTGATAACTCACTGTCGGAAACAAAGTTCTTTGGCAGATATGAACTATATGCATTCGCCATGATTACATTGAAATATATGCAAATACTATTGACATAAGATGCTATAAAACCAAGTTAATCTTAACCAATTCTAAATGATATCATATGTGGTAGAGTCTTCTTATTGCCACTTTACTACATTTTACTACATATATATATATATATATATATATATATATATATATATATATATATATATATATATATATATATATATATATATATATACATATATATGTACTGATATTCCTTCTCCTCACTTATCAGGCAGATAAAAATATGGATGTTTGATATATCCTGACAAGAATGATTATTTCATTGTGTATGAGCAGTGACCTCATTTTGGTGGCCTGCTATGAGAATCATTATGGAAAGATACTTTTTAAATGAATTGTTTATTCGTACCACACTGTGCATCTTGAATTATGTGACTGAGTAGGACAGAGATCTATATATAGATAGGGGTAGTTGGTTAGGAATCATTGGGATCAAGCCATAGGGGATCTAAGGTTATGCCAAGTTTGGGGACATTCTTCATAATTTCTGTGTTTGTTGGTAATTGACTAGTGCCACCCTCTTGACCTTAAGTGGGCGATGGATTTATTGCTTCCCCCTCCCATTTCTCGTGGAAATAAATGCGTGGCTTGTGTTGGTGTAGAAACAACGCGAAACGGCACACACCCCAGAGAAAACAAACAGCGGGCACCAGGGGGCGTGGCGAGCGTTGAGACTGATGGCAGATGCCCTAGTGCCCTTCTGTCTGTCAGGTTAGGCATACACACAAATCCATTATGTAGCTTAACTACCTACATCCTTTATCTATTACATCCTTATCTACGGGACACAACATACACACCTACCACTCAGCACCGTTCTTCTCCTTATGTAATGTTATTGATGATCTGGAGAGGGCAAACATCTTCTACCACCAAGTTAATAAATGCCTCGACCTGAGAGGGCATCAAACCTGTTTGTAAACATGCCAACCTTAATATCCGCTATTTCCTCTTGATATCTCAATGATATGCACCACCTGTAATATTAATTGTCCCCACTGCCATCACCAAATCTTTAACAATTGACAAACCGGAATACCATAGTACGATACACATCAAAACAGTTTTCTATACATGTGTGGTATGTAGATATTTGCTGGTTTATAACATAAACCTGTGACATCCACATCCGAGATACATCACATGGACGGTTAAGGCATGGTCAACATTAAGAAGATTTTTTACGGATAGTTGTCATGAAAGTGATGGGGTATGATGCAGTGGTGATGACGGGAGATGCGGGGAAATAAGGACACGTGCCCTTGACCTCTGGGGTAAATATCTACTCGACTTTAAGTTTGTAAACAACCACGCCCAGTGCAGGTTATATATATATATATATATATATATATATATATATATATATATATATATATATATATATATATATATATATATATATTATGTATATATTAACTTTATATATATCCTTCTCACTTATCATGCAGATAAAAACTTAAATTAACATCGCTGTTGGTTTCTTCGTCGTTTTTCATTAATCTTCTTACGACATATCAGTGTCACTTGTTTGGACTACTATTCTTATATCATACCCAGCAAGGCTGAGTCAAGTCACTTAGAAGCTCAGTGTTACTTTATCACGTGACGATAGGAACTCATTATTCCGGTTTCGAAACTGATAATCTTCAAGTTATAAAATTCACTAGAATCTTTTATTATTTTCCATCTAAATTTCACAACAGCCGATTACGTCTAGACATTGTTGAGACATTGCTTATAGTTTGTGATTGTTAATATTAATCCTAGCATAACTGAAGTGAAATTAACACATTAACAGTAGCAATTTTTAGTGTTTACTAAATGTTGTCAATTGTGGCATTCTGACCTCATATACGCTTGTATTTTCATGTTTACACCACTTTCAGTCAATAGATATTTATGGAATGTTGTTATCAAGATGCGCATAGCGGTATTTTCCGACCATAGTGCATGGAAGTACAGTGAGCTTGCAAGAATAATGCGATATATCTATTGTTTATGACTTTAATTTGGGGCCTTAACGAATTCTAAGTTCCATTTGTCATATAATATGTATCTCGTTACATAGATGTTTTATATTTGTATATTTTAGTTATTTCATGATTATGGGCATGAGATCATAGTAGATCATATAAGATGTGGTCTTAAGTACAAGTCTTTTAGTTAGGACACACTTCTAAATAGTTAAGGTTCATCAGGTGCTTATCAAAAACAATTTTTTGGATTAAAAGTGTTTGAATAGATATTAAGAGAGATGAAGGACGTACCGCAGCACTGAGGGGTGATATCCTTCCACTGTATCATCCGGGAACCTCTAGGGTCCTGTAAGAGCCAAGGTCGTCATTAAACATTGAGCACCGAGGCATTCAATATGGGCAATTCAGATATAAATTTTGTGGTATTATCCTGAACTTACCTCAATGTAAAGAAGAATCTTCTCATTAACAGGACGGAGATGAGGGCCCGACATAAGTACATTTATAAAGGCTGTAACATTGAATACTTCTATTACATTCATTGGATATAATCTAGTACAAATGAAACAATATACACAAGAATAGAAAGCATGAAGGTGAAAACACCTGTCCTCAGGTATGGCATAAGTGTTTCAGACAAGTTTCGAGAAAATTTGAAAAACACACAACAGCAGTTGATAAAATGAATACCACTTAGATTTTAATAGCCGATGGGATTATTTGGAAAATAATATGCGTATGCTTGATGAATAACGTTGTCACTTTGTTGTCACTACTGGAAAAATGCTTAAACATACTCAAGTCAAGTGTAAGTATAGATGATACTTTTAAACTGTGAGTGGAAAAAACGTGTTTCAGGCTTGCCGAAGTCAATTTTAGAGAAAAGGTTAACATGAAATTAAAAAAAAAACCATGGTGAAGTTTCATTAATATATGGAGATAGAGTATTATGGTGGTGTTTGTCAGAGGGGTGAGAGTGGACTGAGTGCACATCCGGGTGTGGCAAGCATTGCTGCTTGTCTGTCTCTGCAGGAAGCTGGATCTGTGCCCACAACGACAAACTCACCACCTCAAAATTGCTATATCGGCCTTATTATGTGTTCCCCAACATGAAACATGTCAGGCCAACCACACAATACGTAGGTTCTCGTCTCATATGATTTCTTAATATTTTGCTAAAACACCCTCATCAAAGCCTAATATCAGCAAAAGTGTAAAGCTTTGTACAGGTAGTGACTTCTGATTTTGAAAGATAGAACATGCCCCAATGGGTTGATAGCTCTGCTGTGAAAACACATGAACTGTGTAAAAGACACTAATGACTGTCTCAAATTGGGACAGTAATCCACCTCACGTGTCCGTATGCTTTGGCCGGAATTCCGGTCATATGTCACTGGATGTCACATATGTGGTCATTGTTTGTGGTTACCCTGTTCCATATTTACGTTTCTCTGGTTTCCTACCTTACTCAACTATGATAGGGTTCCAGTCCAACCTTAGCTCGCGACAATTGGCTCAAGGGCATACACGTTGAAATCTCTAATGCCGAAGAGAAATTTCTGACGTTGGCTGGCTGAATGTCGGATGTGGGACAAAAACTTTTGGCGAACACTGACAACACCTTGTGGTTGGCATGCATGCCCAATAATTACTGTCTCCATCATTCATGAGATATGACCTGCACACTAATATAAAGGTCAAGGTCACAGCATCAAGGTCAAAAGTCAAATCTGTAAAATATGCTATTTGGTGCTCGACATAGTGTTGATATATAACAGATATGAAATACTTTTCATTCACTTTTAATGGTTGAGATGTTGCATGTACACACATTTTGAATTTAAGGTTAATGTGTCAAGGTAAAAGGTCACATGACTAAAAAAGTATCAAGAGGCACAGCTATGACCAAAGATATTTCTGTTTACCAAGTTTTAATTTCCTCTTATAAGTGGTTGTTGAGATAAGCTCCTTAGAAAATTTGTGACCTCAAGGCCACTGCACTAAGATAAATGCTAAGGAAGGAATTTGAATCTTCACCTCTATATCTACCTCTAGATAAAATATGAAACATATATCACTGGTAGTTTTGTAGAAGAATATTTTTAAAGAAAATGTTGACAGACGGATGGACAGACAGACTTTTTCCCCACTCATAAAGCTTTGCAAAATCAGCAGAGCTAAAAACCACTGGGGAAGAACATCCGTTTGTGTTTTAGATCAAATCCTCAAGGTACAAATCTTTTTGAGAATGGCGTCGTTTGCCAACAACGTCCCCTCGTCTAAAACGATGTAGTTATAGATAATGTTTGAACGTGAAAATGTGGGCAGCATCTATTGCGTTTTTGAAGACACCTCTTAACTGTCAAAAGATAGCAATGTGCTTTGGTTGTTATTCATCATGTTTACGGTGCTGCTTTTTTAAGAAGAAAAAAACGTGCTAAAAAATGAAGAAGTATATTACTGAGTGGGCATGTTTACCTGTTTGTCCTGGTTTATAAATCGGTTTATCCATCTGCAGAAACACGGATGCTCCTTTTTCTTCCACCATAATGAGCGTGGAGTTGTAGAACGTGTAGGTGTCTTCTCTGGGAGCGATGCAGTTCCCACAAACCTTCAAATTACACCGCCCCTTGATCCCTCCAGGAACCTATCATCATAACCATATTTTAAAATGAAAACTTCCAATCTTAAAATGAGCTTGGGCTTATGTGCTTGATTTAAAAAAAATAAAGATTGTTTGAAATGACCTTGGTTTTATATGCTTAACTTGAAATAGAGACTGTTTGAAATGACCTTGGGTTTATATGCTTAACTTGAAATAGAGATCGTTTGAGATGACCTTGGGTTTATAAGCTTATCTTGAAAAAGAGATCGTTTGAAATGACCTTGGGTTTATATGCTTAACTTGAAAAAGAGATCGTTTGAAATGACCTTGGGTTTGTATGCTTAACTTGAAAAAGAGATTGTTTGGTTGAATGAGTGGTGCATCGTACATACCTGTAACTGTATTGTCCCTTTCCCTGTCAAAATATAATTTAAAAGAATGATTTATTATAAGTTTTTATTCTGTAATTAATTTGAAAATTTCATGAAAATTTTATTTTATATATTTGATTTATGGATATCATGAATATGTTTAGTTACACTAATATTGTCTTGTACATGTGAATCAATTTGTAATATTGATAAAATCATTTACCAAATACAGTAAGGTAAGGTCACATTTAATATAGCACTGGTACACAGGTAGTTGACAATTGTTATTTAAATCAGTTGACCTTGTTATACAATGAGTTTATGGAGGTTCTCATGTGTGTAGATCGACATGGATATGCTAATAAGAACACACCATTATTGACTTCATCCCATATCATGCCTCCACAGAAGAGTATTTAACCTCAAAGTTTCAACTCTACAGAATTCTTTATTTTGAATTATATTGCTAGTTTTCTTATCTGGTATAAAGATAAGATTGATCTAATGCATGGCACCATGCATAATTTAGAGATAAATTACTTGTGTGTACCAAAGAAAAAGTAATATTTCCAAGTGACATATCATGAAGCATGTGTTTCACAGGCCAGATTATATCCACCGAATTTCACTCATGGAAAGAAAGCTTGCTCACTCTATTGGATATGCTATTAAGAGCACAGCATTGTTGATTTCCTCCCATATCATGCCTCCACAGAAGAGCATTTTCCTCAAATGTTTAACTCTACAGAATCATTTATTTTGAAATGCATTGTCAGTTATATAGTGAGATTGCTCAAAAATCCACATTTAAGCACAAAAATGGACTGTACTCATGCTACACGACAATTAATCAATCCTGACCATATACCTTTAAACATCACTGGGTCTAATAAACAGTCCACCAGGTCCTCATTTAATTATTCCAAAACAATATTATTTTTACATTTTTGATGTGTAGTCACTCTGTTATGATGCACTGGCTGCCATCTTAAAAGTGAGGTCAACATTGGCAAGTCATGTGTCAACTTCCTGTGTGATACCAGACAATGTCTGTTCATAGCATTTGATAGCAATCAGATCGGGATTAGAACTTTTTCAGTCTGGTCATATCATATATTACAAAGATCATCGATGCCTCTCATCAGAACTGCTCCATTCGAATACTGGAACTCAATGACCTTATCACAGGGACATGACAGAACAAACCACTCACTTAAATAATCAGTAATTGGTCAATGGTGTCCAACCCTTTAGATAAATTTAAATCCGCTGGAAAAAATGATAACGGAGATATTGATTGCCATCTTTTACTATATTTAAGTAATTCTAATTTTGCTTATATTGTTAAATATATTTCATATTAATTTTGCAAGAAGTGTGGAATGAAAGAATCCTTGTATTGTGCCAAGATCCGACTTGGTAATCCTGGGGGATATGACATTGATAGATCTCTTGCCTATGAAGTATATGTTGATCAGTTTTGGATGGGCGCTGTTTGTTTTGATGCTTCCTGTTTATGAGAATGGTCCATGGCAGCCAGGCACTCAATCTACCTGGATGAGGTGTGGCTGGGGTTTCTTCACATCGTCTGGCCATAACACGCGGCCCACACCAGCATCTGCTGCACCAAGTTTTTATGGCAGCACTCTGTTGTGGTTTATTAAATGCGGGTGATAACATCCCTTGAACCGTGCACCTTTTTAGTGGGCGAAGCGCTATTTATACCGCAGTTTGGACAAAAATAGTTTGTGTGGGCATGGGGTGAGGGTTTGGAAGGCGAGGTGACAGAGGCAAGCTTTGTGGAGAGGCGTGTTTACATTGGGCAGGGCCTTTGATGCTGCACCCTGGGCCCTAACTGTACGACCTGTGAGCCTCGCCTCCCCATCTCAGCCTTAATGACCTCAAGGTGCGAGCTGCTCACTCTGACCACCACTGTCTGCTCCACATACCGCCTATACCTCTCCACACTTTTACATCTCTTTGCATCACGTTGAACATAAAGTAAACGTAGAAGTTTCGGTAAGGGTGTTTTGCTAAATCAGGAAAAAAATGTTTTGAGTGATGACTTGTCTCCAGGCATAGAGTTGGCGCAGTGGTTTATGCGTATTGAGACCAAGGGTGGATTGGGCGCAGATCGTTGATACACATAACCTTTACCTGTACATTACCCCCTCATAATGACCAAATTAAGACCTTCTTTACTCAACCACTTTTAAAAATAAAAATCAAGACCTTCTTTATTCAACATCTTTTATATGCCCGTAGAAGAACATTTATCCCAGTTTGCCCCATCCCCGCTGTTCACTGTTCTGCATACCTATATCCAAATATATCGCATTTGAAATTGTAAACATATCCTAGAGATCAATCAGTATATCATTAAAATGTCCCGTCAGATATCTGAAGGAATATATATATACCAAATATTTCCTGTCCGGCTTCAGTGAGGAGTTGGCCGGCCTTGGAGTAGAGCTTCACCTCGACGTAGATGGGTTCTGATGGCTGCAGGATGGTGACGCTGATCACCTCCTCTGTGTCCGGCCGGAACACGGACGGCAGAACCACCAAGTAACCTCTACAAACATACACAAATATGCATTACATGACAATATTTGCAGGTGGCGGCATAACTGATACTTTAACTTTAACTGATACTTTAACTTTAAATATATATATGTATGTATATATATATATATATATATATATATATATATATATATATATATATATATATATATATATATATATATATATATATATATATATATATATATATATATATATATATATATATATATATACTACTTTAAATAGTTAAATAGTTATATTGACTGCAAATCACCGTAAATAAAACATTAAATATACAAATAAATATAAAAAATAATTGAGATCATAGCAAAATCTTTATAACGCAGATACTTCTTCGGAACTTGAAAGCATAAATCACTATAAATCTTGTATCTGGTGAACAAGGCAGGACATTCATTACATTCATTAGATGATAATTGAAACACAACAAATATTTGCCAAAAAGCCTTCAATGTTCACAAAGAATTAGCGTGATGTTATTATACAATCATTATGTCAAATATGCACGGCAATAAACATTGACACAACCCTTTTTGGTATTAAGCTTTGCAATGATATTAAGATACGCTATTCTTGACAATGATTGGTTAAATGCTGCCACTAAGACAGAATGCATTGCTCTTGGGAAATATAAGTTGATGATCTTTTTCATTTTGGTGAAACAAAGAAACAATTTACTAATTACACAAATCTTAGCTATTGGTAAACATAGTTGAATAACCTTATTTTATGGATGTATTGCTGTTTATCTACGTAAAACACTGAGTGCAGTTTGCATATTGAGACAATCTCAAATCAGATTATGATATTAGATGATTTTATTTTAGAACAATCATTGACATTGAAAAGAAAACAACACAAGCTGAATGCTATTCATCGATATGTGTATGCTCTCATCATATCAAATGCCTGCTATAATCAACACATGGTGGTCTCATTGTGATGTACATGATGAAGTTGTCTGATATGCTATAGCTAACCTTACACATATATGCTGACAAAAAGGCAAACGGAGATGTGGTGATGTGTACAACGATTTAAATATGATCATCTTCTATAAACAAGTCTGAAGTCTTTTTCTTTTTTGGATGAGGTGTAATTTTATGGGATGATAGCCGGGTATTACTCATTAGTACAGGTTCCCATCTCTCAGCCGGGTATTACTCATTAGTACAGGTTCCCATCTCTCAGCCGGGTATTACTCATTAGTACAGGTTCCCATCTCTCAGCCGGGTATTACTCATTAGTACAGGTTCCCATCTCTCAGCCGGGTATTACTCATTAGTACAGGTTCCCATCTCTCTTATTCATGCTTCTCACAGTCAGTGTGTCCATCCCAACCGGAAGAGAATCTTCGATGCCTGAGCGACTTACACAGCTGCTTACATGACAGAGAGACGTCTAATTGCATAGCTGTGTTTCTAACATTACTATCAACTTCAGTGCATATACTTCAGTGCATCAGTGCTTCAAGTGCATACATCACTGTTATACATCACTAGAAATGGTAATTAAAATGCACCTGTGAGCTGCACATAAGGGCAATGACCATTAAACCGATGATGTATGTTTACCCAGGTGCCAAATCCACCATGGCAAGTGCATACATCACTGTTATACATCACTAGAAATGGGAGACATTGAACATGAAATGGGTGGTACAAAAGTTCCTATTGCAGTGGGTACATGGTGTCACTTTCACCCAGCATAAATGGCGCCAAAAATAGAACACATTCTCCCATTTATGTAAATATCAAGAGCTAATTTTAGCACCTTCCTGTTATTGAAGAAAAAAATAAAATATATGAAAATTTACAGTAAGAAATCAACTTTTCAATGAGGTAATCCATTTACCTCTACATTTAATACATTTCTTGTCACCTGATGTTTTTTCCATCACAAATTTAGCACATTTTCACATACTTTGATAGTTTAATATCATTTTTTTATGTACCAATATGATTAGAGCAGCTTATTGGGGGTTAATCTCTGAAAATACACTTATATTTTATATCTATGAAACTTTAAAAGATTGCATTGCATCAATTTAAAGTCCATCAATTTTCATCTTAAGTGCACCTACCACATTCAAGCTATTTCTAACCAAATATAGCTTGTTCATAAATCTCGAAATTGACGGATTTTATTTTCATTTTATTTTCAGCATTAAAGTTTTTTACTATGCAGTATGATATGTATTTTCATAATTTAACCAACAATAAGTTGTTACTATAGATATTATTTCAATATAGCTCAGCATATCAGAATTTCCTCTAATTTCTTTTGCAGATTGGGCCAAAATTAAAAATTACTCTAATATTGTTAATTCTGAATGGATTTTGATGAATAAAGACTCTATGAGCTCGTTTTCGAAAGAGCAGATGATTGAATATTGAAATTTATAGTAAAATCCACGGAAATAGGAGTTTCATTTTCAAAGTCATTCAAATGTCACTTCAAGGTCACTGGCAATATTTTATAAAAATAGCCTATAAAGGTCCACATTCAGTGATATATCATTTGTGGATGTGTCCCATACAGTAAAAATGTTATACGCCTATGTCTGTCATTTCTCCTGATGATTTGGTTTCGAAGAGCAATTTTCCACATGACAAAAACCTTCAGCCGCAGTTTCACGTATTAGATAACATCAAAACTGTTGGTCATGGGTTTATGCGAAACGAAAACTCAGAAAAAAATAATGATGACTAAAAAGTATACATTTATGGGGCTACGAAACTACCGCAGAACATAACCCACAACACCCCTAACGATAGGTAATCAGAATCGGTCTGTGTCTGGAACAATAAAATTTCAGAATGTTTTGGCATGATATCTTCAGTGGCCACATTGCACAGATCATTCCTGACAAACATTTAATTCCAGCAAAGCATCGGAATGTCTCACATCACACCAATCAGATTCCTCTTTTTATCGGATGCAACACATTTTGCCACGCATGCCATGACTGGCATAATTTGCTCTGCCTGTTGAAGTTGTGGAATGACATATAGAAGTTCGCCATGGCTGGAATACTTGCGAATCACCTGACTAATTCGCGTGTCTCCTCTAAGGCCAAGCGCATCTCGTCTGTGGGTTCAACAACATACCACGGTCTCTTCTAGAACCTGGCCCCAGTTTGGGACTGGAATATGTCTAGATTTGCTGGTATGAGGAAAAATAGTAGAAAAAAACTTTTAAAAATTGCATTAAAAAAGAGAGGAATTTGTTTCCATATAAGACAAACGAGAGCATTTTAATCACCTAAAGATTGTTTTATTTGTAAATCTGATGCATATGTGATGGAAATTCCTCGCCGAAAATATAGGGAGGCTTTCTTTCTATGCTCCAGGCCGGAGATTCTACGCGAGGCAAGCTACACACTTGTTGCCAGGTGTTATGCACAGCAGAATTCCTTACATTTAACACATGGCACGCAGGAAGTAGCAATGATGAAAGCATGCCCAATATCACTGCTCAAAACACTCCCAATATTACCGCTCAAAGCACTCCCAACATCACCGCTCAAAACACTCCCAATATTACCACTCAAAGCACTCCCAATATTACCGCTCATAGCACTACCAACATCACCGCTCAAAGCATGCCCAATATTACCGCTCAAAGCACTCCCAATATCACCGCTCAAAGCACTCCCAACATCACCGCTCAAAGCATGCCCATTATTACCGCTCAAAGCACTCCCAATATTACCGCTGAAAGCACTCCCAACATCACCGCTCAAAGCATGCCCAATATTACCGCTCAAAGCACTCCCAACATCACTGCTCAAAGCACTCCCAATATTACCGCTCAAGGAATGTCCAATATCACTGCTCAAAGAATGCCCAATATTACCGCTCAAAGCACGCCCAATATTACCGCTGAAAGCACTCCCAACATCACCGCTCAAAGCATGCCCAATATTACCGCTCAAAGCACTCCCAACATCACTGCTCAAAGCACTCCCAACATCACCGCTCAAAGCACGCCCAATATTACCGCTCAAAGCACGCCCAATATTACCGCTGAAAGCACTCCCAACATCACCGCTCAAAGCATGCCCAATATTACCGCTCAAAGCACTCCCACAACACTGCTCAAAGCACTCCCAACATCACTGCTCAAGGCATGTCCAAAATCACTGCTCAAAGCACTCCCAAAAATCACTGCTCAAAACACTCCCAAGATCACTGCTCAAGGCATGTCCAATATCACTGCTCAAAGCACTCCAAAAATCACTGCTCAAAACACTCCCAACATCACTGATCAAGGCATGTCCAATATCACTGCTCAGGGCATGCCCAATATCCCTGCAAAAAGCATGCTGCCTCAGGTTACTCTGTAGTGTATGTTACATGGAATCGGAAAGGTAAACGTATTAAAACACACGTGTAAAATAAGAAATACTTGGCTGATCGTAAAACAAGCTGGATTACCGATACTACCGTTTCTATAAAAGATGTCGAGTTTCATTCAAAGCAGAATAGGCAGCGAGGACGTTTTGGCAGGTTAGCAGTAGAAGTGCGAGCACCCTACAATAGTACCAAAGAGAAAGCTGTCTCTCTCATGAATACACCAGCAATTCCTTGCAACAAGGTAATAAAGTTTTGCGTTCCAGTTATTTTGCAGAACTAAAATATCACTGCAAAAAGTAATCCCAAAGCATAGAGAAAGCTGCCAAGTAAATGATAGCCAAAATGGATATCCAACGTGAACATACAATTGGGACTTTCTGTTAAATATTTGGTTTGTGGAAGTGCAGATATATTCATCAGTGATTACAATGGGTCCATAACGAGAGATTGAAATGTACTAAATAACACTGTTACCAGGAATTCTGATGACGGTGCACATTTGTGACAAACACAAAGCCAATTATGTGCGCAGGTCAAGTGTTTCACACCCACACAGGACACCGTAGACCACAATTGATAGGGTCAGTTACATCTATTGTAACACCAAGCACCCCGTTCTTACAGACTTGTGACGTACTTTTCGGGCGAGATGTCTATATTTAGAATTTGCTGCCTGGTTGTTTGGGACATACCCAATCTCGGCATGATCATATGGTCACTGATAACACCAACTTAACGGATTTCTTGTGATTCTGAAAAATGATTTGATACATGTTGTTTTGATCTTAAACAATCCTACTGTCTCAATGTATCGCTTGGAGCAGTATTTTCCTTCAAATAAAAGTACATTCAGTTCAGTCTCTGAGTTCTTTCCCACAGCAGTATCTTTCTAAAAGCTTGCTTGTCTTCAACTTACACAATTTCGCTCCCCTTGTGGCCGATCTGGGAGAGGGGCACGGAGATGTAGGGGTAAGAACTAGGTAGGGGTAAGAACTAGGGGTTTATACGGTAAGAACTTCTTTATGTCCTGGAAGCGCTCCATTACAAAACCCTTCTCCATCTCTCCCCCCTCCTCTCTCTCTTATGTCCATCTTATAAGCTTTGTTCTTAATTATTTCTACTCCATTGCAAACAAGTTTCACCCTTTTTTCCTTTTAGGGTGAAAACAGCGTGCTATAATTCATGTTCCACACTACTCTGATGTTTTTTTTTTGCCATTGCACGTGTTAGAATCAGTCAGAATTTGGACTTGGAAATATCAACAAGAATTTCTGCAATGAAAACATCAGGTGGAAAGGAAGGTCAATGGCCTCTCCCAGGTATGAGAGGTCAATGAACACATTACTCACAAAATGGGCAATTTGTTAAACTTCCACAAAGTTGAGTAAGGGGTTTTGTACTGTTTGTATTGATTGACGTTTTGGAAAACTGACAAAATGTACAAATATGAACTTTTTTCTGGACCTTGTTTTTTCCTATTTCACAAAACCTTTGAGGTAGCAACTCATATGGGCTCTTTATTGATATGTCCATATATCATTGTCAGCCCAGATTATAAACCATTCTCTGTGTCTTTTCCCATCCACTGACCATTCAGTATTTATTACAAAATATGGTAGTGTAAAAATGGTAAAAGAGAGCATGCCGAGACCAGTATCAACAGAATTCACATGAATACAAAGACTTGGCTTATTGGTTCGATAGAACAATTCTATCCTTTAAATAGACTTAAATAATGATATAATTGTTTTCCTGAAAATAATAATAATATATATATCAGCCAACTATATGCAATTGATCAAACAAACATATTTATTGTAACATTGTATCAAGAAGATGTACGTATGTACAACATCAACCAGCTATATGAAATGACCAAACAAATATATGTACATAGGTGTATATATATATGTTCGTGTGTTTTGAATTTGGTCGATAAAAAGCGCCAAAGATACTTTTTTCGCTACACCAATAAGATTTAAATCACGACCAAAGTTGTACAAGTGTTTACATCAAACAGATACATATAATTACCAAATATATACATTGGAATTGTAGGGCAGAAAAAATGTCTGTGTCAAGTGCACGCATTTTACTCTTGCGTAAATTCTCCTGATACAGGATAAACTGCAGGTATATTTTGCGCAGCAGACACACATATTTTGTCGAGCACGTGCATCTTCATAAAGGTGTGGTATATACAGTATAGATATACGGGAAGTTGTGTTTTATTTCCCACATTTTCAGATCAGACGCTCCTTGCTCAATAGAATAACAAGACGTACATTAAAATAGAATGGTTGGTACTTTTTATCCCACTTTAAACTGCTGTACAAGTGTTAGAAAACAGTGTTAAATTAATAATTCAAAAAGGGTTCTCAAGACAATTGGTTGAATTGTTGAATTGTTCCAAATAAAACCACTTCTGCATGGAGAATGGAAGTGAATCAAGTACCAGAATGATCAGCACACAATATGCTTCCCGACTGAAATATAACAATGAGTCTAAAATGCCATCTTGAGGACTAAACATGTTTAGTTGCATCCCATTACTTTATCCAGGGGGGCAGGGGTAATCCAAGGCGGCAACTAAGCTTGGACACAAAGTTATATCAAATACCCTGTGATGTGGTCATCACCTCTCTCTGTTCTCTGTGGGGGTATTTTTCACAACTTGTCACCTCTTGGTGTATTTTAAGATGTGATGCATGATACTGATAGCTTTAGTCCACTGCATGGACACCGTGGCATGGAGAGTGAGTGGATGGTATCAAGTGTCAGAGTGGCCCTCTCTAGGTCAGATGATCATGAGATTTCTATGCTACGTGTCAGAAGGAAGAATGTTCCACAAAAAGTATAACATAAAGTGTACCAAAAATGGAGGTGTAATATTTCAAAGCTAATATCATAGAATCACAGTATCCTGATGATTATCATGGTGACAATCAAGCGAGTGAGCTCCTTACATCAGAAGAATGTGATGGCTGTGTGGGGGAGCATATTACATGATTCCAGACCAGAGAGTGTGAAGGTCAAGACAATTCCTACACTGGGGAGTGAATAAGAAGGAACCAAATGAGACTGTCTGACAGAGTAAAGATAAAAATCAGTCTCATCCGGCCTCGGACCACTATTACAATGTCCCATTGAAAACCATAGTAAATGCCTCACCTTCAAAAATTCATAACAATATTCGTATCGACCTAGGGTATTTTGAAAACTACTTATCAGATGGCAAAAATATTCATCTTTCTAAAAGCAGAGTATGAAGTGAGGTTGACCATTGAAATCTTTTGCTAGGATCTGTTAAATCGACCACCTACCTTGAAAACAAAGAACAGAACATGGAAATATAGGAATGAGCCCCTGATAACAAAGATCAATATATAGTCCCTTCAATTATTCTCATTATTTTTCTAATAACTTCAACGAAACAAGCCATTATTGTGCTATTAAATAGCACTATTCATTTTATGTCTGATGTGATCTGCATCTCGTTATTATCATGTATAATAAGGGGGAGTAGGAAATTATCAAGCACTACTTTCGTATGCCCTGGTCCCACATATCAAATAGTAGACTCAGGTCTCCCAAGTGACCGGTCTCTTCAAAGACAGACCAATAGAAATAGACTCATGGCCACATCAAAGGAAAAATAGCCTTCTCATGATGGGTTGAAACATATATCATACTAATTTGGTGTTACTGGCAGATTTCTATGAGATATGCTAGAGTTTGAGGTGGAAAATGAAATATGTTTTACATGTGCCCTTTGGAAAGGAACACCAGGGGTTGATTCCTGGTTATAGATAAAACACTGATGGTGGACAAGGCGGAGGATTATCTAATACAGCTGCCAATCATAACCCTACTGTGCCATATGGTTAAAGTGTTTTAGGTAGCGAGAAAGGTAAAGTGTGTTTCTGTATGTTGAAGATGTTTTAGGTACAGCAGAAATGTCATGATGTTTTAGGTAGAGTGAGAATAAGTTTATCTCTTACGTATAGTGGGAATATTAAGGTGTTATAGGTGTTTAGGTAGAGTGAGTATGTTAAGGTGTGTTTAGGTAGAGTGAATATTTTAAGTTGTGTTCAGGTGGAGTGAGTATGTTAAGGTGTGTTTAGGTAGAGTGAGTATGTTAAGGTGTGTTAAGGTAGAGTGAGTATGTTAAGGTGTGTTTAGGTAGAGTGAATATTTTAAGTTGTGTTTAGGTAGAGTGAGTATGTTAAGGTGTGTTAAGGTAGAGTGAGTATGTTAAGGTGTGTTTAGGTAGAGTGAGTATGTTAAGGTGTGTTTAGGTAGAGTGAGTATGTTAAGGTGTGTTAAGGTAGAGTGAGTATGTTAAGGTGTGTTTAGGTAGAGTGAGTATGTTAAGTTGTGTCTAGGTAGAGTGAGTATGTTAAGTTGTGTCTAGGTGGAGTGAGTATGTTAAGGTGTGTTTAGGTAGAGTGAGTATGTTAAGGTGTGTTAAGGTAGAGTGAGTATGTTAAGGTGTGTTTAGGTAGAGTGAGTATGTTAAGTTGTGTCTAGGTAGAGTGAGTATGTTAAGTTGTGTCTAGGTAGAGTGAGTATGTTAAGGTGTGTTTAGGTAGAGTGAGTATGTTAAGGTGTGTTAAGGTAGAGTGAGTATGTTAAGTTGTGTCTAGGTAGAGTGAGTATGTTAAGTTGTGTCTAGGTGGAGTGAGTATGTTAAGGTGTGTTTAGGTAGAGTGAGTATGTTAAGGTGTGTTAAGGTAGAGTGAGTATGTTAAGGTGTGTTTAGGTAGAGTGAGTATGTTAAGTTGTGTTTAGGTAGAGTGAGTATGTTAAGTTGTGTCTAGGTAGAGTGAGTATGTTAAGTTGTGTCTAGGTAGAGTGAGTATGTTAAGGTGTGTTCAGGTGTTTTGGGAAGAAAGTAAATGTGGAGGTGTAATCAGGTAGAATTAGAACGTTTAGGTGATTACGGTAGAGTGGGAATGTTAAGGTGCTTCTTGTGAAGTGAGAATGTTAAGGTATTTTGAGGGTAGTGAGAATGTTAAGGTGCCTCTTTTGAAGTGAGAATGTTAAGGTGCCTCTTGTGAAGTGAGAATGTTAAGGTGCCTCTTGTGAAGTGAGAATGTTCGGGTGCCTCTTAAAGTGAGTGAGAATGTTAAGGTGCCTCTTAAGAAGTGAGAATGTTAAGGTGCCTCTTGTGAAGTGAGAATGTTAAGGTGTTTTGAGTGTAGTGAGAATTCTAAGGTGCCTCTTGTGAAGTGAGAATGTTTGGGTGCCTCTTGAAGTGAGTGAGAATGTTAAGGTGCCTCTTGTGAAGTGAGAATGTTAAGGTGCCTCTTGTGAAGTGAGAATGTTCGGGTGCCTCTTGAAGTGAGTGAGAATGTTAAGCTGCCTCTTGTGAAGTGAGAATGTTCGGGTGCCTCTTGAAGTGAGTGAGAATGCTAAGGTGCCTCTTGTGAAGTGAGAATGTCAAGGTATTTTGAGTGTAGTGAGAATATTAAGGTGTTTTGAGACTAGTGAGAATGTTAAGGTGCCTCTTGTGAAGTGAGAATGTCAAGGTATTTTGAGTGTAGTGAGAATATTAAGGTGTTTTGAGACTAGTGAGAATGTTAAGGTGCCTCTTGTGAAGTGTAAATGTTAAGGTATTTTGAGTGTAGTGAGAATGCTAAGGTGCCTCTTGTGAAGTGAGAATGTTTGGGTGCCTCTTGAAGTGAGTGAGAATGTTGAGGTGCCTCTTGAAGTGAGTGAGAATGTTAAGGTGCTTCTTGTGAAGTACGAATGTTAAGGTGTTATAGGTGTTTAGGTGGAGTGAGTATGTTAAAGTTGTGTGTAGGTGGAGTGAGTATGTTAAGGTGTGTTTAGGTAGAGTGAGTATGTTAAGTTGTGTCTAGGTAGAGTGAGTATGTTAAGTTGTGTCTAGGTAGAGTGAGTATGTTAAGTTGTATCTAGGTAGAGTGAGTATGTTAAGGTGTGTTCAGGTGTTTTGGGAAGAAAGTAAATGTGGAGGTGTAATCAGGTAGAATGAGAACGTTCAGGTGATTACGGTAGAGTGGGAATGTTAAGGTGCTTCTTGTGAAGTGAGAATGTTAAGGTATTTTGAGGGTAGTGAGAATGTTAAGGTGCCTCTTGTGAAGTGAGAATGTTAATGTGCCTCTTGTGAAGTGAGAATGTTAAGGTATTTTGAGGGTAGTTAGAATGTTAAGGTATTTTGAGTGTAGTGAGAATGTTAATGTGCCTCTTGTGAAGTGAGAATGTTAAGGTGCCTCTTGTAAAGTGAGAATGTTGATGTATTTTGAGGGTAGTTAGAATGTTAAGGTATTTTGAGTGTAGTGAAAATTCCAAGGTGCCTCTTGTGAAGTGAAAATGTTCGGGTGCCTCTTGAAGTGAGTGAGAATGTTAAGGTGCCTCTTGTGAAGTGAGAATGTTAAGGTGCCTCTTGTTAGAATGTTAGGGTGCTTCTGGTGAAGTGAGAATGTTAATGTGTGATGAGAAAGAGGGAAAATGTTGAGGTGCTTTAGGTAGTAAGGATGTTAAAGGGTGTTTTTAGGTGAATTTGAGTGAGAATGTTAGGTTTTTAGGAAGAGTGGAAAGGTTAAGGTGTCTTCAGATAGAGTGAAGATTATGATGTGTGCAAGTGATTTAATCCTACGTGCTACAAAGAAGCACCGTAGCCTACAGTAAGCTTGACAAGACCTTACTTGGGACTACTTGTCATAAATACATGATAATATCAGGGCTGACACATACCAGAGAACACAAAAACATCAACAAAACACCAGTGAAATATTTCAAACAAATGTTTTCAATTTAGCATGTAGGGAGGTTGCATTAGAGAGGTATGTAGATTAAAAACACGAACATCCAACAATGAAATACACATGACATATAGCAGAACAGCTCGCCACACACAAACTATCTCTTTAATTGTAGGAAAGTTTAACGACTTGAGGATGTCTGGTGAATAAACGTAAGATTTGATTAAGTCATCCCCTTCTCTAAAGTTCTATTAAATATAAACGTAAGATTTGATTAAGTCATCCCCTTCTCTAAAGTTCTATTAAATAGCTCTATGGATTAAACTTCAGTACTGTTAGAAACAAGGTGACGTCTTTTGGCATTGTTTTTAATAAGGACATCTCATTGAGAGACATTGATCATACCAGCAGCACATTGCAGTCTGGGAAGACAGTGGCAAGAAGCGCGGACGAGATATACGACCACCATAGTGGAGAAGAGGAGAAATGTGAGACGGCCTAAGTTTGAGAAGGCTTGACATGGACCTATATCACACAGCTTAGCGGCTCTGTGACAGGGTAAGCCTACCCCAGACAGTGCACTTAGTGTCTTATTGTGCAGAATGGCAGCTTTTCAACTTGCTAACTTGTGTAGACTTCCTCATTCATTAACGATATCCTTATCTCAGGGCCACACGACTCTCTCAACCACAACGTGATCCCCGCGAGACCTCAACACCATAACCCACATAACAAACATCACAACCCATACACCACATATTTACATCTATTTTCACATTCAAATCCTCAGATGATACCCACTTGTATGTCAACGTATTGTAACCAAAATAAACGCAAACTAATTAACCGGTAAGAGATGCTAATAGCTTTCTCATGCAAATGTTTTTTTGTTGATATACTTACTTATTGCTGTGCACCATTGGTAAAGATCCAAACAGTAAAGTGGAGATGATGAGAGCTGATATGGCGTAATAGCTTACAGCCATGCTGGCTATGTGAGGTAGACAGGTCCGGTTAGGAGTAACTCAACATTGAGGAGGGCAGGCAGTGCTTGTTGTACAACACAACCTGTCAGATATCCTTGTCCATATAGATTAGCAGAATCCGCGATAATCCAGTAGTATCAACATAGGGCCGTGTGATTATGCTGGTGTGATGATGCTAGCTTGTCTGAGCAGTCATCAATCGTGTGTTGATGGACCGCAACTGCTGCTTTGTGGCTGTGTATCATAGGGAGGCCAACTTTGCTTTGGCTGACTTCTGGAAGCAATAAGGGGTTGTAGCTTGGGTCCCGGTCGCTCCCCCACACTACAGGCAGGAGGAACCGCCAGCCATACGTCTGCTACCCCCACAAAGTCACTCACGAGCTCCTACGTTCACCATACATATGTACCAACAGGGTAGGCAAGATAACAACACTCCAAATTGAAGGCACTGCTCCAAAGTTACATTGTCCAATGCAAACCAAACTAAAATTAAACACAAAAGTTTTTCAATATTTTATTCAATTCAAATCACACTTGGCAAGGTTGAATAATCGAGTCATATGAGTCAAACGGCACCATTATACCAGTATCAAGAAAAAAACAGTGACAATAATTCCTTTGAAATATACTTTACCCAAAGCCTAAATGCAAAGGGGTAACCACAATAAACAAAACCTTTATTAAATCTAAGCAACTTAATACAAATTACGCAATACATCTTCTATAAATACAAACAATACATGAGTTTTCTAAGAATTGGACATACTGGAATCTTTTAACTGTATTGCCTACACACAAGCCACCCCAAGATACCAGCCCCCTCCCCCCAGACACCCCTAACATCCCCCTCTAAATTACCGGTACATGAGACGTGAATACAGGGGAGGCAGGGGAGGGGTAGACTATTGCGATTATATACCCCATTGAGTGCTTGTGGATGTGAAGCAGTCACTGGGGGGCATAGTATCAAGGGACTGCGTGGGTCTGTGATCCCCTGGTCACTACTGAATTAGGACATAGGATCCTCCAGTGTGGGGCCTTCCATAGGTCTCAAACATCACAGAGACATCCATGCCTTGTGACATGGACAGCAGGGCTTCCCAAGGCAACACATGTTGGTCTGCTGTCACACTGTCAGATCACATCAAACAAGCCAACAGCCTATCATCATAGGAGACACATGGCGATTTGCGGTTCATTTTGTGCATATGGATATTGGCAATTTTGTAATAAAAAACAACAAACAATTCTCTGGGATAAACTGTTATGCAAAACAAATAACAGTACATCTGATTTACAGTCACGAAGTTCGAAAAGCAGCCTTATCTTGGCGATCTTATCATCACCTGGATTCAGTTTGGTCTGGTAAATGTAAGTTATCCTTTAGCCTGATAATCAGCCAAAACTTCGTAGAATGACCACCATATCATTAGTTTTTAGCATTTTCATCTCTTATAGACTTTAATTATAGACTAACAAGTATATAGTGACTTGATAGACTGAGCAACACATATTTACTTTGGAGTATTTTAATCAGAGTTACTTTCATGTGGTTACCTTTTAGGATAGAATGCTTATTCCGACAGAGGTATTGGAGACTGACCACCACTGTAGAGGGCATGACCATTATATGCTGTGTGATTACAGCAAAGTCAACTTTAGATCATTTACCAAAGTTGAGTTCCATATTGTTATTTACGGGTTCGGAATATTTGTTCAAATTACCTTTAGTTTACACTGAGAGCAATATAATTTATTATTGCTCTCAGGTTTACCCAAAAATGCGAGGCATGGCCAATGCCCCCCTCTAATTTCCAACAACCCCATCAATTCCAACAACACATATATCAATCCCAACAAGTGATTGAAGTGTACTGAAGATATTTGATAAATCATATCTATCTTATATGTTATATTTATCTAGAAATATGGTTGTATTCTATAAAGGAGAAGATTTGAACAAATCTATTTGTGTGTGTCCATCAATTCCAACAATTCCATCTATCCCATGAACCAATATAATTCAATATTGATCATACCTTCAGTAAGTATTCTATGTACAGACCTGCACAGTCCATAAGCTCTGTACATTTTCCTACACATATCTGGTAAACCCCATATTTCTAGAAATGAGAAGAATCGGATGTATCTGAACAATTCCATCTTTGGCTACTTCCTATAAATTCCAACAATTCTATCAATCCCATCTATAGCATGTCCTGTCCTTCTGTCTTGATAAACTGGGAAGAAACCCATTTATCTGAACTTTCTTCACATATATCAAACCACCCTGCTAATCTATTGATGGTGTTAATGAGGCCCACCTATGGTGAGGTGTGGAATTAATGACTTTATTGTTTCTATCAACCATTTCAATCAGCCCCCTTGTAATCAGAATCAGATGAATCAGAACTAATGCATGTCTATTCGTAATCTACCCCTTGACTGTTACCATCCTTTATCAACCTTTTTATGCTGTGGGGGTCTATCAGGAAGGGGGATGAAGCTCAGTCAAATCTACCGTATTTACTCGTGTATAAGTCGACTCGTGTATAAGACGACCCCCCAAAATTGAGGTTATTTTACTTTAAAAAAACCAATTTCCGAATATAAGACGAGTTGGTTTTTCTCAAAATATCGGCTCTGCTACCATTCAAGACTCAGCTGAAGCTTGGCGGCCATTTGAAAAGTGAAACGTAAATATGCTTACTATATAAGATATTAGCCGTCTTATACACGAGTAATAACGGTAAAACGTAAATACGATGTTCATATTTTCGAAATAACGAATATCAAATGTAGCTGATCGATTTTAATTGCGTTTTAAATGATAAATAAAGGTATTTACCCAATATTATCACAAATTGTTCGAGAACAGAACAAAACCATCAATCCATTTAAAACGCAATTAAAATCGATCCACGTGTGAAAGCATTTCTGTCAACAAGGGAAGACACGACTCAATGCAGTGGAAACAATGACGAGATGCAAAACTGTGAACGCTGATAATTGAAATCAGTGAAAACAAAGTCAAAACAAAGCATTTTGAAATAATATGTTTTTAATGATATATAAAGGTATTTACCCAATATTATCACAAATTGTTCGAGAACAAAACAAAACCATCAATCCATTTAAAACGCAATTAAAATAGACATAGAAGTAAAAGTAAAACGTAAATACGATGTCCGTGACGTAGCAGATCGATTGGCCACGTGACTCGCAAATCACGTTTTAAATGATAAATAAAGGTATTTACCCAATATTATTTCGAAACACTTTGTTTTGACTTTGTTCTCACTGATTCCAATTATCAAATCACAGTTTTGCGTTTCGTCATTGTCTCCACTGCTTTGAGTCGTGTCTTCCATGTTGACAGAAGTGCTTGCACACGTGGATCGATTTTAATTGCGTTTTAAATGATAAATAAAGGTATATACATAATATTATCACAAATTACGCTTTGCAGGTCGAGAACAGAATAATACCATCCATTATTGCGCAATATATTAATATTTCAATGTGAGTTAACAATCGTTTTCGTGCTAAAAACAAGAGCCTCTTCCCGTCACTTCCGCCTTTCAAAATTGCGACCACGTGTTGCGTTGAGTCGTGTCTTCCCTTCTTGACAAATGCCTTCACACGTGGATCGATTTTAAATGCGTTTTAAATGATAAATAAAAGTATATACCCAACATTAACACAAAATATGCCTTGCAGGTCGAGAACAGAACAAAACCATTCATCCATTTAAATGCATTACGCAATACGAGGTCGTCATTTTAAAAAGCGGGAGTGACGGGGACAAGCTCTTATTTTTGGCGCGAAAACAAATGGAGTGTATCAACTCGCATTGAAAAATTTTATATATTGCACAACGATGGATCCCTGGCTTCTCTTCGTGTTGCCGCACATCAAATTTACTGTGTTCCGCACATCGATGTACGTGACGTCCTTGATCAAAACTGTGAACGCTGATAATTGGAATCAGTGAGAACATCCATTCATTTAACATGCATTACGCAATACTAGCGTGAAAGCAAATATCGGACAGGCGGACTACTGTCTACACGTGGTTGAATATTTCTTTGTGTATTAACACGCTTTGTTTTGATGCTAAGATCGATATAAACAATAATAATTAAAAGCGATATAATGAATATCATTGGCTTTATAATACACAAAGAAATATTCTCCCACGTGTTGGTTTTGACGCTAAGATTAAGGACGTCACGTACATCGTATTACGTTCTACATCGTGGAGAAATTCTTGCGAAAAATAATTTGTGATAAATACCTTTAATATTGGGTAAATACCTTTATTTATCATTTAAAACGCAATTAAAATCGATCCACGTGTGAAAGCATTTCTGTCAAAAAGGGAAGACACGACTCAAAGCAGTGGAAACAAAGACGTATTGCAAAACTGTGAACGCTGATAATTGGAATCAGTGAGAACAAAGTCAAAACAAAGCGTTTGGAAATAATAGACCAATAATATTGGGTAAATACCTTTCTTTATCATTTAAAATGCAATTAAAATCAATCTGCTGCGTCTGATATTCGTTATTTCGAAAATATGAACATCGTATTTACGTTTTACCGTAACTACTCGAGTATAAGACTGTTAAACCGACCCGCTATGTCCGATATTCGTTATTTCGAAAATAAGAATGTTCGTTATGAAAACTCATAGTGTCGTAATTTTTTGGCGTAAATCCTCGTCCACAGGTTGCTCTCGTGTATAAGACGACCCCCTAAACATTAAATAAGATTTTTTTGGAAAAAAACCTCGACTTATACACGAGTAAATACGGTACTTCATACACTTATCAGCATGAACGACTTAATGGATTCCTTCATGTCAGGGTTGGCACGTTTCTTCCGCTAGGCGGAAAAAAGCGGACGAAAGGGCGGAAAAAACCGTCCCGGAAGAAACTAGAAATAATTGGATTAAAGTTGAAATATTTACTAAAATGACTGTAAAATGGGTTTAGAATGCTAAGGAACAACTTTATTCAAATGGTCACACATGGGGGGGTTGGGGGTATGAATGTATATGCAGGCTTACTGGATGGAAGAAACTTATCCTCCCGGAAGAAACTGGAAATAAATGGAAGAAAGTGGAAATATTTCATAAAATGATTGTAGAATTGGTTTAGAATGCTAAGGAATGACTTAATTATATAAATGGAATACTATACATACATGAAACATATTCAAATTGTTACTCATGGTGGGGGCATGAATGTTTAGGCATGCTAGCTATGGATGGAAGAAACTAATATCTAATATCCACTTTCTTCCATGTTTCATCCAAGTTTCTTCCAGTTTCATCCAAGTTTCTTCCGGTTTCTTCCAGTTTCTTCCAGTTTCTTCCGGAAGAAAGTGGAAGAAACCGGACGAAATAGGTTTCTTCCACGTTTCTTCCGCTGTCCCGGAAGAAACAGGTTTCTTCCGGAAGAAACCCAACCCTGCTTCATGTCTGCATGTCCCCCTACAAAAAATGGGATGTGTCTGGACAATACACTATAAGCATGTTTTCTATAAATTTATTTTCATAAATGGTTGGAAATGATGTTAAGATGAATCATATTTTATCCAATATCTAAATCGACCAACTCATATTGCTCAATAGATCAAGAATTCATTTGTGGAATGATAGTCCTGTCTTCTGTATGTGTTAATTGGTATTATGTCATGCCACCTGGGGTACCCACATCTACCCTCTGACCTTCCCTCTGCTCTTACATACATCACCCAACTTGTGGTCAATGGTCTGTCAGAGCAAGATATATTCCTGCACTTTGAGGACATGGTCTCACATCAAAGCATAACAGTGTAAACATTATGTAATAGTAAACAAAGGACAGGGTGTTCCTCTGACTAAGATGGCACAGATACAATGTTTGCTAGAAATCTGCACATCCCTACAGCACACAAATTGATGTCTGCAGAGTTGTACTTCTTTAGTTTTTATTCAAATTGATCATGATTGATTGATAAAGTTGACTATCTTTACTTTATGTTGTCAAGACATAAACTAATGATCCTGGTAATATATCAGACGTGTTGAGCAGATTAAGAGTCTGTCACCAGCAGGTCAATTGTGGGATGCATGATTATCTTGCATGGGAAATTTAGACAAAAGATTGAAGGTGGTGTTATTAAAAGTTAGATGTGTTTTGAATGCCTTCACAGCAAGGTGGTTTCATGCCCCTGTGCCAGAGATGACAATCGCCCCTTGTCTGATATTATCAACACCTCATGAGGTTTTGATATCGTGTTTACCCACTTCCAGAATTTGCCACCTCCAGATATATATTACTCTCAACCCTGACCATCTTTTCTACCAACATCCCAGTATAATTTTGTGACAATTAGAATTTTGATGAAAGCATGAAATATCTCTATCACTATCATTATTCAACTTTTTTTCATGGATTTACCATTTTCAAAAGAAAGAAACTTAAAATGTATTAATAGATATGCTAATAATTATGTGATTTCTAGAGATAGTTTTCCAACAAAGATTTGTATATTGCAAAATATTGTGTCAAAGAAATAAAGTAAAAATCATCTTGATGAGATGATGTATAACAGTAACATTCTAAGATCAAAATGTGTACAAAATATCACCAAGTGACAAAGCAATCTGATATCATTCGGCATCATTGTAGTGTCCATGGTGGTGGAGCATCTGTCACACCTCACAAATTGCAAAGAGCCTATATCAATTTTATAGGGTCTTTTCTGAATGTGTAATCACAACATTTGACAAGGTGGTGTGGGTCACAGAAGGTTTGGATATGGCATGGTCTTATCAGTCTAAATAATTACATGCATCACATAACTTGAAAGACCTTAAATGCAGTGCTTGATTCTATGTGATGAACTGATGACTTTATTGCCCCATTTAGCCACATGTGTTCTGCAGAATGTCAGTCAATCCACATTCAATTGATGGGATAGATATACATATTGTTGGAAAGATGGGATTGATGGTGAATTGCTTGGGCCTTTGGCCATGGATGAAAAATGCTTGCCCTTCTTTCTCTCTCTCTGATAACTGCCCTAGCACTTATGGTCAATATCGACGTTCAAATTGACTGCTCATTAATTATTCAGTCACATGAATCTTCCCTTCGTCATGGCAACAATCACTTACAATATCACGACAAACCACACCTCATTGTATGGACCAAACAGAATTACTTTATAGAACATGACGTCATTTATTAGTCTCACATAGTCTACAAAGGATACATGGTACATTTCAAACAATCCATCAAAGTATTCACATTATTTGAGAGGGTGTTATGATAATGTCCCCATGCAAAGAAGAGAAACCTAAGTTAAAATTTCAACTTCCCTACTTTCAGTACACTCTTGGTTATATCTTGGAGTAACTATGAATGGAGGCGCAACGGCGCAAGATCAAAGGGGGCGTCATAGTTGCCGCCATACCCATTGTTATGATGACGCCATATAGGTGCAAGATATGAAAGTTTTGACGTAATTTTTTTTCAGAACTATTTTAAGTTATCAAAACCACAATTTAGAGCTAGACATATCGCGAATGAAATGTTTGTTTATTTATGCAGATTAATACTGCATCTATTGGGACCTGCAACCTAATACTGCCGCTATTGGGACCTGCAACCTAATACTGCATCTATTGGGACCTGCAACCTAATACTGCATCTATTGGGACCTGCAACCTAATACTGCATCTATTGGGACCTGCAACCTAATACTGCATCTATTGGGACCTGCAACCTAATACTGCATCTACTGGGACCTGCAACCTAATACTGCCACTATTGGGACCTGCAACCTAATACTGCATCTACTGGGACCTGCTACCTAATACTGCATCTACTGGGACCTGCTACCTAATACTGCCACTATTGGGACCTGCAACCTAATACTGCATCTACTGGGACCTGCTAATGCTGCCACTATTGGGACCTGTACACTAATCCTATGACTATGGGGATCTGTACTCTATCCCACAGGTCAGGAAGTTGTGAGAAATATATCAATTTGAGTTCAAAATTTTGTAGACGGGCTAATAATATATGTAAGCACAGAGCCTAATTACACGTGTATATCCCACTTCACTTGGGAAGTGAGAGCTAAAAAGGCGCCAATGAAAACCAAAATCATACTTTCATTTAATCTTGAGAACAGATATGGTTGAAAATTCAGTGATTGGATTTCTTCTATCTCCATCATTTGAACAAGATTTTGGATTACTGTACAACATGTCTATATGCTGTGCAAGAAATGAAAAAGAAAGAGTTCTTTAAACAAGAAATCACAATGTGTTGTGAACACTGTAGAAATCTTTTTCATGCAAATATTGTTTGAATTTTGATATCAAGTTAAGGCCAGTTCCATTACATAATGGGCTGTAAACCGTCTATTATAAAGATGTATTTATGAAAGATCGAGATAACACATTATAAAGAATACAAATTTGACATTGATTCAATGATCTTTTGTACTAACGCCTGAAACTTTTTATGGGGGTGACGCTTGGAACTTTTGTTTCTGGGGGGTGGCAATGTGAAAAAACATTTCATTTTCACCCATTTATTACCAGGAAAGGGGCAATGGTATTAAGAATCATAGACTGTGACAATCCTGGTCATAAATTACTAGGTCTAGAGACCCAGCCAAAGAGAAGCAACCATGAGTTATCACTGATTATAATAGATATTGTTCTCGGGTTATCAAAAAGAGCCTCAAAATTTATATTGCTGAAAAATCTGGAGCCAATAGAAATATCACCCAGACAGTGGGGGCATAAATATTAATGTTACTGTAATTCAGAAATTAACCACAGCAAATCGTCGTCCATTTCCTTTGCCATTGACCCCTGTATAATGCCATTGATATAGGGACGTACGTGAGCGCGTGCGCAGCTCAAATTGTACTTTCGCGCGACGACATCGCAACGCTCCCTTAGTTACAGTCACGTGATAACAATCGAGCGGGAAGGATCATGCGGCATTAAAGAGCTCCGGGTTTATATAAACTTATAGAAAGCTTCGGGAAAGAATCCCCACAAAGAAAAACTGGTTGCCGTTGAAATGTAAGAGCGATCAAAATACTGGACGGGATGGATACAAAATCTAGAAAGGTAAAAGTTGGTGTCCGATACTTTCCTCGCGGAAGCTATCGCATGAGTGTAGACCCCCCTATAAGTTGATGATATATCTGGGCCCCAATGTATTCATGGTTTGGTGTGGCAATACATTTCAGTCAGTCGTTTTCCATCTTAATTTCTAAGAGAGCATCTAATATTTTCTTAATGTAAATCATATTATCATTTATGTCAAATTATAATTTTCAGTTGAGTTTTGCCGACAAAGTGGAAACCCGTAAGATAGACGATAATCGAAACACGAGGCGTTTGTCCACGACTCCCAGCAAGGCACCCGCGTGCAAGAAACAGTCTATCCTGAAAAAGAGTGAATCGAGTAATGGATCGAACAGTGATCTGTCAACACGTAGGTCCATCAACAAAATTGTAAGTTTTTTTTAACTCATTTAAATATTCACCTGCATGCACATTCCGATATGTGCAATTAATGTGAGTTACTCAAAGGGCAATTTGATATTTGGTCTATTGACTCCTCCTTGATACGTTTTGTTTCAGTGGGATAAGAAGTTTGACATACTTGTAGTTGACTGTGCTCTCCTTTGCAGGATGACGCAGATATCGCCAGTGATACGGAACTTTTCGAGACTGCTGAAGATCCTGATAAAGAAAAAGCTTTCGCTGGTATCTAATTTACTCTTTTCTTTACCTTGATGTATATATGCAAGCGGACATATGTAAGTGGTACAACTAATGCTCACTGCTAGAGTTTAAGAAATCATTTGCAAATGTCTCTTTTGTCCTGTGCAATGCATGGTGGGATATGATTGAAGACATGCAAGCTGATATGATCTCTACCATTATGTATGCCGTGAATGCAATATTTTGGCTGCTAAGACACGTATAGAAAAAGATAATCAGATTTTGAGAATACTAGAAACAGGGGTGGGGGAGCTCTGAACCGTTCTTAGCTGATATCGCAGCATATCTGGTTGGTACAACGTCATACCATTGTCCTATTCCAATTCTGAACCAATCTGGGTGGTTCTGTTATGACTTTTTATATCTCACAAAAGGCATCACAATCGTCTTAAAATCATCACAAAATTGTAAAAAAATTCATCACAGTTGAATGTGCAAGTGTCTCGTTATTGATAGTTTAAATTTTATGACAAATTTATAAAGTTGTTACGGTAATATTTGTGCCCCCAAGTCAGGAATTACTTCATGTCATGCAATCTTAAGCTGAGGCAACTTTTTAATTCTGGCCATTGCTCACCAGACGGCACTGCTCAGATACCACACAGATTGGCCGCAATTTAGTATTCAGATATGGTGCGAGCGCCCAGAATGACGTGATTTAGCGTGAGTTGTGCAGATTGGTACAGATTTACAGCCCAAAATGATTCAGAGCCCTCCCACCCCTGAGAAAGATTGTTGTTTGTTTAAAACACTGATCGTAAATAAAATGACATGTCAATCAACATCTGTTACGACTATGAGCAGTGCTTGCTCATCCACCAAAAGGCTCATTCTTCTCAAATACTATAGATTTTAAATTGTTTTCAAACAAAGTTACAGGAAAGAAAAATTTAATTGTCCACTCCAAAAATTATAGTTAGAGGCTGCAACACCTAAAGATTGAAAGAAATGGTTGTAATATTCATGATTTACATCTAGAAAAAAATATCAAATTGGATTTTAAGAATTTGAGTTTTTCAAATATAATGGATAAAAACGTTAAATTGGTCTTTTTAATACACAATTTTTTGTCATTTATCAACTTGACAAGTACCAACAAAATATATGAGTTCATTTGACAAGCTACACATTGTATAGTTAAATATAATGAAGAATTTTTTTAAAAAAAAGCTATATTTCAAGTATTCCTAAAATAAGTGATCATAAATGTGTACCTTCTTGTGATTCTCAGGTCATATTTCTTTCAGATAATCTTGTGTCAAAAAACAACCTCAGAAATTTATATTAAACATGTTTAGCCTGTTTGAAAAATTAAAATACTGTACCCATATTTTTTTCTACCTTAAATATGATTGTGCTCACTTATTTACATGTACTTGTAGATTTACTTCTATAATCTCCAATTGCACACGTTTAAGCCACATTGATATATGTTAATAGGAATGAAAACCAGATCATTAACATTGGCCTCATATTAGTGCTTTTAATGTTCATGTATTTGTTCCAAAATGTCAATAGTAGTGACTTCTACAAAGAAAAACAACACATCAGGCTGCAATGATCTCATATGGAACCAGATGCAACTTCTTTGCTTCCAATTCTGAATCATGTAGAAAATGTAATATAATATTCTAAAATTCACAACAGCAATTCAAATATTTCTCATTTGATTATTTATTTTTTTTAAAAAACAGGCAACAATGCATCCCAAACAAGGCCTGACTGGTACGAGGATCTGAATCATGGACAGATTACAATGTTTAAAGAGGTAAAATTCTTCATGAATACACATGCCTGAAAGTTCTTAAATTTTGATGATTTGCAAGGATCTTTAATTCAAGGAACACCTAATATAATTCATGTTGCTGATACCAAATTGTTAAAGAATAATAGTTCATGGAAAGCCTTGAAAGTTTCTGGATCGTCCCTCAGAATGCATCCCAATAAATAGTCTATTTGGAATGTCTTTGACTGCAGCATGCTACAATATTGAATTTAGACTATGGCATCAAAAAGCCCTGGCTGTGGACAATTCATATATTCTAAACACTAAAAGTGCTTTTATTTCAAATGACAGTTTATTAATATATGCAAATAACAATTCTAGGTTTTCCAACTGCTGGACCGGGATGGTGGTGGCAGCATAGACTCTGGGGAAATTCTTACTGTCATGAAGGATTTGGATATTGATGTCACCAAGGATGAGATTGAAAAAGTTCTTAGTGAACTAGACTCAGATGGCAATGGTGAAATTGACTTTGATGAATTTTTGTATGCAATGGCTGAAACTGAAAGGTACATGGAAATGATGGCAGGCAAGTATTTAAAAAAACTTCTCTGTAGTTAACAAAATACTATACATGTATTCAAAGAAAGATATTAAATTTGAGACTGGAATGTTTTTATCACAGCAATATTTCAAGAGCATTATTATTTTAATAATTTAAGGTTTTGTTTCTTCTCTTTTATTAGACCCAGAAAGGGATTTAGAAGCGGAGGAAGATGGAGTTTATTCACGCCGCCAACGCCTTTTCTTCACAGCCATCACACGCTTTGCTATTAAAAACTCTATGGGTGAAATTGAGCGCTATTACACAAACAAAATGAGGCAGGCTCCCCATGTAATCAGGTAACTACCATTCATCAGCATGTATGTAAGCTGTCCATACATTCATGTTGTGTCAAGATTAAACAAAGTGGTTAGGTCAATGCAGAATCAGAAGACATTGCTGAAATTGGTTTTATGTTCATATATATGACTAACTGCATCAACATTCAATGTTTTGCAAGAAAGAATAAAATCGTAATTCAAACATATAACAATTATTTCTGGAGTTTTGCGAGGTTGAAATGCAGACAGATCTCGTTGGCCATCTCCCACCAATGTTACAATGGACACTTCTTTTAACTATTTGTTAGCTGGTCTCTGATTGGCTACCACTGTTTTGTCTGCTGTGAGTGGTCCATCGGATGTGTGTATGACAATTGTAGTATTATTATTAGGATATGTGCTTGAAATATAACCATTAAACAATCATATAATCAAAATTATAATTCTTTTAATACAATTAACTCTAAAATATCACTATTTAATATATATTTGTAAATTGCTGATAAATGAAATTGATTTTAAAATAACTTAAATGAATGTTAAGGCCATATTATGTATTTTATTCTTGGTTGCTTTACATTACTTGACTGAAATTGCAAGACAAAGTGCAGTATTTGAATAGATTGGAATATATCTTTGCAGTTTCTACACCGCTGGTGTGCGCCTCATTGGCCTAAATGACCGTCAGCTGGAGCAGCAGTTAAGGCGAATGCAGAAAGCTTCTCAAAATCAAGACTCTCCCTATGCCAAGCCATTGCCATTTGTATCAGTCAGGCCCCGCAAAAAGAAACGCAAGAATGTGGTTCGCAAAAGTATTGATGCAAATGCTCTGCAAGCTGGATCTGCAAACAGAAGATATACCAAGGCAGAAACTACGATTGAAGTTGTAACCGAAGATCAACCATCCCTTGATGAGATGAAGGAAGATCTATCAACACCAGACTCCTTAAATGATGAAGAAGATGAAATACCAGATTTGTTTAAAGATGGAGTGCCACGTACCCGAGAAGGTCGGCGGAGAACTGCGATCACACCAGATTCAGCTTCTGGAGACCTTTCTGAAGTTGTGGTATGTAGAAGTGACATCTAGTGGTAGTTTTAACAGGTCATAATGTCTCGTTTTATTGTCTCATCCAAAAAATTTAATACAAAAAATAACTTTTTTGAAAAAATAGAAGGTGGTCATATATTTTGTCACATAAATAACTACTGGATGTCACTATTTCATCCATAAATGCAAAATATTTTGGTAACCTTTAATTAATATTTCCTCTTTAAAAGTCATCCAACCATACCTTTCATAACACATTCTGATGAAATAAAAATTGCAGAAATATATATTTATTTTCTTGTGTGCAGAAAATGTTGCGAGATTTAGCTGGCCGTGGTAGCATAGTTGCTCGGTTACCTGATGTTCATCTCATCCCCGCCATCAGGACAAAGCTTAGTATGATATATTCTTTAATCTCATGAAGATATTAATCTTTCAATTTGCCTACGTTGTTCTTTCTGTTCGATTTGTAAATATTACATATTTTTCTTCCAGCCAACATGTCATCATCTGATCAAGCCAAACAAAGAAAACCTTTTTCTGATTACAAGGGTACAGAACACCCAGAATTCATGAACACCACAAAAATCACTGCACATCTCAGGCGAAAGGGTAAGCTTCATTTTCTAAACAAGTATTCAAGTAGAAATTGGCTAGCAAGAGATCTGGAAAACTGAATCACACCTCTACACTCCCCTTAGGGGTCTGCTCATTCAATAAGAAATCCATTCACATATTTCTCTTCATTGTAACAAGATTTCTCTCAGTTATGTTATTCAACCGAAAACAAATGACAAAACCTTCACTCTTCTTTAATCAGGCGCCAGAATAAGCAGCAAGCCACGTGGGTGGATGATTCCACGTATTGAACGAGGCCAAGCTCCTCTGCCGGTCATTTCCTTCCCTAAGGGCCATGACATGACTTTCACTGTAGAAAATGTTCCTGCCATTCGGAAGCAGGTTAGTATATTGTCCACAAAAAATTTATCTTCTTTAACAACAACTTAAACCCATGTTCTACAAACCAGTGCATTTTTAGGTGTCTACAGCCTTGGACAAGTATTACTCTAAGTTGAAAAAGGCACAAGTGCGCACGGCCTGGGACCACTGGGACTACCTCTATGTCGACATGATCCGCTCCACAAAGTTGAGAGACAACTTCCGCAAAGTGTACTGTGCCTATTCCCCCCACAAGGAGGAGGATGTATTTGTGATTGCTCCATGGATTCCAGGCCCAAGTTACACCACTGGAGCAAAACATCCGACTGCCACCCCCACTCCATTCCCTGAATTATCTCGGTGCCACACTTCACATGGTAGACCTTCCAAGAAGGTCCATGTGCCCTCAAGGCCTAACAGTGTTTGTAGTTAGACACTAGAACAATGAGAAAATACACCATGACAGACACAAATGTTTCAATGTCTACTTCTCAGTCCTGGATCATATCCTTCAAGATTTAATTTGTTACAATGATAATTAATAAGTCAGACAGATTATGAAACAAACTGGACACTCATAAATGACTACCGTATATCCAAAATAAATATACAAGCATGTAATGATATAAATATACAAGCATGAAGCAATATATCATTGTGGAATTTTCTTATGTAAAACTCATAGTAATAAATAAAGAAGACATTCATGTAAAAAGAATATTCAGTTTATTTATTTCTTAATCAATGAATGACATGGTCTTGGCTTATTAATTTGCACAATATTATGGTGGTTAATGATATGGCAGCTGAGATGAATGGCTATGGTAGTGTGAAGTGTTCTGATCAGGACAATTTTACATGCACTCAACCCTCAAAATTCTGTTTACAAACACTTTATCAAACAAATGTCAGTTTTATCTTTGCATTATATTTCTGTTGAACAAAGTACAAATTGTTTATATAATTCTAACTTTAAAAATTAAGGGTTAAATCAAGGAATGAAGACATTGCAAAATATGATCACTCATCACACCATACTCTTCACGATAGCAGCTTGATAAAATTACACTTCTTTACCCTGTACAAAACTAATTAAAAAAAATCAACAATTTTCTAACTGTTCATCAATAGCTAATTTACTAGTTTTTAATTCTGTATTTTTCTATATATTTTTTTAACTCATATAAAATATAATTTAGGATATTCTAATTTACAATCTTTGACCTTTCAATACACTACCTATTTTAAAAACCCTACAAGGAAATCCCGCAATATAAAACAGCCATTTTTCATAAATGCTTTAATATTTAAATCATCCATGGTCATCAGCATTGATAGATCATGGTGAAGAAGAGATATTTTTTTTAGGTTTTATGTAAAGGATTTATGCTATTCAGAAAAAATATAAGATCTTTACAGGCCCAAGAAAAAAGTCTTGTTTCTCTCCTTGTCCTCCCCAATTTGTCATGTTCAAAAAGTGCCTCAGAGACAAGAAATCTGGGACCCAGACTGAGAGCCTATGTAATAATTCCCATGCTGATCATTGTTTTTTGTAGTTTTCGTGGAAATTTTCTGGATATGCTAAAAATGGAGAAACAAGATTTTTTTCCCTTGACCATATATATATGCTGTAAGTTTGTATAGCAGACTTAACAAAATGCAAAGCAGATGAACAATAAGGAAGATAATGATAATCAGCAGGACATCAAGTCTGAACCAGACCACTGTATATCTAATGAATCACATCATAATAACATGCAATCCGAGATTAATTTTGTTAATGAAGTACCTTGTTATTCCCTGCTTCATAAAGCAAGAGCCTTTGTCAATCATATCCTATCCAACTTAAAGACTAACACAACACCCATTTCAAACTTCAGTGATTTAATCCTTGTCAGTAGCCCTTTTCAAACCATCCATTTGTTGACCTAAGACCCTGTTGTATTTTCGAGTATTTTACTCCAAAAATATGACATTTCCATATTACTGCTCACAAGACCAGTCTACAATTCAGAATCCGGCCTTCTAAATTTTCATAGCAAATTATTACATCATAGTTGAAACGAGTTTCAAAATGACTGCACTTGAAGCACTCTCTGCTCTTTGAAGAAAAAAATATATACATGTACTTTTCTTATTACTTCCTGTGATCAGCATAATGGATGAAGGTGTCATGGTTGTCATAAAAGCATGTTTGAATTATTTGTAGTTGTCAAAAGCTTGTGACTTTGGATTTAAATAACTTTCTATGGTATGTTACATTCTTACCTGTACCATATAAAAGGCCAAGTGTGATAAATTTTCTCCCTGTTAAAATGCCCGGTTTTTGTCACAGGTGTGAAGGCACAACACCTTTCTTAACCAGTTTAAAATGGCTAGATGCAGTGTTCGAAATTCATGATCGCCTGGTCGCCATTGGCGATATACTTTACCTTCGGGCGATGTAGAAATCAGAATTAATAGTCTGGTTGGCGATGGAGTTTTTGAGCTTGTTTCTATGCATTTGTAGCCCAAATTCTTTGCAATATTGGGCAAAAACAATGAGAGAAATCATCCCATCTTCTTCTGTTCCCGGCCGGTACCATTTTGTGTCTACCACCCAGTCACATCGCACACCAGTCTCGATGTGGTCAATGCGTAGTATGAAAAGAGAGCCTCGATGCGCCAGACTCCAGCATGGACCAAGCCGAAGGCGTTCCATATAAACAATTCTGATTGGTCAGTTTTGGATGCCTTTGACCAATGAAATTAGTCGACACATCTTTTATATTTTGGCTATAAACTTTTACTCAGGGCTATGAACTTACAGCTTTCATATCCCTTATGGCTACTCACTTTTTTACTCAAATTTCATACACTGGCTAGATGACCTAGACAAAAAATTGTAATGTGTTTCTGGTAAACAATGATACTGATACATATATTTTTGGATTTATTTAACCATATTTTTATTGTAATTTGCAATTAATGTATGACTTATTTCTGATTGGCTGGTACTACTTTGACAAGACTAAAAGTACTAAATTATATCTCAAAGACTTCTTTTCATGTTATATATGTGTTCATATTGATAAAATTTAAATTGCTAATCCACAATTTGTGAAGGTTTCCTTCCCCTTTAATTGATGTCACAATTAAGATTTGCTTTTTAAAGAAATCTTTGCTAATGCCCTTTCTTAATAAAATACTCTAATCATTTAAAAAAATTAATTTCACCATCTGAACCATGCAAAAGTGTTCTTTTTCAGGTGGAAATACAATAACTTGGTCAGGGTCTCTCTCTCCCATATGCATCACCAACCGTTTAAATGGTTACTAGAAAATGAACACTCTTTTTCATGCAGTTTTTACAACTTGAATGCAATTGTCCAGATAACCATGAATACATTTGATTTATACTTATTTTCACTTCACAATTAAGTGAATGGACGTGACAAATATATCAATGGCCCCAGATTCCTTTATGATATTTTAAAAAGTAAACAATTCATTTGAACCCAACAAATCTAACAAAATTAACAAGACCTCTGATCTAAAACAATTAAATTCTATCATATGGTCACATAGAAACCAGTAAAAAATAAGCATGTACTTTCTGGTAACAACATGATGAAAATGACCCTTAGATTATATCTATATATTTTAATTTGGAGATCGAATTTGGTATGTTAACAAACCTCAAGCAAATAACACATTTCAAACAAATGATTGACTTGGCAGTTGTGCAATTCCCTATCTGCAGGTGAATGTATGCACAGGTATGCAAACTACCAGGAAAAGAACTCTTATACATGACATGAATGCTGGAGAATATTGTTGTTAGACACTGGAGATCAATTTAGAAATATTATGACATTTTTAATATTTTGAGTTTGAGTAAGTTGTCCAGAATTTATAATAATCAATGAGAGTAATTATTAAATACTGCATCATTTCTATTCACAATTCCTATTGAGCAATACAAACACAATGGCAGTAATGATTCTTTTATGAAGTTGACCACTTGTAAATTACATAAAACATGTCATTTTCACATTTTAGTGACAAGGTAACAAAATTTGACTTTGAGCCACTCACAAACATTGATAAAGTCACATTTTCATGCCATTTCATACTTTTTATAACCCATTTAGGTTGACTCACTTCACCAGACAAACATAACAGTACATATGTATGATAATATAGCAATACCAAAAACCTCTTTCCTTTTTATACAAAACATTGTGATTTTATTTTCAATTTCTGTCAAGCAAGTCTCTTTTGAATAAAAAAAAAAATAAAAAATAAGCATAATCAATGTGTCTGATATTTGAACACTCAAAAATCTCAACATTGAAAATAAAATTTTTCAGACTTCAACTAAAAGTTGTGTTGACCTACTGATATTACTACAAATATACAATATTTCATACTATAAAATTCAAATGACCACTTTCTTTTACACATCATATACACATGCACAAACATTCACACAAATATCTTTGAATTCATCTCTTCAAGCTACACAGCACATTTGCATCTTTAGCTTGTAGATTTGCAATAAAAATTGCTTTCAGGGACTTGACATTAAGAATTTTGGTCATTGGCCCAAATGGGCCAAGAACTTCTCAGATCTCCTGGACTTCAAAAACCCCTCTGAGCCACAGACCCACTGCTTATTGACAAGCTTGGACTATGCACTTTAATATGATACATTACAGATGTTGTTAGGTTAGTAGAAACATTGATAAGACTCAGTTTCCTGAGTATATCAAATAAATGTTAGGCTATTGATTTTAACATTAGGATACATGCATGTACCAAGATCTTTACTAGACTGGAGCTTGAAATAATTCTTCACTCATATTCTGTGGCCATTCTTCCAAATCAAATCTCAGTCATTTTATCGGATGATCTGAAATAGAAACATATTTACAGAATGTAGTACTGACCTAAATGTCATATTTATTCCCATTATCTGGTACCTGGTGACAACTGCTGACATATGCAATGATGAGGTTTGGTAAGAGTTCTCAATAATTTCGGATTTGTAATTATATGACACACAGTTACTCATTCAGTGCATTTGGTAAAAATAACATTACAGCTAACGATATTATCCCTTAAACATCTGAAAATGTATACATATAATTTTTGTTTAAACAAGATTTCATTTTTGGAATCTATTCTTAATTTACTAAAAGTGTATACCTGTTTTACTGTGGACTTGATGAAATCTTTCCTGTGTATCAAATCAAATTCAGGAAACTTGGAATAGACCTGTTTACAGACAGTTTTCATTGTCACTTCCTCCAAATTGGCTCCATCTAATATCTTCTTTATAACTTCTTTAAGTTCATCATCCTGTAAAAAACAAATCAAAATAAAATTTTCAATCAATTATCCCTTCAAATAAATAAACAAGAAAAAGTGGTGCTCCACATGTAACACGGATGCGAAAAAAATTAACAAACAAAACAAAAATTACAATAAACAAAACAAAAATTACAATAAACAAAACAAAAATTACAAAAAACAAAACAAAACTTTAAATATACAACAAAATATATTTAAACAAACAATCATTACAAACTGATGGGGTAGTTAAAATTATTTTTATTCATCTTTTAAAAACATCTAATTTGGTATATGAACGAATTTTTTTAACACAACTTTCTGCAAAGATATGCCCTTTCAGGCTCGATTACGTAACTTGCTCTATTATCGCTCAGGCGCTGTCGCAAATCATCGGAGATGTTCTAATTGTCCGATTTACACCAAATTTGAACTAAACTTACTGAAAATTCTTTGTTCTAGCGATTGGGAAGCATTTTAAAGAGATAATTTAATGCAACGATGGGCGAACACGATGACATCGTTTTGAACGTTCTGCTTTGTTTACATGACGCACTTCTTTTCTTTTGTTCACTTCTTTTAGATATGTATTCATTCGCCAGACACTACGCGAATTGGAATCTTTCGCAAGCACACAACGAACACTCCAGTGGCGTCAGTTGCTTTAACAACTATGACCACAGAAAAAACCGAATTACGACCCACAGGAAACGACTACCCATTTCCCGTGATAGTACCGATCACAGAATAACACGGATAGTTGGCAATGACTTTCAAAAAAGGAACCATCCGTGTTACAAAAACAGCAACAGAACACCTTCATTGCAATTTTAAAAAGAAACTGACATCATAAAAAATGCCTACAAAAGAAAAGCTTGATTCTGATTTCTGACCAACTCTAATCTTTGTCTAAAAAGATGGCAGACTCCAGTTGAAATGTGAGAGAATCTTTGCAGATGTATAATAAGAGGAAGGATCAGTTATGTCCTTTATAATTTCACAACTATTTTTTGTATATTTCAATTCTCAACTTTTCTCATCAAGTTCAACCCCCCAGAATACCTGACCACCTACCCTAGATATTCTCTACATGTTATTAGTAACAAGCGTATTATTATTATTTGCTCCAGGAACAGAACAAAATGTCACCAATAATCAAACTCATCTCAGCCCTCTGTAATAAAAATGATGAGCTTCCTCTCATTTCTCAACATTTATCTGATGAAAAGTGTCAGAGTATTCAGTACAGAATAACCGATGAGAGGGAGGGACTGCAGTTGACAATAATGCACTTGGTCATTTGAAATGGCTGAAGGTAAAACAAATTTAACAGTAGCATTGCAATTGGAAACTTTTTAAAAACCCAACCTGAAAGTCCACTGCCAAATGAGAGCTCTCATTTGGAAACTTTTAAAAAACCCAACCTGAAAGTCCACTGCCAAATGAGAGGTCATGATTGTTTTACACATTATTTATTATGTGTAATGATGGTATAATTATCACCAAATCAATTCTGCTCCGATAGGTATGAAATAACTACACCTTGTACTTACTGTGGGTGGTTTTTTTTTCGTTACCAGAGGTTCGTCATCAGAGCTGGCATCATCATCATCAGAAGATTCGGAGACAGCTGAAAAGGGCAAAAAAATTATTCCATTTATCAATGAGGGTTTAGTGGCTATTCGGTCAATAAAAAACTAATTCTCATAAGTATCGAAACTCTTTCTAGATTTAAAAATAAATAAATCAAGTGCTAACTTTGACGATTAAGACACATGAGTATTGCATTTATATCAGGCCAATATTCTTTTGTCACATTCAATACAGAGACAATTTACCTTTTGATTTCTTTGGAGGCGTAGATTTTTTCTCAGATTTTTTTGAATCCTTCTTTGCAGGCTTTTTAGGAGCTTCTATCTTTGCCCTCTTTTTCTTGGGCTGTTCCTGGTCCATTTAAAATAGCGTATTAGTTTCAAACAAGATTTTGTTTACCAACAAATTTGGAAAAACTAATATTGAAATCACACATTACATTTTAAACATAGGCATCAGAGATGCATCAACCCTCAGCCCTGGTAACTCATTGCACAACATTCGCTCCACACAATATCTGTGAACAAAACGTCACTGCACCAAGGCAAATTGATGCAGGGGTAAAAAAAACCCCATAAAATCTACTTCCTTTGATAGCTTAGGTGTGTCAAATATCATGAAACTGTCATCATTTACTCTAGAATTATTGAGATGGGCCGGTGACCTTTAAAAGCAGGTTAAGGTCACCGTCCATCAAACTCATCTGGAGTCTTCCCAGATGCTTATGTGTGTCAATTTTCATGAAGCTGCCATTATTTGCTCTTAAGTTATTGCAATGACGTGGATTTGACATGATTGTCCCTGTGACCTTGAAAAGTAGGTGAAGGTCATGTTCCATCAAGAGAAGTGTGAGGTCTTCACCAGATGCTTATGTGTGTCAAGTCTCATAAAGCTGCCATCATTCGTTCTCGAGTTATAGCAATGATAGGGATTTCACATAATTGTACCTGTGACCTTGAAAAGTAGGTGAAGGTCATGTTCCATACAAAAATGTCTGAGGTTTTTATCAGATGCTTATGCGTGTCAAGTTTCATGAAGCTGCCATCATTTGTTCTCGAGTTATTGCGATGACAAGGATGATTTCACATAATTGTCCCTGTGACCTTGAAAAGTAGGTGAAGGTCATGTTTCATAGAAAAAATTCTGAGGTCTTCACCAGATGCTTATGTGTGTCAAATCTCATAAAGCTGCCATCATTTGTTCTTGAGTTATTGCGATTCTTGGGATTTCACATAAATGTCCCTGTGACCTTGAAAAATAAGTCAAGGTCACCGTCCACCGAACTAGTCCGAGGTTTTCAACAGATGCTTATGCGTGTAAAGATTCATGAAGCTGCCATCATTTGTTCTTGAGTTATCACGATGACATGGATGATTTCACATTATTGTCCCTGTGACCTTGAAAAGTAGGTGAAGGTCATGTTCCATCAAGAGAAGTCTGAGGTCTTCACCAGATGCTTGTGTGTGTCAAATCTCATAAAGCTGCCATCATTCGTTCTTGAGTTATTGTGATTCTTGGGATTTCACATAACTGTCCCTGTGACCTTGAAAATTAGGTCAAGGTTGCCATCCATCGAACTAGTCTGAGGTTTTCACCAGATGCTTATGCGTGTAAAGTTTCATGAAGCTGCCATCATTTGTTCTTGAGTAATCACGATGACAAGGATGATTTCACATAATTGTCCCTGTGACCTTGAAAAGTAGGTGAAGGTCATGTTTCATAGAAAAAATTCCGAGGTCTTCACCAGATGCTTGTGTGTGTCAAATCTCATAAAGCTGCCATCATTCATTCCTGAGTTATTGCGATTCTTGGGAATTCACATAATTGTCCGTGACCTTGAAAAATAGGTCAAGGTCGCCGTCCATCAAACATGTCCAAGGTTTTTACCAGATGCTTTTGTGTGCCAAGTTTCATGAAGCTGCCATCATTTGTTTTCGTGTTATCTCGATGACAAGGATGATTTCACATAATTGTCCATGTGACCTTGAAAAGTAGGTGAAGGTCATGTTTTATAGAAACAATTCTGATGTCTACACCAGATGCTTATGGGTGTCAAATCTCATAAAGCTGCCATCATTTGTTCTTGAGTTATGCGATTCTTGGGATTTCACATAATTGTCCCTGTGACCTTGAAAAATAGGTCAAGGTCACCGTCCATCGAACTCTTCTGAGGCTTTCACCAGATGCTTATATGTGTCAAGTTTCATGAAGCTGCCATCATTTGTTCTCGAGTTATCGCGATGACAAGATGATTTCACATAATTGTCCCTGTGACCTTGAAAAGTAGGTGAAGGTCATGTTTCATAGGAAAGATTCTGAGGTCTTCACCAGATGCTTATGTGTGTCAAATCTCATAAAGCTGCCATCATTCGTTCTTGAGTTATTGTGATTCTTGGGATTTCACATAATTGTCCCTGTGACCTTCAAAAATAGGTGAAGGTCGCCGTCCATCGAACTCGTCCGAGGTTTTCACCAGATGCATATGTGTGTCAAGTTTCATGAAGCTGCCATCATTTGTTCTCGAGTTATCGCGATGACAAGATGATTTCACATAATTGTCCCTGTGACCTTGAAAAGTAGGTGAAGGTCATGTTTCATAGGAAAAATTCTGAGGTCTTCACCAGATGCTTGTGTGTGTCAAATCTCATAAAGCTGCCATCATTCGTTCTTGAGTTATTGTGATTCTTGGGATTTCACATAATTGTCCCTGTGACCTTGAAAAATAGGTCAAGGTCGCCGTCCATCGAACTCGTCCGAGGTTTTCACCAGATGCATATGTGTGTCAAGTTTCATGAAGCTGCCATCATTTGTTCTTGAGTTATCGGGATGACAAGGATGTTCGCTACAGACATACATACATACAGACATACATACATACCCACGCCAGGAGTACTGCAATACCCTCAGCCTGATTACATCAGGGATCAGGGGCTGAGGGTAAAAATGTGTATCTTGTTCATCTCTCACTAAGGCGGTTTGAAGATTGTTTGGTAACCTTTTTTTGATACTATTTTTTTTTCTATTTGACATTTCAGCACTCCATGTGAATACTTGTTGAAAATTGATTGAATATCATGATAAAATACTTATTGATATTAATCAAAATGATAGGATATGATAAAATAAAAGGTTATCAACACATAGTCATATTTTAACACTAAATTTAGTGTTTAATTAGAATTAGAATTAAACTTTCTTGGCATCTTTGTTACTCTAAGAAAAACTCAAAGATACACTGTTAAACATTTATTTTTCAAATTGTTGTATAAAGCTTATTTGTTACCTCTGCTTCAGATTTGGACTCTTCTCCAGACTCTGACTCTTCCTCCTCTTCCTCCTCTTCTTCACTCTCAGATTCTGAGTCCACCTGCTCCTTACTCTTTGCTTTTTTGCCTTTCTTTTCATCTTTGTCTTCTTTAGGCTTCTTTTTCTGCTTCTGACCCTTTTCTCCTCCAGTTGGTCTCTCTAAATAGAAAACACTTTATATGGGAAAATGTCACAATCCTGACATATTCAGGTTTCTATCTATAAACACATAAATCAGACATATCTGATGCATGATTCTGAGTCCATTAAGTAAGTATTCAAACTTACTGTATACAGACAAATTTTCGCGACCTTTTTATTTTCGCGTTAATTCGCGCCAGGACGTCATTCGCGAAATTAAATGGACGCGAAATTGAAGATGCATTACGCAATACAGTATGAGGTCGTCATGTTAAAAAGCGGGTGTGACGGGGACAAGCGCTTATTTTTGGCGCGAAAACAATTGGAGTCTATCAACACGCATTGAAATATTAATATATTGCGCAATGAAGGATCCCTGGCTTCTCCTCGTGTTGCGGACGTGAATTACCGCGACGTAGCAGATTGATTTTAATTGCGTTTTAAATGATAAATAAAGGTATTTGCCCAATATTATCACAAAACGTAATACGATGTGCGTGACGTCCTTTATCTTAGCGTCTGGGTGCCCACGAGACAAAAGTGGAGCGGCCAACATGTCAAATTGAACTTTCATATCCGTAGATCGATTTTAATTGCGTTTTAAATGATAAATAAAGGTATGTACTTAATATCATCACAATTACGTCGAGAATTTCTCCACATCATTGATTTTAGCCTCAAAACAAAGCGTTTTCATTATTTATCATTTGAAATGCAATTAAAATCGATCCGCGTGTGAAAGCATTTCTCTCAACAAGGAAGACACGACTCAACACAACACGTGGTCGCAATTTTGAAAGGCGGAAGTGACGGGAAGAGGCTCTTGTTTTAGCGCGAAAACGATAGTTAATATATTGCGCAATAATGGATGGTTTTGTTCTGTTCTCGACCTGCAAAGCGTAATTTGTGATAATATTATGTATATACCTTTATTTATCATTTAAAACGCAATTAAGATCGATCCACGTGTGAAAGCATTTCTGCCAAAAAGGGAAGACACGACTCAAAGCAGTGGAAACAAAGACGAAATGCAAAACTGTGAACGCTGATAATTGGAATCAGTGAGAACAAAGTCAAAACAAAGTGTTTCGATTTTTTTGGTTTTGTTCTGTTCTCGACCTACAAAGCGTAATTTGTGATAATATTATGTACTAGAAATCCAAAATTCGCGAAAATAAAACGGCGCGAACCTGTCTTAAACGGCGATGGCGCGAAAATAACTAGGCGTGAATTTTTCTCGGTATACAGTATATAAAATTGAAATACCAAATGCAATTATTTATTGCAATAAAGCATTTATGTAATTATGTGATGATTTGATATAATAACTAAGTAAAAATATGTCACGGTAACTATCTTAATTATAATTGTGGTATGACATAATAAGCATATCTGATAGAAACTGCCTCACCCTTAATCTTTGTTACATTTTTCTCAAAAAATGTCACAGATACTTACTTCTTTTTGCTTTTGGGAGAGCCTTTCCTGAGCTATGAGGATCAAGCAAGAATTCCATTACTCTGGACACAACAGTCTCTTTATGCCCAGATCTTTCCAGATCCAATACCTCACAAACCATCTTCAACATGGCCATTGTGAACCTTAAACAAAATAGTTGTATTTTCAAAAGTTTTCATCTTTGAACTTTGATTGAAGTTGCATAGATATATTTTTTTGGAATTCAATGACACTAATGATACAGGAATGATTTGTATTTATAAAATTTCTTTTATATGAATCAATATTTTTCAATAAACTACAATAATCTTCATGAAAAACTTTGACATCAACATTATATGAAAGAGAGAACTTACTTGTTAAGATATTGAAGTTTCTTTTCATATTCCGCTGTTCCTTTCTCAAAAACAAATCCACAGAATTTTCGCATGTTTCTCTTCACCTCCACAGCCTGGAAACAGATTTTTGTTTACATTTTATGGCAAGAAAGGAATCTTATTTACTTCAACATGAATATTACAAAGGAGTGGATACTATCAGCCCGATGTACTTTTTATTATCAGTGTTGGAAAAAATTAACAATTTCAAGCTAAGTGGACAAATAATGTGTTCTATAATCTTAAATTATACATTTCTACTTTTTATTCCCCCACCCATATAGCTTACTAAAAATTACTTACTGATCCTGGTCTGTTAAAAAGTATTCTATGCAATGGTTTGAGATCATCAGAGGAAGTTTTATTTATCTGCAGCTCCACTATAACCAAAACATAGCATAAAACCATTAAATTAAGTAAAAAAAAAGAAATTTTAGTAATAAATCAACACTGATTTTCACAGTGCCTCACAAGTTTCTAACATAAAGCATGTAAATACTAACCTCTGGGTATTTCCCCAAGTTTTGTGCCTTTTCCTTCAGGGATTTCCAACTTTTTGTCTTTAGGAGTGCTTGCTGAAGACACATCCAGACGTTCTACCTTCTTCTTCTCCCTTTTTCTGCCTGTTTCTATCACCACCGGTCGCTCCAATAAGCCCACTGTAAATTATCATTCATATTGAAAAAAAAATCTCAACTAATATTGGCACAACAAAATTAGGATAGCCATTTCAATTGTTGAAAACTTTTCAGCATATTTGTTTCACAAGAACAATAATTACATTTAGGCTCTTCTTCCTCCTCTTCTTCCTCCTCCTCAACAACTACCTCCTTCTTCTTCTTGGGACTGGCTTTTTTGGAAGACTCATCTTTGGATTCCTCCTCTTCTTTCTCCCCATCCTTTTCATCCTCCTCTTTGTGGTCACCTCCGGCACCTTTATCTATATCATCCTCCTCTTTATGAACCGCAGGAGCATCATCCTCTTTTGTCTCCATTGGCTCCTCATTCTTCACCTGGAATAAATAAAAATGATCTCATATGTTTCAGATGATTTGGTAATGATTCAATCACATTACTATACCTCACTACCAAGTTTTTGGCACATGAACTTTTTGGTTTGAGAGAATGTGCTATTAATATAACAAATAACATTTTCATCAGATATCAAAAGTATCCCATGATACTGATATACTTTTCAAAAGAAATTGAGGCTTCAAAACAAAATATACCTTGATTCATTAATTTATTCCTAGTAGATTGTGTTAATACATAATTGGAAAGCAATGGTAAGGGTTATTGCACAATATTAAAATTTTAAGATGCGATAATCATGAGGTTTTGGAGATGAAAGCTATGTTAAGATGAAACTGCAAATATATACATGTATATAAAAAACCAACATTGTTTTAATGTGACAATCAGGCTATGTTTGTGGGTATCATTGACATTCCTTGACTAAGCTTCAGCTCCCTTCTCAAGTAACACTCACATTTCCATCAAAATCAAATGTTTTTTCTCTAACAAGAAGCCTAACATTTTTCCCCATTGCAATGCTAGTGTTGGTTACTATTCATCTTTTAAAAATATTTAACTTTAGGAGGAAGAGGGACACTTCATACAGAGGATCACAACTTTATGAAATGTGTTGATGGCTGTTGCTAAGATACCAAAAAAGCATGTCACTATTTCAATGATAAATAGCCACAGCACCATTATGACGTCATTGATCCTTCAGCTAAATGAAATAATGCACCATTATAACCCACCAAAACCAACTAAATAAATACCACATATTGGTTCAGAGGAGATCAATGCTTAATAATACACATGAAAACATCATGTATTGATTTTTTATGACTAATCCAGTAGCCAGTAGCTGCTGCATTAGACCTCATCAATGCCCAGTGATACAAAATTAGAAGTAAATAAATCATCATACTTCTCAAAATTTCCCACGATTTTTTGGGATAAAATTGAGAACATTTGCAAGATTAATTTTAAAAATTTAACTACAGATTAGCTCCAAATATTAATATATCTAGTTTAAATAAAGGGAATTTTGTTTAATGGTCTATATTCTGAAATATCTGACTTTCTTCAAAGTCAAGTCAAAAATTACCAAATGGTGTCAAAAGTTAACACATATTTGAATTATTTTATTTACAAAAACACAGATTACTTAAATTATAAGACATCTTTTTAAATTCTGTCTACTTATACCAAAGACATCGTCAAAATAGACTTGAAATTCACTGTTTCTAGAAACACCTTGCACTGTCCTTCATATTTAAGCCACAACTCTGGTAGAACTCGACTTCCAGCAACTAGCAATCAAATAATTATGTACCCTTTAATTCAACATAAGATGTCAGTCCTTTTTGAAAATATTTCTTTGTTTTTTCTTGACCCCAGCATCGTTTCGCCATTGGTTACGAGTTTGTGCAATCAGGTGAAAGTGGGTCAGTATAATTATAGGAGTGACAGCAAAGTTTCAGGAGCTCCACAATGCAGTGGTGCGTGTGACGTCATATGAAGATTCTCCCTTTGTGTTTCCATGATGTCATCACTTGGACTCTTATAAATGTCATTTCATGTTGTCAAGCGTAATGTCGGGTAAAAAACTGAGGAAAAAACGCTACAGATAGCACCCGTTTCTGCATTTTGAAACATTATGACTGGGAAAGATGATGACAGGGTAAGTAAGTACAACAGTTAATCGCCGGAAGTCGAGTTCATTTACTGGGGAAACTTCAATATGATATGCAGTGTGTGGTGTTTCCAGAAACAGTGGATTTCAAGTCTATTTTGCCGATGGCTTTGGGTATAAACTAAATAACATCATTCTAGTTAAAGATTAATGCCTTAGTTCTGCAGATTGAGAGTGCAGTTATTCCCAAAAATGTTTTTGAAGTAAGCTCTACCCCTTCTTTAATTGTTACCAAAAAACATTTTTTTCTGAATTTTACTTCAACTTTAAATCTAAAGTGACAGTAGAAAAGGCAAGGATCCACAAGAATAAGCTAGACAACGATCACAGTCCCTGGCCAATCTAAAATGATTAAAAATTTAAAAAATTTAAAAACAAACTAAAAATCAAATCAAAAGAAAAATCCATCTCTAAGCATTTGATACATTAAAGGCTGAAATCCGTTCTGTAGTTATTTTCACACAAAGCAATTATCTTGCACCATGTCATTTTTTGGGGTTCAAATGACTTTTTTTAATGGGAAAAAAACTTTGGAAGACACTGTTCCCCCTAACGTTTATTTGGTACATTACCTATTTTTTTTATCATAACTGTTAACAACTGTATGCACAGCAAGTTGTGTTTCTTAGGTCTCGATTATAAATGTAAGTTTATCTAATAACACTCAGGTGCTTACACAAATCATCAGACTTTTGCTTGTCATTTCTGTTCTGTTACTAAAAAAAATTGTTTATATACCAAATTAAATGTTTCTCAAAGATGAGCAAGGATAATTTCAATCACCCCATCATTTTCCAATGATTGTTTCATTTTTATGTTTATTAAAGGGAAACTTTCACTTCTCTGAAACATTTTTGTAGTATGATGGAGAATTATAACGCACATTGATCTGTGGCTCTGTTAGTATAACCGCACAAGGGAAACATGTTTTTTGGGAGAAAAATAGCTCTTTTAAATGCACGTGCTAGAAAAAAAAAGAATGACGTCATCGTGCGGCAATTACCTACTTACATAAATAATTAGTAAACAAACAACAATGCAGCCAAAACAGCGATGTGACGATTTTCCGTCTTAGAAAACACGGACTATAGAGTGGTTTTGTGCGTTGGAAAGAGCATGAAAAATGTGACATTTTGGTGTAAATATCATAACGATCGGACCAATATTAACAAAGTTATGACAAGTTTTGTGAAAATTGAAAATGATTGCAGCTCGTCTGGCACGTGCAATAAATCCCGCACGATGACGTCATAGGCCCAAATTGCAATAAATGATCATAATGTATGGGGGTTGCAAGATTAATTTTAATTGTTGGTTTGTGTTGCCATGGTTACTGCTATATTTTTTTGGTCTCTGAATTTCAATGTATTTATGTATCTATGATCATTTAATCATATAATTTATGAAATGTATTTTACTAGAAAGTATCTCTTTAAGGGTATTAAGCACCAATCCTGTTTTCTTGGTTTTGCAACAGTATATACATATGAACACCATGACGTATTAAAGTCTGGCATCGAGCAACAAGAAAAATTGCTACAAGACATATAAGTTGCACAGTCTGTATAAGATTTTCTCAGCCTATGGCTGCAAGTGACAGGTAAACACGGGTAGCATGAACTTTATTTGACCTCAATTGAGGCTCAAAGTAGGGTAGCACTGTTTGACGTCATTTTGGTACTATTCAAAAGACAATACATTTCATGGCGTCATAAGCATATTGCCATGCTCTTATGATGTCATTTTACCTTTCAGTGCCTCTATGATGACACTCCACATAAAATTGACGCCAAGAAAGGAGTGTGCTTTCATTAGGGGCCTATATATTAGGGTCTTGTTCAAATAGGTTTTACAGACAATGATGGGGATGCATTTTTCAAAAAGTTTATAGACATGAAAGACAAATACATTCATCACCAATTTGTGAATTTGAAACGTTTTTTTTTCAAAATCGGTGCTTAATCCCTTTAAGTTTTGTCTATTTTAATTTTTGTTAAGTTTGTTGTAATTTTTGTTTTGTTTATTTTTTTCCCCATCGGTGTTACCATGGACTAAATTTAGTCCATGGTGTTACATGTGGAGCACCTCTTTTTCTTGTTTAAGATTTTTTATAAATAACAGCTATCAAGAAAATTAAGTTCTGTTTTCTCATTTAACCAATCTGCTTCTATAAATACAGAGTTATGTGAATGTGACAGATTACAAAAAAAAACATTATGTCCCACTTGATATCAAATTTTTTTTTCTTTTTTCTTTTGAAATAAAGAGCAGAGCAACCCTTTTTCACACCCATTTGAATAATGCACGTGATATTTTCCAGTAATATGTGTTCCTTACTTTCCCCTCTGAGTGTCCTTTGGCATTGGCCTATCTCTGGTCCAGGTTTCAGAAGAGTTTCTGATGAATTTCCTTGCTCATTCATATAGCTAAATGATCATCAAGTCATCATTATTAACTTTTTTCCATTTATTTGGAGTCAACTCAATATAAAAAAGTTCACCAGATACAAATTACAAACAAATAAGGCCGCCAAATCAGCTGTTTAATTTGAATAATTTCGCGCCAGACTTAGCCGGTTTCACTGAATCTACGGGATCGAATATTTCCATCATTTTCACTTCAATTTATGACAAATCCAAACGGGCGATGACATCTTTTTAAATTAAAACCAACAATTTGAATACATGATTTCACATCTATTTCATCAAGTTGACCCTAATTGCGTATCTTCAATGTATCAGCACACCCACAAAACCAATGTTGGTAAATACTGTGCCGTTCGGTGGCCATGTTGATGCTGCTGAAACAAAACCGCATCTTTACACCTGGATTTTGAGGCAAGTATTGATCACATCGCCTTGATTTTTTCTGCAACAAACTCTTTGTTATACACTTTAAGTTGCTAACTACCTTACTTGTGAAATGCTTACCTCCTCTGTCGGTGCAGGGGTGTTATTTTCCGAAGTTGACATGATTGATGCTTCCTTTGAAGACCAAGAAAATGGCGGGACTGATGCTAAGTGACCAATCATAGAGCACCTCACAAAACGGCTTTGGTGTGAGCCATGGAAAGGTGCCGATGGGAGTTTTGACCAAAGAAAATAGCTTATATATTTATGAAGGCGACACTTTGGACATAAACTACATCAATGTAAGAATATAAAATGAACCGTACAAATCATGACTCATTTGATGGACATCTATAGTTTATATTTAATCAGGTGAAGGAAAAATATGTTCGGGTTCAATGACTTTTTGCAGCCATTCCCTATGATGGTATGTGGGGCATTTTCTGTCTTGAAGCAGAATCCATTATCTCAGAGATATTTAAATTTAAATAGATGTTTAAATATCTCTGATCATCTTTATTGCACAGGATGTTTTATTGAGGTTCACTTTTATTTAAATCCTTTATAGTGCAGTTTAGACAAATGTGACCTTGATAAATAAGTCAAGGTCATGTTCGAATATGCATTAGGGACAGGAATTATCAGACAAGACTGAACTCTAATAAAGTGACCCCATTTCATCTTTTTCTTGTATACTATGATGAAGACAAATATTGTGGTCTGAACTTTTCAACAAAAAATAAAATTTAAAAAAAAGGTTTGAAAGACAGAATAATAAAGAAATAATGAAGAAATTCTATCTTTCCCCCTAAAAAAGGTAACTTAAAAAGACAGTTTTGGTTTTAGCAAATAAAACAAGAAAGGGGACCATTTTTTTCTCAAGGGCATGTCTACCTGTAAAAATTAAACGATGATACTGATACACGTATTGTAGGATTTGTTTAACCTTATTTTTTGCTGTAATTTTCAATATATTCACTTTGTGTTTCTAATTGGTTGGTACCATATTGTCATCCCCTTGAAAAGATGGGTGCCAACAGCAAAAGTGATTCCGGAAATTTAAAAGCAGTAAAAGTAATGAAATTATATATTTTAAAATTCTTCTTTTCCTGTGTTATTTCTTATCATAGTACTGATATCTGAATTGATAATCAATAGTTTGTGAAGGTTTCCTCCTCTTATAAAATAAATTCATTTTGAGGTCCGAAAACTACTCTGATATTGGGTTTTGGCAAAGTCATATAATAGTTTTTGTTTTTGCAAAACAGCTGAGTGAAAATAAATATTCCCTATTTTATCAACCACTAATACATCAAAATCAAGTGAAAAAGGTTGTAGCAAAATTCAATTCCATGAAATATTGATAGTCATTTTTAATGAGACATAACTGGTCATCACTGTAAAAAAATATGATGCCTATATTATTCATCAACTGTATCACCTAACCAATGACAGCTCCATCCAATATGTCAAATTTTGTTACAAATGTATTCACAGAGTTCTGTGACTATTCACAAAGGTAGGAATTTCAGGTTGGAAATCAATGTGACTCATCAAAATGCCTCAACATACCAAAATTGAAGACTACAATAAAGTAGACTTTGACATAAATGACAATTCACGAGATTAATCTTATTTTAAATTGCACTACCCACATAATGTGTTCTTCTGGTGATGAAAATGAAAAAGGTTGATTTCAAGACTTCCAGTGAAATGCAGCTTGTCTTATAATAAATAGCTTCTACTGAGGACACAGACCATGAACAATAAATTACGATTTCTCTAAAAAGAAATAGCATTGTTCAAGATGGTTATTTCATTTTCCAATATGTATTTATATCAAAATTGTGTATATGAATGATATGTATGTGTCAATTTTGAGGTGTCACATAAACAGCTTCCATGATTTGCTTTGACTGCCCAGTGCACACAAACTGATCATACTTTATACATTGAGTTTGCCAAAATGAGGATGTCCAATGCCACATGCTGTGCAGTCTATCTACATCTGTAAGTTTTCTCGGCAATATATCAATTACCATCCCACTGAGAAATATCTTAATCTTTCAACAATGAATTATTCTGACAGATTAAGATGGTAAAGTATAAAAACATAGGCCAATGGAGCTATGATGATCATTGTTTTTTGTAATATTTGTGAATATTTTCTGGAAATTGCTTCAAAAATGATCACTCAAATCTAGTTTAAGAGAAACGGCATTTGGTCCTCCTTGATTCATTTTGGCAGGGCTGGTCGGAGCAATATGACCGTTTCAGTGTCACCCCATTCACCCATGAAGAGATTCCAAACCACCCATCTGGTGTGACATTCTTGTAACAGATATGAGATGGCCAATGGAAAAGTTGATTTTCTGGTAGTTAAAACTAGTCACCTGGTTTATTTGTGTCTTAATGGAAGTTTGATACCAGCCGAAAATGGCACATATCTCAGAACAGAAGACAAGACTTGTTGGTATGCGTGCCATATTGAGTCATGTGTCAAAGTTACTGGAGGTGCAGACGGGGATTCAGCAAACTTACACAAATCATATGACAATTCATATCTGCTTGAATTCTCCGACCAGAATGTTAATAGGACTTATTCTTTGTTCAAAAGATATCTGAACCAAAAGCAAGCATTTATTTCATGTTGGTCAGCACTTCTGACAGTACGTGTGCAACAAACTTGGGGCCTCTCCTTGACCGTATTACAATTCAGCCACACTCCCAACACCTACGAACGCTGATCAGTGGATGGGATTCACTGCCTCTGAAGTGCAACCCCAAATAACTTCTGCAATTGATAAAATTTTGACCCCAAACTCACAAGAAAGCAAGATTAGATGTGTAAGCCCTTTACACTGTTTTGATAATTAGTGTAAGTTGTACTTGCTGTTCACACTGAGGTCGCGACACTGTGTCGCGACCTGTCTCTTCACGAGAGATAGGGGACACCTCACAACCCGACGTAGCCTCCAGAGCTCTGCTCGCGCAAGTCGGGGTTCCACAACTAACTCAAATCCTTTCCCAGAGCAGACCTGAGCATATAATTTTGACCAATCAAAATGCATGTTACATATTCAATATGGCACTGACTTGTTATCTTGAATTTCATTGGCTAATATTTGTAATGTTATTCAAAATGGCAGCTTCACTGATGTGATAGCTATTAGATTTTTGAAAAAAAAATATAACAAAATGGAAAAAGATGTGAGCCTAATTGAAAACAGATAGAATTAGTTCCATGAAAATACAACATCTTTCCTACTTACAGCTAAGAACTACACTCAGTAGTTTCAGATAAGGTCAAAGTTGTCAGAGAAGAAAAGAAAATTTCCTCTGCATCACTGACACTCAGTCAGCACAGCTAAAAATTAAAAGATCAATTCCTAAAAGCCTTGTATATAAATGTTTATTAAATATAAATATAAACTGGAATGTATACATTGACATTTATGTACACTCACATGTACCTGTGTGTTTAAAATAGAAACATGCCCAATATTTATTATAATTTTTATCTGGCATAGACCAGACATGGCACCATTAATGGAATGGGACCAGTTTTCTGTGCTTTTTGGGAAAAAAAGTGTCAAAAATTCCAAAAACGGCCTGCTACGAGAAATTTTCCAAATGTCATGCACAGCATCAAGAAAGTTGTCAGAATTCAAAACTGAAGATTTTTTTATCGTTTCGGCAATTTTGGGGGGAAAAAGTGCCAAAAATTCTAAAAACAGCCTGCCACAAGAAGTTTTTCAGTTCTCAGCACCATGCAGGGTGTATTTTCCAAAAGAATTAATATTGAAAAAGAGTCCTTAGTTCACATGGATAACTATAAATTTTAATTTTACCTAAAATATTCACTGCTGGTCCCACTCTGTTATAGGTGCCATGTTCCGATGTTCCATCTTATGAGATAATTTGTTACCAAATTACAAATGAAATAATTTCAATACTTTCAAAAGCAATCAAAAGTACCGGTAGTCAACAGTTTGTCCAAAATATTAGTATAAAAAATCATATTAAAATTTGTTCTGACTAAGTTTATATCCAATCAATTTATAAAGTCACATACTTTATAGTTTACAAGTCCCCATGAAATTCTGTTTCCCATTAGATCATTCCAAAATACAAAAGCTTGGAGATATTGCACTTGTAGTGAAGCAGAGCCAGCACCAGATTTTCTTGTCAATGCTTAGCATTTGTATTTTTGACAATTAAACACTACTGTAAAAGCATGATGCCCAGAATATTAGACCGTATATTTTATCAAATTCATTTATTTTATATATTTACTTATCAGATCCATAGTTCCAATGTTCCAAAAAATCCCAATGCACATGACTTGCAAGCAATAATTTTCAAATTAAGACCTCTATGAAAATAAGAGTCACTGGCAGGAGTTTCATTATTTATACAATATTTTCCATTGTATGTTTAAAACTTAAAATCCCCTGATATCTTTTTTTGTTTGTAGCACTTAGTCCAGAATATTTGATATTTGTTACAAATATATCATACAGAATATGCTAAATGATATGGTTGTTTCTTTTTTGATATTTGACCCAATCAATGATCAAATCTAAATTGTTACACTGAAAATGTGTAAATTAACCATTATAGTTTTAATATATCAGCAAAATTCAGACAGGAGCACCCACCATCATTTTTAAATAGATCAAAAAATGTCTCTCCCCAGTATTAAATAATTTGGTGTTTGAAATAACTGAGACATATTGGCCATCCTCTTGATACTTCACTCACTCAAATATTTTGATAATGGAAGTGGAATGATGCAATATAAACTCAATTCTCCACCAGAGGGCATCCCGTGTGTATCCCAAACTGCACAGTATCTCTAGATGCCTCCGTAATCTGGGATGGGAGTGAGTAGTGTTTGCACAATGCCCTCATATGGAACTTCTCCTCGAGGATTTATTCCAGCCTCTTTGAACAAACGATCCACTGAAACAAAAAATATTGACAATAAAATTTCCTTCAAATACCATTATGGGGTTTGGCTATCATCAAACCTGTTATCTTTTTGTCATAACATCACAAAGAAAACAGATCAAGTGCTAACAACATCTGACAAAGTTGCCAGTTGGAGTTTGGCACATTTTCTGTGCATGGTGGCAATTATACTTTGATGTATTTATGAAGTCAATCACAATATGACAACTTGTCGTATGTCTTTTCAAGCATTTTGGGAACTATTTTTGAACAGAAAGAAAAGAACCTAAACAATCATAATATTTAATCATTGAAAATGTTATAGTACACTTATTTAAAAAATCTTCTGACAACATACAACTGTTTAGAGTGGATAACCTTAACAGCTGATGAATTTTCTATTTTGCTCAATATGTGACTGTTTGCAGATCCTCACTGAATGCAAGGATAAAGATTTAGGGCCAGTTGCACACTTGTTAATTCGTCACAGACAGCTGCTATGGATATAATGCTGATTCCCTCCTAAAAAGTTGTTCAGGAGTTGGTGTGAAATCTAGAATGCACTTATGCAGTCAAATCTGCCATATGGAGAGTAGGATATGTGACTTTTCTTTGCTTTGGAGAGTAAATATTTCATATCAATGTTTGTCCAGTGCTAAATTAAATGAGAAGGGTAAAATCTCCCAAAGTGTAAAATTAGAGTGGAAATAAATATAACCTACCTTCTTCTTTGCCCAGTTTTTCTCCAAATTTTGTTAGTATGTGATATAACTCTGCTCCTGGCACCGTCCCTCTCCCATGCTTATCATGGGCCTGGAATGCTGCCAACACTTCTTGCTGACATCGCTCTATCCGTGAATGGTCATGCATGATGTCCAGAAATGTAGCAAAATCAATTTTTCCCTCTGAAATAAAAGATGAAAAATGAATATACAATTCTGTGAAAACACTTATTGAGAATAAAACCAGCCTTAAGCAATATAAATGATATGAAAAGGTTTGATCTTAGCCATGTATCTATTAACAGCATTGCCATATAATATCTATGTGACATGTACACTATTTTAGCTTTTCATTCCAATGAAAATAGCTATATGGTTTGTTGTAAATAATTCTTGGAAAACAAACCACTTGTAAACTGTTCATAATACAAATTTGTCAATGCATGGGAATGTCACTATATCATATGTCACTTTTTCAACATTTTTTCAAAATTCCAACAGAAAATCCGAACAAAATGTGGGTTAGGATACTGTTTCCTGGCAAATAAAAAATACTCATGCAAGAAATAAGTTTTTTTTTAAATCAAGATAACCATGAGTTTTTCGATAATCCTAAATGGAATTAAAAATAAAAAATTGCATTTGTTTAATATGTATCTGAAAGCTACATATAGTACATCACCATGGCATTTGAATACTGTATAAAGTAAATAATAAAAGCTGCTTGCACCCACCCTTTTCATATTGTTTGTAGTATTTGTCAATCTCCTCAATACTTGGGCTGAATCCTAGAGACCTCATGATGAGGGTGAGCTCTTCTGGACTGGAGATTATTTTTGCCTTTGCTTCTTTGGCAAACAGTCCAACACAATCACTGAATTCTGAAACAGTAATTTGTGACTTGTAAGTTACCTTCCACTATCTCATTAAAGCAGTCATGTACTCAAAAAAGGCTGAATGAAAAATTAAGGTATCTCTCACTTTATCTTTCTCCTACCCAAGGCTATTCATTCAAACTTGGTAGACAGACAGGAGGGTCTTGTGACAAACAATCACTTGGTGTGAGAAATGTGAATTTATAACCAGGGTTTAAAGACTCGTTACAATGAATAGCAAGTCATTTTTCACTGAGTTGTGGCTACTTAGTATTCACCAATGATATTAGTGCTTTCATAAAGATGAGTAATTCATTCACTTATCTAGTCAAAGGTGTATTCAAAATAAAATTTCACAAAGTTTCATTTTTTAACCATTCATTGCTAAAAGGAAAAGAACGTAACAAATGTACTATCTGTGATCAGCATGTGTAGCAATTCATGTGTTTGTGTGTGCATGCGTGTGTGTGTGTGCATGTGGTTTTTTAAAAATATTAATAAAATATTTATATATTGCATATAACAAGCAAAAGTGTGTTTCACGTGCTATCCCGGTTCTATGTACAATCATATTTTTCTTAAACAAGCTTTTTTCTTACTGATAAAAAAGGAATCTGTATCAGAAATATCCAAGCACACTCTTTGATTGTCCAAATCCGGTAAAAGTGATGTTAGGAATTATTAGATTCAGTAGAGTAGTGGTTTGCATATTACTGTGTGGCAGCATGACATATAACAAGACTCAAGACTCAAGAATATTTATTCAACCCATAAACATATATTTATAAACAATTTATGTTTGTTTGTTTTTTAACATTGGTCCAGGAGACCAAACATTAAGACCATAAAGTGGTCGCTTTATATGCCGGCCACCTGAGAGTTGCTATGTATTATATATTAATTCATATACAAGTATGATGATTTCATACAATAAGCAAATAGAAGAATGAGATCAGATCATTGACAAGAAACAATTCTTGTGGATAATAAACACTATAATATGTACATAATATGTTTGAGCTTCAGTCTATGGTGGTTTCAAGTATACGTTTGATTGAAGTACATTGGTGAATAGTTTCATTAAAAAAAACAAAAAAACTATCCATTTCTCTCACATATATAACAATCTATTACTGAGCAAGATTCTATATACCTATTTATGAACATTTTTTTAACATATGTGGAGAAACCTGGTAAACTATGTGTATACACCTTGTCTATAATTACACTTTCAGTATCATTAACAAGTAAAGGTACACTGCTTCGAATACATTTTTTGGCAAACTCATGATTGACTCTATTTATATGTAGGTTGTTCTACGGCCTAGTATTATGATCATATAATGTTTGATTTGGATTAATTTGAAGAGATAAAAAATAAGTGGGTATTCTGTTATTTACAAGTTTATGATAAAATTTAAGTTGGTTTAATTTAAAGGCATCTTTAAATTTAAGTAATCCTAACTTTTTTAGAATGGGTTCAGTACGAGCATTATATTTACTTATTGAAACTATGTATACTTTGATTTTGGAACATTTAGTGATAATCATGGTCTTTGTCAATTTTACATGTTTTAAGCGTGGTGTTCAATGTGGTGTCATCAGCATAAATAATCATTTGAAATATTTTGCTGACACATTCAATGTCATTGACATAGATTATAAAGAGCAAAGGTCCTAGGACTGATCCCTGTGGGACACCAGTGGTTATGTTTAATGTTTCAGCTTTTGTGCCATTAAATTCGACATACTGTTTATGGTCTGACAAATAGTTTTTGAACAGATCAAGTGAGACACCCTGGATTCCATAGTATCAAAGTTTCTTGATCATTATTTTGTGATCCAGGATGTCGAATGCTTTTGAGAGGTCAAGAAAAACAGTTGTAGGAACATCTCCCTTGTCCATTTCTTGTATAACATGATCTACTAACTCTAAGGCAGCTAATTCAGTTGAATGCTCTGAACGAAAACCATATTGGCTGGAGTACAATAGCTTTTGCTCTTGAAAAAATGTGTACAACTGGTCAAAGATTACTTTCTCAAAAACTTTTGACGGTGCAGGTAAGAGAGAGATGGGACGGTAGTTGTCAAAGATGCTGTCATCATCTTTTTTAAAAAGTGGTATCACTTTAGCTGTTTTTGGTTTATCTGGAAAAATACCAGTGTTTAGCATTTGGTTTATAATAACTGTAAGAGGATTACTTATTTTAGCGTTAATTATTTTGATCAATTTCATGGAAAGCCCATCCCACCCAATTCTTCTTTTAGGTTTTAGTTTGTCAATTATTTTGTTTACTGCACCTACTAGTCTAAATTGAAATTTTGTCTTACATTTGCGTTTTAAGTAATCTTTAAAGCTGTTGTTTGAAAGTTTAGGGCATATATTTGTGAAAAAATGGTTAAATTTATTCGCAATTTCTAATTTATCGCTTATTTTCAATGTTATTTTTGGTCATCACATTTGAAGTATTCAGGAAATTTTCTTTTATTTTTATTTAAAACATCATTTATGGTGGACAGGTCATCTTTATAACAAAGGTCCTGCAAAATCTATTCATGAAACAAAATAGAAAATGTGTGGAAGACATTTCTCATGTCATGAAATGTATATTTTAAACCCTTGCTGAATGCAGAGATTCACCGGTGAAACCTAGAATTCCTTGTTTCAGCAGGAAAATCCTAGGATTCACAGCATCCCAGGTTTCAGCACAATTGGGTCCCCTTAATCAGACTGTAGGGCTATGCAAACTGAACTCCCCACACCTCACTCACACCACAGGTCATGGAAGGATAATTGTTTTTCTTTATCTTCCAGACTCGCTCTCTGTCTCCCTGTGACTCACACTCAGTCACAGCTCAAATGCGTGTTTACGCCCAGGAAACATTACCTATTATCAATCTGCACAATTTAGGGCAGTAGCTGTAGGAGTATAGTAAACTCAGGCCAAACAATGTCATACTTCAATGAATTAAAAACTCTTGAACTTAAACTGATGTATATTTCATAGTGCTGGTCAGAATTGATTTGCTTGTGTGTGGAGAGGGTTTTTGATTTATATATATATTTTGATTTGATATGTTGGCCGCTCCACTTTTGTCTCGTGGGCACTCAGAGCTTACGCAGCATGGCTATCCAGCTAGAGAGGAGACCCAATACGCACTATCCCCAATCTGTGAATAGCACTCGTGCTGACCGCCCGGTGCAGGCCCCTACACTGATGAAAAGCTACCCTATCTAATTATCACCTTCTGCACTGACAACTTTCACCTCAACACTCACTCCTTCCCTTGGGGCCTACAATCCCCAGCGCGCTAAAGGGCGTCCAATATCCCTATACAGCCTGAGGCGTCCAATATCCTCGTAAGCCCTACCAATCACAACTAGAGGCTAAAAATGTCCTCCACGTGAGTACCTAGTGATCTTCAGCACCTTCATATCTACCAGCTGCCTCCTTACCAACTTTTCTAATCCCACCGAGACTACATCCTAAGTTACCGACATCCCCCACTAAACTATGACTAACATTTTTCTCACCATCCTGATCCAGACCTGCAAACCCTGCAAATCACAAAACAGGGTGTGGCCCGTCAAAATGGTGAACCAAAGACAAGTTTTACATACCATCAATATCACTCTGGTTAAAATATTTCGCCTGAAATTAAATAAACAAAATCTTAATTCTATTTTGTACCATTAAAAATCGGAACATAAACATTTTATTCCAAACGTGCACTTATATCGTAAATTTCCTCGATAAACTTACCATTTTGGTTTGAGGCGAGGTGAACAAACCGGAACTTGTGTGCGGAGCTATCTACGAATATTTTCTTATTTTTAATAAAACATAAATTCAATATCTGAATAGAGTTATCAAATTTTGATGCTATATTATTAATAAATATTTTATTTTCTCTATAGTCATAATTTTTATTTCAGAAACAAATGTCTTTTTTGTGGTTGAAATTTTCTCTGCAGTCCTGTTCCAATGTCAAAGGTAAACATGTTGAGGTGTTGCAAACTTTCAGGGTTGGAAATGCTTTGATCTTCACATTTTAAACAGTTTGGTGAGTAATATATAATTGATGAGATGTTTTATATGTGCAGTAATCATAGCGACCGATGACATTAAATACTCATCATTGTCAAGTGATTTTTGAGCGAAACAAAAAGACTTTAAGTTGGAGGCTGAGGTTTGGTCTGAGTTAAAACTTAGGTACGCGTACGAGTAATACAAGGACATTTCAAAATTTTGGAATACATAAAGAAGGGTACACATGCACTGAAAATGAAATGTTAGTTCATAAAATAATTCTTTATTCAAAATATATCCAATCTTACCAAAAACATTGAGAAACAGTAGAGCCTTGGCTTCACTTCAGGGATCCAGGCCATGGGCATTTACTGATTTTGCCTGAAGTTTAGGTTAATGTCTCTGTCTCTGTCTCTGAATACCAGGATTAACCCTAATGGATGGGAAGGACGTCAACATCCACCACTGGCAATGGACAGAAGGGATGTTAACACCCCCACTGTTCTGGTTTAATGACGCCATTTTGCATCGTTCTCTTGGGCTCGAACTTGCTACAATGTAATCATGAAAATGATGAACTTTTGACCCCAGTACTTCGTTGAAAATATTGAACAAATTTTATTCATTTAGACCTAGTGTCCATAGGATTTGCACAATAATTAGGAAATTGTCTTAAATACATAAAACAAATTTATAGAACATTGAATGTTTTGGCATAGGAAAGTTGATTTGAAGGGTATAAATAAATTGTTTTGAAAATTGCACCCATTGACTCCGATTTCATCACAATGAATACCAGCTTGTTACAAAAATATACAATTTGGCCCTGATCTGGCCGATTTACATCATTGACAACTAAAAATTGAGCGAGTGAACTCTTCTCTTCAAATATGTAAGTCAGATGATCGATATATGAATATTCCTCTTTTGGCATAAAAAAGAGGTCAGTGTGCAAAGGCTATGATCGTTTGTGCAAATACATGACTCTGACTTGTAAATCTTGTAAGAATTTGACATCCGTACATTGCTTTATAAGATGAAGTAATGACTAGTTTTACTGGTGGATATACCCCACTATAACACACATAACTGTTCATGTTATGTCAGGTTATTTAATATTGACAAAGACCAAAATGCATGAAATGGGCAGTCGTTTGCCCTCGTATTCAGATACAGTAGTCCTGAAAAAATGAGCTAGTCCTGCCAACTGGGCAAGCAACATTTTTCTCTTTATGTCAAGGCCTGATAATGTGGTCACAGAATGACCATGGATGACTTCTCCTGGGGATGGAATTCATCTTGCCAATTTTGGGTCAAGTTCAATCTGGAATGAAATTCAGAAATACTCCATTTACCCCAGTCTTAGTGGCCAATAGATACCATAACCATCTCTTGTGTTTCATTCTGCTTTGCTCAAGAGTGACCCACAAAGGGTAAAGCAATGGTGTCTAAAGGGTAAAGCAATGATCTCTAAGTGGCCAAGGAATTATAAGCTAATTTCTGTCTCAATCCTATTTTAAGGGAAAGAGACAGGTACAGGCCACTTCACTTGACCAACCACAACTGACAAAATCAATTTTTTTATAGGTCAGTCATTTAACATGGTTCATGCCCTCAACTAAACAAGTTTAATCATCAGCACTCAAACAGGTACACTAAACCTCATCCTTATACTGAATCAAACAAGGTTGAATTCAAAATTTTTGTACATGCAACATCTCAACCATTAGAAAAGTGAATAAAAAGTAAATCATATCTGTTATATATCAAAACAATGTTTAAAAACTTCTTCTCCAAACTACCAGTAATATATGTGTCAAATTCTATACAGAGGTAGATATGGAGGTGAAGATTGAGATTTCTTCAAATCTAAGTGATGTCACCATAGACCTTAGTGCAGTGAACTCAAGGTCACACATTTTGTATGGAACATATCTCAGCAACCACATATCAAAGGAAATTAAAACTTAGTACACAAACTTAGTGCATGCAAAATCTCACAACCATTGAAAGTGAATAAACATATGTCAATGGACTTAGAGCTTTGCTTATCAGTGGTTTTTTTGTGACACGGATGGTTCCTTTTTTGACAAGCATTGCCGATAGCAATGCTTGTCAAAAAAAGGAACTATCTGTGTTATTCTATGATCGGTACGATCGTGGGAAATGGGTAGTCGTTTCCTGTGGGTTGTAATTCGGTTTTTTCTGTGGTCATAATTGTTAAAGCAACTGACGCCACTGTGGAGTGTTCGTCGTGAGCTTGTGAAAGATTCCAATTCGCGCATGCGTCCGGCGAATGAATACATATCTAAAAGAAGTGAACAAAAGAAAAGAAGTGCGTCATGTAAACAAAGCAGAATGTCCAAAACTATGTCATCGTGTTCGCCCATCGTTTCATAAAATTATCTCTTTAAATTGCTTGAAATTGCTTCCCTGTCAGTTTTATTTTGCCCCTCATCCATCAACCTTAATGCAGTGACCTTAATGCAGTGACCTAAAGGTCACAAATTTTGTGAGTGAAATATTGCATTGGTAACAATATAATGATTTACAAGATATCAATTAATATCTCATCAAAACTGAATTGGGACCTTGCATGGAAAACCATAACCAGTTTGCTAGTTCCATTTTATCTCAGTTCATGTATTTTCATTCAAGACAGCAGAGCTATCAACCCATGGGATTATGTTTCAATGTCTTATAAGATTAATTTTATTCTTGATTGAGACTTACCAAAAAAAAATCCCCTGAGAAAGATATAAACAAGTGCACTTAACAGACTGCAGCACACATAATAAAAGTTAGGTCATAAGGTCAGATACCAGATAGATAATATAGCAGTTGTAGTGCAATATATATAGTATTAAGGATTCTGGCTGTATTCATGTCTATTATTACAACAGACTCAACTGAAGTTGATGCAGTGATATGAATAACATGAATTGCACCTATCTTGATCACTGTTTGAGCAATGATGTCAGGAACTGAGATTATTGAATGCCTTCAACTTAAAGGCTGCAAGGACAACTGGAATGGGACATATATATGAGATTTAATACCTGTATTGCAACATTAAAATTGAAATAAGATTTCATAAGGAGAAAAATGAAAAATATATTAAAAAGAATGGAGAACAGCCAATGAAGAAAACAACCAATGATGAGGCAGAACAATTCTTTCTGAATCATTTTTTTTATCTCTATCACTTTGAACAATGCCAAAATATGGAGCAAATCATATTTCAAGGTGATTAATAATCAAAGGATACTTTGTAAGTTTTGTTTTTCATTTCGACACTATTTGCAAGTGTAACCACTCAACTGTGACCATATATAATTTGGTATCAGCTTTGGGTTGTCCAAACTAGGTCATCCATTGCAATAGAGAAAAATGGGTCAGGTCATTTGTAAACAACAAATTGGTATAGTTTGTTCAGTTCACACAAACTTTGCCAGGGAAAGCCTGGATGCCTTGATGATAATGTGCAGACAAGTGGTAATTTATTATTCATAACTCTTGTTTTTATTGATAAGTATTCAGTCACTTTCCTGTGAAATGAAAATAAGCATGTGAGGTGAATTTGATATTCATTATCTGAGTCTGACTGATGTCCTCAAACTGCCCTGTCAGTTCAGGGTTTATGCACAAACCAGATATTCAAATTCAGTGAGATTGCAGTTTTGCTTTTCTTTTACAGAGAATACACACAGAAAGAAGAGAAATAATATTTACTAAGCCAATTCAGCATTATTCAACAAATCTGTCACCAGGCCTCATGTAGAATTGAATTTGCAAGGGGGTATACATACATTATACATTTAAAGATTAATTATTTATATTTATGTATATGTGTATATATACATCATTGATAAAAATATGTTTTGATTTTGCTGTACTGACTTGTTTATTCATATTTGCTAAAATATGGATAAAGTTATGATATTCAATTAGAGATTGCCATTGATTTCAAGATAACAGGAGGATTGTGATTGCATTTATAGTGTAAAGCTAGCATGAATCAACTGGAATATTATTGTGTCAAAATATCAGGACTTGAGTGCCAGGTGCTTTTGGATCAAGTCTTTCAGAAGCATATTGTTGATGTATGAACAAAGATTTTTAAAGTCTATGTATGTGTGAAGTGGGTGATAGATGGTTGATACTAAATAATTAGGGCTGCAATAAAGGTAGGGCTTTTAATGTTTTATTCTGGTTATATTTAGTGCAGCAGCTTCAACATAAATTGGGTTGAAACTCGACATAAAAAGGAATGTTTTTCATGATTTTGCAAACCAAAATCTACATTTCAGCATATTGTGAATTATAGCTTTTCATCAAAAATAATTTGTTTGATTATTGAAACATTGGCCATTTTTGAAACAGGATGGAGTAGTTTGGTTCAGTTGTGACAGCAGGCTGGATTGATTGGGATACCGGTACATATCTTAGTCAAGTAAGGCTAAAGAAAGTCACTTATATATTCGCTTATACAGTCAAGCCCCGCCAGTCCGTCATGGTCTGTCACACATAATTCTGCCGGTTTCACGAGTCTGACGGTTTGATGAAACGGACATCAAATGAATACAAATAAAGAAAGATTAGAATGGTTGCAGCCAAATCACTGTCGGTAATTGATGTGCCGGATTATCGGGGGACGGTCCGACGAGGTCTGACTGTATATATATAAGTCACTTTATATATATATATATATATATATATATATATATATATATATATATATATATATATAATATATATATATATATATATATATATATATATATATTTATATATATATATATATATATATATATATATATATATATATATATATATATATATATATATATATATATATATATATATATATATATATATATATATATATATATATATATATATATATATATATATATATATATATATATATATATATATATATATGGTCACACACACACACTCACACACTCACACACACACACACATATAGAGCTTGTCATCATCAGCTTATTTATAATTTCAGGTTGTGGCAGAATGGGTGTGAAAATTCGTGAAAACCCAGTGGAGTTGCTACAGAAAACCAATGAGATTAAGTTAGTAGCCCCCATAGCCCCAAGAGGGATGAAGATGGAGAGCGAGACTGATGTACCAGACCCTAATAAGATGGAAGAACTTAATAAAAAGGTAAAATAAAAAAGAATATAAGCAAACCATTAGTTGATTAGGGTGGCAACCATCATCAGATGATTAGAGGCAACCATCATCAAGGTGATTAGAGTGGCAATCATCAGGTGATTAGAGGCAACCATCATTGGGTGATTAGAGGCAACCATCATCAAGGTGATTAGAGTGGCAATCATCAGGTGATTAGAGGCAACCATCATTGGGTGATTAGAGGCAACCATCATCAGGTAATTAGAGGCAACCATCATCAGGTGATTAGAGGCAACCATTATCACGTGATTAGAGGCAACCATCATCAGTTGATTAGAGGCAATTATCAGGTGATTAAAGGCAACCATCATCAGGTGATGAGAGGCAACCATCATCAGGTGATGAAAGGCAACCATCATCAGGTGATGAGAGGCAACCATCATCAGGTGATTAGAGGCAACCATCATCAGGTGATGAGAGGCAACCATCATCAGGTGATTAAAGGCAACCATCATCAGGTGATTAGAGGCAACCATCATCAGGTGATAAGAGGCAACCATCATCAGCTCTGGACTGTAATGTTGAGGGAAATGATAATGCTTGCTGACCAATCACAGGAGAGGAAACAATGATAAGATTGAAGATTGATCTTTTCAACCAATCAGAAACTGACTAATAAACACTTCCAAGAATTGTCCCAAGAAACAATGGTGGGAGATGTTCATCTGTCTGTATTTCAACCTAGACAAAGCCATAACTGCCCCAAATAACCCTTATGTCAATAAACATTTTTTTCTCAATTGTTTAATTATTTGTCTCTGTCAATTATTCTGAGAAAGCCATCTATGCTTTGTTGAAATGTAGACATGTAGTTGATCACTGCTTCCCACCATTGTAACTATCAGCAATCTGCTAGCTGCTCTCTGATTGGACAACATGATCTCCATTGTCTCCCACCATTGTCTTGACTGCAGTGATTGTTCCATAAACCAGATGTGCGGACATCATAGGATTATTATTAAGATATGTTTGAATTAGAATTTGATTCTTGTTGATCTAGTTATATATGAACATAAAACAATCTCAGCAATGATTCTTGATTGCAAAACATTGATCTAGATTATGGTTATGATAGCAAAGATAACATGTTTTGTAGGTTCCTCGGCATAACAAGATAGTCACATCCCTGGCTGCAGGAGCACTGGCAGGAGCAGCTGCAAAGACAACCATCGCACCTCTAGACAGAACCAAAATCAACTTCCAGAGTAAGATTTGAGTCATATTATGTCAATTAATTTGGAAAAGGTGTACCAAAAATGATCAAAATCAGAAGATTTTGAATGACCAAAGGACATTGTATTTTGTTTGCCTGGTTACCATTGCAACATAGTTGATATTAATTGTTTTAAGAATCAGACATTAAAGAGTCAGCTATTTTGAACAAGGTACACAACATGTCTGGTACTTTCACATTAATTTCATGGTGATCATGGAGGTCAAATACTTCAAATTAAAAAAGGCAATTTTTCTGTTTACTGGCCTAGTACTTACCGGTACTCTCTGTATCAGCATTCAAATTGAGTTCATTATCATTCATTCAGTTATGAGAGTCTTCCACGCCATAACATCAGTCAATTTCTGTATACACCATTTTAAGCCATGCCCAGTCTCATTACACAGACCAATAAGAGTCACTTCATGCAGCATGATGTCATTTTGGAGGTCACTTCATGTACCATGACTCAATTTTTATCAAACCACGTCCTGTCTTGTGAGGACACATAAGTTTGAGCATCTGGCTGGAGCATCTGGGGCCCTTCAGTTGCTTTGTACTTATTTAATTAGTTTTCAATTCCCAATATCTGGACTGCCCTCATATATACCTGATTTTTAGAATATTTTGTGTTAAGAATAAAAAAAGAATTGCTGCTTGAAACTTAGCAGGCAAATAGTATTAAAAGCATTTACAAAGCAATTTGCAAGCATTTCAAGAAATATTCACAAATGTTACAAAAAATCAATGAAAGCATAGCTAATAATAATGAAAAAACATGGTAAGTTATAGAAAAATTGTGCTCAAATATGTATTCTTTTTAATTTGAGTGTACCTCTTTTCAGTTTCAAGTGAAAAGCAATACTCATTTAGAGGAGCAATACGTTTTCTGGTTCGCAGTGTAAAAAATGAGGGTTTTTTGCACTTGTGGCGTGGAAACTCTGCAACAATGGCACGCATAGTGCCTTATGCAGCCATTCAATATGCAGCACATGAACAGTGGAAACATCAACTCAACCCTCATAATCACAAGTAAGTCAGATACATTACACATGTTTTTTTAAAACATGATATGTTCAGTGTGTAGAAAGACACTTTAAATTGATATTGTGTTAATCTGACATGTAATTAATATGTCATACATATTAAAAAAAATAATAGGTCCGTGTTTGAATGGACTAGAGTTATTTGTTTTGGCACCAAGTTCTTCTGCCTATGCATTAGTGTCAAAAGCTAATGTCAATGCCAATCAACAATAATTTTGGCCCAAATGTTAAATGTACAAAAAAAATCATATTAAGTTATCAAAAGGTGTGTTCATTCTTGATGTTCTTGATTTTGTGCAGGAAATTTTGTGTAAGAAATTTTAAGCTCGTACAGCCTGAGCGACAAATAAATTGAGGATTTGTACTCTGCTTGTGTGCATGTGTTTATCAACAAATTAAACACATGCTGGCTGGAGTTGTACATTTCTTCTTAACAGAGATTTGGACATACTTTTTTTCAACATGTGTGCCAAAAACTGTGAGATTTCACACTATGTTACTGCCACCATTTTGCCAAGCAATTGGCTGAAGCATCATGGGCCAGCCAATTGCCTTGTTACATTATATATACCCACAGATAACACAAATATATAGCAGATAAATTCCACAGGTGAGGAAAAATGCTTTAGAGTTGATATTTTGCTGATTGCAGGGATCTGACTCCCATTCGGCGTTACCTAGCAGGTTCCTTGGCAGGAGTGACTGCCGCTTCATCAACCTATCCCCTTGACTTAGCGAGAGCTCGCATGGCCGTCACTGTCAAAGGACAGTAAGTACTCATATCTTATATCAACATGCATTCTTTGTCCATTATAATGGCCGTACAGCATATTTCCTATTTTGTTTTTCAGGTAATGTTGACATAAATCTTCTAGTTTCTATCCTAAGGCCATACTGATAGCTGAGGGCTATTGTTGTCACATTTTAATTTTGTTATTGTTGTCATGTGTGTTTCTGTCTTATCTGAAAATGTATATCAGTCAAAGTAGACAAATCTTAATATTAATATGCTATGAATTAAGTGTCCCATAAAGTTTTTAAGATCCAATTATCAGATTGACTTTGAAGTTGGATTAGTGATCAAGACCACCATACAGTTTCTGTCCTCAACTATTTCAAATGGCCAGGGTATTGTAGTTACTTGTGCGTTTGTCTGTCTGTCAAGGTTATTGTGCCGAGGACTTCTAGGAATTTTATGATAGCTGACCTTCATTGCTTTATGATATCACCCATGATATCACCACCACAAGATGGTTAACATGTGTATATTTAGCGCATTCCATAATTTGGCCCAGTTAGTACTTTGCACAGATAAAGGCATTGTTCTCAATGATCTATATTTTTTGTGAACCATGAAATCTTTTGAGATCAATGAATTTAATTTAGTGAATCTAGCACAAATATTTTTGCCAAGAATGCATATGATATTTTGTAGTTAATTTTTTCAGCACGATATTACCTGATTTCCTCAAGAATATGATAAATGTCTCAGGAATGTGTTCATTTCAATTTAAATTCTTCTAACAACAGGTACAAAAGTTTACTCCAAGTGTTTGCCAAAATGTACCGTGAGGAGGGCCTGATGACAATGTATAGGGGCTACACTCCCACAATGCTTGGGGTCATACCATATGCAGGAACAAGCTTTTTTACATATGAAACGCTGAAAAAATCATACAGAGGTAATTATATAGTTTTGTTTGATGAGAAAAAAGAAAGACGAAATATAGTTCTCAAATTAAACAAGAACTGTTAAATGTGAGGAGAAATCATGTTTTTTTTGTGTATTCTTGAAGAGAAAAGTGATGGTGCAGTGCCAACTCCTCTGCAGAGATTATGCTTTGGTGCCATCGCAGGGCTGTTTGGCCAGACATCATCTTACCCATTAGACATTGTGCGTCGGAGAATGCAAACTGCAGGTAGGTTTCCTAGATTTACAATATATGCATCAGGAAGTATGCAAAGACCCAAGTGTTATGCATGGGACCAATGATGTGATAATGTTTAAGATGCTTGATGTAATTTTGGAATGTATAATATATATATATATATAGACATAGTTCTAGTTTTGTTCTAAATATGTGTTCTATACAAATTTTAAGTGATTATTTTTAGATCCTGTAATTGACAGGGATTTTAGACTCACATGCAGTGCAATGTGAGACTATGGAATGGCAAATCTGTCCAACTATAAAACTTTGGCATATTCTTTTCTCACTTTAAGTTTTAGGCTCTTCATATTTGGTATTGACATACATAATGAAGCGTCCTGCTCTGATGGACAATCAACAATGTAATGCTTAAGAAAATGTATCATTCATGAATAGACACTGAAAAAAACTACTTGAATATTTTTCAATATTTCAAGGGTGAGGCTTTTCACATTTAGAAAAGCAGATATATCATGGATGAATGAAAAAAATTGCACACACTTGTGAGTTTATGATTTGCCTTTTCATGTGAGTCCTGTCAGGCATGGCCTATTATATTTTTTCCATAAAAAATTATATTTGAAGAAAATATTCTGTTAGAAATACAACAAAACTCATTTAATCTATATATTTCAGCACTAACTGGAAATAATGACAAGTATCGCACTGTGCTGGGTACAATTCACATTGTCCTACAGAACGAGGGACTAAAAAAGGGACTCTACAAAGGTCTCAGTATGAATTGGATCAAAGGACCCATTGCTGTAGGAATTAGCTTCACCACATTTGACATTTTTGTGGAACAGTTGCGTAAATTTGAAGTGTTTCACGAGTAGTTCGACAGATGTTGTTGATCATTTCATATCATTGATCAGTGGTGCTTTATCCACAGGCATGAGAGAGGGAGAGTTCCTGAAACATTGTGTCTTGTTACCATAGCTACTTCTGTGTTTCATGTAGTTGTGGTTACCATGGCAACATGATTTTCTGGACAAGAAGTGCATATGTGGGTATTGAGTCCAAAGCCTGATTTCCCTTTAACTGATGTCATGAACAAGGATTACGGTAGCTCTGTCAGTCATGCTGCATTGTCATGGCAACCTTATATTGAACTGTGATACTATTTGCATAACAGTGCGGCAAAGCAGAGGTTACAAAAGAGAATCCTTCAGAATGTTGGTACATTGGACAGAAGAAGAGGGAGAGAATTGTCAGTCAAATGACACTCCTCATGAGGAATTTGTTTCAAAGGAGGATTACACCAAGGGTTTGTTGTCAATGCCAGAAAATAAATCAGGTTATATGTACTTACAACTGCCATATATATTGCTAGACCATCTGCAGCTGTGGGTAATAAACCTGTAGTAAGTTAATTTTAACTTTCTACTATCATTATTAAAATTAAATAATTATTTTTATCAATATTTTTCACTTGAGCAATGCATTGTCCCTATTATTTATTCTGAGAAAGTCATCTATGTGATGTTTAAATATAGACATGTGTTGATAGCTTCTCCCCACCATTGGTACTGTGGACACTTCTTTCAACCATTTGTTAGCCAGTTCCTGATTGGTCGAAAATAATCATCCTTCATCCCTACCATAGTTTTGGCTGCCACTTTTGATCAATAAACTGATGTGTGTACAACGTTTGTAGTAGCATTGTCAGGATATCTATTTTTCCTACTTATCATCATGGCTAAAGTGCAAAAACTTAATTTCCACCAGTTCATTTCCAAAGAATAGTGAGATATTTGTTATGGCAACTAAGTGCCAGCTACAAAGACATAAAATGGAATCTTCAGTCAGTTAGGTGTCAGCCAAAAATATGAAATATGATGTAATGGGAGAAGATGGGTCAAACTCACAACTCATCAGTGTTGGACAAATAATCGTTGATAAAATAGGTCTAGTCATAAAGACAGTTTAAAGTGACAATTCACAGTTTTTTCACTATGCAAAATATTTTTTGTTATGTTGCCCATTTGCTATGCTTCATCTCCTCATTTGGGTAGACTGATCAGGGTGCAGTTGTATTGCCACCTGGTGTTCTTTTTTGGTCAAAATATTGTTGATGAATACCAAAGACAAGACACAAAAAATAACAGTTGTATCATATTCAGCCTGACCTGAAATATGCATAGGTACAATTGAAATGTCTATAAAGAGTCAACCCTTGAAGTACTGAAGTGTGTGTCAGAACCTGATCTAACTAACTTAAATATGTGGTAGACTCACAGTGGAATATGATAGAAGAAAAGTAACTTGCATTTATGTTTATAACCTGTCCTGACAAGACCGGGTAACATGTAAGGTGCAGTTGATGTCATCTTATGAAGTCACAATTGATGAAAATGTAGATAAATGTGTGCAGTTTTGCTATGTTAAACATGGCTTATTTTTGCATGTAGAAATAGGCATTTCTTCATTTAAATGTAGAAATGTTAACATATTGCAATATATTGCAATATCAAGTTATTCTCAATGGGTTACAGTGATATTTGTGTAACCAAAAGTCAAATTATCCATTCTTTATATATGCCATTTATATTTTGGTTTATCATCTTTGAATGTCAGCTGAAGTCCGTTTCATACCAAGTGAGCATAATCTTTATCTTGAATATTTAACACAAGAATAAAACAAATGACTGAAAACATTCTATGAGTTACCAGTATATCTTCAGCTGACATACAAAGCACCAGTTATACACTCCTGGAATTAATTAAAATCTGGTGTTACTGATTCATAAAAGATTTTTTTAAGCATATTTTTCTAAAATAGAGGACAAAATATGAAATATGCTGCTGAAAATAGTTATAGATAACTATGAATAATTGTCTGGAAAGGACATTGATTTTCATTTGTAAATACATACAATGATTATTATGATTCAAATTTTGTTTCTTCCATTTATTAGAATACTTTGTGTTGAGCACACATGTAATTTATATCTGTTTTTGTTATTGATGGTGTTTTAGAACAAAATGGCATTGCTGACATGGAAAGAAAGAAAGTTTCACATTTTGATTCATATTGTTACATTAGTAAAAGGTTTGTGAATAGATTTTGACTTTGTACAAGCCTTCATGATTTGGCCATTTATTAATTTTTAGTGGAAGATGTTAGTAGTTGTGCACACATAAAGCAATGTATGTTAAATTGTAAATAAAAATAAAGGTAAAAATAAACTTACTTGACTTGTAATGTTGCTTGTTTGGATTCATATGTGTATATATTTTATCTCTTATTTTGATTCAGATAGTATTTAAGGGAATTGATGATTTTTTTAGATTTATTTTATAGAATAAAGTCTGTGTTTCATTTAAGTATATACCATAATTCTTTACCAAGATGACTTTTAATTTTTTTATATCACTGACCTCTCTGACTTACCAAAATGTGTCCTATAAAGGGACGATTAAAAAATGTTATATCACATTCTTACAGATGTGGCAGGTATTTAGTCTGTAGACTGATGTGCATTATGTTTTAAATAAGTTGATTTTACCAGAAAAGGAGATGGGAGAGCTTGGCTTGTTTTTTAATCTCTACAATTCCATCAATTCTCTATGCTCACACTCCAAAGGAGGGCCACTTGGTGAAGCTATGTGTGCGCTGAAAATAGAGAGTGACTCAAACACCACTGCAGGGCCACTAGGTGAAGCAATATGTACACTGAAAGTAGACAGTGACTCAAACTCCACTGGAGGGCCACAAGGTGAAGCTATGTGTGTGCTGAAAGTAGACAGTGACCCAACCTCCACTGGAGGGCCACTAGGTGAAGCTATGTGTGTGCTGAAAGTAGACAGTGACCCAAACACCACTGGAGGGCCACTAGGTGAAGCTATGTGTGTGCTGAAAGTAGACAGGGACCCAAACTCCACTGGAGGGCCACTAGGTGAAGCAATATGTGCACTGAAAGTAGACAGTGACCCAACCTCCACTGGAGGGCCACTAGGTGAAGCTATGTGTGTGCTGAAAGTAGACAGTGACCCAACCTCCACTGGAGGGCCACAAGGTGAAGCTATGTGTGTAGGCCTCGGGCCATGGCGCAGTTGGTTAGAGTGCCAGCTTATTAGCACCAGTTCCTCTGTGGTGATCCAAAGGTCTTGGGTTCGAACCCTGGCCATGCCAAGATTGAACTCATGATACAATTTCCCATAAGAGCTGAGGCCCGTGCCTAAAGGGTTAACGCGTTGTCCTTGTAAATCTGTGACCGGGTGGGTTGTCATGTCAAGGACCTGCGACATGACAATTCAGTGAGGCAGCACTATATCTGCTACAAGTAGGTCTCATCATGAAATAACTGAAATAATGTTGAAAGTGATGTAAAACCCCAAACAAACAAATAAACACATAGCCAGTGAGTACATTACATATTCCCTTCATATATCCCCCATAGACACAATACATATGTAACATTATAACATGGATCCAATTTCAAGATTTTATCATAGACTTTAAACTTCAAGTAAGTTGATCATGAGGCCAACCTTGAGCATCTATGAATATATCCAGTGCAATGCAATAATTCTAAGTGTTTCAGCACTATCATGTGTCTCACAGGTCTGATGATATGCTTTGACCTTTTCTCATGTCGAGATTGCTCACTCAACATTTAGCCTGGATCCACATTTAAAAATAAACATGGACTGTACCTATCCAAGGTGTTGTTACAATTCATCAACCCTTAAAACATACCTGAAAACAATGCTCATTCTTAAATACATTCAATCAGATTGGTATATTATATATTCTAAAACAATATTCAAGATCTTCAAAATGTGGAGTTGTCAATATTTGACCATATCAGTCACTGACAGGATGGAAATCAACAGGTCACATGTCACCCGTATGTGCATTTCTCTGTTGTCCAGTGAGATCAGCCAACAATGCATGTACTCAAATGTGCAAAGATCACCTCTTGGAAATGGTGTCAATGCCTCTAAAATAGTTCTCTAGTTTCACAGTTGTTTAAACACTTAACAATAAAGAATTAAAATTTCTATATTTGAAATAAGTTCAAATATTGCAATCATTATTTTAATTGTCAAATAAAAACCACAATTTGATTAAAGAAACATGTGTAGTAATAATGCTCAGATATGTCTTCAGTGATTTGCCCACTTTTTGACATGTGAAAGTGACCACACGCCCCACTAATCTGAGTACTAATCTCAGCAAGCAAGTGTTCCTAGCAGGACGTGAGCTCATATTTTTAATCTCTACTGCTGGTACCCTTACCTGAGACTTTCCTCTTTTTGTCAGGTATGTTGGCTTAAGGGAAAAACATGTAATGCGCCGGAAATATAACTCTGATAGCATGCAAAGCAAAAGGAATTTTAATAGTTTGTTTGGTGCCTTTTAGATTTGAAAGATTTTCCCGATTTTCACATTGATTTCAATGGAAATCCATAAAAATCATATTTTTGTAAAAGACAGAAAATTTTACAATGGCATTTGTACCAATAATGGCTTCAAAAGTGAGGTATACATCCCCCTAACATATCCACATGGGACACTTTTCAAATTGATGACCAATTTTTACGTACATATATAAAAAAAGCATGAACGTGATCAGAATGGAAGGGTGACAAGATTTTTAAAAAATAATAAAAGTTGCAGTGTGAGGTATTGACTGCAATAAAATTTGCCACTGACAAGAGTGTGTGATCTTGCTGTTGCGTTTTTACGTTGCCCTCTGGTGGACACTAGACCAGTCTCCACTTCAGTTTTATTTTGCAAGTTTATGCGAGAGCTTTGTTTTCAACATCGGCAATTTGACCTAATTAATGACCTAATTATTGAGGTCCCACTAGGTTTTATAGGAAGGGGCCTACATGGGGGAAATACAGATATTTTTAGCCAGCACGATTGTGAGAAACAATGTGAGACAGTGAGAAATAGCTGCATAAATAAGAGATAGCTGCATAAATAAGATAGCTGCGTAAATAAGAGATAGCTGCATAAATAAGAGATAGCTGCATAAGTAAGAGATAGCTGGCTTAGTAAGAGATAGCTGCATAAATAAGAGATAGCTGCATAAATAAGAGATAGCTGCATAACTAAGAGATAGCTGCATAAATAAGAGATAGCTGCATAAATAAGAGATAGCTGCATGAATAAGAGATAGCTGCATAAATAAGAGATAGCTGCATGAATAAGAGATAGCTGCATGAATAAGAGATAGCTACAACAGCAAGAGATAGCTGCATAAATAAGAGATAGCTGCATAAATAAGAGATAGCTGCATAAATAAGAGATAGCTGTATAAATAAGAGATAACTGCATGAATGAGAGATAGCTGTATAGATAAGAGATAGCTGTATCAATAAGAGATAGCTGCATAACTGAGAGATAGCTGCATTGAGACATGAAAAATAGCTGCACAAAGTGAGAGATAGTTACAACAAGTGAGAAATAGTTACAATAGTTGCAATATTGAGAGATCTCTGCAACAATGAGACAGTTACAACAGGGAGAGATAGCTGCATAAATGAGAGACAGCTACATAAGTGAGATGACTGCAAAGTGAGAGATATTTACAGCAGTGAGATATAGTTACAGCAGTGAGAGATAGCTGCACAAATGAGAAACAATTACATAAGTGAGACAGCTGCACATGTAAAAGAGCTGCATCAGTGAGATAGCTGAGACAGCTGAGACAGCTGCATAAGTGAGAGATAATTACAACAGCGAGAGACAGTTACAGCAGAGATAGATAGCTGCACAAGTGAGAGACAGCTGCACAAGTGAGACACAGCTGCATAAGTGAGAGATAGCTGCATATCTGAGAGACAGCTGCATCAGTGAGAGATAGTTGTACAAGGGAGAGACAGCTGCATACGTGATAGATAGTTACAAAAGTGAGACAGTTATAACACAGTGATACAGTTATAACACAGTTATAATGTTTCTGTTTCTAGAAACAGTGGATTTCAAGTCTATTTTGTCGATGGCTTTGGGTATAGTTTATGTACAGCATGAGCTATTCGAAACCAAATTATAACAATATGTTGATATCAGCCACTAGTATTACTCTATGTAAACTAAGGGCATGAAAACTCTTGCACCACATTTACTATTATTGTTGATAACAGTGTATTACAGTACCTTTTGTGACATTTGTCACAAGGTATCTAGTTTTGTAGTGGCAAAACCAATAACATAGGAATGAAAGACAAATTTAAATCTAATATCTAATGTAACATTTAATCAGTGTACATTTAGTTTCAAAGTAATACATTGCTGGATCATTATAATGAAGAAATTGTTTCATCATACCACATAAATAAGTATATGCACTCTTTTTCTTTCCATTTACTCTTGATACATTTCAAAACATCCTGTAAAGTTTTCACATAATTATTTTGCATACACTCACTTTAAAATTAAAAGAATAATTTGTTAAGAAAAGTTAAGGAATTGTTTGAACTCATCAAAGTCTAAATGTCCATCTTTATTTGAATCGTATCCAGTCATTAATGTCTCTATCTGCTTGTCTGTGTACCCTTGCTTCGTCAGCATCTCCCGGAACTCCTCAAAGCTTATCTTCCCATCCTGGTTGGAATCATAACGATTGAATTCCGTCAGTAATCGCTGTCGTCTAAAAACAGAAAGCATTCAATCATATGTAGATTGATGAGATCTAAACATTGGACACTGGAGGCAGTAGTGTGGAATAATGCTTAGTCATTCAAAAAACGGTTTACCTCTAATACATTGACATTTAATTTTACATTTTTACCTTTTTCAAGCAATGTAATAATTCTAAATCCTGTTCTCCAATATTTTAACCTGTCCTTTACGTATGTAACAGAGAAATGATTGGAATACAAAAAGTCTATAGCCTACTCTTCTTCCAGCATGGAATAGAACTCCAGAAACTCTTCATAGTTGATGTTTCCATCTTTATTCTTGTCATATGTATCTATGGCCTTTTTACACTTGTCATCAGAGAAACCGAGAAGTCCCTTCAGAATCTGCTCGGCTTGCTTGTTGCTCACAAACCCTTTGCCATCAAGGTCAAAATGGCGGAAGGCCTGACGGATTTTTTCTTTCCTGTCATTCATGAAAAAAGGTCAAATATCACATGTCTTTAGAATTCATTATTATCAATAGTGATGAAATTAGCCAAATAAGCATTTAGAAATCATGATCAGTTGAATTTATACTTGAAACTGCAACATTCCCTTAGATTTCACCAAGAATATTTGTCCTTATTGTTTCTCATTTAATTTCTTGTGGGTCACTTCATGTTAGAGATTTACATGGCACACTTACTTTTCTTCCACAGCAATATAGAATTCAGCAAATTCCATATATGAGACCTGGCCGTCCCTGTTCATATCAAACTTGTCAACCATGGCGGTGGACCTTTCCTGTGTGAAGCCCAGCTCTTCATGGAGAACCTTGTGTGCCTCTTCACTGCTAATCAAACCATCCCTGTTCTCATCATAACGACCAAACTTATCATATATCTCCAGTTTCCTATAATCAAGTACATTGATTATTTATAGAAGTAAAATTACTGCATCCTTAATTGGTTCATCAATTAATTGTATAATTACTGATAGAATTCATAATTTATGGCGCGTTAGCATGACTAATGAAAGGAAAGTAGATTTGAAAGCAAAACATACCAATGTTAAAATTTTTTTTGTACCTTTTTCCATTTTGGAATAATAGATACCTACTTATCTTGCACCTTTTTGTAGAAAGTGACAAAGTGTTCATAGTCCAGTTTGATGAACTGGTTGAGCAAACTGAGGGCAGTTTGTGGAGTGACCTTGAGCTCGACCTGCAGGGCCCACTGTGCTTCCTGCAGACTGATAACACCGTTCTGATCTAGGTCATAGCGCTGGAATTTCTCTCTCAGATCAGCGAGCCTGAAATATAGTTGTATTATTTCAGATCTATTTATTCATTGTGATTTAGGAGATGTTCAAGATTACAAGTTTTATTTTTACAGACTTGATGCTAATTGGTCCTTGGTCCATATGGTCTTGGTCCATATGGCGGGTTTCTCTTGAGGAAATAACATGTAAAGCGAAAACTTTGTCCATTATACAACACCTCCTTTGGATAATTATAAAAGAAAGAAGTGATATTTAATCAATTACGTTTCATGCAGAGATGCTATAAAATTGACGATATAGTTCTTCAATATGTAGTCTATACAATTTGACATTTGAAGGACCCTTATTATTATTATTATTATTATTATTATTATTATTATTATTATTATTATTATTATTATTATTATTATTATTATTATTATTATTATTATTATTATTATTATTATTATAAAATCTTACTTGTGTTCTTCTTCTGGTATCTGTTCATAGTTGCGAGGAATGATATCAAGAAATTTTTCAAATGATATAAAGGAACTTTCATCCAACTCATTGTTGATAAGAATTTCCTAAATAGAATTAAAAACACCAATGTACTATGTACAATCGTGAATGTATGATCATATGCATATAAAATATAATATGGCATAATGATGACAATAATTAATTGCACCAAGATATTTACAAATGCAAAATTGTGTCTCACATTTATCTGTTCCTGTGTGATCCTGTAGCCCAGTTTATTGATAATGCCTTCCAGGTCTGAGGCCTGGACTGTTCCATCTTTGTTGAAATCAAAGCCATCAAATGATCTTCTATACTTAATGATGTCTGTGTGCGCAAATGATGCCTTCCGTCGTGTGGCACAAGGAGGTATTGTCCCCTCGTCTGCCATCTGAAAATCAATATGTGTAATTTATAAAGAATGTTGCTTTTAGTTTGCTGTCTGGAAACCGTAGAAGCAGCTGTTTAGTGTATGTCGGGTCATCCAAGGTCTCACTGCCCAGGAACACTGTACAGTCCTGGTCTAAATAGGGCTTGGCGATATTGAGGATAATATTGAGCCCATGACATCCAAATTTATCTTATCGCTTATTGCTTGCCATAATTCGTCATATAAGTTATTAATAATAAATAAATTCAGAAATGAAAGATACAAAATTACACAATCCTACCGTTTGAGTATCACTGTAACTGAAACTGTTAATGTGCTGGATAATTGGGAAAATAGGGCTGTGTTTATATGGGTGAGGTCAGAGTGGATGAGGTCAGAGTGGATGAGTGAGTGAGGTCAGGGTCATGCATTTACCTCAACTATTGGATTATCATCCTCAGTGCTGAGATCCACATTTCTAGAATCATCCAAACTTGCCATTACTGTATCTACCCGTTTAACTGGCCACTTATTCCTGAGTTATTTCCAACCACTTGCCCTATATGACAGTTTTTGGCCGTGGTTTCAGCTATGCCTCCCAGTTGTGACACACTTAAATGTGATATAGATATATAGTGTATTGTTGTGTGAGGCTGTGGTGTGTTCATACAGACACACACCACCCTGAGGCAACTCAGGCTCGCTATATCTGCTACACGTGGATAGTATAGTCTCATTCGGGACACCTCTGCATATATATATATATATCCATCACACTCTCTCAGCATCCCAGCTACAGGTGGTCAAACTCATGTATAGGGATGGGATATATGTAGCATCATCATCGTGTCGACAAAGATTCGAAACTCCCATTACTCGTGATATGGCTTCAAAGCTTACATTATCAAGAAACATGTTGACTCTGCTACTAGAAGAATTTTTTTTAGTGCGTGTTTGTATGTGTGTTTGTATGTATTTATCCCAACACTGAGGTTTCAGAACAAGCGAGAACAAACGTTCTCAAAATTATTATCACAACAATTTTTTTTAAATGGTCAAAATATCAAAAGAGAAGAATCAGAAGCAGGCTAATGTTAAACATCATTCCGTATCTGAAATAAATTGGAATTTGTTTTGGGAAACTGAGAGAATCAACATTACCATTTTGTGACCATTTCATTAGGACCACAGGGGGAAATACTTTAAAGATCCACTTCCTGTCATTAATTTGTTTTGATTACCCCCTTCTACATTTTCCAGTTGTTATATATTTAATAAAATCAACTGCTTTATTTTATTTTGTAGCTATCAAAGCACTTTCACACAGAAGGAATAACATTACTTTGATAATGTGTTTAAGATATCAGTTGAGATATCAAAAGGTAAAATAAAAGATTTCACATAAGATATCAGTTTAGATATCAAAAGGGGAAATAAAAGATTTCACATAAGAAATTCACATTTTGGCAAACAAGTCTTCAAGTGAAAACTAACCTTGATGTTGTATCTGTCAACAAGATGCAACAATTAAGTTCTTGCTGTTAATAAATCTTGTCTGAATCAAGCAAGTAATATTTATAAGTGTGACCTTCCAAAGGCTCAGTGTCCCAGAATGCTTGGATGCCTGTTATAGCAGTTTCATACACTTCTCTCAAAAGTAGGTTACATTGTGATACAACACTCTATTTCACATTGTTGTTTTTTGTTTTTTTCATTTCTAAGTGACTTAGAACAACCTATCAGCTGGCCTATGGTCCTCATAGGTATATACTTCATCAAATATCCTTTGACATGCAATGCAAATTGTGAAGAATTCCGCGTATTATAGACCCCGTATTCTGGTATATCCACAATATACATTTACCTGTAAATGTGTTGAAGAATTGATTAGAACCCTAAATATAAACGAACTGTTTGTGTTTAAGCTGTGTAACGTAACTTAAATTGTTCAAATATACTCAGTGGCAGTTCGAAGTTTGTCTTGATTTCAATTCAACGCATATGGTTCTTTCTCCTGGTTTTGATCTCTTTTGAAAGGAAAATAATAAGGCTGATAGTGTAGCATACATTGGTTGGACATAACCATTGCATAATGTGGGGAAAGCGCTTCACATGGTAATTTTATGAATTTCCATATGGCACAAGCAATCGCCTTTTAAGTGACATTTTAAAAATCTCCATTACCACTTTTCAATTGGTAATATTTAGCATGCCCTGCGACCAATCACGAATATGCAACCCATCGCGACATATGATATGCTCCATGATATATCATGGTGGACCTCTTTATCAGATGAGACAACCCAGTCCATTTAGATCTGCTTGAAGAAGACAGATACCATCAGCTCATAATGCATGAGGATGTCACTGCTGGCATCTATTGGACTGTTTTAACTGCCTGTGTATCATTGTAATCATCTCCCAGAGGGAGCATCCCACTGCACAACATTAATGATAAGTGGTGAGTGTTCACAAGTAACACTGCTTTTTAAAGTAAAATCCTTTTTACAATACCAGATCTATTTTACAAGTTCAAATTTCAACACGAGATCAAGTCAAATATAAATCAAAACCTCACTTTCTATTATAATTAGGCCATCAACGACCCAATATCTTACTATCTCATAAGGCAGTAGTAACATTATGCAGTAGTCAACACTGCACAGGAACAAAGGGAAAACGAGGAGGCGATTAAAAATAATCATTTATAATTAGAACCATGTTACTTTATCAAATATACAGAAACATGTTATTCATCAAATGTCCATGCATAATACTCTTTCTGCTACAACATATTTCTTTACAATCAGAATCTTCTGGACTTGAACCGGGTGTATGTTTCTGATAATATTATATTTTTAATAAAATGGTGATTTCACAAAAAAATGTCAAACACTTACTTTCAATATTAAGTATAAGCAATGTATATATGTATGTTATATTGTCCTGGTATAATTTAGAGGCGTGGGTTATATCCAGGTTAGCTACACGTCCCAGACAGATTGTAACCTTATATTATCATATATAGTTATCCTTATGAGCTATGCATACAGACAGGAATATTGCATTGGCTTGGATAAGTCTTTCCAGCCACATACACCAGCAACGAGTACAATAACTTCACTGTATGCGTACACATACACCTATGTTGTAGTTTGATGTCTTCTGTGTGTCTGCCACTAAGGTCAGGGCTTTCCGCTTGAGTTGTCTTGTCCCCCACCCAACCCCGCTGTCAAAGGATCCACACACCGTCTGCCCCTCGGAGGCATTCTCAAGTCAATGAACACTTGTCAAACTCTGAACACCACACTCTCGACAGGCAAGATTAATTACCACACTCCCTTTCACCCCTAGATGCTTTAAAAGTTATGTTTCCTTATTTATCTTAATAAAAATTTATTTCAATAACAAAATAACAACATTAAAAGTAAAACATGAATATAGAGCTATATCAGATAAGTATTGTACAAATGTGTCTTCAAAATCAAATCTAACCATATATATTCATGTTGGATTTGGGTACAACAGACACGGGGATCAGAAATTTTGTGACGAAAAGTGTGACGCCTGGTGTCAGTAATGTGTGTGAACTTTGTTACTTATTCACTGTTCACAGTTCATTATTCATTTTTTTTGTGTCAGTTACAGTTTGCGAACAAGGAAATTTAAAGCCTCCATACAACTTAGACCCTCGGAGATCCTTAGAAAAAGCCCTCAGGAAAAAAAACATCATAAAAAACGCCCTCAGGAATCCCCCTCTCCCCCAACAACAAAATGCCCTCAGACTTTATTTTCAATTATTCATGAGTATTAATGTGTTTTTCTGTAGAGTATATCATGTAATTTCAAAAATCAATCATTTGTAAGGTGATATTCTAAATATTACTTCATAAAGGCTCATGTTTTCATTATTTTCCTCATATTTATTTAGACAATTGATTTCTATACATTGCTCCAACATTGTTAATTAAGAATAGATTTTGTTGAATAAAGATTCTAGCAATGAGCTCGAATTTAAAAGGGGCAGATGATAGGATATTGAAATGCAGTTAAATAGGATCTTCATTTTCAATGTCATTGCCTTTTCAAGGTCACCAGAAATATTTTCTAAAATAGCCTACATGGGTTCATATTTGGCTTTGTAACATTTGTAGATTTACTCCATGCAGTAAAAACGTTGTCATTTATGGCGATGATTTTATTTCCATTGGTTCTGCATCAGACACCATTGCTTTACCCTTTGCCATGGTATTGTGGGTTTCTCAAGCCAAATCAAGCACAAGCGATGGTATCTGATTCTGCATTACTTGTTAAATTGTGTAGTTCTGCATCATTCATGTGGTTATATATCACAGGTGAGTTGTGTGCATGATTCCTTTTACCTCTGCGGTCTCTTCCATTTGTGAAGTTCTGTGGTTCTATATAACATTTATAGTTGTACATCACTTGCATGGTTCTGCATTACTTGTTTGCATTGTTGTGCATCACTTGTGCGGTCCCCTTTTATGTATGTGGTTCTGTATCACTTGTGTGGCCCCCTTTATGGTCTCTCTTTGTGGAGACTGGTAACTCGACATGAGATTGATTTTTATCTTGACTCTTTAGGTTCTTTCTCATTCACTCCCCAGTGTAGGAATTATCTCGACCTCCACACTCTCTGGTCTAAAATCATGAAGTATGCTCCCCCACACAGCCTGCACAAACTTATGTTTGTTTGGTTTAGGATTTTACATCACTTTCAACATTACACTGCCCGAAAAATAAGATTTACAAAAATATACATGTATTGTTTTTCCATTGTAAAGACCAATGAAGATCTTTCAGCTAATAAACAATTTTGTAAATACCATTAACTTATTTACAATGCTTAAATATGTTGTATTTTACCAAATATATCAAATTGCACATATCAGTTCATAAACAATGTTGTAAAGATTGTTGAATGTCTTTACAATATTGTATTTATGTTGTTAATATCAGTGTACATTCATATCACCTTTAATCAATATTATGGTTAATTGTATTTTGGACATTTTGATCATATATTCGTATATGTAAATGAGAATAGGGATTTTTTTTATACATGTCACATAAAGAGCTTCACATGAAAGGACAAACAAATATGTAAAATTACTTGTATGATTAGTAGCTCTTGGAATTACATATATGCACATATGCATACAACATTGGAAAATGCGCATTTGAGGACTTTATTTGAGGACTTAAACAATTACTACATCAGGATATTATATATTGCATTGTAAGTGACAAGATATCTCTATTTGCATGTTCCTCAGGTTGTTCAGATACTGTTAGGACTTTTCAGAGTGAAAATATGTTCACTACAAGCCAAGATATTAGCAAATCTTGGATGGGAAGTGACAAGAAATGTATAAAACATTAAAATCACGCCTGCCATTTTTTACACCTTTATGGTACTATTCAAGATTCAGATCTCTTAGATATCTCTAAATCCATGTTCATGAGGTTATCTAGATATTTCCATGATGCTGAGGTTGTTTAGATACTGTTAGGACTTTTCAGAGTGAAAATATGTTCACTGCAAACTAAGATATAAGCAAATCTTGGATTGTAAGTGACAAGAGAGGGTATAAAATGTCAAAAAATTGTGTAAATCGTGCCTGCCGTTTTTATACTTTTATGGTACTATTCAACATTCAGATCTCTTAGATATCTCTATTTCCATGATCCTGAGGTTGTTTAGATACTGTTGGGGCTTTTATAAGTGAAAATATGTTCACTACAAGCCAAGATATTAGCAAATCTTGGATGGGAAGTGACAAGAAATGTATAAAACATTAAAATCCCGCCTGCCGTTTATTACACCTTTATGGTACTATTCAATATTTAGATCTCTTAGATATCTATATTTCCATGATCCTGAGGTTGTCTAGATACTGTTAGGACTTTTCAGAGTGAAAATATGTTCACTACAAGCCAAGATATTAGCAAATCTTGCATGGGAAGTGACAAGAATTAAAGGTATAAAACATTAAAATCGCGCCTGCTGTTTTTTACACCTTTATGGTACTATTCAACATTCAAATCTCTTAGATATCTCTATTTCCATGATCCTGAGGTTGTTTAGATACTGTTGGGGCTTTTCTAAGTGAAAATATGTTCACTACAAGCCAAGATATTAGCAAATCTTGGATGGGAAGTGACAAGAAATGTATAAAACATTAAAATCCCGCCTGCCGTTTATTACACCTTTATGGTACTATTCAATATTTAGATCTCTTAGATATCTATATTTCCATGATCCTGAGGTTGTCTAGATACTGTTAGGACTTTTCAGAGTGAAAATATGTTCACTACAAGCCAAGATATTAGCAAATCTTGCATGGGAAGTGACAAGAAATTTAAGGTATAAAACATTAAAATCGTGCCTGCCGTTTTTTACACCTTTATGGTACTATTCAACATTCAGATCTCTTCGATATCTATCTTTCCATGATCCTGAGGTTGTTTAGATACTGTTAGGACTTTTCAGAGTGAAAATATGTTCACTACAAGCCAAGATATTAGCAAATCTTGCATGGGAAGTGACAAGAAAGGTATAAAACATTAAAATCGCGCCTGCCGTTTGTTACACCTTTATGGTACTATTCAACATTCAAATCTCTTAGATAGCTCTATTTCCAGGATCCTGAGGTTGTTTAGATACTGTTTGGTCTTTTCAGAGTGAAAATATGTTCACTACAAGTCAAGATATTAGCAAATCTTGGATGGGAAGTGACAAGAAATGTAAAAAACATTAAAATCGCGCCAGCTGTTTTTTACACCTTTATGGTACTATTCAACATTCAAATCTCCTAGATATCTCTAAATCCATGTTTATGAGGTTGTCTAGATACTGTTTGGTCTTTTCAGAGTGAAAATATATTCACTACAAGCCAAGATATTAGCAAATCTTGGATGGGAAGTGACAAGAAATGTATAAAACATTAAAATCGCGCCTGCCGTTTTTTACACCTTTATGGTACTAATCAACATTCAAATCTCTTAGATATCTCTATTTCCATGATCCTGAGGTTGTTTAGATACTGTTAGGACTTTTCAGAGTGAAAATATGTTCACTACAAGCCAAGATATTAGCAAATCTTGGATGGGAAGTGACAAGAAATGTAAAAAACATTAAAATCGTGCCTGCCGTTTTTTACACCTTTATGGTACTATTCAACATTCAGATCTCTTAGATATCTCTATTTCCATGATCCTGAGGTTGTTTAGATACTGTTTAGTCTTTTCAGAGTGAAAATATGTTCACTACAAGCCAAGATATTAGAAAATCGTGGATTTGAAGTGACAAGAAAGATATAAAACATTAAAATCACGCCTGCCGTTTTTTACACCTTTATGGTACTATTTACCATACAGATCTCTTAGATATCTCTATATCCATGATCCTGAGGTTGTTTAGATACTGTTTGGTCTGTTCAGAGTGAATATATGTTCACTACAAGCCAAGATATTAGCAAATCTTGGATGGGAAGTGACAAGAAATGTATAAAACATTAAAATCCCGCCTGCCGTTTTTTACACCTTTATGGTACTATATAACATTCAGATCTCTTAGATATCTATATTTTCATGATCCTGAGGTTGTTTAGATACTGTTAGGACTTTTCAGAGTGAAAATATGTTCACTACAAGCCAATATATCAGCCAATGTTGGTTTGTAGGTTACATTGAGGAAGAGATCCATTTCTTGATAATTCTTGACAAATTCTGGTTGACATTTTTATTTGCTGAGTTATAAATAAGATACTGATAGAAATTCAGTTGGTGTTTGGTTTTACACTGCAGACAGCATGTGAGACATGAACACATTATCCTTGTCAATAGTTTTCCCTTTTTTCCCACTCTTGCAAATGTCCAGATGTTTGGGGTTAATCAGTCTGGGTCATCCGGTCATATAATTTATCTTCTTTCATCTGGGACAAGGGGCATTCATTCACCCCCTCATTACATCAATGGTGACCTATAAATCTTGTTTTACTTCCTGGAAAGTTACCATTTGGCAGAAAACACTCACACAGCAGATGAGCGGGCAGGACTAGGATACTTGTGTGCCTCACTAAACATTATTTCAACACACTTGTAACACATTGAATGTCCATTTCCATACAGGAGCAGTGACAGGCTGAAACCTCCACATGTCATTTAGATATCAAAGTTCATTTAACAGTATGAATTTAGGCGGTAGAAAAAAGAAATATTGTTTTGCAGGGCAGTTTCCTTCAGAAAACACTACCTCCAAGGATATACTTTTTTACTGTAACAATATAATTTGATTTTACTCTGTTTCAGGACTGCATATCTCCAGGCAAGGTCAATGAGCTTTTAAGAGTTTATGCACTGTTTTGACAAGGGAGATGATTGAAAAGATCAAACCAACAAGGTCAAATATGATATATAACATACATTGTCTTTTGTTTTGTTTCAGAGGTGCTAGTTTTCAGACAGGGTCAATGACAAGTCCACATACTGTTCTCACAAGGACCTTGATTTGAATGGTTACATATTATTCAATGACAACCATACATTACACAGCCTTTCCTTTTGTTTTGTTTCATATCTACTTATTTTGATGCAAGGTCATTGACAAGAAACATACTTTGATGTACAGTTTATTTTGTTTCAGGATTGCTGGTTTCAAATAACGGTCAATGACCTTCCAACAGTTTATGCAATGTTCGTACAAGGACTCAGATTAAAAGGTTCACATATATCAAGGATTGATATACATTGCATTTTGTCTTCTTCCAGGACTGCTTGTTTTGATGCAAGGTCAATGACCTTTTTCTGTTTTGTGCACTGTTCTATCAAGGGCCTTAATCGAGAGAGTCACAAATTATTCAATATCTTATAAACTGTCATTTTGTTTCACCTTTTTTATTTTATTTTTTTTACATGAAAGGTCAATGACCTATCACTATTCTTTGCACTAACAAAGACCTTGATTGACAAGGTCTTATAAAATTCAATGATACCAACTACTGAAAAAGGTTCTTGATTGACAAGATGACACACAATTCAATAATATGATGTGCCTTGTCCTGTTTCACTATTGATTATTCCCATGTTAGGGCATTGACCTTTTTATGTAAATAAACATTTGCTGTTTGTGCATTATTATAATAAGGGCCCTGGTTGAAAAGGTCACAACCTATACAAGGATAAATATCTTGATTTTAATTATGTTTCAGGGCTGCTTATTTTCAGGCAAGGTCATTGACCTTTTACATGTAATGATACAGCTCTAACAAATATAGTTTCAGGATATTTATGTTTTGTAGTAAGGCTCCTTGTTTCCTTTCAAGGACAATGAACCTGTATTTTAGAAAACTTTTGTGCAGAAATGGTCAATGACCTTTTGCCATTTTTGGAAATGTCTTTCAAATGTGTATGTTATTCTTATTTCTATAAATTATTTTCATTTCAGACAGATTGTTTCAGCAATTTTATTTCAATGACCTTTTTAATTGTTATTTTCCTAACAATGGCCATCAGTGCAAAAATCCAAATGCCCTTTATTATCAATTATCCAAATGCCCTGAGGTATAACCTTCAAATAAAGATCTCTCTTGTAAATATGCTGTCTTTATATATAAGCATCTTAGCTAAATATTGTAAATGTCAAAATAATACATTTAAGCATATTTTGTGTCCAAGTAAAGATCATATTTGACAAGCTTTTCACATGCATCTTGTTCATCTTTACATGCATATAGTATCTTGTATTTGTCTTGTTTATTTGAAATTTAACATCTTTTCTGATTTTGTAAAGGCTTGCAAATTCCGGTCTTTACTGTCTTTGATGCATACATTAAAGGTCTTGTAAATTGCCAATTTACAGTTTGTAAATATGTCTGAAAGGTCATGTTAATTTCAAATTTACTTCAACAATATATACATATTGGCCTCTTGTAAATCTAATTTTTCACGCAGTGTTATTTCAGTCATTTCGTGATGAGACCTGCTTGTAGCAGATATAGTGCTGCCTCACTGAATTGTCATGTCACAGGTCCTTGACATGACAACCCACCCGGTCACAGATTTACAAGGACAACGGGTTAATCCTTTTGGCACGGGCCTCAGCTCTTATGGGAAATTGAATCATGAGTTAAATCTCGGCATGGCCGGGGTTCGAACCAACAACCTTTGGATCACCACAGAGGAACTGGTGCTAATAAGCTGGCACTCTAACCAACTGCGCCACAGCCGTGCCTCACAAACTTATGATGTAGGGAGCTCACTCGCTTGATTGTCACCATAACAATCATCAGGATACTGTAAGTCTATGATATTAGCTTTGAAATAATACACCTCCATTTTTTAAAACAATTTAAGTTATACTTTTTGTGGAACATTCTTCCTACTGACACAGAGAATAGAAATCTTGTGATCATCTGACCTAGAGAGGGCCACTCTGACACTTCATATCATCCACTCACTCTCCATGCCATGGTGTCCATGCAGTGGACTAAAGCTCTCTTGAACCTTTCATTATCATGCACCACATCTTAAAAAACACCAAGAGGTGAAAAGTTGTGAAAAGTACCCTGATTAGATTGCAGAAAGAGAACAGAGAGAGGTGATGACCACATCACAGGATGATTTGAGATAACTTTGTGTCCAAACTTGATTGCCACCTTCGATTACCCCTGCCTCATAAAAACTCTGACCTAGATCAAGTTATGGCCAGCTAAACACGTTTAGTCCTCAAGATGGCATTTTACACTCATTGTATTTCAGTCGGGATGTATATTGTGTGCTGATCATTCTGGTACTTTATTTCCATTCACCATGCAGAAGTGATTTTATTTAGAACAATTCAAATGTCAACAATTCAACCAATTGTCTTGAGAACCCTTTTTAAATTAATAATTTAACAGTTTCCTTACACTTGTACAACAGTTTTAAAGTGGGACAAAAAATACCAAAATACTGACCATTCCATTTTAATGGATGTCTTGTACTTTGCAGTTCTGTATCACGAGTGTAGTCCCATTTTACTCATGTGGTTCTGAATCACTTGTGGGTCCCTCTTCATATGTGTGGCTAGGCATCACCTGTGTGGCTGCATCAGGATGTAAATGTCTTCCAATGAATTCTACTTTTTGTGTATAATTCAAACTAATGGCAGTCATTTGGCCTGTGATCATAAATACTTTTGGTGAATGCTGGTATATCTGGTGGTTCCTCTTCACTTGTGTGGTTTTTCATCACTTTGTTGTACCCAGAACTTGTATAACTGTAGTAACATGTGGTAATTAAGGCCTTCAGACAATATATAATTGTAATCCTCATGCATCAGCTCAGATCTATAATTGAGAATTAACAAACCCTGTGCTCAAAGATGCCTAGTTTTATTACGATTACTGATACAAACAGAACAAATTTACCACATTATTCAATATAAAATACTCTGTATCACAAGTTAAAATGTTTTTATGTTAATTTAGAAGAAATTCTAATGTTAGTTGTTTATTATAGAAACATATCCCCTGGGTTGACAGTTCTGCTGACTTAAAGCATTCATGAAATGAGGTTTTCAATCACTTTTTCCTTGCATAATACAAATGTTTATACCCCAAACTTTGTGATCAAATGTTATTAACCATCATATTTCCCCTGTGGTCACTTTCACATGTCAAAAATAGTGGGCAAATCCATGAGCTGTCTGCAAACCAAATGATAAAAATAGGTTTGATCTCAGCCGTGTGTCTATATATAGCATTACTATAAATATAAACTAAGGGCATGAAAGCTCTTGCACCACATTTGTGTTAATGTGATGTTTAAAATAATATCAAAAATACTTATGTACATCCTAAAATTTAAAGGATATTATCCATTCAATGATCAGATAGGAAAGCATTTTTAAAAAGTGAAAGCTTTACCTTATGGCTTTCAAAAATATTTGTTTGATGGAGTTACAAATTGATATCAGCAAAGTCATTCAATATTTTTACAGCAGAGTGATGGGTAGTCAATTATTCAGCTCATTTTGACACATTATCTGCTTGTCCATTACCAATGCAATATATCAATGCAACATTATGTGGTCTATGGGGGATACTAGTATCAAAGAAAGTTATACTGACATATCAAAGATACCTAAAGTTGTTATCATGTTAAAAACTTGTTTTTAGTCAAACATTTTCCACGTCCCACAATGTGGCCAACTTTCCCCTAACAAGGTCAGAACTTTCATTCAAGAGCTTAGTGTTTGGTCAAGATTGCAAACTCGTCCCCCAAACGTTGTCAAGAATGTCATAGTGTGACAGCCCCATTAGCTATTAGTAGGAAAGATGTATTTTCACGGGACTAATTTTATCTATTTTCCATTAGGCTCAGTTCGTTTTCCGTTTTGTTATTTTTTTAAAAATCTAATAGCTATCACTAAGATGTCAAGGAGGCTGCCTTTTTCAATATCATAAAAATATTAGCCAGTGAAAATTAAGATAACAAGTTGATGCCAAATTTCATATTTAGCATGTATTGTGATTGACCAAAATTATCACCTGCCCAAGTCTGCTCTTGAAAAGGATAATTGATCATTAGTGAAGCATTTTCCAAAAATGTTCACAAATTTTACTAAAAAGCAATGATCAGCAAAGCTTTAAGGCCATTGGCATATGTTTATTCACTTTTAATGGTTGTGAGATGTTGCATGTACACAAATTCAAGGTCACTCACTGTGTCAAGGTCAAAAAAGTATGACAATGCACTACTATGACATAAGACACTTCTGTATACTAAGTATTTCCTGTTATAGGTGGTTGCTGAGATATGGTCTGTAAAAACTTGTGACCTCAAGGTCAATGCACCAAGGTCAAAGATTTGACAGAATCTGAATCTTCACCTCTTTATCTACCTCTGTATAAATTATACTATAAAATTTGAAACATATTTTACTGGTAGTTTTGGAGAAGATTTTTAAACAAATGTTGACAGATGGACAGACAGACAGACAGACAGACATTTTAATCGCTCCTAAAAACACTGTTTTCAGCAATGTCACACATAATAAGAAATCTATTTTTTTCATCTCTAAAACTGGCTGCTACTGCAACTATGAAGTTTGATGTTAACTTGATGTTTTTGGAAACCTAAAAACAGATATTTAAACATATTTTAATGTCTCTGCTAATAAGTTCAGCAAAATTTAGGTTCCCATCTTGTCTGCTACCATGGTAACCGTATGATATAAATATGTCATTTGACCTTTTTTTGAAAGTCTTGATAGCCTTAATTTGACAAAAAAAATCAAGTTGGCATTATCAATCTTTAAGCTACTGGTAGGATGCATCTTAGCAGTGTTTACAAGTGGTGTCAGTGACCTTTTAAAGGGATAGCCAGAATTGAAATCAAATATTCAATAATCTAGTTTGTTTTTATTTTTTGCTCCAAATCAATTACCATATTGAATTATAAACCTATGATGCACATCAAAAGTAAGGTATTGGCCAGGAATATCCACAATGTGACTTGTAATTTTATGTGAAGCATTCCAAAATTGGTGGTGGTCTACAGTATTAGGGAATGACTGGCATTTTAAACAGACTCCTCTATAACAGATATTCAAAAAAGATATTCAACTGTTCCAAATCATAAACAAATAAGACAAATCCATAGAATGTTTTGTAAACATATTCAATTTTTATCAAATATGAAAATAATATGCTCATTTATAATGGACAATTATTATTTCTTACATCTAGAAGTAGATTATTATAATTAAAAATATAGACAATTTCTGAATTATCAACCAGTAAGGAATTATATATCCAATGATACTGGATAGTGTTAGAGTGCTAAAGCTAATCTGAAATAATGAACATTCTCACCCTCACAAGGCAAATTGTTGTGAAATGATTCTGAACATTTTGCATGATCAGAATTTCACAACACACATCGCCTCATGTATATCACATCAAATCTTTATTTCTATTTGTAAAACGTATTATTTGCTTTGCATGACTTTAAATTTTACCCTCACAGAATCCAGAATTTTATTTGGTTGATCATACTCTGCAGTACTGATGAGTATTTGCAGACAGCCTGTATCAGCCTGCATGTCGGCCTGCATGTCGGCCACATGTCTACCTGCATGTTTTTTTTGCATGCCAGCCTGTATGCCGTAAAAACAAATGTTCATGAGTACTGTGTCAGCATCCTGCAAGTTTTTATAGGAAACCCTGGCATTGGAAAGTATAGTTCACAACTCATGTACAACATTTACAGATGAATGGGTAAAATATTTCACTAACTGGCTTACAAAACTAGGAGAAAATGCAAAATACAGATTCCCTGAGAAGTTTACTTCTTAGTTATGAAGTGTGCATTTTTTTTTATCTATTTTCGACATCCACATAATGCTATTGTTAACCTTTAAGGAGATATTTCTAGTTATTAAGTATTTTTCTGTCAAAAGTATATTAATATAATCATATATTACTATTTACATGACAATTTATTCCTATAAAAATCACATGATGAATCTTAAGAAATGATAAAGAAGTTTAACTTTTATCTTGCCACCCTTTACATTTGATCAGCTATGATAGTCAATACTAAAATTACACCCCCTTCGTGCATTTCGATTGCATAAAGTTCCACTGATCTTTAGTTTTGAATGATAGTACTGGTCACATTTATACGAGTTGGAACTAAAATGTCATTTTTTCATACCAAGAATTGCACTATAGAGTGAACTCATTCTAAAAATCATAAATCATCACACTATTTGGCTCTAAGGACACTTCTGGTATCAAGTTGTAAGCTGGTCTCTGATTGGTCATAAATAATGCTCAATATCTCTACTATTGATTCAGCTATCATGATTGGCCAGTGAAACCAGATGCGTGTATAAAAGTCATACTATTATCAATAAGATATACTCCATAATATATACAATATACACCCATAAAGTCGGCATTTTTTCAACATTATTTCTTCTCAGCAGCTTTCCTAAGTTCATCAAGTCTTTGTAGAGATGGTGGGAACTCTTCCGGCATATCAAGTAAACCTCTTTCTTCTCTTAAAATTCTATCAGCTTCAGCTGAAATATAAAGTTATGCATTTGAAATAATAGTGGGAATAGAGCCCATGTAATTTTTTTCCTTTTAAAGATACATTTGGATAGAAATATAGGATGATTTTATCTTATTATTTTTAATGATTGTGGAAATAACTTTTTGTAAAAATGAAGACACAAATTTGTGCACCAAAGAAAATAGCTGATATAAAATATTGAAAGAAAAAAATTAATGTATGCACAAAAAAGAAATACTTGTTTTTTCACATATGGAAACAGCATCAGCTAGTCATATGTCCATGAATTTAAAACCAGAAGTCCGCCTCAATGTTATTTGATAAACAATGAACTTATTTTAAGGGTATTTATGGGTGTTGGTAGTGAGTGTCCTCTGGTGGCAGATTTCCTGAGGGAACTACTTTCTTTTTATGCCAAAATGGAACGTTTTCAAAAAAAGTATGGTAAAAATGCTCAACTGTCCAAAAGAGTTCCTTTTTCATTAAAACTTTCAAGTCATGAAATGACATTTTATGGTATTCATTGTTGTAATAAAATTATTGATTTATTATTTGAAAAGCACAATGGAATTTCTTTGATAGTATTGAAAGCTTCATATCTTTTTAACTCATAAAAAGTGGCGTAGTAATATATCACTGCTCCAAAATTTATTTTGTCATGTCAAAATGTTAAAGGGAAAAAGTTCTGCAGATTGTGGGACCATAATAAATTGGATTTCCAAACAACTTTGTATAAGTGATCTTTACAATATTTACTGTGATCCTAGTGAAACAGATTTTCTGTTTGTCAAATACATTAAGAGAAAAATAGAGGTAAAGTACACACTTTATCCTTTCAAAAATATGAATTTTTTCACCTCCCTTCACATATCTGATTACCAAACTTCCTTTTTATTTCCAAATTACACAAATCAAAATGAGAAAATCTGTTTCACTAGGATCACAGTGAATTTTCTTCCCAATGAAATGAAATAAACACGGCTAAAAACAAGCCTACTCCTGTTGTGTAATCTGCAGAACTTATTTGCTTGTCTTCTTCATTTCTCGTGAAAACTATCATCAAGGAAAATTAGGACAAAATACTATTTTGAAAGAAATATACTTTAATCATACCTTATACTTCAAATACTGTGATGTTTAAATATTGATTCATGTCATTAATGCTTTTAATTTAATAGAGAATGTATTTTACACTGTAAATCTACCAATACCCATCAAGTACAGTATTTTGGTAATTTACTCCTCTGCCACTAGGGGGCACTCACTACCAACACCCATAAATACCTTTTAAGAAAAAAAGCTTGCATCATACCTCTCAACCTTTCCATTTTGTTACCGTGTGCCAGATCGTACTGGTATGCCAAAGGAAAACTTAAGAGAACTGTAGGAATGATCCCAAAAGGCTTTTTAGTCCTTAGTGTCCTGAAAAAATGATATTGATATTGATTAATAATTTGGGGGTTTAAAGGTATAAATTAAACAAAAGTGAAACACAGTTGGTAAAGATTAAATTACAACTTGAAAAGGAGCTATATGACATGGGAGTTTGAAATTATGGCTAATAAAGCTTATGAAGGATAAAGAATGGTTGTATGACCTCTGTTTATCACCAGTTGAGGCTAAAAACATATTATCTTCCATTCTAGCACTATTTGACAGCTAATCTGACAGCTGATATGACTGCTCATTGGACAGCTGATTAGGCATAATTCTAACACTAATCAAAGGGCAATGCACTTGATGGGCTTCTCACCTTCCTCATGTTATTTTACCTCTCAGTGCCTTTATGTTGACACTCCAGCAAAGAGAGACCATAACAAAATGACCTTTTTAACAATCAAAAAAGTACAAGAAATGATGGGCATATATATTTATGTTTTATTATCCAGAGAATAAGGCATTTTTTAAAATTATAACAAAAACCCTAATTAATTATTCGTAAGAATTGCAAGTTCTTACGAGAGAATGCCTCCTGTTGCTACAGTAACATAAAATGCTGAGAAGAAATTGAAAACATCCCTGGCTCGGGCAAGCTGCATGGCCATCTGCTGTTCACGCATGTTATTCTGCATGTGCATCTGACGCTCCATCTGGAAAATGCCATGAAAGACTCATATCATTTTTGATAGTTTTTTTGTTTAAAGAAATTATGAGAAATAGATTCAGAGTCACTAATCATTTTTGAATGTTTAAGCACATTGCAAAAATCAAGATCTGATCACTGATTATATGTTATGTATTTTTTTACATATCAACCTACCTGCATCTTTTGAGTCATCAGCATAAATTTCTGCTGTTTTTCCATGTTCTCATCCATAGCTTTTCCAAATATGCTACCCATCGTGAGAATGTGGTCTGCTAATATCGACTGCTAATCTTTTGCAAATTCACTAAAAAAATAACCAACTTTCAGTTTGTTGATAATTTTGTCATAGAACTAATACATTATTATTCATATATTAGTGCTGTTATCTTGGTTTAACAATACCATAACAAACTTAAAAGATGTCAATCTTGTCAGAAAATTTAATTTTTGCCATCTGATAAGTATTTTTCAATATACCCTAGGTCGATACGAATATTTTTTATGAATTTTTGAAGGTGAGGCATTTACTATGGTTTTCAATGGGACATTGTATTATACCTCAGTGATGCGTGTATCGACGAGATTCATTAGATGCGAACTATTTTCCGTCGGCCATCTTTAGACTGGTCCCCCACTGAGTGTCAAGAACATCGTGTATACACAGAGGGCGGCAACCAGTCTATGGCTGTACACACTATTTTCGGGTCACGTGACGGGGTCAAATGAGGTGCGCTTTGTTTACAAAATATTTTTAATGATAAATATCTTATTTCATGTATCATTTAAAAAAAATATAGTAGTTGTCTGAGGTATAAAAACAAAACATTGTACAAGTGAGAGATAGCAAGTGATAGACTGCTACAACAGCAAGAGATAGCTGCATAAATAAGCGATAGCTGCATAAATAAGAGATAGCTGCATAAATAAGAGATAACTGCATAAATAACAGATAGCTGCATAAATAACAGATAGCTGTATAAATAAGAGATAGCTGCATAAATAAGAGATAGCTGCATAACTGAGAGATAGCTGTATTGAGACATGAAAAATAGCTGCACAAATAAGAGATAGCTGCATAAATAAGAGATAGCTGCATAAATAAGAGATAGCTGCATAACTGAGAGATAGCTGTATTGAGACATGAAAAATAGCTGCACAAATAATAGATAGCTGCATAAATAAGAGATAGCTGCATAAATAAGAGATAGCTGTATAAATAAGAGATAGCTGTGCATGAATAAGAGATAGCTGCATAATTGAGAGATAGCTGCATTGAGACATGAAAAAGTGAGATAGTTACAGCAAGTGAGAAAAAGTTACAATAGTTGCAATATTGAGAGATAGCTGCAATAGTGAGACAGTTACAACAGGGAGAGATAGCTGCATAAATGAGAGACAGCTACATAAGTGAGATGACTACAAAGTGAGAGATAGTTACAGCAGTGAGAGATAGTTACAGCAGTGAGAGATAGTTACAGCAGTGAGAGATAGCTGCACAAATGAGAGTTATATAAGTGAGATAGCTGCACATGTATGAGAGAGTTATATAAGTGAGATAGCTGCACATGTAAGAGACAGCTGCATCAGTGAGATAGCTGTACAAGGGAGAGACAGCTGCATAAGTGAGAGATAATAACAACAGCGAGAGACAGTTACAGCAGAGATAGATAGCTGCACAAGTGAGGGACAGCTGCATAAGTGAGAGATAGCTGCATTTATGTGAGACAGCTGCATCAGTGAGAAATAGTTACAAAAGTGAGACAGTTATAACACAGATAGATAACTGAACAAGTGAGAGACAGCTGCATAAATGAGATAACTGCAAAGTGAGAGATAGTTACAACAGTGAGAGATAGCTGAACAAGTGAGGGGTAGTTACAGCAGAGATAGATAGCTGCGCAAATGAGAAACAGCTGCATAAGTGAGAGATAGCTGCACATGTAAGAGACAGCTGTATCAGTGAGATAGCTGTACAAGGGAGACAGCTGCATAAGTGAGAGATAATTACAACAGTGAGAGACAGCTATAGCAGTGAGAGACAGCTGCATAAGTGAGAGATAGCCACAACAGAGAGAGACAGCATCCTTTCCCAGCCGAAGGCACTTGTTTGTTATAATGCTAATACTAATAATAAAATAATAATAATAAAATTTGTATAGCGCTGATACCAGACAAGTCTGTTCATAGCACTGAAAACTATAGACTATAGGGTGTTTCATTTTTCGGACTTTTTTTCCGATCAAGCTGCTCATTAAAAGAAATGATCTCTGATATGTAGTAAACCCACAGAAAAAATTTAAGACCAATCGATCAACTTTTAGACCCCCCCTACCACCTTGTATGTTTGACCTCGGAAATCAGTGCTCGGTGGCCATTTTCTGGTTAAAATTCAAGTCTCATTGCCTCATAATTTCATTTTATTCAACTCAGGTAGTGTCTGTGTCACACAAATATAGTTTTAAAGGTTACTTAATATTTCAAGATCATTCCCATTTAATTTGGGTCAATATCATTCAAATTCAAGACATTAATTCTGAAAAATATACATTTTCAAATTAATTTCACACTCATATCGGATAAATTTTTCACATTATTTCCACATTAACTTCAAATTGAGAATTATATTATAGTATGAAAGTTCACAGATTTGTCTCCATTTCATTTTTAGCTCTGCTGAGACTCACAGAGCTTTAGGAGTGGGGAAAATGTCTGTCTGTCCGTCCGTCTGTCAAAATTTCTTTGAAAGTCTTCTTCTCCAAAACTACCAGTAATATATGTTTAAAATTTTATACAGAGGTAGACATTGAGGCAAAGATTCAGATTCCTTCAAATCTTAGTGATCTCACCATTTACCTTAGTGCAGTGACCTGGAGGTTAGAAATTTTGTACTTAGCATATTTCAGCAACCACTTAAAAGTGAATAAACATATGTCGATGGCTTTAGGGCTATGATTATCATTGCTTTTTTGTAATGTTTGTGAACATTTCTTCCTAACAGATCATTTAAAACCAATTCAAGAGCAGAAGATGATATTGACCAATCAAAATGCATGTTACATATCAAATTTGGCTCCAACTTGTTATCTCAATTCTCATTGGCTAGTATTTCTCCTTGACAACATTTTGGGCTAAGATTATAGAAATTCAAGACATTAATTCGGAAAAATATACATTTTCAAATCAATTTCACACTCATATCGGATACATATGTTCACATTATGTCCACATTAACTTCAAATTGAGAATTATATGTTAGTGTGAAAATTCACAGAATTGTCTCCATCTCATTTTTAAGGAATTATGGAATTTTAAGTCTGTGTGAAGAAGAGACATGGACAATGAGACCCCTGTGAGCTCCCTTCTTTGCAGAGTTAGCTTAATCCTGGATGTCCTTCACTCCAATTCTGCTGCATCTTTGACAAATGCCACTACTTTTACAATAGCTGCAATTTGTCTGTATTCCTCATCATCTTGCCAGTGCTCTGGTGGTAAATGGAGCTATCTTCCATCCATTCCTAGGAGTTCAAACAGGAGCCATGACTGTGACCCAATTGGGGAGTAGTGAGACATTTCCTTGGGAAGACTGGTTTTTCTGGAATGAATAGAGCAGTACTGGGCATAGCTTGAAGTTGTGTGGCAATGACAGTCTTCATCCCATCATTCAATGATCTGTCAAACAAGACAAATACCACCAGAGATACCAAAAATGACTTAGCATAGAGTTCTTGACCACAACAGCTATGGATGATGCATCAACTGCCTAAAATATATGACATAACATGGTGTAAGAGAAATTGGGAGAAACATTTATATCTAATGTTAAAATGGATATGCAAAAGATAAATTTCAAACTGTGAATTAATAGCCTCAGATTTATATCACATCTCATAGTCACACATATCCTCCCACAGCTGGAGATCTAAATTCGGAGCTGGAGCAACCAAGTGTACCTGAAGAAACTAAGGCCCATGAAACAGGGCAATGTGCTGGTCTAAACTATTATTGCCAACCAGTATTTCAGGTGTGATGAGATCTGGTCATGTTTCATCAGCCAGTTTTGCCATATTCATGATATACAATGCCGAGGAAAGAAATCAGGCATGATGAAGAGAATGTGGAGCTCACATGGCAAATTTGTCTATGCCTTGATCTTATTCAACAAAAGGTCTCATTACACCTGCAATACTGGCTGACTTTGATAGGATGGCCCAGTACATTTCCCTGTTCCATGGACCTTGGTTTCTTTAGGCATGCTGGGCTACTCCAGGTCCACATTTTAATCTGTGAGATCTGTGTGACTATCAGATGTGATATGATTCTGAGGCTATTAATTCACAGTTTAAAATTTATCTTTCACATATCCATTTTAACATTAAGCATAAATTGTTCTCCAAATTCTCTTACACCATGTTATGTTATACATTTTAGGCAGTTGATGCATCATCTACAGCTGTCGCGGTCAAGAACTCTATGCTAAGTCATTTGTGGTATCTGACTGAGTAGTATTTGTCTTGTTTGACAGATTATTGAATGATGGGATGAAGACTGCAATTATCACACAACTTCTAGCTATGCCTAGCCCTCTCTATTCATTCCAGAAAACCATTCTTCCCAAAGAAACATGCTTTAACAGGGAAATATCTCACTACTCCCAGATTGGGTCACAATCATGGCTCCTGTTTGAACTCCTGAGTGGATGGAAGATGGCTCCATTTACCACCAGAGCACTGGCAAGATGATGAGGAATACAAACAAATGGCAGCTATAGTTAAAGTAGTGGCATTTGTCAAAGATGTAGCAGAAATGGGAGTGAAGGACAAATTTTAAACATATATTACTGGTAGTTTTGGAGAAGAAGACTTTCAAAGAAATTTTGACAGACGGACGGACAGACAGACATTTTCCCCACTCCTAAAGCTCTGTGAGTCTCAGCAGAGCTAAAAATGAAATGGAGACAAATCTGTGAACTTTCATACTATAATATAATTCTCAATTTGAAGTTAATGTGGAAATAATGTGAAAAATTTATCCGATATGAGTGTGAAATTAATTTGAAAATGTATATTTTTCAGAATTAATGTCTTGAATTTGAATGATATTGACCCAAATTAAATGGGAATGATCTTGAAATATTAAGTAACCTTTAAAACTATATTTGTGTGACACAGACACTACCTGAGTTGAATAAAATGAAATTATGAGGCAATGAGACTTGAATTTTAACCAGAAAATGGCCACCGAGCACTGATTTCCGAGGTCAAACATACAAGGTGGTAGGGGGGGGGTCTAAAAGTTGATCGATTGGTCTTAAATTTTTTCTGTGGGTTTACTTCATATCAGAGATCATTTCTTTTAATGAGCAGCTTGATCGGAAAAAAAGTCCGAAAAATGAAACACCCTAATAGACTAGTATAGTAATTCTAGTATAGTAATTCTCCTTCCTAGTATAGTAATTCTAGTATAGTAATTCTCCTTCCCGAAAATCCCCAATTATTGCTCGCACATACCGGTAGGTGGCGCTACAGATTTCGTGTGGGTCTGTAACTGACAGCTGATAACAAGAAATCACTATTTTGAAGATATCTTAAAAACTACACCATTTATCATAAAACTGAAAACAGTTTTGAAATCAGTGAGATAATACGAAGATAGTAGACAAATTTTGGAAGAAATGACGTCGAGATTAACAAAACTTAAGTGTTTTTGATGCGTAGTGAGGCAGTCACACCAAGCCAAGGTGACGAGTTGGTCATGTCACTTCAGTCCAACAATCATACGCTTTCACACCATTGTCATCCAAAATCATTTGAATTTTATGATCAAAGACCTTTTTTTGTCAGTGTTTCCCAGCTCAAGCTTTGAAGGGGAATTGTTTGTAGCCTTTGTGTCATCTAAAATTGTTGCTCCGAGACTCTCAGGTGTCATGTCTTCCTGACAGCTCCGTCCCGATTAATGATCATTTACGAAAACTAATATTGTACAAAGCTATATACATAACTAACATATTTAGATCCCTCGTGGAATTTTAATACAGATAAAAAAAAAAGTTTGTTCAATTTTATGGATTCTAGCCGAAATAAATGGGAAATCAGTGAGTGCTTCTCAGTACTGTTAATATTTGACTCACCGGAACGTGTGGCGACACCTAGTGGCCGACGGCGTATGACGTACGAGTTTGGAAAGGCAATTGCTGGGTTTTTATCGTGAAGTAAAATGGAAATTTATACCTCAGTGATGCGCGTATTGACGAGATTTCCAATGAATACGAGCATGCTGATTATTTCGTAACGTATTGATTAGTTGCGAACTATTTTGCGTCGGCCATCTTTAGACTGGTCCCCCATCGAGTGTCAAGAACATCGTGTATATACACAGATGGCGGCAACCAGTCTATGGCTGTACGCACCATTTTCGGGTCACGTGACGGGGTCAAATGAGGTGCGCTTTGTTTACAAATGTTTTTAACGATAAATATCTTGTTTCATGTATCATTAAAAAAAAAATACAGTAGTTGTCTGAGGTATAAAAACAAAACATGCCTCGTCGGGTCAGCTGAGTGAGCGGATTCAGTTCGTTGGTGATGGCGGACGGATACCCTTCGCCTTCGGCTCAGGGTATCCTTCCGCAATCACCAACTCACTGAATCCGCTCACCCAGCTTCCCTGACTCGGTATGTTTTGTTATAATGTCATTCTGATGAAATATTCTCAATGAATGTCAAATCAATCACTAGGTGTCGCCACACGTTCCGGTGCTTTCCTCGGCCTAAGCCGAAGGCGAACGATAATGCCAGAGATGTGCTGCTTTGTCAGGAAAAGAACGAAAAAATACAATTTGCTGCTCGGAAAAGACAGAAGGTTAGAAAGGCCTGGTTTGGGGAGATTCTGATCAAATAATGAATTCTGAATTACCTCTGTCTTGGTCTTAGTCTGACCTTGTCCTTCAATGTTTGTTTTGAAAACCACCAACTTCTCTCATAGGCAGATGTTTAAGTGAAAGACAGAAGTATGAGCGAGAAAAACGTTTAAATATAATAATCCTACTTCTCTAAAGTGAAAAAATGTATTTAATCATTTCAACTATTATTTATTCGTGAATAATACGATTTTATAGTTCAAATTAAATAAAAACCGAAGAAATCTCTTATGAAATTTAAGCATTCATTTCTGAGGTTTCTATTTGGCCTTGACCTTAGCCGATTGCTCGAAGGATCGACCATTTTTGTAATATTTGAAACACAGCTATTTCATATCATTGATCTTAAAGATATGGATCAGTTAGTATTGATTTAAAGATATTTTCTATAAATATACCTGTATTGCTAATTTACCCCCATCAAATTTGAGCGTGTGCACAAGAATTACGAGAATCTAATTTTAGATAACCAGAAATAATTTAAGGACTCCTCCCTTATCTTGATCTGCTGATGACAATATTTTGACAGAATTTTGCATCTCAAAACATGAGGACGATTGGGATCGTAAGAACAGTTGTTTCTGTGAGTTCATAATACAGAATTAACAGGATGATACTCAGGAATATCTGCCAACTATTTCTCGCTACCACCCTGGTGTTTTTATTTGGTAAGTGGGCAGGTTTGTTTTGGTTGTGATCATCTCACAACTTAAAGTCTTCACTTAGCAACAATTCACTTTCCTGTGCAAGTATAGGTACATTTTATGCTGGCAGCGGACTGCTTGTTTCATACCATTTGGCCCTCTATTGTGCTTAAATCAGTTTAATCACTAATAAATTTGGGAACAGAAATATTTTTTATGATATGAATAATTTTTTGGCAAATAATTAAAATTCTCCTTCCTGAAAGTGTCCAATTAGCGCCTGATCATACAAATTTCTTTTGAGCCAGCAACTATCATTTGATAAAATGAAATAACTTTTTGCATATATCTTCAAAACTACACCATTTAATTATTAACAAGCCAACAACAAATTTGGAATCCATGAGACAGCTTTTAAAGAGATAATATGACACCCAGAGAAAATAAAACTTATCTTTGATGTTAAAGTATCTTTGACATGAATCTGTCACACCAAGGTGACAAACGAGTTGGTCATATCAATTCAAACAGGGCATAGTGCAATTTCAGGTTTCCATCTTGTTTTTTTTTTAATGATTGGGTTTTAGGGAGTTCTTTGTGCACTTCTTTCAATGTGGTAGTGTAGGGACCCGCAATCAGCCTATTAAGGAGAGCATACTAATCACACTGTCCACCAGAGGCACAAACAAACTGTTAGGTTCATCATTTCACCCTCTGGTTGAATTGGCATACACATTCACACCATTGTCCTGCAAAATCATTCTGATTAAGGTCAAATTTTATGATCAAAGGGGTTTTCTTTAGATTCCTCATGGAATTTTAAAATAGATTTTCAATTTCATTGACTCTAGTCAAAATAAATAGAAAATGGTCAGAGCTTCACAGTGTTATCAATATTTGATTCACCGGAATGTGTGGCACCACCTAGTGGCCCACAGAGTGTGACGTAGGAGATTGGAAAGGAAATAGTGCAATTGCAGGTTACCATCTTGTTTTTGTTTTTTCATGATTGGATTTTAGAGAGTTTTTTTGTGCACTCCCAATTTTGTTTGTGCAGTTCGGGTGTGTTGTTTTCAATGGGGCATAATGGCGACCTGCAATTGACTTATTGCATTGGGCTAAAGGCTGTTTCACACATACACCTCTTCAACCATCCTTTTGTTTGACCATAACCTACTACCTAGTCCATGCTTGTTCAACTGATTTAAACTAAATTGCTTGCTTTCTACTTCTCAATTTTGAGCATATCCAGAGTGACTGGGTTCACTTCTGCTGGTCTTGGTTGAACTTGTGGACACAATTCCTTGCCATTGGAGAACAAGCTACATTCAAATAGAATCCCACACATAAACACCAATAACCCAGCAATTGAACTAAGTAAGGCATGGGCTGTGTTTCCATAAATTGTGCAGATGAGCAGCTGAAAGATTCACACATTGGAAATAATCAGCCTCTTTGAGAACTCAGCCCCCTGATTTATATGGGTCATATGTTCAAGTTTCCAGGAGTGCATGAGCTGCTGCTGTAGAGTTAGCAAAGAGCGTAAGGGTTAAATAGCCTTCAGAAAGGAGATTTCATGAGTTGGGAGAAGCCACAGGGTGCCAACTTCTCTGGGGCTGAGTTTACTTGGCCTCAGCAGGGCCAGGTTTACTTGGGGAATGACTTAACAGGTGTTCATTATAATTAGAAAGAACCAAACAGGCTATAATGAACAAATTCACATTGCAAATCTTACTGACCATATTTTCATTGAAACATTCTTGGGAACTAATATGTTGTTATTAACCCTCAACCACTGTCAATGGACAGGAAGTACATGTAAACATCCATTATGTTGACACTAAATGACATCATTTTGATCCCACTACTTTGTTCCCATTTTGAATAACCATGGTGATAAATCATAATAATATTGTTTGCACATAGACATGTCCAGAAAAATATTGGTTAGTCCTGCCATCAGCAAAATTTTCGTTAACAAGCTTGTCTTTTAGAGTTGAGATGATGTCATTGAAACATGCTTTATCAAAATAATCAACTGCAATTGGATAATGGACTATTTGTGTTTATATTTTTATTTTACAGGGGCTTGCATAGTGCAAGCTAGTGATCTTATCGTACACCTGGTGCAAACTTCTGGGAGTAAAGTCATCCTACAGTGGGAAGGTTTAGAGCTGACACAAACCAAGGAGTGTGAACTCAGCTATCGCTGCAATGACAGTACACAAGTTAAAATTATAAATGATTATATGCCCAGTAATAACACCATAGAACTCTCCGGACTGGTTCCTGAGATGCAGTATGAGTTTTTTATGACATGCTCAGATACATTGGAAGGGAAACATAACTCCAGTGTGTTCAACTTTACAACAGGTTAGTAATTCTTATCCAGTCTGTCTGTACAAATAATATCTATGTGTTTGTAGTAACCCATTATTAAAAAAAATATCTACAATAAGATCATTTATATACCATCTGTAAACTAAATTAGAATCAATCATAGGCAATATTTGCAATTGTCATCAACGCTATTCATATGGGTTTTTTAAAGTAAAAGGAAGATCACATTTTTGGTACTCTCCCATTTGCAATAATTAATTGCCATCCATTAACCTAGTAATATGTGCTGGCAGTGGATTGGTCTGTTGACATTTCTCCAGAAATATTAATATTTTGATTTTCAAATAATTTATAATCAGCTATAAAAGCAAACCTTACAAGGCCATGTTTACCATGGAGTAATATGAAATCTAAAGATACTCCAATGTTTATACCAAGTGCTGCACACCTATTGCAGTCAAATATTCCATCCCTTGAAGAGCAAACAGGTAGATTAACATATAAGCACACTTAAGTGCTAGAAACTCATAATATGTCCCAACCGATGAAGATTGAAGTTGAATAGGATCTTACTTTCATTTTTTAATGGATTCAGGACTTTTTATTTAAAGCCAATTTTACAGAGTAAATATTTGACTGACTTTAAGTGTGCATGACTGAGAGAAATCTGACCCAAATTATGTAGAAAATTAGAGGTTGTGGCACCGCAATTATTCAATATCTGTTCTTCAAATTTGCAAATTACAATACTAAAAATGAATTACATATTGAAACGGAGTATGATTTTTTGGTCTAACTGGCCAATTTTTGAATGTTAGCTTTTTACTTGCTGTAATATAGTCATAGTGCAGTGCTGTGAGGATGAAGTGAGACAGGAAGGAGTGACTGATTTATAGGGTGCCAGCTGCAATAGATCACAATTTCTGATCAATATTTGTGTGAATATGGGGAGGTTTGGTGCTCCTCACTTCTTTCTTATTGATTTTGTTATGCGGAACCTTTTCTGTTATTGTTTTCTTCACAGGATGAATGAATCAATACAGAGCATATTATTTCAATTGACATCCACAAATCACTATATTGGAAAAATACTGAATTCAAAAGAGAATTGTTCATTGCAGCAAATTCATAACTGATGGATCTTTTTCAGATATTTTATATGCATCTTGAATAGAGTTTTTAAGTCAGCACACGCTGACTATATGTTCTTGCTCTGTTTCCATGGCATCTGCCCCCACATCTGCCCCTGCACTTTGCCCCTGCACTTTGTTTTCTTCCTCATTCAGTAAAGCTTGGACATAAGAACTAGATACTATAACATAATAATATGTAGGCCTGAGAAATTATTTGGGCTGAACTTTGTGTGACCTTGGGTCAGTCAAGGTCATGACCAAGACAAGAGCAAATTGGCTTGTGAAATTTAAATTCTATTTTATGAAAATTCTATTTTATGAAAATTCTATTTTATGAAAATTTTATTTTATGAAAATTCTATTTTATGAAAATTCTATTTTATGAAAATTCTATTTTATGAAAAATGTCAGATATGATCTACCGTACCTATGAGGGGCTTGGATAATCTCAATATTGGTTGACCCTAAGTTATTTTCAAGGTCACAGGAGATGATTTTCAAAATCAGTCATTTGTGATATTTTGCTAAACAATATATAGTGCATTTATTCCAATAGATTTATCTTACACAATATGTTCATTCACAATTTATCTTAGAAAATTAATGTAACTTAATGGCCATATAGGTCACAACTTCCAAAATATTGAGAATCTGATTCTTTACAAATCAGAGGAAAAGAGATATTTTGTAGATATTTGTAAATATCTAAGGGTAATATATTTAGACACACTTTTTGTGACCTTTGGTCAAGGTCGTGCCAGCACAAGAGCACCTTTGCTTGTGAATGCTATATATTCTTCAAGATTACAGCAATATTGATATTGACCTGGCACATGTGATCTATCTATGAGGGGCTTGGACCAAGTCAATATTGGATAACCTTGAGCTATTTTCAGGGTCACAAAAGACAATTTTCAAAATCATCTAAATGCAAGAAATTTGCCAAAACAAGACACATCACATAAATTTATTGGTATCACATTTATCCTGCATAATAATTTTGTCCATGTTTTTGTGAATACTTTTTGTAATTAGGTCACATTGACCTATTTAAAGGCCAAATAGGTCACAGCTTCCAAATATATGGGTAAGGTGATCTTGAATTTGATATTAAAGATGTGTGAATTCCATACATAAAGATATTTTTGTTTGGATGACTTTTTGTTGACTTTAGGCCAAGGTCAAGGTCAGTAATATTGTTACTTTTATTGATCTTGCTCTCTTGTTTGTCAGAATATTGCAAAATGTGATTGAACTGGGGTTGGCTCTGAGGAGTAATCAATGTAACTAGGTCATAGTAATCTATTTAAATGCTGATATTTTCAAGGTCACAAGATCTTCATTAAAGTTCCAATGTTCAGTCCTACTTTTTCCTTGTAAATTGATGTGGCAACCATCATTGATAAAGATTAATGATTTTTCTTTTCATTTGGACATGGACTGCTCGAACATGGCCTGCTGATGTTTATAATTATGAATATAAAGAAACTAAATTTATTGTTAGCAACTCCAGTTTAAGTGAAAAAGGATGAAGTTGACGACATACATATCAGCTGTTAAAATTTGCTTCAAATCCACAAAAAGCAGACTCATGAGTAGATAGAAGTGGAGCCTGGAGGGATTGGCTTGGTGGAAGACTGAGCAGTTATAAACAGTTGTTTGGTGGCATTGTTTCCTGAGGCAGGCATTTGTATGGAGTATGCTCCGTAATCATGGTGATTACCTGCAGGGTTGGCCAAGCTGAGTGCACAATGCAATGTCTGGAATAAGACCTTGGGATGGGCCAAGATGTAGCACTCATTATGACATATCTATGTTGCTGCCCCCTTATTTACCCTGCATGGTCATGCTGTTAGCCCTGGCCAAAGTCTGCTATCAAGGATATAAGTAGTAAGCTGAGAACATTTGTAGAAACAAAGGGATGGACTCAGGACAAACAGGACACAAGATGGACCGAGATAATATACAGAACTAGACCATCCATTGCTGCCCCAAAATGACCCTGTTGTCAGTAATCTGAACTTTCCACCATTTTCATTAACGCTAAATAATTGAGTTACCTCTAAGTAATCACTCTGTCTGTCCTATGTCCATGCATGTGCATGTGTTACCTCTTTTTTTGTTTGTTGTTAAGGAATCTAGCTGGAGCCATGCATACTATTATTGTTGACACAGGTATCTAGTTGAGGTACAAGAAGGTAAAGTTAACTACATAGAAATCACTGTGTCTGTCCTGTGTTTTGTGTGTGTTTGTGTGTGTGTAAAAGAGTTTTCCTTTGTTACCTCATTTGTCCCCTGCAAGTTATATAACTTTACATGATATCAGGGACATTGGGGGGATTGATCCTTTGGTCCTTGGTTGTTGGTTACATAAGCTTATGTAACATCAAGGGGCATGAAAGATTCTTTAATCTTTTGGATTGTTGAGCAACTGTGACTAAGTAGGACAGTAATCAGCCTTATCACAAACATAGCACTCTATAGTCTCTCAATTGTTGCTATATTTACTCCATTCAGCTGCTTGTATGCAAGGATCACATGCCCTAGCTGGAAAACCTATTTACCATTTCAACCTTCAGTGATATAAATAGCCCCTAACTGCTGGTATTGAGTGCTGTATGAAATGTAAAGGCATTATTTAAGCAGCAGCTTACACAGTATGTCCCCTTCCACAGAAACTTGATGCACAATGAAGCCAATAACAATCTGGGAAGAATTGACAATACATGTGGTGTAATGACTGCAGCACAGAGTAATAGATCTATGTCATTAGTTCAGATATCAACCAAAACAATGTATAGTATCAAGGAATCTGGCTATAGCCATCAATTGTGACATTTGTCACAGGGTAATCATTTTTTTTTCTCAGGTGTTTAGTGATTTGTCATTATTTATTCTGAGAAAGCCATCATATGGTGATAGCCGTGTCCCCCGTTATTACTATGGACTGCTCTTGTAATCTTTTGTTAATTGTTCTTTGATTGATCAAAATAATTGGCCTTTTCTCCCACCATTGTCTCCACTGCCTTGATCGTTCAGTGATCCACATGCATGTATTGCAGTCATAGTATTCAGTGATGAAAGTTTTCAGGAAATAACCTGAATTCAGGTTTTTCTCTTTAAATATGAAATTCAAAATGGTCTGAACTCAGTCTGAAACATCCAAAAATGACATTTCTGAAAGGGGGTAAGGGTATCTTCAGGTTAATTTTTAAGGGTTTCAGGTTTTTTCCTGAATGCTGACTTTCATCACTGAGTATTACAATAGAGATATATATACATGCATTTATTGTCTTATTTATAATCAGTCATATTGACATACCATTTTATGGTAAAGTAACTTTTCACTTGAGGTATATGTGTAAAAATCTGTAATTTTAAAATCCATTATATGGACCTTATTTCATGCTTAAAAAGAATTGAAACACACTTATTGTTTACTCTCTATTGAATCACACTCACTACTACATCCTCTCCAATGATGCGATTATATTGGCTTGAATGTATCAAATTGGCCGCATATCCAGACTAGACAGGATGAGTGTTACCAGACATAAATGAAGTTGTGGAACTTGAAGTGATCTATAAAATTGTAACATGTTGCATTAATGACTATTTTAGATCTGTGTAATTATACAAGGCATGAATTAACCCCTAATGGACAGGATAGATGGCAAAGTCCACCACTGGTAACAGACGGGAGGGACGTTGAAGTGCCCATAATTTTGTGGCTCAATGACGTCGTTTTGTAACATTCCCTTGGGCTGCAACTTTGTTACAATGTAATCATGATAATGACGTCAGACTGAGTGGATGATGAACTTTTGACCCCAGCACTTCATTGAGCATATTTAATAATCATGGTTATAAATTTTATCAATTAAGAATGTAGAACTAGTCCAGAAAAAATTGGATAGTCCAGCCAATCAACAAAATTTAGATAGCCTAGTCCCATAGGGGTTAAAATGATGTCATGAAACTAAACAAAATTTCATGACTGAAGCCAGTCATCAGATAGAGAAGGCCTAGCAAATATTGTCAAGTAAAAACATTGCCCCTTCATCAATTTAACAGTTAGAGTTGAAAATAGATTAGTTTGTATGATATCATTTTGTTCCTCTAGATTGTCACACATACTGAAATGTATGACTATTGTCATTTGTTGTGTCTTGCAGTAAAGTTGAAATTGGCTTTGGTGGCAGTCATGCACACTTGAAATTTATCCACTCGTGATTTAGTTTCTTCCAATTGGTCCTGTTTTTCTGAAATCAGATATATATTTCTGTTGATTGACACATTTAAGATAGATGTCATGTTTAGTGGTCTGATTGGCTCTTCAATGTGGTATTAATAATTATGATAGTTATCTTTGTTAATTGATCTGTCCCATATTGTTGTTCTTATTGTCCATATCCTGAAGAAGCTAATGAAGATTTACAGGTGTCACATTAAAAGTTGGTATGTTTCATTTGGTTTTATGTTCTATGATTGGTTGAATAAGTCAATAATAGAAAAGTGGCAGGTGTCACATATCAAATTGTCTTTTATAGGACACTTGTTTCTCTTGGTCATGTACTTTAGTGAAATAAGTCATAAATGACAGGTGTCACAATCCAACAGGTAAATTTCATTGGAATGAAATTGATGATGCACACACATGCTTAATATTAATTGCTTTCAAACATCTTAAGATTTGGTTTGATTTTATTGTTATGGTGTTGTTTGATTGGGTAATGACTGATGATGTTTATTATCTGTTGTCATAATTTGGTGGTGTGGTCTTTAACCCCTAACAAACGCGAAGGACTGCAACGTCCACCACCGACAATGGACAGGAAGGATGTTGATGTCCCCATTGTTCTGGCTTAATGACATCATTTTGTAACATTCAGCAACTTGTTACAATGTAATCATGATTATGATGTCAGACTGAGTGGATCATGAACTTTTGACCCCAGCACTTTATTGAGCATATTTAATAACCATGGTTATAAATTTTATCAATTTAGTATGTACCGTAATTACTCGTATATAAGACGACTCGTGTATAAGACGACCCCCCAAAATTGAGGTTATTTTGCTTGAAAAAAACAATTTCCGAATATAAGACGAGTCGTGTACAAGACGATGGTCTTATACACGAGTTATTACGGTAAAACATAAATACGATGTTCATATTTTTGAAATAACGAATATCGGACGGATCGATTTTAATTGCGTTTTAAATGATAAATAACGAAAACGCTTTGTTATTCTCCACCTGAGAAGCGAAATTGTGATAAAATTAAGTAAATACCTTTATTTATCATTTAAAACGCAATTAAAATTGATCCACGTGTGAGAGCATATCTGTCAATTTCTCAAGATCCCATTTTGAAAGGCGGGAGAGGGGTAAATACGTCCGATGTCTATTATTTCGAAACGCTTTGTTCTGACTTTGTTTTCACTGATTCCAATTATCAACGTTCACAGTTTTGCAATTCGTCTTTGTTTCCACTGCTTTGAGTCGTGTCTTCCCGTTTGGACAGAAAAGCTTTCACGCTAGTATTGCGTAATGCATGTTAAATGAATGGAAGGTGTCAATTGCATTTAAATGATAAATAAAGGTATTTACCCAATATTATCACGATGATTTACAGCCGATCGAGTGCTATAAACGATAATAATTAAAAACGATATAATGAATATCTTTGGCTTTATAATACACAAAGAAATATTCTACCACGTGTTAGTTTTGACGCTGAGATCAAGGACGTCACGTACATCGTATTACGTTCTTCATCGTGGAGAAATATTCAACCTGCGAAGCATAATTTGTGATAATATTGGGTAAATACCTTATCATATACATATTATACTTTTATCAGTAAAATTTTCTAATTTTCACACCACTGAATTTAATTTTAATAGACATAGAAGTAAAACGTAAATACGATGTCCGGGACGTAGCGGATCGATTGGCCACGTGACTCACAAGTCATGTGATCATTGACTTTGCAGATTTGCCAGAGAATTGCATTTTAAATGATAAATAAAAGTATATACCCAATATAAACACAAAATACGCTTTGCAGGTCAAGAAGAGAACAAAACCATTCATCCATTTAACATGCATTACGCAATACGAGGTCGTCATTTTAAAAAGCTGGAGTGACGGGGACAAGCTCTTATTTTTGGCACGAAAACGATCAGAGCCTACTTAACACGCATTGAAATATTAATATATTGCGCAATGATGGATCCCTGGCTTCTCCTCGTGTTGCAGACGTGAATTAACGGGACGTCACGTACATGATATTTACGTTTTACTTCATGGATAAACTCTCGACCTGCGAAGCATAATTTGTGATAATATTGGGTAAATACCTTTATTTATCATTTAAAACGCAATTAAAATTGATCCACGTGTGAAGGCATTTCTGTCAAGAAGGGAAGACACGACTCAACGCAACACGTGGTCGCAATTTTGAAAGGCGGAAGTGACGGGAAGAGGCTCTTGTTTTTACCTTTATATATCATTTAAAACATATTATTTCAAAATGCTTTGTTTTAACTTTGTTTTCACTGATTTCAATTATCAGCGTTCACAGTTTTGCATCTCGTCATTGTTTCCACTGCTTTGAGTCGTGTCTTCCCTTGTTGACAGAAATGCTTTCACACGTGGATCGATTTTAATTGCGTTTTAAATGGATTGATGGTTTTGTTCTGTTCTCGAACAATTTGTGATAATATTGGGTAAATACCTTTATTTATCATTTAAAACGCAATCAAAAAGGGAAGACACGACTCAAAGCAGTGGAGACAATGACGAAACGCAAAACTGAACGCTGATAATTGGAATCAGTGAGAACAAAGTCAAAACAAAGCGTTTTGAAATAATAGACCAATAATATTGGGTAAATACCTTTATTTATCATTTAAAACGCAATTAAAATCAATCTGCTATGTCTGATATTCGTTATTTCGAAAATATGAACATCGTATTTACGTTTTACCGTATTTACGTTTTACCGTAAATACTCGAGTATAAGACTGCTCTCGTGTATAAGACGACCCCCTAAGCATTTACTAAGAGTTTTTGGAAAAAAACCTCGTCTTATATACGAGTAAATACGGTAGATACACTAGTCCAGTAAAAACCTTAGTCCTGTCAATCAAAAAATGTCCTGCCAAGCAACAAAATTTAGATAGGCAAATCTGTTAGGGGTTAATAACATGTTCAGATTTGAAATGTTATTTTATTTGTTAACAATATAGCAAATGGAGATTTGCTTTGAAGACCACTTTCTGTCTTTACAAGCTTTCTGTCTTTGATATAAATATGGATCATACTGTGCCTATGGCTGTGGTGCCCCCAATCTTAAGCCTGACCCTATACAACAGGTTGCCATGAAGGTAGACTTTACTGCAAACATTTGCAGATTTCCTACTTCTCAGAAACATAGCCCACAGCAGATAGAATATGCCACCTCTAGAGCCTGGCTGAGCAGAGCCTGTCTGAACATACCTGATGTATTACATCCTATGCTGCCTCGTTTTTAGTCCCTGTCACATGTGTCATATAAACTCCATTGGGGAACCTGCCAGGAAACATATACCGGCAAGCTCATGGCTTAATGTTGTGTCAGTTTGAGCACAAGATATTTTATCTGCAGCACCAAGTTGGAAAGTTGCAGGGATAAAACTAAATAGATTACAGAATTTAAGACAAAGCGTTTGGTAAATCCCTAAAGAGAAAACCTTTTTTTTTTGCTTTTTTTTTGCTTTTTTTTGCTTTTTTTTTGCTTTTTATTGTTATTTAACATTACAGATTTGCAGAAGGTCTTGCAGGAATGATATAAGAATACATCCTTTTATAACCTTAAATCCCATTCTAGATTGCCTTACCTGCTCTAGATTGCCTTACCTGCTCTAGATTGCCTTACCTGCTATAGATAGCCTTACCTGCTATAGCCTTACCTGCTATAGCCTTACCTGCTATAGCCTTACCTGCTATAGCCTTACCTGCTATAGCCTTACCTGCTATAGCCTTACCTGCTATAGCCTTACCTGCTATAGCCTTACCTGCTATAGCCTTACCTGACTTTTCTTTCATATCAGTCCTTGCCATCAATGATAAAAAGGCATGTACAGCATTAGCACCAGTCATGGCTATTCTTAAAAATCTTACTATGAACTGATCAGTGAAAGAATTCATGACTTTAAAGATTCTGATTTGAACTGATTGGTCAGCATCTTGGTCAGCTATCTGATCACAGGTCGTCACTTGAGAATGGTCAATTCTGATTATATGATGTTTTGGTGGGCATGACTCATGTGGGTGACTGGACATGGATGTTGGAGTTCCAAATTTTGAACAACATTGATATAGGGCAATGATATTAGAGGTAATGAGAAGATTGTACTACTAACATACTAACATGATGTAGTAAAACTGCCTATCCCACCAATACAGGACTTCTCATATCAGTTCCTGCCCTCATTGGTGAAAAAGTACAAAACGATTGGATGCCATATCACAGTTTATGACCTGATGTTGGTCAATTCTGATTGGACCATCCAATTCTGATTGGATGATATTTTTGACTCTGAGAATACCAGATTTTGAATGATATTACATATAGGGCAATGGTGGCAGAGAAGAAGATTGGACAACTAACATTACTACCGATATAATGAGGAGAAACATTGCCGGCTTCCATCAAAAGCTTCCAGCTTTTAAGCCATAACAATATATTTAATGTTCGATGTCTTCCATGATGACCTTTTCATCCACAGGAAGAGTTGATTTTTGAGAGATATTGCTGCCTGTTGGCTGACTTGTTCATACAAGGTTTATTCAATCTGATGGCTTTGGAGTATCGAGCAGTATGTTATATAGTGTTTCAGTTCTCCTAAAAATTACATAATTCTCTTATGTGTAGATCGACCCTTATATTTGCATGCAGGTGTATGGAGAGTGCTGGGGAGAGAGAGAAGAGGCTGGTGTATTCTGTGCAGTGAAGACTGAGACTGCACTGATACCAACTGTGTACATTATGCAGAGCCGAGTTGATCCCAGCCACGGTCACATGGTCCATAAAAGCTCAAGTCTATCTCTCATGCAAATGTGTCATTTGCTCTGCACTGCCCTTAAGTGTGCTTTTACCACTGCCTCATAGATATTGTCGGGACTGCCAATACCAAACATGACTGCCTTTATTTTCTCACTTTCCTGTATACCAGATTTCTGCTTGTTATTTATTTCTATCCGTTTTTGCCATCTACAAAGTATTCCTCAAAATTTTCTGTGGATCTCTTAAAAATACATTGTTGTTATTATTCAATACCACAAATTGAATTATGAAATATGTAAAATGCAGTATTGTGATGCAGGGGAGATTTAAGGCAATAGATGGGTGAAGGTCTGTATAATGGAGGCAGATTATACAATACATGTTGACAAGATAGAAGCTTTGTGTTGTAATCTTCGGGGGCACACCAGATTAGGAATACATGGCCCAGTCTGACCATGTTTGCTTGAAGCGAAGTGCTGAGACCAGTAGAATTATAGTGCATCTCCAAAGGTCAGTCTGGTTCCAGACCTGAGGCAATTTGGTTGGTGTAAGCCCGCTTCACAGTGGGGATGAGCTCCCAATGGATTTGCCATGAAAGGCTCCAAGGAGGAGAGCAATGCTGTCCAGACAAATTGCTTGTAAAACCAGATTCATATTTTTTTAATGTCACATTTATTGAATGTTACACAATCATGGGAAAAATATGGCATTAGGCTTTGAGATGCAATAAATGAGAAATAACATGAAAAGAATCAATTTTAAAAAAAAAACAGTTCCAAGATAAATGGAGCTGTTTTAGATTGGTGTTCAAATATGAAATTCTCTAAAGGAATAATATGGTGGTGTTGTGGCTACAAGTTGTGGCTCCTGATTGCCACTTTGTAAACAACCACAATAATAATGCCCTTATCCTTCATAGCAGCTCACGGACCTGTTTGATAGATCACTTTATTGTACCCATTCAGCACAGGCTTCTTCCAGGAATACGCTTTACAATAATGTAATACATCAGTATCAAATAGAGAGGAGGCGCCTTTATCAGGCCGATGCTGGAGGTGGGTGATGGATGGCTTAGCCAGCACCCCGGACAGCACGCCCGGGAATCAACACCAACCATCAGCACACTACCCTGACATCTGATCAATATAAAACATTACATTATCAGGGTAGTGTCTCCAAGTGTCTTCAGTTTTGACGGCAGAAGGAATCAAGAATGGCACACCAGGGAATAATACTTTCTGCCATTCACTATCTCCCCATTCTTTGACAGCAGCAATACACTTGCTGTCCTTACAATATGGAGATCTTCTGCATAGATCTTATTTTATGTTCGGCTCCACGTTCTGTGCATAGTTTTTAACAAACCAAAATACTGTTTAATAATATTTTTTGTAACTTGTGTATGATAAAATTAATGGGTTTTGCTTGCTGTTCTTCTTTTATAATGACCAGTACTGACTGGATAATCATAACTTAATAATTTGCAAATTCAGAATTTCTAGGATCCCTTAGCAAATCTTGTCCCTATTCAAATCTTGCTGACGTTGATAATTCTGTATACTGTTCATATTTCTGTGAAGTTTGTGTAAATGCATAATATGATCTTGACTGATACCATTCCTTATGAACCTTTTTATGCTGTGTGCAGGGTCAACAAAGGCACTGGAATGGTATTCAAAATTGTTCCATTTTTGCACACTTTCCAATCTTTCAATTCGCCAAGTTATTTATATGAGCCCCACCCACTGACTTTCCCAGTCAGTGAAGTAAGCTTCTTAGTTTATGGAACTTCGGTGTCACTTTCTAGGACAATCAGGCCAGAGATTATTGTCATGAGCAAACATGACCTAATTAAGCTTTCTGTTGTCTCACCCCCTTTTCTTCAACACAAAATACACACTTGCGTGGCTCTTGCCATGCATATATCAGGCTTTCCCATATAACTTTAACATGTCTGAAACAGTCACATGACATGCTCGACCAATCAGTGCACAGTAGGTTCTAACTCATGAATAACCAATGAATATTCTTGAAAAGCAATCAGTGCTCAACTATCTTGATGCTGTCTCAGCCCCTGACACAAGGAGAGGCCTGAAACTCAATCAAAATATCAAATAAGAAATATGCTATAATAGCCAAATGCAATGAAAAGTAAAAGCAAAACTGAGTACTGTTCCTATAATCAGATGTGTTTCCAATACAATTAAAATGTGTGATTGAGTGCTTCAGTGACCTTGAGTTCTACACTACAGATTCTGTGAAGCTGGCGAAATGCTTCTTCTTACATGTGTTTTGTTCACTGTAGATGGCGCTGAGGAGCAACATGATGCACCATGGTCATAAAGAGTTGCTCACTCATTCATTCTCCCTGCAGTTTTCAGACATAAACACTATGAGCTCTGTGTGGTTAGGCCCATGGCAATTCATTGATTTTCCCTACTACTTTTGTAGTTTTGGGGGTATTATGTTTGTAAAAATCACTTTTTAACTCAATTGCTTTCAAAGTGTCTTTTCCTTTTTGTCTTCACAATTACTTGGTTGTCCTTAAAATGAAGGAGAAGGAGAAAGGTGCAAGTACCATCATAAACATGAAAGTACATTCAGCAGAGTGGGGCCGGTGATTCAGGCCCAAGTATGACTCATGTCTGGCCCTATGGGGCATGTTTGTATTGCCCATTATCAGATTGTAAACACTTATCTAACTTCTGATCCCAGCACAGAGATGGTTGATCAAGTGTGCTGGGTTGTCTGCTGTGTCCTACTGATAGCTGCCTATGGATGTACAAGATGCCTGAACCTTTCTGTCACTATCAATATAATGCTTGTTGCTACATATAAAGTACATCCCGAAAGAGTGAGTGTATTGGGTGAAATAGTATTGTGTCCAAAAGTTTATATTGCAATATGAAAAATGGACCTCCAATGACATATGGCCTTGGTATCATTGCATGCATTCATCTTAATAATAATGCAATGATTGTCGGACACACATCTGGCCAATCATGGGAGGGGTACAATGGTAGGGTTGAAGAGTTATTTTCAACCATTCAGAGACCAGTTAACAAAGGATTACAAGAAGTGTCCATAGTAACAATGACAGAAGATGGCAAACAAGATCTGATTGTATTCAACCTTGCAGAACTCAAGAAATAGTTGTAATATGGTTGAATTATGATTTGACTCTGGATTGCAAAATGTATTGAATATTGATCTGGTGTGAAATATATAAAAATATATACTCACTTTTATTTTTTATTTATAATCTTTAAACATGAAAGAAAACATATTAAATGCAGTTGAATCAAAGATATTATGTATGAAAGTGAATTTAGGATTATTATGAGCAAATATTCTATTTGACTGTTACAGCTGCTCATGGTTCACTGATTGTGTATACAACATCCACGACTGTACTGCCTACTACCACCACTAGGGGTCCTTCCAGTAAGGCTCTCCCCAGCTCTACATCTACTTCCACACTACGTGCCACAACACCTCCAGACATATACCAGACCCTGCCCAGTGGGTCTCAAGGCCGATCCAAAGTGGACATTGGCTTAGGAATAGCATTCGGTTTCATTGGAGTTGGTGTGGTGGTTGTTGGAGGATATTACGTCATCAAAGAATACCGGAGAAAACTCAGAATCAGGAGATTTCTACAATACAGGTTTGTAGTGTAACCTGGGCCCCATACTGTTTAGATAAAGATTCATCACAGAAAGGCCATGGTCTTCCTGACAATGCACTCACAAATGGACATTAAATCAGTTGTTGAATATATATCTTTCATGTATGAACATTAAATCAGTTGTTGAATATAAATCTTTCATGTTATATTTGTTTTGATTTTGTAGACAACAGGAGAATGAATCCTTCCCAGACATTGACCAAGAAGAGGATGAAGGAATTGTTTTGTGAAGAGGACTAAGTCCATGATAACATCCAAAGAATGATGATGATGATGATGAAGATGATGATAAAGATGATGATGTCATGATAGATGTATGATGATGTCATGATAGATGTATGATGATGTCATGATAGATGTAAGATGATGTCACAGGTAGCCATAATGTGCTCAGTCCTGTGGTTAGAGGTTGAACAAGTCTTTGTCATTAGTTGAGTTTGTAATATCATCATACACATTTGTGCAGGTTATATCTGTGATGTCGTCATGGGCTTGTAATTCATAAGGGCATGATGGTGGTGTTGGCTCCCACTTCCACTAAAGTTGGTTGTCAGAGAGCTATGGGAATCATTTCAATTCTACCGTCCATCTGTCCGTCAAAATACTTATAAATGCAATATTTCATTATTTTAGGAGGCTGAGAGAAAGTAATCATCTTCTGTCCAATATTTATTTATCAATGAAGCAAACATGTTTGTAAACATGAAAAATGCAGAACAGAGTGGGCAGTCTTGGTAAAGATTCAATATCTGTATAAATAATCCAATTCAATATCTGTATAAATAATCCAATTCAATATCTGTATAAATAATCCAAAAAAAATCTCTACATCTATAAAAAATTACAAAATGGTTTTGCTAAGTTCACAAAAACAGATGACATTACAGCATCTTTGAAAAACCAAATCAGACCGGTACAAGATAATTCTCTGATTATGGTGGTAAAGGAAGGAATAGAGTTATGCTCACAAAAATGAAAGTGGTAGAATATAATGAAGATAGGTGAAAATGTTGCAGGGTGAATATGAAGCTGAGGCTGTCCCTTACTTAACTGCCTTTGTGCTAAAATATGGGACGTATCAATTATTTTTTAGAATAAAAGTAATATGATGTCTACCTATGATATTTGAACAAGATGGGAGCCTATACACCTGGAGGTCAATAAAAAATGTTTAAAAAAAAACATTTTATCATCCTGAATAACATGATCTCACTTCAGATTTTTGTTATTCTCCACTGTAAGAAGAAAATGAACACTAGTATTTATGTGTTTGTGCTACTGAAAATCATCCAAGTTTTGGAAACAAACCACCCACTAAGGCAAATGTGAGCAGGGTGGTTCATTTCCACATAATAATCATTAAGTTATTTGTACAGACATATATGACTCATAAGATAAACTGGGAATGATATTGATTCTTGATGAGAATATTTTCTTCTCTTCTTGGGTGAATTATGAAGATTCAGGTATATAATGACCCCAGCCAATTAATTGTCCAATATAAGACTTAATTCTGTCCATATGTTCACACAGAGTCACTTCTGTCCAACAGAACACTGTTAAATCTTGATATTATTCACCTTGAATATGTTCCATAATTATATATCATATGGTATCCTACATTTGCTGAACTGGACCAGAATTATTTCATCATTAGCTTCATGGCCCTCTTATTGTGTTTGGGCACAGGAAAATACAATCATATGTCATACTATTTTTACATTCCAAAGCCAGATATGTGTTAAATTATTGCTAGTATCTGTTTTGACCTTATTCTGAATGTTTTGAATTGTCAATTTTTCTCCATAATGATAGTCAAAAAACCTCATGTGATAAATCCATGAAGCTAATAACCAAATAGTAATGGTCTCTTGATCATATTTTGATCTTCAAAACAAAACCAGGGAACCAAGACTTATTTTGACAAGAATGACAAGGTAAAAAGGTAAATGCAAAAGACATATATCAGGTCATCCAAAGTAGTGCAATATTATGCACCAAATGTAACATTCTGGCTGAGATTGACTCCAAAGTCATCATAAAAAGTCATATAAAAGTAAAATTGAAAAGATCTTATGTAGTCATTTGAAATTTGAAGTTAAATAATTTGTAATAAGGAGTCATCCGAAGTTAAATAAAGTGTTAAACAACTATGAAACTAACTGAATATGAACATGAAACTAACTGAATATGAACATGAAAAAGGCTTTAATAGAAAAATACACAAAGGGAGAATTAATATTCCACATATTTTATTCAAGAATCTGAGTTAAAGTGAGATAAGAAGCTCCCAGTTTGTAATGATCTCTCACTGCCATCTCAAGCCAATGACCACCTGATATAGATTGAATATGCCATGTAATTATTCACTCTATTTTATAAAGATGTAAATATGGTATATCAGTAGGAAGTATTGATGTTGTATTACATTCCAAACATAAATTATTAAGAGCTTTTATTTGAAAATATTTACATATGAGTAAAGCTAAACTGTAACATTTCTCAGTAATTTAGCTTTTTTTACTCCAAACTTTTATGAATTGTATTGAGAAAAAATTGCCTATTAAGATGTACGGTAAGAAACAAAAGGTTGTATATTCTGACTTTCTCAAATATTACAAGGTTGTGCAAATTAGGGCTATATTTTGTTTTATTTATATTACAGCTAAGACTAACATACACTTGCATGATAAGTTAAATGATAAGTTAACTCAACCCTTTTTCTTCTCTATGCTATTTGCAAGACCAGCAATTTATTGGAATTTCAAAGGACTATGCACAAAACAAATGAAGATGTAAAGACAATCAAAAAGCTATATATATATATATATATATATATATATATATATATATATATATATATATATATATATATATATATATATATAATATTCAATTAGGTATATATATATAACATATATATATATATATATATATATATATATATATATATATATATATATATATATATATATATATATATATATATATATATATATATATATATATATATAACATATATATATTATACAAATATGGACCTGGGTGGAGTGCAATATGACTTTTTATGGACCTTCGGAAAGTTATATTGCACGAGGCGCAGCCGAGTGCAATATAACTTTCCGAAGGTCCATAAAAAGTCATATTGCACGACACCCAGGTACATATTTGTTTTATTCTATGATCACTGTGTTGATCACTGGCTTCCCCAACATTTCCCGCCATGAAAGGGACGAGTTTGTCTGTATGGTGACGTCATGGAATTCCCCATCAGTGCAGTGGAAAGTATATTGACGTGCAATATAATGCATCTGGTCAATACAACAATTTAGAGAAGCTCACGTGACCAGGAATTGACCAATCACAGCACAGAATACACAGTGATCATAGAATAAATATATATATTGAATATTATATGTCGAATATTGACATCTGTCCATACAATCATATTGTATAATATAAGGAGATGCTAATAACACAGATTGAGTCCATCTATTGAAGCACCATCCCACATTGTTCATACCTCCTACTCCATATGAGGATGGCAGGTGGGTCATGGCCACTTAGGACACAGCATTTGCATTATATATGCTGTTGCTGACACAAGTAGTATGCTAGTTAGCTTTTGCAATGATATGATAGTTGTATTATATTGCTGTACTCTCACTGATTGCCATTTCCATCCATATTATTGCTGAGTATATGTCTAAGCTTGAAAACTTGCGACTCAAATAAACTGTCCATGGCATTCATCAAAGCATGTAGATTTTACAAAATACTATTATATATATATATATATATATATATATATATATATATATATATATATATATATATATATATATATATATATATATATATATATATATATATATATATATATATATATATATATATATATTTGAATTAACATTAAATATTTTGTACATGCTGGGGTTACCAGAATTTGACTAACCTAACAGCATAGCAAGATGGATTCTGTGTTTTAGAGATGTTTTGTAATTATATAAGAATAGTGGTTTAAATATTGGTAAGATCCTGAGGGCATGTAACTTTTGTTTTCTGAAAATGATGAGTAAAGATCAACAGGAGAACACATTAATTTTGACTCACACAGCAACCAAAAACTTCCACCAGGCAAAAATATTCAAACTGCACCTAAATATATTTATACATGTATCCTCATCAAGCAAAAATCAAGTTCAAGCTATTGTTTGTTCATTTATATGTATCATATTGTCTTTATTGTCGTATTGTCTTTATTTTAAGATCAATTAGTTGACACTTTGTTTTTTTGTAAATCAGCTGGACATCTGGTTATGTTGATATTAATTGCCTGAGCTCAAACCAAATTAAGCGTTAGTTAATGCTATTTAAACTCACATATATCTATAAATCAGTGATTGTAGTGGATATGAAAATCAAATGTAAGTGAGATGCTTTGTATGAATGATGATGGGAGAAATCTCATTGGAGGAAATAATGGTTTCAGATTAGAAATACTGGTAATGTGTGATTAAACATTTCGTTAACATATATACCAATATAGGTCAACATATTTAGTTGCAATCAACAGTATTTATCTTTTTTTTTTTAAATGGTTTAGCACCTAAGGTAAGTAATTTTCCCCTCGTTTATTTTAGTTATACCAAATGTTATGCTCCATTTATAATGTTAGTGCATTTATATGTCCCACTGGTGGGTCATGTTACTTTATATGTCCCACTGGTGGGTCATGTTACTTTATATGTCCCACTGGTGGGTCATGTTACTTTATATGTCCCACTGGTGGGTCATGTTACTTTATATGTCCCACTGGTGAGTCATGTTACTTTATATGTCCCACTGGTGAGTCATGTTATTTTTTCTTTCTAAATTTAACGTTCACATTTTCCCAGTAACCTGTGTCGACAAACATTTTGGTGACAGGTTAGCTCAGTTTGTCTTGTGTTTATACATAAACACTTATTTACTTAGCAATACATAACTTTGACTATCTGGTGAGAACCCAAAGTGATTGGAAGACTGTGTAACAAGTCAAACCTATACATAATAGGAGGGCTTCCTTGTTTTGAGTGTGTCAGATGAACTTTAAAGTAATTCAGTATTCAATTCAAAAGGAGATATTGCCATCTCAATCTAGTCAACCAAAAGTGCCATTCTGAATTCATGTGAAAAAAAGATATGATACCATACCTAATGTAAGAGATCATAGGATTTGGTACTAACAAAAAGAACCTGGTACTGCACAATATCTAAATATAGTCTCAATGCAGTGAAAATTATTACAGTTATTCTACCACAGGGAATATTGGAAAATATATAAAAGATCCTATTGCATATGCCACATTTCTTGTTCATTAAGTGGTTTAACATTACATTTTTTCACTTTGTGTTTTCAAATTATCTTGTGAAAATCAGAGAGAGTTTTCCTTTAAATATAAGTGAAAAGCACTAAACAGGGAGAAATACAAAATTTCAACCTTAAAGTATTGAAAATCAGGTTTTAAAAATCAGAGTTTCCTTTTATGTAAGTGGTATTTCTTTTACAAACTATTAGTAAAAAAAAAAAAAAAAAAAAAAAAAACTCCTTTTATGTAAGTGGAAAGCATATACGTGGAAAGCATATAAGTGGAAATTTCAACCTTAAACAGATTGATTTGAAAATGAATGCACTGACAAGTAAACATACACATGAACACTGCTCCCAGAATTTCCTCGCTGTACAAAGTGCATGTTTAGTTAGAGTCAACCATATCATGTAGAAATAATGTTTAAAGGAAAAGAATCTCACACTTTATATCAAAGTTGCCTGTTTAATAGATAGAGGGAATGTCTTACGTCTCCACGTCTTTAGCACTTACAAAGTTTATTGATGGTTTAATGTCTTGGAAGCTCTAGAGAGATGTTTTGTTGACATGTTCTTGGAATGCTTGATTTGTTGTGATGATGGTTGCTATTTATTATACAAGGCAAATCACCAATAATTTGTTAGTGATTGTTCAGATTTAAGAGAATGGTGTATCTGTGCTATTTTCTACAAAGAAATGTGTAGAGAAGTGCATCACTACAAACAATAACTTTAAACCAATGAAAAACATTAGTTTTCTACAATGAAATTGACAAAAATGCTGATTACAAACTGTTGGTATTTACTGGTTGTGTAATCTATATGTGATATGATATGCTGCATTTGTATCTAATGTTGTCACAACTGGTTTATCAGAATTTTCATTGTGTAAATACGTTTTTATAAATAGTTTTCAATCACTTTAATGGTATTACAAAGTTCAATTTCTGTAAATTATTTGGGTCATTTTAAAGATGTGCTCACTGCTTAAAAATATTATATAGACCAAATATTTTGTATTGCAGAATGACAGACTAATAACTTCAATGGAAGTCTTCACTTTGATAAGAGATTAATTCTGTTTTACATTTAGTTATATTTGTAAGCATTTATTTTTGGGTCTTCAGGCATTGTTTTTCTCATTTGAATTACCCAGTATATCATGAAGGCAAGATATCTTTTCATTTTGCATTATGTGTTTGTTTTGGATAAAGATAATTACCATATGAATAAACAATATCAGTACATTATATATGTTACTATTTCTTAGTATGTATACATATTAGCTCAATACAACAGTATTTCACAAACGTATATTATTGTTATACAATATTATAGTTGTCAATAAAATGTTAGTACAAAACATTAGTTTAATGATTTTGTTTGATTTTGCCTATTGGAAAGGTTTGAAATTACACTTTGAGTAGCCAAATTTTTATCCACCAAAACAGGACCTGGTTGGCGTCTTGGTCATCCGAGTGATCACAGGTCATAATCTGAGGCTCATCAGTTCTGATTGGATATTTTGTTGGGCAATGGCGGCAAAGGTAGTGAGAATATTAAACAACTGGCATTATTCCTGATGTTATGCACAATTACAAATTATCCCGCTCCCAACAAATACGGTAATTTGTTCCTAACAAATAAAGCATTAAATACATACATTTGTTCTCTAGTTGAACACCAGCCAGTAGGGCATGGCTTGTCATTTGAAGCCATATTTGTTATCACAGATTTCCATCTGACCCTATGCCACCCAAATGGAGCTGAAAAAAGTGTCCGTGAACTTGTTTCCTCTGGAATACCTATCAAGTATATCACCAGATTAGAAAAAAAAAGTTTGTTGGACGAATTTGTCCCGGAAAAGAGTGTTACTAATCAGGAAGAATTTTATTCCACAATAAATATAATTTTATTCTTTATTACATCGATAGTAATGCTTGTTGTTCAATCTTCTCTCCACTTTTGCCCAAAATTAAAGTTGTTTGAAATTTGGCTAGTCATGTGCAGGAGTCACGCCCAGCAAAATATCATCCAATCAGAATTAACCACTCTCAGGTCACGACATGTGATCAGTTGCCTAAGACACTATCCAATCAGTACAAAGTAGAATTCATATGAATAGGCATTTATTCTTTCACCTATCATTTCACAGATTTTTATGAATGATCACTCGGCAGATCCAGTGTGTAGGGAACTGATGAGAGAAAAGTCCTGTTTTGGAGGATAATACAAATTATTTTGAAAGGAAATCAGTCCTGGATAAAGACATTAGACCACCCCAATATTCACGGCCTATACACATTGTTTTATTTCTATTATGGTGAACACAAAATATAAATCTTTGAAAATGATTTTACTTCAGAAGATGAGCTGTGTATAAAACAAATAATTGGAACAGGTCTTGGCTTAACCATGTGTATGTGTGTAATATTACTATACTAAGACTTGAATTATATAAAATTAAGTTAAAATGTCAAGGATACAACTATATACCCATATTATGACAGTAAAGCATTTTTCGTCCATGCAATACATAACACTGTCGTCTTGTAAGAGATGAACTATAGTCTCTGATTCATTGGTGGAACAACCTCAAAATAAGGTTTACATAAATGGCGCCACCTGTTGCATTTTCACATTTGCAGAGTAATTCAGAGCATCACGTTGCTCTGGTAAGCACATAATTCTATTGTTTATAACCCCAACAGGATCACAGACATTTTGATGACACTTTCCAATGGCATCTTACTTGGATACTTCTATTATCTATTCAGCTTTGCAGGAACAATCATCTAATTCCACCTCTTCAATCCACATATGCTTTTGAAAATGAATTAATACCTTCAAAGAAATCAGGGAAAGTATGATTAACAAAACAATAACAGGTAAAGCAATGCCAAGAAAAACCATATACTATTTTCAAAACTGATAGTAAGTATGTATATTGCAGACGAAGGCACAGATATGTCATTTCAGCTGTCATTTGCCTCAGAACGTGTTATATCCAAAATTATTGTGCTATCTGAAACTGTGGTATACCTATGACTGGACATCTCATAGGTGAGTTCTCTCAGTTGATGAGCAGAATTCAATGTTGACATATCATCTATGGAATTGTTGACTTTAGAAGTCATTGAATTATATTTGTTTGTGGATATTTCAAAAGTAGTCCGAATAGTTTTTGCAGTTGTCTTGGAAGTTTCAATAGTTGGATCCTGAAGAGATGAGTTTTCAGTCTACTCTTAAATGAGGAGACTGAGGCACTAGTCCTGATTTCACTAGGCAAGGAATTCCAGAGTCTAGGGCCAACAGATGAAAAAGCCCTGTCCCCCACTGTCCTCAGCCGGGTCTTAGGAACTTGTAAGTGGGTGCCGTCGTTTGACCTTAGACAGCATTCACCTTGTTTAACTTGGAGTAGATCACGCAAGTAAGGCGGAGCCTTACCATTTAGGGCCTTCCAAGTCAATTCTCTCGCGAACTGGGAGCCAGTGCAGTTCCCGTAGTTTTCCTGAAATGTGATCAAATTTCCTGATTTTTCCTACGACACGTGCTGCAGAGTTTTGGAGGTATTGCAGCTTCCTGATGTCAGATTGAGGAAGACCTGCAAGTAGGCCATTGCCATAGTCCAGAGTAGAGGTAACAAAGGGATGGATAAGTGTCACAGCTGTCTTCTCGTCTAGGCAATGTCTGATGGCTGCTAGGTTCCTAATGCGGTAATAGCCTTTTTGGCACATTTTTCTGATCTGGGCCTTCATGTCCATGTTGGAGTCAAAGGTGATGCCAAGGTCAACCACTGTCTCACTAGGAGTGATATCAGAGCTACCAACCCTAATTGTGTCTGGAATACTACTGCTGGTGGCAGTATTGCACCTGTCAGTACAAATAAGCATTTCTGTTTTTCCATCATTGATCTTCATCTTGTTTGATATAAGGAAGTCTCTGACCTCACTGACACACTCCTCCAGTTTGTGTCTGCTAATATTAACTTGATGGGGGGAAGTGTGGTCCATAGGGATGTAAATCTAAGTATCATCTGCATAACTAGATAGCTCAGATCATATTTGGCTAGGATATCAGAAAGGGGTGTAATATAGATGGTAAGAGTATGGGGCCAAGGACTGAGCCCTGTGGGACCCCATATTTTATGGACTTGAGGCAGGACCTTTGAGTCCCTACTTTCACACACTGTTTCCTGTTACTTAGATATTGACCGAATCCAGGAGAGGGCGTGATCATCTAGCCTCCAGTCTATCAAATAGAATTTGGTGGTCAATGGTGTCAAAGGCAGCGGAGAGGTCAAGTAACAGGGGGATGACTGACTTTTTATTGTCAAGAGCACACAGGATATCAATTTGCACCTTTAACAGCAGTTTCAGTGCTATGATATTCTTTGTAGGCGGATTGAAACTTGTCGGTAAGGCCATTCCTTACCAGATGGGGGACCAATTGGTCTGCTACTGCCCTCTCTGTTAGTTTAGAAATATATGTGAGGTTGGAAACAGGTCTATAGTTCTTCTCAACCAGTTCTAGGCCAAGTTTCTTCACCAGGGGTGTTATGATGGCTATTTTCATATTTTCAGATACTGCTGATTCCATCAGTGATTTATTTATGATGGAAGTAATTATTGGTAAGAGGTCATCTAAGAGGTCAAGTAGGAGCCAGGTCGGAATAGGATCCAGCTCACATGACTTCTTTGCAGACCCCTTAATTAATTTTCGCACATCACTTGTGGTTAGGGGTGTGAACCTCTCAAGACTTGCTGTCCAGGCGAATTCTCTCTATTTTTTCAAGAAAGAATGTGTTGAACTTCTCAGCTTGAGTGACCTCACAGTCAGATTGGGGCATTGGTATGTCCTTTTTCTTGTGCATGACTGTGTCACTTGTCAATTATGACCTTGGCATACTTGATAGGAGCATGTTTATCCATGAGTGAGGTGAGTTCCTTGTCATAGTAATCCACCATGTCACTCAAGGATAAGTATTCCCATGTTGAATTTGTACGAGTTAGGGATTTGATATCATTCTTTAGGGATTGAAGATCTAATCCCTTAAAGCTCCTGTACTTGATCAATTTTTTTTTGAGGGGGGGTTTGGTGGGTGAGATACCTAGGTATAACTTAATCATTTTATGATCAGATATGTACTCATCCACCAGGTGGCTCTTAAGAAACTTGTTCCCCTTGAAGGTGATGATTAGATCAAGGGTGTTCCCTTATGAGTCAGTTCATGTACCCATTGGTTCATGTCAAAGGTAGATAGGATGTCATTGAACTTTATGACATCAGGTTTATTTGGTTTATTGACATGGAAATTGTAGTCACCTAGGAAGATGACCTCATGACTGAATGGCCCATAGTGTGCCACCAGTTGAGTGAACTCATCATAGAACTCGAAGTAGGTATACCTATTCCTGTCAGATGGTTCAGGTCTGTAGATGGTTACAAAGGTGAACTTCTTACCCTTGATTAGAAGGGATGCCTCTAGGAGTTCCATTGTCTCCACCACTGGTTGGTTCAACCTGTTGGTTTCAAAGGGAAGCTCAACGCGATGTAATAGACCCAGACCTCCGCCTGCGTCCCCTGCGAGGGAAAGAGTGAAATTTAAGGGAACCATCCTCAAGTTCCCTTTTAACCTTCTCTTCATTGGTGTCCTGTAACCATGTTTCTGTTACAAAAAGGGCATCCAGGTTATGTTCAGAGAAATTGTCTTTCACAAGTAGAACCTTGCCCAAGATACTCTGGGCATTGCATGAACCAATTAGGAGTTGGTTGCTAGGTTTGTATTGTGATGACTGTGTGGTTTTGTTTGTGGCGCCATCTATATTTACACTGTGCAGTGGAGCACGTGTTGGGCCGGCAACCTGGATCCTGCCTCGTGATTGGCTGGTCGAGCAGACGGATGTGTATTATTTACATTCCTACCACGAACAAGGGCTCGATTAGCTCGGGCTGGCCTAGGTGTATTGTATGCAGTGCCATCTATGTTAATTTTGCCGAAATTGCATATTTTTGATGCGTAGCATTGACTTTCAACAAGTTTGTTGTTTAGTCTGTGTTTATGTGCCCGAGGGGGCAGAATAAATATGTTTTTTATTGTTTGCTTGCCCCATGTACGGATAGCAGCTTGTTCGATTTTATGTAATCGCAGATATCGAGCACCAATCAAAATTGAGCAGGGAACAGTTAATTCAATTTCATGCTCGGACTCAAAAATATTAAAATTTTGAGTTTGCAACAATGTCCTGCAGTGACTTGAAATGGGCACGTGGAATAATATTAAAATTAATATTTTCCAAAGAAGGATTCTTCCTGAAAGTGCTCGTATGATTGTCACAAAGCAGAATTTTTCTTGACCCTTGTAACAACTGGAAATGCTGCTGGGTATCCTGTTGCTGATGATAAGAAAGTGACACAGGCTGGTAGAGGTGTTGTTGCGACTGCATAAATTGATGTTAAGGTGGCTGTTGTGGAATAGATGTTGCTGCTGCTGTGTCCCCAAATTCAGTCATAGAGCACTCTCTTCTGGATCTGGCCCACCAGTGATGAAGCCCTGAAAATACTTGTACAGTATGACATAAAGGTACCCCTCACTGATGTGTCTGGCTAGACGGTGGACACAGATACAGCAATCTTCTTCATATCTTCAAGAATCTTCTTTATAGATTCCTGCAAAGCTAATGAAGCTTCATTTCCAACAGCAGAACCCCCTTTCTTCTGCTTTCTACTGCTATGTTTTGATGCATCTGTATCATGATAATCATCATCAACAGTAATAAGGGAAACCTTGTTCTCTGCACAAATCCTCTCTGCCATGGCCAAATCCCCACCGGACCTTGCTAAAGCTTCTTGGATTTGTTTGTTTGTTTGGGGCTAACTGGTGCTAATAAGCTGGCGCTCTAACCTACTGCGCCACGGCCTGTGGCCACAAAGCTTCTTGGATCTGTAAGTACACAATAAAAGAAAAACACTTGGTGCAAATGTATAGACTCTCTGCAGATGGATAGGCTTATTATTAGCAAATAAAATATCAACAATCATAAAAAACTGGTAATGGTGACTGGCCAATGAGTGATGAGATGCTTTTTAAACTTCAGTTTGTTCCACACCCATGAGGCCCCAGGCCGTGGCGCCATTGGTTAGAGCGCCAGCTTATCTGTGGTGATCCAAAGGTCGTGGGTTCGAACCCCGGCCGTGCCGAAATTGAACTCGTGATACAATAGAAAATAGGCGATACAATTTCCAATATGAGCTGAGGCCTGTGCCTAAAGGGTTAACACGTTGTCCTTGTAAATCTGTGACCGGATGAGTTGTCATGTCAAGGACCTGCGACATGACAATTCAGTGAGGCAGCACTAGATCTGCTACAAGTAGGTCTCATCACGAAATGACTGAAATAATGTTGAAAGTGATGTAAAACCCCAAACAAACAAACAAATCCACACCCATGGGAGCCACGGGTCGTGGCACAGTTCGTTTGAGCACCAGCTTATTAGCACCAGTTTCTCTGTGGTGATCCAAAGGTCGTGGGTTCGAAGTTTAGCCCAGCTCTGTAGCTTTCTGGTTCAAAAGCACATTCTTCTTATCCTTGCTCCAAAAATCTACAACTTTCCTATTTCACAGATAGGGTTTATCTTTGACTTCATCATCATGGGCCAGCTCCCTCAGATTTTAGAACTCCCTGGGCTTCTGTCCCTTGTCATCCTTCTTGGACCTTTTCTTGGCTGGAGGTACTTTGGAACCAGAAGGCCTGGTAGAGTCTGTATACCCGCCTGAGGGGGCATGTTCAATACCAGAGCTTTTACATCTCACTGTGCTCTGACCCAGCCTCACTCTGCCTTGACCCCACCTCAGTGTCACATTGTTTTGACCCCACCTCAGGCTCACTTGTCCTCAGCCCAATATCACTTCCTGCAAAAAGAGGAATATGAAAACATTGATCAAAGATTTGTTCACAAATAAAAAGGTCAATTTGCCATCTGTCATTCATGAATGAACAACCCATAACCCAAATTTTGAATCTTTTTTACAAAAAAGGTCAGTATTTTTTAAAGTGATATATGCCGATGTGAATGAAAACTCTAGAACTTAATCAAGTTCTTTCATGTCTCCTGATCAATAACTGCTACATATTAAACATCGATTTCACCAAAACATCATTCCATGTACTTCGCAATAAAACATTGGTATTCTTACCTTGTATTGCTGGAGCTTTGGCCTCACCCTCAGAAGATAACTCTTGACGTGTATTTGATGTCTCCTCCTGCTCCTCTTGGACCATCTTTGCAAGTTGTTTGGGCCTTGGGGAACCACGTTACCCATGCCTTTCCCTGTGCCATGGCCTCTCCCAACTTTTGCAGGGGATCATTTCTCTTGTGCTCTTGGTTTAGGCATTGGAAGTTAATATTCAAATGTATATTGTAATCCAGATTGTTATAATCTGTTGCAAAATTCTGTTGATGTTCACTCATCGCTGAGTACTGAGTGCCCAATTGTTGTGCAACTCATCAGCTTTTATGTGACCATTTGAATTCGCATCTCATCCACTCTTCCATTCACTTTGTGCCTGTGTGATGTTAGTTTCTCATTCACTTTCTATGAGCTCTGCCTCCTCTCTTTTCATTACTCATTTGTTCATCTCTGTGTTAGTGTGCTTTCTTCATACCCCATCCGTATGCTATTTGTTTGTCATCCGTTTTGCTCGACCGCACTGTTCGCTTTGGCCTTGTCTGTTCATTTCTCAGTTCACACCCAGATCTTTATGAATACAGATGCAGCTGATACTGCTGATGACATGCGCTCGATTATGTGTGCACCTTTATACCTTTGGTGGCAGGGATTGATATGATAGAAAAGTCCTACTAGAGAATATCTATTCTTAAGAACGTTATCTAATATTGTCAAATAAAACCACAATTTGAATAATTTTAATTTCAATAGTGTTGAAAGGGATGTAAAACCCCAAACAAACCAAACCAAACCATTTCATAACATGTGAAAGTGTCCACACACCCAACTGATCTGAGTACTATTCTCAGCAAGCAAATCAAAGCAGATCGAATCAAATCCTTAACTAGTATTCATCAAGATTACAATACAAAAATGTATTGAATATCGACTACAGTGGACACACATTCAACTCATTCAGTTGAATGATGATCATATTCCTTTAAAATTTGATGGTTTTTATGTCTGCCTTTTAGGAAATAAAGTCAAGACACTTGGGCATGTATTCCAACACTGTTACTTTACATAATGCTGATAGCTGGTCCACCATAGATTTGCACAAATACCTGGCCTTTATATTTGATCCATTCAGCAATGTGAGCTTCATCCCAATGATTCATATGCCTTTATTCATTTAAACAGTAGAAACTAAAATAATTAATACAATTCATTAACAAACTTATAGTGCGTCCTTCCAATATATACTTGAAAAAAATATAGCCCACATTATGCTCACCATTTTAGATTTTTCAGAAATGAACCTCAAACTATGTTTTTTTTATATTTTAGAAAAATCATCGTTGTCCAAATATAACATCTATTTATTTAGAATACAGACCTCTAAACCATTCTAAACATCTTTATCTTTTATGCGTCTCTAAGATATAATACATAAATCCAAACATTTAGGTTGATTTTTGAAAAAAAAAACTTGGTGGTGGCCAATCATTTTGCTCATAGCATTGGATGATCATTCTATTTGTGAGTTGTTTATTTTTTTCTGATTTGAAGTACGGATTCTAATTTTGTCGGGTGAGGCCACGACTGTCCTCGGGGCCATGCACTGAAGCTTGAGATTGAGTCAGTGAGGGGTGCAAACTTACTGTCTGTGCTTGATTCTAACTGTAATGGTCATGCTAGTTGATCACTATCAGTATAACAATTTCGTCTTCATACAGTTGCAATGTAAATTACCAAATATTTGTTTAAAGTATTTACTGTTTGTACAAAATGAATGTTCATTCCACTTATTCATAAATAGGAATAACAGTTAATGTTTAACTAATGTTAATAAGTAATGCTTTCACATCGCTCGGGTTACAAGTTAGCATACAATTTATCTACTCTGATTTCCTTTGTTCACTTTTATTTGATGGTTAAATTAGACTGTGGATTCACAGATCAAGGACCACGTAGCTGGCAAAGAAAACTCCTTGAAAACACATGGCATAGACTAGTTCAAATAGTTCTGTCATGCGCAAAGTAGGAATCTTGCACAATGTAGGAATAATTCCTACATTGTACAGGACAAAGTAGGAAAAAAAAAGGTTTTTTAGTCAAAATAAAATGACAATCAACATTTCTATTTCCAAAAATGTCTTATTTCCAAATTTGTAACCATATTCCCATATTCTTTATTGCCAATATAATGTCCAATTAAGCCAGAGGATGTGTCTGTTATTTTTTAAAATATAAATTTAATAGAAAATTGATAAACATTGTAATTATATTGGCCGCATCCAGTCATCTCAGTTATTGATATATCTTAATATTCCTACTTATTTGCGCAAAGTAGGAATTTCTACTTTGAGCAGTTGCACAATGTAGGAATTCCTACTGGCTCACAGTTCCTACTTGGTGCAAGACAGTTCCATCGAACTACAAAATTGATCGTTTGCCTCAATTATACAAAATGCTGATATTTGGTGTTTCCTGCATCGTTCTATCCTTTTCTGTAATAAGCAAGGCTGAAGGCTTAAACCTTGCTTAATATTTATGATTACACTCATTGTGCAATGTATCTCAGTAATATTAAGAATAAGATACACAGCAACAAGGGCAGATGTGCTTTCACAACACATATATACACCAGCTGGTAAACTGTTTTTCAATGCAGACTATCGAACCATTTAACTTTATCATTATTTACCATGCCACCATTTGCTGATGTCTCTATCGCTCGAAAATGAAAAAAAGTAAATAAATAAGAGGTCCGTGGAAATACAAAGTTGCTTTTTTGTGAGGAATCCTCACAGTATCGAACTCTTGATAAACCGTGACAAGGAAGAGTGAACTACATAACTTGGCAAACAAAACAAATTTCATCATTTACTTAAAAGATGCGTTCCTCCCCTTAAATATATATGAGCATATTTACCTGGCCATGCAGAGTAACAAGGTGTACTGCGAACCAGGAAGGGTGATGGAGATTGTAATGACGTCATGTGTTCACTCTACCGTGTCGACATCAGCTTTCACCTGACTAGGCATTCCGTGAATCACACTCCTTGTTACCTTGAGCTAAACAATAACACAAAACCCTGCACGCATAGATAATCTCACTCGCCAGGTTTTAATCGTATTGACTTTCTTGGAGAGTAACTGATGTTGAGAAACGCACCCACTCGCATACTGTTTAAGATATTTAGAATCCGCATGTATTGGCATCAGTGAATTGAATGCTATCCAGTTTGACATCTTAGACAGATCATGGACTAAAATGTAGTCCAGGGACAGATAAGATTACATGAACAGATAAAATTACATGAACAAGTTCTCGGGTAGATTTATTCCTCAAAGTTTGATTTCAAAAGAGCATAATGATGATATGATATATATTATAATTAATGTTCAAACACAGACTTTTTCAGTTCCCTTAAAATTCCAGTCCAAATCCTGCAGAGGCAGAACAAACCTCAACAACTGTAGCCGAGCTTCTGTGAATATCTCTAAATATGGCTGTTAATTGGTCGAATATTGCATCAAAATCTCTTAAGGTCCTAATATGTATTGGCTATATCAGATCAATGTTTCATTGAAAATATATAAAAGCCCCCTAGCCACAGACCCCCGCCACAGACCCCCGCCACTGAAAAATACCAATGTTTGAAAATGTAATATTTTTCATTTGGTTTTCTTTGTTTGTGTTTTTTCTTTTACTCATGAAAATTCACAATTTCATAATGATACATTGAAACGCTACATAACTATTTCAAGGACAAGCTCCATTTCTTTATCATCCATAGAAATGCATATTTTTCATCTTAACAGTCGCTGAGTGGATTGAGTGAATAAGACGTTTGATGTGAGAATGCTTCACTCGTTTTTTCGTTTGTTTTTTTTTTCTTTTCTAACATATACAGGATACAGATAACCAGATTCGTGACAACCAAGACTATTAATTTTTTCAAATGTTGTCTGTATTTGAGTTGACCACAGACAAACATCATTACTACCCTGGGCAAAATTCCTTCCTGGTCTACAAATTGCACAAAAGGTACCTTAATTTATGAGTTTCCCGTTAGTGCTGAGGCCGGATATAGGTTCGCTTTGTGATTGGTTGCCTTCTTCAAGACGATCCTCACGAGGTGCGCACAAATGGCTTACAAAGCAAATATACTTGTCGGGTATTTATATATAAGACAAGGTCCCTTGCAAACTACATCAATGCAAAACTTTTGTCTCCACTGAATTCAACTAAACAGGACAATCATTGTAAGTATTATTTATATTAAGTATTTCCTACGCAAGTGTTTCTTAACTAAGTGTTCAACAGGGAAAGACATAAATATTTCAGTAGAATGAAACCTTATTCTGATACAAGAGAATTAGCATCTGAGTGTTAATAAACACTGTATCTTATTATCTCAATGATGTTTGCTTGTGCTTTAAAATTGAAGTGGTAACGCAAAAATGTTGTCATACATATATAAGGAATAGAGGTCTTTACTTGTAGCTGTAATATGAAGCAGTTGACGATTCTGGTGACAATTCTGTTGTTGCACAATGCATATGGTAAGAGTTGTTTACTTCAATGTACATCTCCAAATAATTCCTTCTCTACTTGTTTCTACATTTTTTAACAAATCATGAAATGATTAGTTTGGTAATTTTTTGGTCTGAGATATTAAAGCCAATTATCCTAAGCAGTCTATTATAATGCCAATCTGTCACATTCACATCTTTTACCAATGCAGCTTTTTCCATTCTGGAATCAAACTATACCATTAATTAGACCAGTGATAAATTCCATGGAAAATAATGTTCAGAGATTCTTTAAACTAAAAACATTACCTTTTACCCGAAATAAAAAATGAAATCGGTCTCAATGTCTATAACGTAGATATTTTCATTTGAAAACTAATATTATAATGTGTAACATTCTTTGACTTGCAGGTGCTTCTTTGCAGTCCCCACCATCTGAATCTAGTCCACCTGTGAATCCAGGTGAATGTGTTTCCACCTGCAAGGGTGTAGCTAGTGGCAACTATGCTTCGTGTCATGGTTGCCAATACTATGTAACTTGCTCCAACGGCCTCATCTTTGATAAGAGAGGCTGTCCCACTGGACTCGTGTGGGACGATGCTGTCAAACACTGCAGGAAAACATCAACTACCTGTCCTGGAGGTGAGTTGGCTTGTTTTAGTCAAGTCCAAATTGTATTATTTTTTTAAACTCTTTTTTCAGTTTTAAATCAACCCTGCCATTGTGATAAAAAAATACAACTGGAAATATACCTATATATAAAGGATGGAGTGTGAAAGTTATACAACTGAACAGATTATTTTGGTTATTTTCAGATGATGCTGAAGCGACTATGGTACCGATCCCTTCAACTTCTCAGAGTACCACAACTGTGGTCCCAACCACACCTGCAGCTTATAATTCATCAGAGTGCATCACTAGTTGTGATCACGTGTCTGATGGTCACTACGCTTCCTGCCAGGGATGTCATGTCTACGCCTCCTGCTCTGGAGGTGTATTCTATGACAGGAGACCATGTCCTGATGGTCTAATATGGGATGACAATTTTAAGCTATGCCTAAAAGTGTCTTCTACATGTCCAGGTTGGTACTTATGTTTTACAATACATGGACATGTACAATTTGTTTACTATATGGTTTCATTATCGCACCCAGTCAGTATTATAAGTTTGAATGTTTTTGTTTGTAGATATGACACCATGTGACAGCATTCCGTGCTATAATGGAGGGGTCTTAGTTCAAGTTGAGGACTATTTTGTTTGTCAATGTCTACCTGGGTTTGTGGGACCTCAATGTCTGGTCAACATCCATGAATGTGGAAGAGGCCCATGCCAAAATGGGGGTTCCTGCATTGATGATCTCAACGGTTATTTTTGTGAATGCTTGCCAGGGTTTGAGGGACATGACTGTGAAATTAATATTCAAGAATGTGATAGCAATCCATGTTTGAACGGTGCTTCTTGTATCGACGACGTTGGATGTTACCACTGCCTCTGCCCTTCGGGGTTTGTAGGGCATAATTGCGAGGTCAACAATGATGACTGCTCAGAGCTGTCGTGTTTAAATGGAAATTGCATTGATGGCATTAATAATTTCACCTGTATTTGCGATGCTGGGTTCACAGGTTATTATTGTGATTTGAATATTGACGACTGTTTGAACAATCCCTGTCAGAACCAAGGGCAATGTGTGGATGGGATTGGATCTTACAGTTGTGCTTGCCCACCTGGTTTTTCTGGCTCACATTGTCAGGTTAATATCAATGAATGTGAGGATAATCCCTGTAAGAATGAGGCCACTTGTGTTGATGGTGTTAATGGAGTCACCTGTAGCTGTGCTAAGGGGTACCAGGGGGTTCACTGTGAGCAAGATATTGATGACTGCGTCGACTCTCCATGCAAAGAAGGAATATGCATTGATGGTCTCAATACATACTCTTGTGCTTGTCATGCTGGGTTTACTGGTCCAAATTGTGATAGCAACATTGATGACTGCATACGAAATACCTGTCTCAATGGAGGCGAATGCATTGATGGTCTGGCAAGTTACACTTGTCAATGTCCTAAAGGTTTCACTGGAAAGTTATGTGAAGTTAATATTGATGACTGCAGCCCTAACCCATGCCAAAATGGAAACTGTCTGGATGGTATTAACTCATTCCATTGTTTCTGTGAGGAAGGTTTTGAGGGTGAAAGATGTGAAATCAATATTAATGACTGTGCTAAAAACCCTTGCCTGAACGACGGTACATGTTTGGATGACATTGGGGGTTTCACGTGCATTTGTAGAAATGGTTTTATCGGGGACCGATGTCAAACAAATATTGATGACTGTCTCAAAAAACCCTGTTTGAATGGTGCCACTTGCCATGATGGTGTGAATGAATACAAATGCCAATGTGCTGATGGCTTCATGGGGAAACACTGTGAAGTAAATATCAATGAATGTGCCAAGAAACCCTGTCAAAATGGTGGAAAATGTAGCGATGGCATCAACACATACAAATGTGATTGTCCCAATGGGTTTAGCGGTGTGAACTGTGAAATCAATATTGATGACTGTCATCCTTACCCTTGCAAGAACAATGCTATATGCGTTGATGGTGATGACACCTACACCTGCAGATGTCCACCAGGCTTCTCTGGACTGGACTGTGAGGTGAACATGGATGACTGTGATTCCAAACCTTGTCAGAATGGTGCTCAGTGTGTGGATGGTGTGGGCAACTATACATGTGTTTGTCTGCCAGGGTATGCTGGGCCTGACTGTGAGGTCAACATTGATGAATGCTTCTCTAGTCCATGCTCTAAACATGGCAAATGTATTGATGAGGTAAATGGGTTTTCTTGCAAGTGTGAAGATGGGTACATAGGTAAACTTTGTGAACACCTTGTAGACCCATGCAAGGCGCAGCCATGTAAGAATTGGGCTACATGTCACAGTGACAGGCTACAGTTTAAATGTGAATGTCCGGCCGGGTACACAGGCAGATACTGTGAAACAGATATCGACGACTGTACCACGAATCCTTGTAAAAATAAAGGTAAATGTGTTGATAAAGTAAACGGCTATGTGTGTAGTTGCAAAGCTGGTTTTACTGGAATCCGCTGTGAGATCAACATAGATGACTGTGTGAACCATCCGTGTGTAAATGGTGCCACCTGTCTTGACTTGCTGAATGGTTTCAAGTGTAATTGTCCTTCTGGCTTCAATGGCAAACACTGTGAAGTTAACATCAATGACTGCAAGAACGTAAATTGTCACAGAGGAAAATGTGTGGACTTGGTGAACGGCTTCAAGTGTGATTGTCCAGCTGGATACACTGGCAAGAGATGTGAAGTTAATATTGATGATTGTGTGAATGCACCATGTTTACACAATGGTACTTGCATTGATGGGTTTAACTCCTTTACTTGTATCTGTCCTCTTGGATACAGTGGAGATAGATGTGAAGTCAATATCAATGACTGTCTCACAGCTCACTGCAAAAATGGAGCTTCCTGTGTGGATGGACTCAATGACTATACCTGCATCTGCCAGTCGGGCTGGGAGGGCAAACGATGTGAGCATAACATCAACGACTGCCCCGAACATGCGTGTTCTGAACGTGGACTATGCATTGACAAAATAAATGGGTATAGCTGTCTCTGTAAACGTGGTTATAATGGAAGTCATTGTCAGATAAATATAGATGACTGCCCACCTAAGAACCCCTGTGGAAATTATGGAGATTGTGTCGATGGCATTGGTACCTTCACCTGTAGGTGTTCCCCAGGATTCACTGGTAAAAGGTGTGAAGTCAATATAAATGACTGTCCAGCTGATGACAACACTTGCATGAACAACGGTGTGTGCGTAGATGGTGTCAACTCCTATACCTGCCTATGTCCTGCAGGGTACAGTGGTGAAAGGTGTGAAATTAACATCGATGACTGTGTTTCACACATATGTCAGAACAATGGTAAATGCGTTGATGGTGTGAATAAAGCTTCTTGTATCTGTGCCCCGGGCTACTCGGGGGTGCACTGTGAGATTAACAGCATGTGTTCTGCCAACCCATGTCTCAATGGTGGCAAGTGCTTCCCAGATGAACAACGTGGCTACTCCTGTCGCTGTCCTCCCCAGTACTCAGGAACAAACTGCCAACAATATACTGGTGAGTTATCTGGATTCTAGTTGATGTCGTGAACGATTTCGTGAGAAACATTAAGTGATAAAAAGGCATGATAACATGCAACGGCTCTACGTCAAATGTGTTGATCTCACTCAAGTTTATTGATATAGCCATTTGTCAAATCCCTTCATATGACACCCACATATCACATATGAAACTGATAAGGTACAAAACATAGCCAGTTATCCATAGTTTTTAGACTAACTGTAAAATTTTGATATCAAACAATAAAGGTAGCTATCTTAGGTTAAATTATTTTCTCTCAGTATAAGAATGATGTCTTCATTTTGCTTTTCCGGTTTGTAATTTCAGTATTGTTCCAACGTGTAACCGCTTGCGAGAGGGTAGCAAACAATCAGGCTCCAAATGCCAAACTGACATGTCCAAAAGGCACCGGAGTTGAAGTACTGATGGCAACCTGGGGGTACGACAGCGCCGTCACTGATTGCTATGCCACCATTCCCTCCCGAAGGAAAAGACAATCGCCTGTAGACTGCAAGCAATCCATGTCTGCTAAAATCAGGCAGGAGTGTCAAGGCCAGACCATATGTGAAATGGTACCAACCAATGAGGCTCTTGGTAACCCATGTCCAGATGATGTCAGCAAGGTGCTTGATGTTCTCTTCAATTGCGTCCAATTACATTAAAAAGCATGCTGAGGGGGTGACCATTAAACTTGGTTTTGCAAATTAACTTCCAAAAACAATTGGTGCTACCTTTTACATAATGACATAATAGTTAATGCTATCTGCTGTGTGGTGTATCAGTGTGTAGTCACCAGAAAACACCAGTAAACATGCAGAAAGCATCTCTTATGCATTTTCAGTATATGAATGATTGAAGTTCACAATTTCGTATTTCAATGTGCGATTCATGCAGCCTATTTATTCTAGATATTTTTATACTAATAAATATATAATTCATAATTAAACTGTCCATGTTTATCTTCTTCGCTCAATACGCAACCTTAATGATAGTCGAATTCAGCAATAAAGATATCTCTGATATTAACAAAAATATCAAGTTTGCAACCATAGTCAATCTGTTTTGTGTTAAGATAGGCTTAAGAAATATTTAAAATAATCTGATATAATGTTGCCTCTATTGTTTGTGCATAGATGTGGTAAATATGTCATAATATATATATATCAAAGCTTAAAATTGATTGTAAGTTTGAAATTCGAAATGGTTTATTTGTTATTGTGTAATAAATAAAGTTTTGTAAACGATACATATATGTAAGTACGCATTTTTTAAGTACTCCTGAAATAATGACGATACTTCTCTCCAAAACAATAATATTTGAAAGTGTTTCTCTTTGGATTCTCTTTGAGGCATTGAATATTGCCTGTGATAGAATTGTCTTCTGCACATGTCTTTACTCGCTCTGTTATCAAAACATGCATGCCAAATCTAAACTGTCTTGTCTGTACTAAATACTTTTCCGAGGATAAAGGAATATTTTTACCAAAATATCTATGCTTAAACCATCTGAGCATTTTTTTGAAAATAGGCACTACACTGCAAAAGGACATATAGTCTTGCTTAAAATTTAGCTAAAATAAATGGCAATTTACTTGACTCACCCGGGTGAGCATGTTTGATGCTCTGAGGTCCACACTGAAGGCAATTACATATTGTTCAATGTCAAAATCATGTCTGGCCGCTGCCATTACCAATAGCCGAGTGGATTGTTCTTCCTGCAGTTTCTGTCTGTCCGTCTGTTCATATGTCCAATATAATATAAATGTATCCATGGGTCTTTTGGTTGAGAGCCACCTGGTGTCAGAAGTCAAAAGGGTTTAAATGGGAACCTTCTGAGAAGTTGAACATTTACAGAGTGAAAAAAACATTTCCTGGTAAAAATCAATGTGCTTGGCAATCAGATATATGATGACAATTCTCACTGCTCGGGTTGGCCATACTGCCACATAGTGTGTAAAAGATCTGTCATGCATTGGGGAACTTGTAGACAAGGAAGCTTGGTCCATATTAGTAACAAATACTGATTGACATGTCATTTTATTCCAATCAACTTATTACACCCATAATATATCTTTCTAACATTCTCAAGATTTCACATCTGATTACATTTTTTCAGTATGTACATTAGTTGCCATAATATTAGCCTATCCCCTTCACAGCATACAAAATAGTCATCTTCTAAGCTGTAATGTCTTCAAACCTTTCCCAGCATGCATTTAACACAAAAGACACCCGATGGATCACAAATGTTTAATCTCAAACAGAGAGAATTTTAAAGAAATAGATTTCTTGAAAGCCTCAAGTGTACTTTACTTCTATTTTGTTTGAGGACAAAATAGTTAATTTCTTTCTCTAGGATCATAGTAAATATTGTTTAGAACACTTTTTCAAAGCTGTTTCCAAAGCTGGAAATCCCTTGTTATTATTTTTATTGTTTGTCCTACAAGCAGAACTCTTTCTATCTGGCATTCTAGTTTGATAACAGATACTTTAGGAGTAATATATTACTACCATAGTAGACAAAATAGGTTGAAATGTCATGATTTTGACGCGAATTTAAGACGTAGTTATGACGTGGTTAACTGGTGGAAGATGCAATGCAAATTGACATGATTTTCACATGTGGATATGACATGAGGTTGTTACATGGATAAGACGTGAATTTTTCACGTGGATAAGACATGAATTTTTTTCACATGGATATTACATGCATTTTTCATGTGGTAATGACATGGACTTTTCACATAAGCTTTTCAGATTAACATCATTACCCCAAATAACTACCTGGGCATTGCAAATTGCACCTCTCACATACTGGGTTATATCCCTGTCGTGAAAGGAATATCCCTGGGCAGAGGTGGGTTAGTTATAATCTTGGAGTAATAATGAATGGAGGCGCAACGTCGCAAGATCAAAAGGCGCATCATAGTTGCCGCCATACCCATTGTTATGATGACGCCATATAGGTGCAAGATATGAAAGTTTTGACGTAATTTTTTTTTCAAATCTACTTTAAGTGATCAAAACCACAATTTAGAGGTAAACATATCGCGAATGAAATGTTCGTTTTTTCATATAGATTATGGGGATATAAATTTTATTTCTCTGCTCCAAGCGTAGATGATTTTATGAAGAGATTTCCAAATCCATCTCATATTTATGAAAATGAGTCAAAATTTCGGGTTTCCTCTCAGATTATCAGGAAATCATGTACTTTATTGTTATTTTTGTCTTTCCAGTTTATTTTTAATTATTGGCGCATATATTGGCAGATAAGAAAAATATACCATTTTTTTCAGTAAAAAATATACTATCAGAAAATGCAATTTATATTCCTGCCAATATATGCGCTGACATAGATACTTTGCCTTATGAAATGTTATGTCATCATTTAAAATAAATGAAATATGAACTATAAAAAACTGCATCAGGAATTTCTAAATGCTATATCATAAACAATATTTTGTTTTAAAAGTTTTCAAAAAAGTAATATGGATAGAAAAATATTTTTTAAAAACATGTATAAAAAAATAAAGATTTGGAATATTTTTTTCTTTTTTTTATCGAACAATTGTAATTACAGCAATCATACCAGAAATTAGCAGATCTTTTTTCAAGTTAATTTGAGTGAATGGTTTGTAACCCTCAAAAGAACAATTAATCTGACTTTTTCTGTGAAAAAAAGAATTCAGGGTGTGTTATGAAACACCATTAAAATATTGGTTTGTTTAATATTTAAAAATATAGATATTAAATTTTCCATCATTCTGAAGTCGGCAACTATGATAGGATCAAAGGATTTTAAATCCATTGTGTAAAACAATGCGTTGCCATGACGCCATAACTCATATAACGGCCGTCACGCCTCCATTCATTATTACTCCAAGTTATAATTAAAGACACCTAGTTCGATAAGTAGTTAACCAATGATAAAAATTATGCATTTTAGACAAACATAAAATGGCATATTCAATGCTTTTGATTTAATTTAAAAGAAAAATTATTATGTTTTACTATTTCATAGAAGTTGGGTACACATTTCAAAATGATTCACTGGTAATACATTTCATAATTGGTAATCAAAAATATTTATAGCAATATTGAAAAACAACATGATGTCTTCTACAATTTTGCCAATAGGTGGCCTCTTATAATGTGTTGGGCCTCAACAGTGCATAACTATAAGTTATAATCCGAGGACTTGATCAATTCTCTGAATAAATAACTTTATCTTAACCATGTCATACATTTGTGTTCAAGTAACAATCGTATCTTGAAAATCATATCTTAAACATGGATATCTGGTTGCCCACGAGTTTCTCTGATTTCAACCAGAAGTCCACGTGGTTTTCATGTGGTGTGTCTGTTGGGTTGGCATCTTTTTGTTAGATGCAACATTTTCAAGGCATCGGGTATATCAAATATAATTTCCATTTTGCTGTATTACAGTATATTATTATTTTCATTTCAAATTTTCGATAAGTCTGTTGGAACATGGCGGGAGATGGCCTATACAATATACAGATATATCATCATCGTAAAACTCCAAAAATGGAATATGTCCAAATTTCGGATTTATGTTTTATTATAACACATCCTGACTTTCTTTATCCATAGTCAATAAAGAAACTGGTTTAGCATAAAAAATAACTAGCTTTTATGTAGACGGCCATAACCTTCAGATATAGCCTACAATATGAGTATCATTCATTATTTTGTTTCCACTTGTTGGACCTTCCCAGCGAGTGTCGTCCTCTGGTGGCCATTAGTATTAAATCAACAGTGGTCACGTGACTGATCATTTGTTTGGGCAGCTCCTGGAAACAAGTTGTGGATCAAAGCAGAACTATTTGAAGTCTCGACAGTGAAATTGGAAAATATCGAAATGCGGTGTAATGCGATGTAAATTATTTCAATACTACTATGAATATAAATATGGAATATGATGAACGCCCAACTTCTGCACAGGTAAGAAACTGTAAAACAAATCTCAAGATGTGGACTCGCGAAAATGTCTCCTCGTCGAAGATTGATCAAATCTCATAAGTCGAAAGCTGAATGGACCGTCCATATTTGACACGGAAAATGACAGACCAGTTGTGTTTATACGTTGTTGAGAGATTACTGAAATTTTGGTAGGATATTTTGACATGGAGCTAATGCTATGGGGAATAGTGAATATCGTATTTACAATGTACACAGAAAAGTTACCAAGAATTAAAGTTTGGTCGAAAGGTGACTCGGTCCGATATTTAGAACAAGTTAAACTGTGCTAAATCTTATATTTTGGAGACCATGATTATGCCATTGTCTACTATATAACTTTATAAGAGAGCTTAATCCGTGTTAAATTATTGTTTTATTTTTTTTGGAGCAAGATTTCTTAAGGGACGGACCATTTATCATTTCAGGGGAAGAAAGTAGAAAAAATATATATACAGTTCACAACCTTTCTGCTATTCTTAGATCTGAGCATGTGCAGAACATGAACTTCCTGCTTATCTGCCGCAATATTGAATTTAAGTCGTTGAACAAATCAGAGAATATTTTAGTTGCACATTTAATCTCGAAATGTTTAACATTTAAACATTTTTGTATGTCCGTTTGAGAAAACATAAGTTATTATTCACAGTTTGCATGTATTATTAATGTCTCTTGATGATTATATTCCTTGAAAATACAGTTAAAAGGCTTTGTTCACATGGGCGAAAATATGTGTAATTGACTGCAGCAAACATTACTCCCGGAAGTGGTGAAAAGAGGGCACTCTCTATAGTGTTTGAGCGATAATAGGTGAAAGACCTGTGAACTGTATTGGTGAGATTGTTTGCCAATCTCTGTGTTGTTTTTTTTCTCCCATTGAAAAGTACACACCACAACCGTACAACTTTACCAGAACCAGAACTGTACAACTCCTCTATATTTAATCATTGGTCGGAGAGATTGGCAGGAGGCCTAAGAGGAGAAACTATTGAGATTCACATCTGCAGAAAATATGTGGTGAAAAATGGTGGCCCACCTGACTGAGAAAAAAGTATATAGGGTTAACAGTCATGGGATTTGTATATTCCTGATAAGTTGTCAAGTCAGGGCCATGTCTTCATGCACATGACTTTGTGCGCAAAGTCTTTCTGCAATTATCTTTCTTCTATGCTTGTGATGAAAATTAAAATATCTGATGATTATGAATTTTCCTTGTCTGGCTAATGACCATAGGATTCGCACTATCATAGGATGATTGGCTGATAATAAGAAAAATGTCTTAATATGATTGGAATAAATGAATTGTTATAAAACATGTCTGCAATGGCCTCCCCTACTTGAAATGTGCACATTTGGAAGAAGCAAATTGTTACAAAACAAACAAATATTGGTGCTACTTTGTCATTTCTTGGCCGATATACATGCTCCATTTATTAATTTTCATCTTTTAGCACAAAAGAGAGATCAGTGCAGAGATCATTAAATGCCCAGATCAGTTGTGAGCATCCAGAATGACCAGATTGGTTCAGATTTACTGCACAGATTGGTTCAGAGCTCTCCCACCACTGAACCTGTCAGGGAGGCTGCCATTTTGAATAATATACTAAAATTAGCCAATGCGAATTGAGATAACAAGTTGGGACCAAATTCAATATGTAAAATGCATTTTGATTGGTCAAAATTATCAGTTTGTTGTGATTTATAAAAAATCTAATGGCTATCACTGACTTGTCAGGGAGGCTGCCATTTTGAATAACATGTGTAATATTAGCCAATGAGAAATGAGATAACAAGTTGGGGCCAAATTCAATATGTAAAATGCATTTTGATTGGTCAAAATTATCTGCTCAAGTCTGCTCTGGGAAGTCTGCTTTGGGAATGTTTTGTTGGATGATATTATGATGATTGACAAAGACTGAAATACGTGAAATTGAGGAGTGTTAGCTCAAGATATGATGACACTGGCTTTGTACCAAAAAAAATCAAATTTATTTTTATGAAAAACCTCCAAGCCTCAAAGTAGTGTAAAAGGGCCTCAAAGTTACGGTAACCCCTTTCAGGGCCTGGAAGTAAAACAAAAAAAGTTTGGTTAGTGTGAACAATTTTGAAAAGATTTTTGATGTATTTTTAATACATGAAACAAATATACATAGGAATATAAATCATGTGTATAACAGTCTCTGGATTATAACAGTCAAATTTAAATTGCCATATAAGGCAGAAAATTTTCCCATAAAGTTCAGATCATGCTGACTGAAGAACAGACTTTCAATGTTCCATATATAGGCTTGGACTTAGACCATGCTCCAGGAAGTCTGTGCTAAATTTTAGGATCATGCTAAATTTTATTTAACACCAAATTGTTTTAGATATTGGGCACTGGTCATTTCACATTTTCCCCCCCTTGTTCGACTTCCCCTGTTTGGCCATTACTTGTTCGACCATGCCTGTTTAACCATGCATATTCGATCGTATGGTATCAATTAATAGCCTACTTTCTACTTTTTTTCAATATTAGTGTGGTCTTCATGTTCAATTAGCCAGTTCAAAGGATATTTTGTGAGTTTTAAGCAGGGCCCATGCACTTTTTCCAGCAACAGTCAAACTGGGACAGAGTTCTTTGCTAATGTCAAACATGTCATGGTCATACACGTCATGGTCAAACACACCATGGTCAAACGGGCCTGTACAAACACGCCAGCATCTAGTTGAATTAAGGTAAACATAGACACCAACCCAGGCCAAAGACAAAAAACTCTCATTGAATCTACACCTTTTCTGCCAAAATTTCATAAGGATTAATCAAATTGGCTCTTACAATGACATCACCATCTGTCTCAACCAATTAAAAGGGTGAGGGAAGAAAATGGTGGCTGCAGACAGCTTTCCAATTGAATCTGATGTGTGATATGTTAAGATGACATTTAAAAGGTAGCAGATTTGCAGAATGACCAAAATGATGGCACAAGTATATACCACCAAAGGCAAGGCCAGAGCTTGAAGAAGGGATAGAGATGGTGATGGAAACAAGTGACGGGGTGCTCCACTGACTTTGGTGGAACAGAGCTGGCAAAATCAACAATGCATACAAAATCTATTCAATGTAGATACAAAAATGCAAGATGAGACAAACTATTACTAAAAACAAACTAAATTAGATAAAAAATACAGTCAAAGTCTAAAAATAAAAAGGCAAAGGCATTGGAAAGTGATTTTTTGAGTGAAAACAGTTTTTACTTGGTTTTCACTTTTTTATGAGACAAGTTTTTTTACAAGATATTGGTTGGTTTAGAGTCGCTGAGCTGTGGTTAATGTAGATTGTCAAAGATGTCTGATGCATTTTATCACCTGTGGTGACTCTTCAGAGGCTGGCAAGAGAATTGATTTTCAGAGAATCAAAACAAATTGGAATTAAAGGAACCTTGTGGTTCCATTAAACATAGCAACCATGGAGTACCAATTAATTTGTTACTCATCCTTGACTTTCACAAATGTGACACGCGCAGGTCTCACATGTGACATAAGAGAAAAAGTTGATCATTTGAGGTCCGATGGGGAGTCCTGGTTTGCTGAAATGCCAATTATGGACAGTTCATATTAAAACTGTTCCGGCGATGGGAACCTGATCCGGCGAGGATCATGTCACAGTAACAAATTAATCAGTCATAATGGGAACTTGTATAAATCCCACTCAAACGTTCCTGGCTCTGGGGGCAAGCTCAAGTTTATAACACTGAAGCCAGCAGTAAGATTTGTCAGGTATATTGGTTGTTGTGTATTTTTTCATGTCATGTAACAAAACAGACTGTGATTTGAATGTTAAAACATTTTCATTTGTCTCTGAAGATCTGGTGAATTTCCTCCAGTGAATTGAGCACTCTCAGACAATCATCCATCTTTTCTGGGAGACATTACAGTTGGTTGTTAAGAGTAGGCATATCGCCAACTGTTGATGGCAGAGATTAGAATCGGTGCCTCAGTCACGCAAAGTGGCTGATTAAAAGCTGGGTGTAAGATGAAGAATAATGTGTGATGAGAGAAATAAGTCTCATAAAAAATGTAGGACTACAAACCTCTTTAGCCATGAATAAATGAGGCTGGAGTCGTTATCCAAATATCCACCAGGTCCTCAAAATATAGGCAGTCATTAGGTCATACCTCAGTCACATTTGCATCGGGTACCCACTGGAAAGTCACATTCGCATCGGGTACCCACTAGAAAGTCACATTTGCATCGGGTACCCACTGGAAAGTCACATTTGCATCGGGTGCCCAACGAAAAGTGAAAATCGGCAGATTTCCAGGTGTTCCGGGTACCAGTGATAATTGAGATATGTCATGGGTTGGATTACATTAAACACAGGCACTGTTCAGCCTCCAAGTGTATGGAGTCCCTAGGATTATCGCAAGGGTACCTCACAGGCACTGTTCAGCCTCCCAAGTGTATGGAGTCCCTAGGATTATCGCAAGGGTACCTCAAAGCTACCTAACAATGGCCAAAGCCTGTGTGGTTATCTGTCTTGGTGATTGCCCCCAGCACATCCCACACATTTACCATTATGTGATGTCCTAAAGCTTATTGTATGATGCCCATCTAGACATCAGCCCACTTTACAGGAAATCTGGGAACTATACACTAGAAAAGAACCTATTTTCATGAAGGGAGCCTCTTTAACTTTGAATTTTGATCAGAAAATATGGTGGCAGCCCTTCTCGGCTGATAAAAAATTCCCTCCCTGTCGGTTTTGTAAAAAAAAAAAAAAAAAAACAATTGTGCAGGTGCCTTAACTGAAATCAGTACAAACTAAATGTGACTGAGGTACAAAACAGGCATTCTTATCTGTTATCCCCACTGTATACTTAACCCCTAATGGACGGGAAGGACGGCAACATCCACTACCGGTAACGGACGGGAGGGACGTTGACGTCCCCATTGTTCTGGCTCAATGACGTCATTTTGTAACATTCTCTTGGGCTGCAACTTTGTTACAATGTAATCATGATAATGACGTCAGACAGCTTGGATCATGAACTTTTGACCCCAGCACTTCATTGAGCATACTGAGTAACCATGGTTATAAATGTCATCAATTTAGTATATAGATACACTAGTCCAGAAAAAAATTGGTTAGTCCTGCCAATCAACAAAATTTAGAGAGGCTAGTCCTTAAGGGGTTAAAGTAACAGGAAGAATGGATCTTAAAGTCAACTAAAGATCATTTTCTCTCTGTTTACTTCAAGTCAGCAAATCATGAAAGTTTCATGACATTGATTGTGCAAAACTTGTTGCACATGATACTTTTGTATGCACATTTTAAGACCAAAATGATCTAGAAGCTAATATTTAATCAACTCCTATCCATACAGACTCATCATCATCAGTCAGTGTATGATGGGCAGATATAGGTACATTGGGTGCTGTCTGGTGCCTGATGTCCACTATGCACACCATGTGATCAGTGGAGGCCATGCCAGCACCACTCCACATCATGGCAGCTATTTTGCTACCACACTAATTATGTTTGTTTCACAGTTATATGTCATGATACAAAAGGGTTAAAAGGTAAAAGTGAGACAGGTTGTCTCCTCTCAGATACTTTGAATGTTGCTTTGGTCAGGGGCATCAAGAGTGAAGTCTGTAATGAAATAATGTTGAGTACAGAGCACTTATCAAAGTTCAATGACCTGCACTCATTAAGCTAATGAGAAGGAGAAATACGAGAAATACAATGGAATATGAGAGGAGAAGTAAATCAAAGACTTTTGTTAACAGTTCTGAAAAATTGGTGGCAATAATAATTATTCAATGTGAATGATAATGGTAAAAATTTCAAATTAACTGTCAACAGGGTCATTTGGGGCACTCTAGCAGTTCAATTTGCCTTCTTCTTTATTTCGGCCCTGTGGCCTAAAATCTGTCCTCGACTGCTTGGAAATGAGTAAAATGCCAATATAAGATAACAGAAAAATTCCCGTGGAAAGGTCAAGATAGATAGTTATTGCAGTTTAATTTCTCAAAGTACTGTCAGGTATGAAGGGGGCAAGTGGGGTCATGTGGCATGACTGTATTGTGCCACATGAGGACCAGATGGAGCCACAGAACAACTGAATATGATTAAATGGCATCACATGATGATGACCCTACGACCATGTTTCTGCATGATGTAAAAGAAGATGATGTTTTGTCAAGAACATTGATATATTGTTAAGAACATTACAAAACATTGAAACTTTTAATTATGGTACAGAAGTGTATAAGATATTAGTATTTGTCAAATGAAATGTCAAACAAGATATGCAAGGCAATTGAACTGTCACAAGAAAAGAGCATCAATTGCCATTGTGAAGATATGAAAAATAACAGAAAAACTCACACATAAGGTGGTGTTTGGAATGGTAAAATTTGATGTAAGGACTTTTCATTCCCAGATCAAACACTTACAACATGGGCCTTGAATTGTGATGATCTTGTATCTGTTTATAAACAAGCTGCCATTTTGAGGGTATTGCAGTACTCCTGGCGTGGGTATGTATGTGTGTTTTTCTAGGTCACAGGCACAATTATGTGAAATCCCAAGAATCGCAATAACTCAAGAACAAATATGGCAGCTTTATGAGATTTGACACACATAAGCATCTGGTAAAGACCTCAGCATTTTTTCCTTGAAACATGACCTTCACCTACTTTTTCAAGGTCACAGAGACAATTATGTGAAATTCCTATCATTGCTATAACTCTAGAACGAATGGAGGCAGCTTTATGAGACTTGACACACATAAGCATCTGGTGAAAACCCCAGATGAGTTTGATGGATGGCAACCTTGACCTATTTTTCAAGGTCACAGGGACAATTATGTGGAATCCCAAGAAGCACAATAACTCAAGAACAAATGATGGCAGCTTTATGAGACTTGACACACATAAGCATCTGATAGTAGCCTCGGATGAGTCCGATGGACGGCAACCTTGACCTATTTTTCAAGGTCACAGGCACAATTATGTGAAATCCCCATCATTGTGATAACTGGAGAACAAATGATGGCAGCTTTTTGGGACTTGAAACACACAAGCAACTGGTGAAAGCCCCAGACGAGTATGATGGACGGTGACCTTCACCTTCTTTTCAAGGTCACAGGGACAATTATGTGAAATCCCAAGCATCACGATAACTTAAGAACAAATTTTGGCAGTTTTATGAGATTGACACACATAAGCATCTGATGAAGATCTCAGACTTTTTTTTATGGAACGTGACCTTCACTTACTTTTCAAGGTCACAGGGACAATTATGTGAAATCCCCATCATTGCAATAACTTGACAACAAAGTACGGCAGCTTTATGAGACTTGACACACATAAGCATCTGGTAAAGACCCAAAAAGAGTTTGATGAATGGTGACCTTCACCTACTTTTCAAGGTCACAGGGACAATTATCTCAAATCCACGTCATTGTAATGACTCAAGAACAAATAGTAGCAGCTTCATGAGAATTGACACACATAAGCATCTGGTGAAGACCCCAGATGAGTTTGATGGATGGTGACCTTCACCTGCTTTTCAAGGCCACAGGCCCATCATCTCAATTATTTTAGAGTAAATGATAATTGACACACATAAGCTATCAAAGGAAGTAGATGTGCACTATTTTGTTTTTTTTACTCCTGCATCAATTTGCCTTGGTGCAGTGACGTTTTGTTCACAAATATTGAGCGGAGCGAATGTTGTGCAGTAATTTATCAGGGCTGAGGGTTGATGCATCTCTGATGCCTATGTTTTCACTTTGAATACAGAAATACATCAGCAGGCAGTGAACCTTAATTATCAACTTTATACTAAACAAAATATAGTACATGATATTTTATCAAAATCAAATATGGTAGACTGAGGGGACTATCTGAAGTGTGACAGGTTAATTGAAGTGCTGAGTTAGTATTTTGAAGATATTTGATCCAATTATGTGGTGCTGTGGAACCAGTGGAATGTGACCTTCAGGTTGCCGTAATCATGTAAGATAACACAGATCTGTGTGAGTTGCAAAGACTTCGAGTGCAATATAAACTGAGGAGAGCTAATCAAACAAGAGTTACCGCACATACACTGTTAATATTGAAACAGAGTGGTTGACCAGCAGCTATATTGTGTGTTTTGTGCCACATAGACTTTAATATAATGTTTAGTTAGGTTAAGGACATTGATTTTAATCATGCAAATGCTAAATTCCCTCCCATAAAGGTCATTCCAATTTAGACTTTTAGACTCTGTCTTTTCAAATGTTGTTTAAGCTTAACATCTTAATAATAACACTACAACTGTCATATACACATCAGGTTCACTGAGCAATCATGGGAGCCAAAAAGGGTTAAAGAGTGATTTCATTCACCAATCAGAGACCAGCTAACATAAAGATTACAAGAATTGTCCGTGGTAACAATGGCTAGAGATGGCGAATAAGATCTGTCTGCATTACAAACTCCAAAAAGTTATTTGTTGGAATTATGATTTGATTCTTGATTGCAAAACAATCAAAAACTGATCTTGTCCATTATAATCTAAATATGATAAAATTTGGTGGATATCTCACCGGAGATCCCCTCATGTTAATCATGGTGGCAAATTGTATATATTTCACTTTAAAACACACAAATTTGGCTCCAGTAGCCATAACATGTTCCTGGCCCCACACACTTATTTTCTGTGGTTGATCGATCTACTAAAATGTAATTTTCAGCATTCTTTTGATCGTACATGGATTGTCATTGGCACTATCAACACATTTTTTAACCGTTTGTATGCTATACCCAAATAGGGCTAAGTTGTCATGAATGCCACATGCATATGACAAGAAGTTATGAATAGTACCAAAATTGGCAGAGGAGCCTTTATTACCATTCAAAGCCTTTTTACCTCTGCTGACTTCTTTGAAGTTGCAGAGCTTTAGGAGTGGGGAAAATGTCTGTCTATCTGTGAATCCGTCTGTCCGTCCATCTGTCAACGTTTCTTTTAAAATCTTCTCCACAACTAGCAGTAATATATGTTTCATCTTTTATAGAGAAGTAGATATAGAGTTGAAGATTCAGATTCCTTCAAATCGAAACTAGTGCACTGACCTCGAAATCGAAACTAGTGCAATGACCTCGAGGTCTCAAATTTTGTGCTGAGCATATCTCAACAACCGCCTATAAATGGAAATTAAAACTCATAGCTGTCATAGCTGTGCCTCGTCATACTTTCTTAGTCATATGACCTTTGACCTTGGCACATGGACCTTGAATTCAAATTTTGTGTTCCTGCAACATCTCAATCATTAAATTTGACTGAGTTACAGCCCCCTCCCCCAAGAAAGGGCCAGTATGGACCCTCACAGCATAAAAAGGTTCATTAGGGATTGGAACAGTTAAATATATAATTTATTCCTTAAAATTTAGTGTAAAATGTGGTAAAATATCCTTTACAAAAATATCCATGTTATGCTAGACCTGATTGTGTCATGCTGACCCAAACATGACCATGCCATACAAAGGTCTAAAAAGGATTCATACAGTCAAATATTTATAACAGTTTTGATGTTGATTTATCTTAGTCAGTGCATTTTGCCATTGAACTATTAGACGAATTTATACTGATAATTGATGACATTTTTCTGTGATGTGATAGGGCAGTTGGCTGAGTGGTTATCATGAAGATGATAAATCTGTCAGCCTCATTATCTCCCTCATGGCTGGGTATTGATTAGTGGAAGTGATCAGTGCAGGTGTATCTAAGTGGAGAATAATAGATTCCTTGTCTTGTGACAATGTTGATGGAAACAGATTAAATAATAGTTGATATAACGTGGCATGATCTTCACTGATTTAGTGATGATTGTCATAAGATCCTCTTCATGCAGTGATAGCTTGATAAGTATATATCTTTCCAACAAAGATCTGTTTGTCTTTTGTTTATCTGCTGTCTCTTTACACAACTCTGTACACAGTTTATGTTTGATTATCAAGCTGCGCTATGGCCATTGTTGCCAGTGGTACCAGCTTTGTATTGAAGTCATGAATGTTTAATCATCCAGCCGATCCTCAGCAAGTGGCGGGTCTTTCATTGTCCTGCAGGCATAGACAAGTGTGGGATGCATGCTGGGAGATGCTGCGGCCACTTTCCGCATTCCCAACATAAAACCTCAGTTGAGTGTCTGTAAGAGGCAGTCTGGAGTAGAGGTCTTTCAGGGGCATTTCATCGCAACTGTGTATTGATAGAACTTGTCACATTAAAGGCTATATCAGATGGACATTGCCATCAGCAGTTCCACAGATTGAGAGAGAGATAACATTAATGCTGCATACCACCGACATTTAGCACTAGATAAGTGTCGTCCTTGGACTAAAGAGACGCTAAGAACTCTCTACAGATGTTCATGTGAATTCATGTTTTTTTAGGGGATTATTTAAGATTAAATATGGAGAGTAGTCAGAATAGAGATTTAACCTCAACAGAAGAGAACCAAAAATCCTCAAGGAAAATGAGTGTTCAAGACAGTGCTACATCAAACAGGAATGAGAAAGCCAGAAAAAAATCAAATGCTATTAAAAGAGATAGCATTATGGATAAGACAATGGAGTTGGAAAGTTTGAACAGTATGGACATACCAGATGGAGAAGTTCGTGATAAGAAGGAAAACTCGGAAAAGTCAGACAGTAGAATATCCTCGGCAAAGGTATTGTTTTCATCTATTCACAAATATTAGATCATCCGAGAATTTTGTTGAGTGCATATCAGTTTAATGATTAAAAAAATAAAATAAATTTAACATTGTGAAAAGTAATAAGTCCAGGAAAAAAGTTCAGCAGATATTTCATTTGGTGTACGTTCCTGACTGCATAGAGTAGTACATAGCAACAGGTTGGCTCATATCACATGAAGTTACAGAAAAATAGGCTTACTTTTTTGACTACATTGAAACAGGAAAATATATACAAGAGATAATATTATTCTTGCATGCCCATACTAATGTTCGGTAGGCACATGATATTTCCTTTTTGAATATTTACTTTTGATGAGTAAGACTTTTTATCCAATTTAAAACACAGTTCTGAGCAAACAGGACAGGTTTTAACCCATTCTAAAGTTAAACATGAAATACACTTGGAGTAAATGAAAGTTTAATATCACCAGGATAAGGCCTGCCATAACTAAGACAACCACCTGCAAGGTGTACACTGTGGATGTGTTGTTACCAAGATACCAGTGCCACTGTGGGTCTCCCAGCAGACTGCACTGCACAGTCTCACCATATCACATCACTCCTCAATACCTCCATCACTCAGAGGCTGCAATGTTTGATCAATCTCAAATCTTTTAAGATCTCTTTATATTGAGATCCATCTCTGGTCAAATTGAGATGTGGTGAATTTTTGCAATAACCATATTAATTCAGAAAAATACTTATTAATCTTTGAAATAACATTAAATCATATACAGCTACATTGACAGAAACTTTATTGCAGTGAAGAAATGGAGGTTGTCTCTGTGTTCAGAGGAATGCATAGGCTATATGAGATGTGTTATCATGCAGTGAGGTTTTATGTTGACATAGCATTAATGATATGATTGTCATTCTTTAATCATATGAAAGATCAATATTTGTCTTTGGTCATTATTTCATAATGTGACCATGATATATATTTTTATATATTTATAACAAACATGACAATCCATATGTCTCATTTCTACTCCAAGAGTTATGCGTGTTATTGATGAGTTGCATTGACAAACTTTGGTCAGTCAATATAAGCAATGTCAGTAAGTGTAATGTAGTCAGTTAATTAGGTTGATTTTAGGAGAATATTCACGATAATATCATCCATCATCAGCCCCGAGGAAGCAGGTAGCATTTGATTAAGGGTTTAATGATGATGATAGCCAGACTGAGTGGCTTCACTCTTGTGACTTTCATCACCTTCATCGTTAAACTGTTTGCGTACTCTACAAGCTGAAGTACAAATGCTTTTCTACCTTGGGGCTCTTCGCTGCAGTCTGGTGTGAAATATAAATTTTACAGGTATTGGTTATAAATATTGATTAACATTTATGGTCATGATTCATTAAAAAATATAACATTATTTTAGACATTATTCGGGATTGGCCATTTCGAGAGCCAAATTTGGCATTCAATAGTTTCACTATGCAATTTCATAATTTAAGCTATAATTTTTGTGTTATTTGTGATTACCACTGTAAACTGCAGATTGGGCATACAACCTCAGGGTGTGATTTGAGATAAAGGTTCTGATAAGTCATGGGGCTGTCACACATGTGAGGAGCGAATAAGTGATTATGAGATTCTTGACACATGAAAAAGCACCAACAATTCCAGTGGGATAAACACCCTCTGGTCTGAGTGAGTGAGGAACATTTTCCAAAATTTTGGAAAATTTTAAACCTCCCAACATTCCTCCCACAAGGCCAGGACATTAATGAGCTCAACTTTTTGTCAAGATTGCAAAGTCATTCCCAAAAAATTGTTAAATATCACAGTGTGACAACACCATTAGATATCATGAACAAAGTGAACCACCACAGATTAACACAGTACTCCGGGCTAAGTATATTCTGTTGTGTAAGCCCCTCTCAAAGGTAACAATGTTTTAAGTACCATAACTTAATAGTTATACAGAATTAATTGCTTGTGGTCAATAAGGAAGAAAGGTTATGAAAAAAAGATAAATGAAAAAGAAAAAGAAAAAAATATAGAATAGTTATGAATTTACATAAGTAAAGAATTACCAGAAACAAATACTATGGATAAATGTCATTGCTATGGACTGAATAAGATTGACATTCAAATTCCAATGACAGCACAGCAACAAAATAAGTATGACACTGACACATTGGATTGTTAGCCAGGTGAATATTTCATGAGAACAAGTAACGGTTATCGGTAGTGATATGATAGCATCACATAGTCATGGAGACCATGATGATAGGTGAATCAAAGCAAACCACTCAATGCCAAACAAACAAAACGTATACGGTCCTCAGACTTGGAAAATGGCTGAGTGTGACCAATAATGAAGACAAAATTAGCAATGTATTAATATCAATGAAAGATAAGTGATGTATTTTAACAGAGAGATCTTTATGAAGCTTCCAATTTTGGCAGTTTCTGCCTGTTCTTGGTTGTAAAAAGCCCCACAGACCCCAGCATAGCTACGAGGCAAATATTTTCATACGTGATTTTTTTATACCATATATTGCAATATTGCCAAACAAAAACTGTTTAAAGTACTTGAAATGTTGAATATTGTAAAATTAATTTTCATTTCATTCATCATATTTCGACATGCTTACATTCAATAATGGTGACTGATTAAACTGAAAGTCACATGAAAAGTAAATTATTATGGCAATATGATTATTTTACATCAAATGTGTATGAGAGTAAAATGATATAAAAATAATTTTGTTTTGATTGCAATGTTTAATTATATTTCAGTTGGCAGAACTGCATGTGTATATGATACCTATTGAGTGTTGGCGAAGTAACCTTAATAGTGCTGTCAACCAGTCCATTGACAGTGCTATATCTGCAGGATTTATGAGGTAAATAATCAAATAAATTCAAATTAACATCCAAGGATATAAATATTCCCATTCTGAGTGTCAGCAGTGTCTTGTGTAAATTGTAGAATAGAAGATGGATTCATTTACACAGTGAAAAGGCACAAGAACTAATATATAGAGTGTCCTTGTACAGAATATAAGCATTCTACTATCTTTATGAAAGGTTTCAAGGCTGTAAGAACTAAAAATAAAAAGATTTGCCAGCAAGGTTAGAACTAAGGAAAAAAGAATAATATTTGTGGGGCTCTATAACCTGACACTAATTATTTCAAAATTTGTCACTTCTGCTTTGGCCAGTATGTATGAAATTAATGATGTGATTAAAAAATAATATAATCGAGAATGAAACCAATTTTGAATAATTGCCCTGGTGAATTTGTCATGGCAAACGTCCTAATCTGATGTAAATGTATGATATATGATTTTCCATGTGGTGATATAGTTGGTATTCCAAATTGTTGTAATATGACATATGAATTATGGATTTACAATCTCAGTTCCTTTATCCATCATAAATTATGCATTGTGAATTCATAGTTTGTGAAACACGATCTAATTTGTTCACATTTATCATCTTTTATAATTATTTATATGTTGAGAGAGAGAGACTGCAATGGTGGATTTATTTTTTGGATGTGTGATAGTTGCCAAGCATGTCCATTTGGGAACGCTGTGTTTGTGTAGGAGAAGTGTCCTAGCATCGCCTGCTGTTAATCCTTTGTGTGTGCTGTGTTTGTGTAGGAGAAGTGTCCTAGCATCGCCTGCTGTTAATCCATTGTGTGTGCTGTGTTTGTGTAGGAGAAGTGTCCTAGCATCGCCTGCTGTTAATCCATTGTGTGTGCTGTGTTTGTGTAGGAGAAGTGTCCTAGCATCGCCTGCTGTTAATCCTTTGTGTGTGCTGTGTTTGAGTAGGAGAAGTGTCCTAGCATCGCCTGCTGTTAATCCTTTGTGTGTGCTGTGTTTGAGTAGGAGAAGTGTCCTAGCATCGCCTGCTGTTAATCCATTGTGTGTGCTGTGTTTGTGTAGGAGAAGTGTCCTAGCATCGCCTGCTGTTAATCCTTTGAGTGTGCTGTGTTTGTGTAGGAGAAGTGTCCTAGCATCGCCTGCTGTTAATCCTTTGTGTGTCTGGGTAGAGATCGATCCAGGCAGTCTGAATGCCTCTTTATCAAATCCAATTCAGAAGCTCCAACAGATCCATTTACTTATCTCTGCAGTCATTTCAACCTTTTGACAACTACAAATATCATATTTAAGTTTAGTCAGTGCAAATAAAGGGCATTCATATTACTCATATATATTTAGAAGTTGAAGTCAGTCCAGGACTGAGGTTGCTAAGCATTTGAATTGAAACTACACGTTGATATCCTCTTGACTTTTTACTTAATAATTGTCAAGAGTCCATAGCTCCTGGTCATGGACAACATCCAACATGACATAATGTTACCTTAACTATTACAATTATTTACAACATAAGCCCCTATTACAGACTTGGAGTTAAACTTAACTTCTCAAGGAAAATATTCCTCAGTGTAGGGAATCTCTACTTTTGTTATATTTGAATATAACATATGTTGAAGGAACATTTTGAAAGGAAGTTTTTCTATAAACTTCTGTATACTAACAACTTGACATAATCATTGAAAAATAAAATCTCCCAAAGAATGCCATTGACAAAATGTTGGATAAGCCTCTCTTAGGCTATTATTAGGATGGTAGTGATCAGAAAAAAGTATCTAATTATTTAAATGATTACATGGTTTGAAATTCATTTGTTTTATTTACAGAGTATTACCAGAATTACCATTGGCACAACTACGAAATGAGATTCATGACCAGTTATCAGTTGAAAATGATCCAGACTTTTTACCACAGGACTTTATATTTTTACGAAGTGTTGGAAGATGTTTTACGAAGGTAAGAATATTTTCTGTCTATGTTTTTAATTTAAGGTCATTTATATCAATTTTGACAACATAATAAACTCAAAACCCTTTTGTATTTGTAGAGTACAATATTCTGTGCTATAATGTTAAATATGGACATCTATCCTGTTGGTATTTTGGCACCAAATTAAGCATGGTGCATATATGGTCTTAAACCAGTAGTGTCTGGTAGTAGTGGACTACCGTCACAATTAAGCATGGTGCATATATGGTCTTAAACCAGTAGTGTCTGGTAGTAGTGGACTACCGTCACAATTAAGCATGGTGCATATATGGTCTTAAACCAGTAGTGTCTGGTAGTAGTGGACTACCGTCACAATTAAGCATGGTGCATATATGGTCTTAAACCAGTAGTGTCTGATAGTAGTGGACTACCATCACAATTAAGCATGGTGCATATATGGTCTTGAACCAGTAGTGTCTGGTAGTAGTGAACTACTGTCACAATTAAGCATGGTGCATATATGGTCTTAAACCAGTAGTGTCTGGTAGTAGTGGACTACCGTCACAATTAAGCATGGTGCATATATGGTCTTAAACCAGTAGTGTCTGGTAGTAGTGAACTACTGTCACAATTAAGCATGGTGCATATATGGTCTTAAACCAGTAGTGTCTGGTAGCAGTGGACTACCGTCACAATTAAGCATGGTGCATATATGGTCTTAAATCAGTAGTGTCTGGTAGTAGTGGACTACTGTCACAATTAAGCATGGTGCATATATGGTCTTAAACCAGTAGTGTCTGGTAGTAGTGGACTACTGTCACAATTAAGCATGGTGCATATATGGTCTTAAACCAGTAGTGTCTGGTAGTAGTGGACTACTGTCACAATTAAGCATGGTGCATATATGGTCTTAAACCAGTAGTGTCTGGTAGCAGTGGACTACTGTCACAATTAAGCATGGTGCATATATGGTCTTAAACCAGTAGTGTCTGGTAGTAGTGGACTACCGTCACAATTAAGCATGGTGCATATATGGTCTTAAACCAGTAGTGTCTGGTAGTAGTGGACTACCGTCACAATTAAGCATGGTGCATATATGGTCTTAAACCAGTAGTGTCTGGTAGTAGTGGACTACTGTCACAATTAAGCATGGTGCATATATGGTCTTAAACCAGTAGTGTCTGGTAGCAGTGGACTACCGTCACAATTAAGCATGGTGCATATATGGTCTTAAATCAGTAGTGTCTGGTAGCAGTGGACTACTGTCACAATTAAGCATGGTGCATATATGGTCTTAAATCAGTAGTGTCTGGTAGCAGTGGACTACTGTCACAATTAAGCATGGTGCATATATGGTCTTAAACCAGTAGTGTCTGGTAGTAGTGTACTACTGTCACAATTAAGCATGGTGCATATATGGTCTTAAATCAGTAGTGTCTGGTAGTAGTGTACTACTGTCACAATTAAGCATGGTGCATATATGGTCTTAAACCAGTAGTGTCTGGTAGTAGTGGACTACTGTCACAATTAAGCATGGTGCATATATGGTCTTAAACCAGTAGTGTCTGGTAGTAGTGGACTACTGTCACAATTAAGCATGGTGCATATATGGTCTTAAACCAGTAGTGTCTGGTAGTAGTGGACTACTGTCACAATTAAGCATGGTGCATATATGGTCTTGATCCAGCAGTGTCTGTCTGGTAGTAGTGGACTACCATCACAAAGGTAGTCAACATACATACTTAGTTGTGAGCAATCAGAGCCTCATATTAAGCAACAAGAGCCTCGTATTAAGCATAGCATGGGTAACTTTGACATGTTTCTTAAGGTAACAGAGGTCAGTTTGAACAATAAATATATGCAAAATATAGCAAAAAAAGATGAACATTGGTGCATAGAATGTTATAGGAGTTTTAACTGCAAGAGAATTGAATCAGATATTACCCCTCTCAGAAAGGTGTTTGTCCACGAAATAGTCCTTACATGTGTGTGCCTTGTGTCTATCTGAGTGTCTGTCTGATCTTCTGCTTGAGTATAAGAGATCAGACACATAGGATTTCATACTTATTCCACTCATAACTATCGGAGAGGATCAAGTTTTATTGATATCATTAGCTTGATGCTTTAAATGCAATTATTTAGTAGCACTTCAAAATAATACATTAACATTCCAGTCAATCAAGAGAATCAACCAAGCAAACAGTGAAGATCACATTAAGATTGGATCATTTTAGGTTTAAACAAGACAACGGTATTGTTCACTTCTGTGTAAAATGGCAACATTCCAAGATTAAGCAAATGTTAAGATTACAACCTTGAATGGAAAACAGCAAAGAGATCAGATTGATTGCGGTAGATATATTGTTGTTTGTCGTATGAATATCATTTTACATTTCATGTACAAGCTTTTATGGTGATAACCCTGAGGGTAATCTCTGTGTTATGAACCTTGCCCTGCTGTCTAGTATTGAAGTCCAGGCATTCTTTTACTGCCAATGTCTTTGACATTTGTTGGATTCTGTTACAGTTATAATATTTCCCAGGAAATAACCTGCTTGTGATTTTGAGAATCGCCATGCTTACCCTTGAAGGATTTGTGTATATCCCATTTTGAGCAATTGTGACATAAGATCATTTATTTTGGCAAGTGGTTTGATACTGCCCACATAGTGTTGGGATGAACACACCCCTCCACATAGCTTGTTCTTTATTGATCCTGTGCTTATGTGATCAACGATAAGATAACACACAACCAAAGGGATTGCCCAACTACTTTCTCAATGATCTTTTTGTTAGTGGTTTCCTGTAAAAAGATGATGCTTGGAAATGATTGTTGATGAATGAAGTGTTTTAACAGGCCACTTGACACATTCTGTCCGTTGAAGTGTATGTCAAATGATTGATCGTCAACAGTGCCAAGATAAAATAATAATGTTGCTTTGTATTCAGACCTTTATGATCATGCCTCTCTGCACAGAGCTCTTAGCAAGTAATAATATGTCATACACTTTTAAACTGTTTACAACATTGAAAGTAGAATGCGTTTGATCCCAATTAAAGTGCAATGTTTTTAGCTATGCGAAGCATAACTTCTGCAGTGAGGGGGTAGAGATTTTCTGACATTCTGTGTCTATCAACTTTTATCTTCTCAGAAATTCAGAGTTGTTAGCTATTAGTAGGTAAGATGTTGTATTTTCAGAGGACCATTTCTATCTATTTTCCATTAAGGTCAAAATTGTTTATGATTCTTTTTACGATTTTTGAAAAAAAAAATAATAGCTAACACTGAGTCATCAAGGAGGTTTCCATTTTGAATGAAATTCATGTAATGTGCATTTTGATTGGCTGAAATTATCATTTGCACAAGTCTGTTTTAGGATAGAATTTAAATGATCATTTATCAAGCAATTTGCAGGTACTTTAGCTTATGTTTTAAAGAGAGATCAATAAAGAAAAGATACTCAGAAACCAAAGATTCATCAGTTCTTCATTTTAACACCATTTTGAAACATAGCCATCAAAACGATGCTCACACACTCGACTCATTGAAGCTGAACCTTTCCCATCAAGATTTCATAACGAATAACCTAATTGGCTCTTAGTGGTGTCACCATACCGGTAATCAGTAATTGCTTTGTTGTTTCTATGCAAGCCACATGTTGTGTCTATGCAAGTCACATGATTTTTACTATGCAAACAACATCATTTTGACCATATTTTTGGGAAAATACAGAACCTTCAGCATGGCCAGGGTGTGAAAAAGTGTTGTCTGCATTCATGTTTTACTTGAATGTTCTTCTTGAATAATTTTCTGAAATCTGCTGTTTTAAGGTTTAAAACAATGACCTTATGCACTTTCTTCAAATAAGATTATCCATATCTTAATAATGATATTATGAGCAACACATGCACATTCCAGTTTAGGGACCAATCACGGCAGTCAAGACAATGGTGGGAGTCAATGTCAATTATTTTGACCAGTCAGAGAGCAGCTAACAGATGATTGAACTCAAGAGATCTCATGTTAGGTCATGCTTGCAAATTGTGTATATTTTGCATTAAAGCCATCCAAGATAAGCTACTCTCTGATTAGGCAAAATAACCACCCTTGTCTCTTACCATTGTCTTGAGGATTAAACTCAAAATGGTTGCCTTGAATTCCACTCAGTCAGATAAGTATTATACAAAATGGCCAATTTCAATATCATACAAAATGGTCACCATGAATACCAAACAAGATGGTCACCTCATATAAATCTCAAATTAAAAATGTTAACTTTCACATATCAAATGTAATAAAATAAGAAAACAATGAAAGAAATATGCAGAGCATGCTGATATTTCAATTAGCTTGAAGAAGTTTATTTCTAGTCAAGTCAAATAATTTTTATTTGAATGATAACCAAATGTTCAAGCTAGGATATGAAAATCAGGCAAATTAAACCTAATCCAAATCTAGCCCTCTTTTATATCATACAAAATTAGTTATATTACAGAGATAATGTAAATATTATGTTTAAACAGAAACAATTGATACAACAAAATATAGAAAGAAGGAATTTTAAATGGAAGTTCTCTTATGACCTTTACGAAGTTGACAATGTACCAGTATATGAATATTGATGCACACTGCTTTATAGTAACGTTGGTGGTCAACAGTAAAAAGACCCAGCTTGATATGAATGGCCAATAACCATAACGGAATGACAGACCAGCTGGTGTGAGTGTACAACCTGACCAGTATATGATCAGTCAAATGTGCGATCAGTATGCTTCGCCATGTCATCCCAAGTATTCTGCAGGCTAAAGAGATTTAGAGAAGACCAAACAAAAAACCAAAAAACTTCAATGATATATAATCAGCTTGGATTTGTCTGAAGCTCTGCATGCCAACATCTTTACCATAATCTATTCTAAACATTTGCTGAAAAGGATTATATTCTTTGTTTTAAGTTTCCCAAGAAACAAAATTAGATTTCTAGTAGTTTTTAGTGAAGGTCTTTTACTTCAGATCAGGCTGGAGAGCAAGAAGCAATAGTTGTGGAGGTTGAGAGAGTACTCTAACTCTTGAGAGGTTTCAGTAGAGATTTGATATTGCCTTATAATCACAGAAGGCATTGAAGATTGCAAATCGGGCATACATTGCCATAATAATATAAAGATAAAGTTAGGTTAACTTGCATTGTGACCAGCATGGTATAATTTATGAGGGCTTGACTATAACACACAAAGCTTGCTCAGATTATTGATTGACTAATAAGAGGCATTTATTTCATAAAGATTTATTCATCTGATGAATAATCTTTCATGAATGGAAACTTTGATGGGTTTGGAAACCATATACTATGATACTACTTGGCATATACTACAGACACAATTCTACACTGATGATATTCATTAGTGCTGGAAATAGTTATAGCTTTAAAATTGTTATAATTTAAATTACCTTTACCTTATGAGAATAATACAATTTTAATATGTCATGTCACTCAAAGTGTAGTGACTTTACTTTGATGCTTTGCTAATAAGCAAAGCATGGGCTATTTTCATGTGTAATATTTAAATAAAACAATAAAACAAGCATGACATTTTGTGTTGTTGTGAAATGTAAAAAATGTAGTAATATAATACAGGAAAAAGGGGGTCATTTATTTAACAGCAGGTTGTGGTGGGATTGAGGCTCAAAGTAGCTTTATATAAATGATGTACCATTTGCAGTACTTGTATATAAGGCAAGCAATGTATACCACTTACTTTTATCTGTGCTGACACAGCTGACTATGTCAGCATAGCTTCTGGACAGTGGGAAACTTTCTGTCATCCTGTCTGTCAACTTTGATCTTCTTTGTTGTCAGCTATAAGTAGGAAAGATGTATTTTAAGGTGACCAATTCTGTCTATTTTCCAATAGGCTCAGATTTTTGCCCATTTCGCTATGATTTTTGAAAAAAATGTGATAGCTATCACTGAGTAGTCATGGAGGCTGCCATTGTGAGTAACATTACAAATATTGGACAATGAGAATTTAAGTAAAAAGTTGTGACCAACTTATTATATAACATGCATTTTGATTTTTGGAGCAATTTTCAGAAATGTTCCATGATCAGCATAGATCCTTGGCCTATAATTTTAGTTTTTACAATGATGAAATGGAGATAGATGTTATTTACCATCTCCTACCATTGTTATTATTGACACCTTTTGTAACTATTTGAAAGTTGCTCTCTGATTGGTCAAAATAATCTCCCTTGTTTCCCACCATTGTCTTGGCTGCCTTGATTGGTGCATAAATCGGCAGCATGTACGATACTTGTGAAAGGCAAATGTTACAATCAGTCAGCCTCTCTCACCAGTAGAATGAAATTATGATAATGTACAAGCATTTACATAATAATTGATATGTTAAATAATCTGTCTAAACTTTATCGCATATTCATTAGAAAACCAACATGAGACATCTTGAGCTCATATGACATCAAGCTATAAACTATTCAATTATCAGAATTAAAACCAAACATAGAAAATTGCCTCCTGGGCTTCAAGTCTTCTTTCTATTTACATGATATTTGAAAAAGGTTAGATTGGTGTCACATCTGAAAAGTGTTATGTCAAATATCTAAGTAGGTCATGAAATATCCAGGGGTCAAACTTAAAATTGCAGGATATGATATATGTGACCTCTTTATTGGTCCCCAATTTGCCCATCTTTTATAGTATGATGCCAAATGGGCACAGCAATTATAGCCTCGGTTTGAGACTTTCAGAAAAGAAGAAGGTGGTGGAGACTGAGTCTCTGTGATAACATTACATTTATTTTTTAACATGGATTACCCATGGAGTGGCTGCCATATTATTGTATTTAAAATAATAACTCTCAAGAATTTGAGGAGCTTTCTGTACAACTTGACAAAGATATAAGCATTGCTCTTCTCTGAACTAGTGGATGATATTCTTAGATATTCAAAATTAAGATGTGGTACTGTCTGGAGATGAAAATATGCATATACACCTGGAACATCCAGAGCCTTATACTGCTAATGTAGATATAGCCTCAATTTGAGACTTTTAGAATAAAACAATGTGTGGTGATGGATGTGGGAGGGATGGGAACATTGTTCTTATGACATTGACTGTTGACTCAACCAACAAAGCTTGGTAAATACTTCAAATGATCATTTATGAAGCAATTTGTAGGCATTTCCAGGAAATATTACAGAGAACGTGAGGGTAAGCACAGCTTTAAGGCCATTGGTCTGTGTCTTTTACTCTGCTTTTGCTCATATCCCGGAACCAAAATTCAATTAATTATTTGAAATAAATCATTCCAAAATTGGTGTTCATGCCAAGTTCTGGTCACATTCACAATATTATCTCCTCAATCGTCTGAATTGTTATTGGCAGTTTATATGGAGATCTGGAATACATGAATATATTGCGATGTCATTTACACAAGTTGTTTTATATAAATGAAAGCAAAACTTTGGTCAATCATGCCCATTATGTTGAATGATGCATAAACATTTAAATGGGCATATTGATCTGGACATTTAAACTGTAGTTTGCTAACACCCAATTCATCGAATTATTGATTAAATGCATGTTGTGTTTGAAATGTGAATGTTGTAAGATGCAAGCCAATGTCATGTGCGTGTTCTGACTTGGGATAGAGTCCGCCATGTGTGGCACCCTGCCCGTAGACTTCCGGGGGTCGTCGTGGCAACAGGTGCCAATACAGTCAGGCCTCATCTCCTCAGGAAGGAAACAATATTTTCAAGTCAAATCACAATACCGAGCATCAAAATTATTGGAAATAACAGAGTGTTTAATGGAAAAAATGCTAATTCTGATCTGAGTTCTAAAAAATCCTATGAAATATTCAGGACAATTTTTACATTTGTATAAGGAGCTATAAAGTAGCTTTACAAGCACACACCATTAGGAATGTGTGTATCCTTAGTAATGAGATTTTATCATTAAAAGCATACAATGTGTGTTAATTTGAAAAACACAAGACACTACCATTTGTGCCATATGAGTAATGTGACATTTTAATATGATTAATTATTGAGAAATATTCAAAGAAAAACTTAAACGGAATATGTACAGGAAGTTGCTGAAAAGACTTTGTCATCAATATATTCATGGTTTTAATGAGACAAAATTTATTAAACACCGCTGGCAAACATGTCAAATACTCAATTTTAGAACATTCTTCTTGGTTACTACCCTCCATAGCAGGACTTCTTTATCATATCAGTCCAAGCCACCAAAGGTATAAATGTGCACACAGAATTAACTGCAAGTCATCAGTATTCATAAAACTTTGGCCGTGAGCTGATTGGTGAGGAATACATGCAAACTGAAATAGATTCTGTTTTGTCCTGACAGCAGTACTGATTGGTCAGTTAATTTATGTGTCAGACATCTATTTACATTTTATAACCTGATGTTGGCCAATTCAGATTTGCTCATGGATATTTTTGCGAGCAAGGCAAGCATTTATAACTTGGGCAATTGCAAATTTAGAATGGTATCCAGTATAGAGCAATGACTGCAGAGGTAGTAATTGAATGCTACCTCTCTAATGCAGAGTACTTGGTTACTTAGTTTCTATTACAAGTGATAATTCTGTAATTCCTTGTGTGTTAAGAATTACTGAACTGTAAACCACTTTATTAGAGTCGTTTATTTTGCCAGTCATTTTCCAATCATGGATCTGACTCTAAATCTTATTGAGTAAGTAAATATTGTCTAACACTCTCAGAACTTTGCAAGAGTGTTGGAATGTTGACTTGAGCTAAATCAAACATTAGTTTTATTGCAAAGTCACAAATATATTTGTTTTATGTGAATCTGACTCTGTGTGTTGACACATACATGAACATTTAAACAAAATCAATTCTATTTTGCACTGAGCGTGACATTGTTAGGGCTGGTGGTAGGTGGACATGTGGCGTGTTTAGTTCGACATGGATACAGATTCACTGCATTGTTATGGCCACCGTGATGACAAAGCTTTGTTTGCATTTTGCAATAGCATCATTATAAAATCAATTCACTGTGCTATATTTCACATGTTTTGTTTAATATGAAAGAGTAAAAGTAGAATAGATGAATAATATCACATGTCTACGTTGCTACCCTGATATTTGCCTTTTGATAATGCATTGGAGTGAAAACCCACATGAAAACACTTGGTGTTATCACCCAGGTTTTGTGCCCTTATTTGGACACAGTATTGTGTCATAATCATGTTGTCAGTCCCCAGACCCCAGGGTAAAATCTGATATCAGAGATATAAGCATCTCCTGGGGACCTTTCCCTAATCTGATTAGGTTATGGCTGTGATTGGTTGATTTTTGTTACCATGGTGACCATCGTGGTACAGCCTCAACCGTTTTACATTTAGCTTAGATATTGCACACATGCACTCCTTGGGACCTTTCCCTGATCTGATTAGATAATGCCTGTTATTAGTCAAGTTATGTTACCATGGCAACTATGTTGCCAACTTGGCTTGTGTGTACCATATAGACTTGTGTGTGCCATGCAGCAAGACTGTTACACATTTAGCTTAGATATTGCACACATGCACTCCTGGGGACCTTCCCCCAATCTGATTATGTTATGGCTGTGATTGCTCAATAATGTTGCCATCTTTTCAGGCATTCTCCCAACCATAAACAGGGGGACCATATAAAATATCATTAAAATAATATCTACCATGATCAGTTGTGACAAAAACATTTTTTTCTCTCATTTACACAGGTCAATCAAAAGCAGGAATTACAGTTAAAAGTTCGTGATTACCTTCCTCCAAAGGTGAGTGATTTAAACTCACTTCATTATAAGCAAAAAAGATCAATTGACCAAAGAACATGAATTTAATATTATCTTTGGAATATTTACAGAATATGTTCAAGTGTGTTACATTTTCTTGCAAGGCTTATGGTCCCGAGTTGTTTATAATAGAAGGAACCTATGATGATATCCGCAGTGGACGGAGTAGTGACAAGAGTGAGTTCAGTCCACACTCACGCATACCACCCATCAATGGCTTTTCATCCGGCAGACAAACTGGTGCGTATCTACATATCAACGGATAAGGCTTTCATGCATATCTCAAATATTTTATAATACATTCATATTTGTATTAACATATTGTGATTTGTGAAAAACAAAATTAAAGAATAATTGGTTTGATAAAATTTACATAAATCTAATATAACAGAGTTGTGATTAATAATGTATAATTCTTGATATTGAATATTAATTAGAATCTTTATAAAAAGATAAAATGAATATAACAACTTTTATCTGTATGGCCTGATGTGTATTTGACTGTTGTTGCATATGATGTTCTTATACCCACAAACTGTTGCATACTTGTCTTCTCTGTTGCAAATTAACTATCACTTTGTCTTGAATGTTTCACTTTGAATGTTGTTAATCATTGGTGCTTTTGTAGTCTTAATTTGCATATATTCTTGTAATTAGTTGTAATAAATTATGCATGGAAATCTGTAAATTATGAAAGAATTGGTAATTTAATTTTCATAAATGGCTCACTTTTTTTTTATTAATAATGCAATGAGCATGTGAAATTAATAATAAAAAAACCCTTTGCACTGGTATTGTAAATGGCTTAAAAAAAAAGATAACTTTCCTTAGATTTATATCCTTGGTACTTGTCTGTTTTAAATAGTGGCTTTTGAGTTGCTTTTTATGTGGTTTTGGTTTTTCCCAACTTTATTTCAGAGGGTTCTCATTCTGGTTACTCTGGTCATCCTTTCTCTCAGTCCCACCGGAATGGTGGCGCCCCCATGCGGTATAACCCTCAAACTAATAGCTATGCCCCTGCTCACCAGCAAACTAATCATGGCTATGGTCCCACTCACAAATCCACCCATAACCGCCACCCTGGTAACTTAGGTCCCGGTCAGCGCGCTGGTAATGCCAGACAATACACAGGTGCCGGTGGTCACAGCTCAGGTGGTTCCCACCGGGGCAGAGGCCATCAGGTGGCGACACAGGGCCATACTAACAAGCCCCGTTCCCACCCTCAATCAGGTGACAGCCAGATGCCAATCAGTGCTTCATCATCGCAATACCCTGGTGATGTGACCCCTCGCAGCCTTAACCGTGGGTCACAACCCGTTCCTCAAGGCAGTGCTCAGAGTGCCGGGTACCAACCGCCCCTCAGCGCAACACCTCCACCCATCATGGAGTACTCACCGAACAACAAACGTGCTGCCAAGTATACCAATGATACCAGCGAGGACTCGGGCATATCAGAACCTGAGCCTCTACCGTAGGTTCCTTTAACCATTCCTAATAACATCTTGAACCTTGATTGTATTCAAGTATACAAAGTCATACCCAATTTGGCATGAAAAGAGAGACATAAATATTTTCAGTCAAAAAGAAAATGAAAGAAATATAGATTTTATTGCTGGCATTCCAGGAAGCCCGATGAAGAAGTAGATCGGCAACAAATGTTGCGTGACCTCGACCAGAAGAGACAGGAAGCGGAGGAGGAAGACAATCGTCTCCTAGCTGAGGAGAAAGCACGGTGGGCAGGAGAGGCTGAACAACAGGTAAACATGCGTTGTCTGCACCATGTCACTGAGAAACTCCATCCCACCTTTTGACTGTCTAATGATACAAATTCAGGGTTTTTTTTAGACTCTCTATGGCATTTTGAATTGTATGCTATGGTGGTCATTATCTATAAATCTAATTATGACATGATTAAAAAATAGGATATAAACACTTAAAATATTTTTCTATTCTATTAAGTTGAAAATTGTTAAGATTATGTTTGTGGGTGGAATCAGAGCCCGAGGCGTGTAGTTATGCTGGGTTACCCATCCAGACTGCTGGCCCAGTCATACATGGCCAGGCACAGGTCTCGGAAACAACCGAGGCACAGACACAGAAAAACATTCTTCAAACAACAGCCTCCCAAAAAACACAGCTGGGTAAATTGTATGTCCTTTTGGGTGATGGGGTAAATTGGTTGCATGTCTGTGTTGTGGATCCTACCAATCCAGGTCCTTTCAATTTGTGAACATGTGAATACTCATCTTGGTGCTGTGTTTATTAGCTAGGCTACTGCAGTGAGAGGGAGAAAGTTTCTGTCTTCTGTCTGTCTGTCAACTTTATCTTCTCAGCTGAAACCACTGGCAGGTGTTCTTAGCTATAAGCAGGAAGATGTATTTTCAGGAGACCACTCCTATCAATTTCTATTTGGCTCAGAATTTTTACTATTTTTATGATTTTTGAAAGAATTAAATAACTTTCATCGAGTTTTAAGGAAAGTAAACATCGGCCAGTCTCACATGATCCAGGGTGCCAGGGAGTTAATCAGCGATAATCAGATTTACATAAAATTAAAATCAATCCTATTTTAAAACTGCCCAATTGTGGCTTATGATCTTCTGGTGCCCTCATTGCGCCCTGGCTTGCCAGCTGATTTTGTTTTAAAAAAACACATGACAGGGGTTAACATGACAAATGTGATCCAATTAGAAATGGGATAACAATGAAAGTCCTGTCTGAATTCACTAAACATGAATTTTGATTGGCCAAAATCATTTTCTTGAGTCTGTTCTGGGAAAGGATTTAAAAGATCATTTATAAAGCAATTTGCATGTATTTCCAGAAAATGATAACAAACATTACAAAAAATCAATGATCAGCATAATTTTAAGGCCGTTGGCCTAATTTAAACTACTTTTTCCAATGAATATTTTTGTGATAATTCTACTCTTGGAAGATGATTATATTTTGAATGCCAAGTTAAAGCTGTTGGTTTCTAGGAAAATGTTCCAGACAGCAATCAGGGGAAAGAACAAGTTAATCCATCGGGGAATAACCCTGAGGAGCAGGATTCTCCTCCTAAAATAAATGATGCTCCCGAGGAGCAGGATTCTTCTCCTGAGATAAATGATGCTCCCCAGGAGCAGGATTCTTCTCCTGAGATAAATGATGCTCCCGAGGAGAAAGATTCTCTTGCTGAAATAAGTGATGCTCCTGAGAAGCAGGATTCTTCCCCTGAGATAAATGATGCTCCCCAGGAGCAGGATTCTCCCTCTGGTGGAGATGTTTCTCAGCAGGGCAATCTTCGATCTGTGGATGAAAATAAAGAGGTGCATAATCAGACTCTAGATGTTTGAAGCACTTACAAGCTGGATAAGCACCATACTGCACACATGCTGTGAGATTATATAGATATGCTTTAGTTGCACACTGTTTTGTGTATACATATCCAATTTTATATATATATATATATTCCCTGTGGCTGGTTTTACCCAATAGATCCAACTAGTTAAGGATACATACTAGTGACAACTGATACATCAGTTGTAGATAAGATAGATTAGCTGATATATTGAATAGTTTGGAAGATCTATGCCCAACAAAGTGCACCTTGCTTTGATATTTGATTCTTTCAGTTCTGTGGAGAGGACAGTCATAGCTTAATTGCTGTCATCCTGCGTGGATGTTTCCATGTGTACTCAGGATCCAACACTTTGGTTGAACAATATATTCTACACATCTTCTTCATTTTGACATCATTCCAACACAATATAACATCATAAAAACTTGTGATGAATGCAAAATTATGAATATTTAAATATTTCTGACATCCACTAAAAGCAATGATTATTCTTAGATAATCTTTTATTGTCATGGGCATCAAAACAATTCTTTACCCCCTAGCGAAAAAATATTACCATTTGGGAAATAAAAAAGGCTGGCATTTTTGTTCACTTCTCATTGAATCTACACTTTTCCAGCTACAGTTTATGTAACAATATAACTACATGGAACGTAGCTACAGGCATCAAAACCAGAAACCCATCAAGTAAAATGTGTGGTTTAAGACCTCAAGATTACTGTAAAAAGCTGTGGTATTGGGTGCCATCTGTGTGTATTAGTAGGATACTTGACATGTAATCAAACAGGCATTGATGAAACATTGATATATTGTCGTCATTTTTGCTTTTGAGAAGTTGGAAGTTGAGCGGGGAGCTGGCAGACAGCGGGGACATGCTCAGTTCAATGATGACTCGTATGAGTCTGGTTATGACAGCCAGAATGCAGACCAGGTGGTCACCAAGGACCAGCAGCGACAGGTGCTCGCCAGCACACTAGCACTAGTAGCACACTATACTACTCCCGCTAAAGGTCCGCAGGACACAACACATTTGCTGTGGCCTGCACATTGACAACCAATAGCTAAAATCCCCACTAGCTAAACAATAGGCATCTGTTTGTATTAACAAGTCCAATGTGAATATACCATGAAAATAACAATTGGATCTAGTGTGTAGCTAATTATGATCAAGATACAATATAATTGTTGATATTTATGATGGTTTATGTAATTATAATTCAATTGGATATTTTTTTCTGGCCTTTATATTTAATTTCAGCATTTAGATGAAATGATGAAATTGGTAATGAAACCTTTCGTGTTAAATATAATTCTATTGAGCCCTAGCCAACAAACCAGAAAAAAATAATCATTGACATATGATTAACAAAGCAGTGGAAAGGTGTGGTATGCTCACATGTGTGGTGGAGTGAATAGCCAGAAATGGCATTACTGTATACTTTCTGAATCATAGCTGAGAATTTCAATATAAGTATTATTGTGATATTTTTAGGCAGACATTTTGGCAAGTATTTATACATCAGTGGTATGTTGTACCTTGTGTGATAAAGTAGTATTCACAGCTCAAATTACAGACAAATATCAAAATACAAATATAGATGATTTCAGATCTCATTGTGACATGGTTTCAAATTCACTTTGATTTAGAATGCATACAGTTAACAGTTTGAGGTGCAATGTGATTTGTGTTGTAGTATGGTTTGTATTGAATTGCATTAATTAAGGAAGCCAATGATTTTTGAGTGACCTGAAATAGAATGTCAGGTAAAATTTCAAATTCACCATTCAAATTGTTAAGTGCCAGTAAGTCAGAGTTTGTACAGTAGTCTATGGTTTGAATGGTGCATTGTGTGGTGAGATGTAAAATGGCAGTGCAATGCCTTTGGGTTTAGTTGTTTGGGTGGTTATCACATGAATTATAGATGACTTAAACATAGAGCTAAATCAATCAATTTTGCAGCACCCAGGAAGCCATTCAGAAAACCACTACCCCCCTCACTATATCATGGTCTTATTGACACAATCATCCTCTTGAAATGCATCACAGAATAAACTGCTCAAATGCTTTAGCAATGGTGTATATCAATGAATTTGATTATAAAATAATTAGAAGTAAATATTTTTTTGAATGAGGCTGTTGTAATGTGGTTTTCAGTTTGACCCTCATAATATGAAGATTACATTTGTTTACATCCATTACAGACATAAACAAAGTAAAGTTATATTACGTTGGTTTTATAATGTAATTTCCAAGTGACAATACAAGTGGTTTGTTGGTATTAAGGTTGAAGGTGTTGGAGCAACTCCAGGACAGTCAGGAAAGTCACCGGCTTCACAGCAGAAAGGCCAAGCCAATAAAGTAGGTTGTATGATGACCTGGGCTGTGGTACTCTCACCCCTCACTATCTCCTATACCCTGGGCTTCAATTAACCATCTGCAATCTTTATAAATAACAAACTGCTTTTTTCCCCAGCTATTTTAGATGCAGTGTTTGGAAAGACTTCAGCGCTCTGTCTTGAAAAAAACCCTAGCTTTCTTAATTGTAATATAATGCAGTTTTCTGACAAGCCAAGTAAGAATGACCGTATCGTGACCAAGGACATCCTGTGTTCCATCATGGAGTGTTCACCTACCATTAATATTATCAGAATATTCACTCAGTGTGCTATCAGGTTATCCACTTAGTAATCACACTTGCACTCAGGTCAAATCAGCCGACATTAAAATACATCTGAAAGCTTGGATGTCACTGGAATACCATCTAATTTTTGTATATCTGTGGTGTCCTTATTATGGTAGTGAGGGTAAACAAATCTGTGTGAATATACTATCTTGTATTTGTACAAAGTTAGTGGTGGTGTGCCTTTGTGAAAAATAGTTGTTCTGAAGAATAAAACATAATTTTCATAACTTTGCATATGTGTCAGTTATGACATTGTGACATTGTGTTGATTGAATATATATATATAGTGGTAAGCCTATGTATAATCTGACAGCTGATAGAGTGATTGATACCTGAGGATTCATGCTGGGAGTGGTAGCCGAGCCCAGTATACTTATCTGTACATGTATTGTAGGGAGATGAGGAGGAGAAGGAAGAGGAGGACACAGTATCAATACAGCAACAGTTATATGAACAGGTCAGATATTGCCCAAATATGGACTAGCATGTTTGCTGTGTGATTATTATATGATTTCATCCTCCCTTGATCTCCTAGGTGTAGCACTTGTAGTCTCATTCACTCTCTACTCATATACCACAGTAAAAGGGAGCTTTAGTCTGCTGTTCTCTACATGTGGTCATAATTTTCATTTTCATTTCTGTGTAAACAGATGTTGTGATATTGATTATATAGCAGACGTTTGTTTTGCAAAACCATGGATACCAGGGACACCAGTGAACCTACCAAATGAAGAGGCAGCATTCTATTACAAAAGTATCCCAACCATATGTTGAATTAAAGTTAATTGTCCTTAACTTATATAAGCAAAGAAAGAACGTACAAAATTATTGCTCCAGTTGATATGATTAAGTCCACGAACTTGCATTAAGATGTATTTTATGTGTTGACACACCCGGTAGACAAGCATAAATACACAATGCACTTCCATTCCCGTTGTCAATATCAGTTAAACATGAAATATTCATCAGCCAATAGCCCAACTTTCCAGACTTAGACATGCAAAACTTTAAAACATGGTAACGTAGAATCAGTGCCATATTATGTGCCACCATGGCCTCAAATGATCATAAGATCCCACACAGAACAATTGGAATAGAGTGAATCAGGTTTATGTTTTTCAATGGATCATAGTTGATATGTTTTGACAATGGATGCATGTAGTTCATGTTAAGTTGCCTTTTAGTGGCAGTATCATCCACTGAAATCACAGCAATCTCCTTTGCACTGCAAGATTTATTATTAACATCATATCATCCCATTTAATGATTAGAAACATAATAAGAACCATCTCATACTGAAGGGAGAAAAAATGCTTCTCTCTTAATTTCATCTGCCAGTGTATTTTACACATATAGATTGCCTGTACATTGGTATGAAATTATGAAGTCAAATTTTATCTCTGAATTTATACATCTTTCTGTGTTAACCCTCAAATTTTCCATATTATTTATGAATTAATTTGATTTTTCACCGTGATTCTCATATTCTTGAACAATTAAAAAAGATTACCTATCTCAAAACCAAACGAAATAAATTGTTGAAAATTTCAATAATTGTCATATATTCTCTACAGTCGTTCATAATAAAACTTTTCACTGAGCACAATGACCTGGAACCAAACACTCTCAGTTAATGATTTTTTGTCACAACTTATTCATGTACATGTATTACTTTGCACACAATAAATAACCAACTGCACTGAATTAATTATAACTTGTAACCATTTCATATTTCTCATAAACTTTACAACAGTTAATGCACATACACAGTTAAAGCAAAACACAAATGCATAATTCGCTTACTCAATTGAATTGGTTGATGATAGGCTTATCTTTTTATAGGAATACCATGATGAAGACAGTGGTCAAGTTGACAAGGTGGGATTCAATATGTATATCACTAATTAAGCTTTGTATTTGCTCTTGGTAAAATAAGTGATGGGATAACATTGTACTGGTAGCATAATTTAGAAAGGATAAGATATTTGGTTTTAAACTCAAATAAGATTTTGTTAATGTTTGCACCCACATTATATACTTGATACACCAAATAACATTGCACACTGCTGAGGATGCTGTCATTTAAAAAGTTTTTGTAAAATGATTTTAAAAACATATTCAAAAGATAAAATGAGCTTGGATGGTTTATAAACTGACATAGCAAGGATATGGCAGCAAGAGTTATCACAGTATGACAGGCACACTTTATGTCATAGCAAGGATATGGTATCCTAATTTTCTTTTCAGTATGTTTTTCTCAGCAAAATTATATGTAAGCCTAGTGTGAGAAAAGTGTTGTTTCTCTACTGATTGTTTTAAGCTCTATTGTGCGATTATTGTTCTCATTGTCACCTTCTGGACTGTGGCCGGCTTGTGCCTGTCTCCAGGCTGTGTTACCTGTAATCTCCGATGACAACCTACTGCATCCAGGTCCGTTCCATTACGGATCCCCAGGGTCAAGTCGGCCTGGATCCCCAGGGTCAAGTCGGCCTGGATCTCCTTCCTGTCTGTCTCCAGCCCTGTCTCCTCTAAGCACCAGTCTGAGGAGGACCAATTCCAGGGCACTGAGTGTGACTTTTGCAGATAAGCCACTGACCATAATATCCACCGAGTTGCAGGATTCTGGATCATCTGAAGAATTTGCTCTGACTCTGGACCACGATTTTATTATGACAGAAGAGATAAAAAAGGCTGAATCTGCGGAAAAAGTTGAGGAGAATGTTGTATCCAAGGATGACCAAGGACAAAAATCAACAGGTGGGACATTAAAGAAGGGTGGAAAGAGTGCTGCGAAGAGCAAGAGGACAGGCAAAAGCAACACAACAAGGAAGAGCATCAAAGCAAGCAATATAAGTGATAAAGTGAGAAAGGTTAGAAGTGCCACTTACATGGATGACATGTAGATCCACATTGTGATTTGCTTGTGGCTGATATTGATTTATGCAGAGATGAGCATGCCATGATTGCCATAATATACAGATACCTATTATGCTAGTAAAAAGAAGTGAATGCAATGGAATTTCCACAAGACTGCTAATTCACTGTGATGATGATGAGGATTTTTGCATGATGTTTGCTGAGAAGTGATCAGGTTGGACTTGTATGGAGATGCATGCTCTTCATCAAGCCCCTGTGGTTAGCATTTATACTGGTGGTGATATATATACACATTAGATACAGTTGAATGATATATTAACACCATGAAATATGGAATATTGTAGCAGAAAATGTTGGTGAAAAGCTTGAAATAGTGTTAATTGTAGACATATAGACTGATGAATCTTTTCATTAACTGCATTAAGCTTGCCTGCATTCTGATGGATGGATAATTCTATATTGTTTACAAAATGGAAGGGAATGAAAAGGGGTGGTTTCAGTGTATAAAACTTAAAGTAATACTAAATCATATATGTCAGTATTTTTTATTTATAGAATTAATGTGAATAATTTAATTTATAAATGATTAACTGGAGGCCAAAATGCAATTTTGAAACAAAATTTTGTTATGAATGAATTGGATATAAATTAGAGTTATAAATCCAATGGGTTTTTTTGTTTTCAGGAGTCTCCAGGAAACAATGAAGAAAGTAAGTTTTATGATCACAAAAGCCAAAAGGATATTTTGAATATTTTCATTTGGAAAGATTTAATTTGTTAGTTTTCTTTTCTTTTCTTATTTTTTCCCCCCGCTTGACACAAAATTTCTAATCTCTGACACTATATTAGTACCAGTAATGGCCGTTTCCTCAATGGCTCCATTTACTGAGATGACTGGTACCATTTTCTTGATCTGTATAGATCAAATGGAAATGTAACACCATGGTATGTTAATAAACCATATGGAGGAAAGGTTGTTATTTTGTGTGATTTCCTATTCTTACAGAAGAACTTTTAGAGGAAGAGCTTGAAGATGTCAAAGAAGAGAGAAAAGCATTGGAACGCAAACGGGAAGAACTCATCAAAAAAGCCAAACAATTACAGAATAGAACACAACAACGCCGGAATCATGGTAAGATTATGTTTTATCTTTGATGTTTATTTTTGTATTAAATTTCTAAAAAGAGATACCAATATTGCTGTGTCCTTACTACCTTAGTTGATCTCTTGTTTAAAAGCATAATTGGAGTCTTTTGCATGGTACAAAATTGATATTTTGCATGGCACAGAATTGATATGTTTCAAATACTCTGTATTTAAAGTGTCAGTAAAAAAATTAAGTACTAAATTCTTTGCTTGGAAAGAAATTTATAAGATGTGGAGGTCCATGGGACACATACATAGCTGCACTTACTGCTTGTGCTGTTATGGAATAGGAAAAGATTGTATTTTCATTCTGATTGGCAGAGTTCCAACTTGTTTCTGTCAAGACAGGGTTTTACATTGTCACAAAGCTTGATCAGTCAGCTGGAAATAATCAGACTACAGTGTAATGTAAGTCCTCCACATACACTTATCACAGTAAATCACATGAACTCAATACAGCACACCTGTATCTGATCGCCTCCAGAGGCCATTTATGTGTGACTAGGTGACAGGATCACATCATTGAAATCAACTGCCAAGCAAGTTGTTTGCATAGGAAATTATCAGAGCTGAGCCAATTTTGTCTTTGCAAGGCTTCTGTCTGAAATTGGCACAGCAGTGCCACCTAGTGTAATGAATGTTATTGGCAGGTATTGCACACTGTCCATCAGAGACACAGGTAAACTGTTACTATAGGCTCAACGTGTCACCATCTGGTGGAGATTGGTATTCAATTGGCTTAAGGGTGAGACATATATTTCTGATTTTGATAAAATGGGGAAAAGCCTTTTTTAACTCTCATAAATGAATATTTATTTTTCAGAGGCTTTTCAAGGTTTGTAAGTAGCAGCTATGAATGCTTAATAGAAAGTCTTGAATGGGAGCTTTGTGTATAGCATACCACAGATTTTGTACAGCAATACAAGTAAATAGACAATATTCTATAACCTATGTGCATAATTTTTTTGTAAATGATAAATATGAAATATCAGAAAATCTGTAGCTGCCCCAAATGACCCTGTTGTCAATTAACATTTTTTCTCAGTTGTTCTGAGAAAGTCATCTTATGTGATGCTGAAATATAGATATGTGGTGATCACCACTTCCTGACATTGTTACTATGGACACTTATGTTAATTGTTTGTTAGCTGCTCTCTCATTGGTCTAAATAGTTGCCATTGTCTCCCACCATTGTCTCGACTGCCGTGATTGGTTAGCGAACTGGATGTGCATGTGGACATCATAGGATTATTATTAAGATAACAGATTTGAGATAACTTAATATCAATCTCAATGTTAGTGGATTTCTAATTTAGTAGGATGGGATGTATATAAAGATATGCTTTGAAGTAAGCTTGTTAAGGGTATTGTGCACCAATTAGATAAAATGAGCCCATCATTACCCCTCAGCTGAAGGTGTATTGTTGAATTATGCAGCATCTGGTGTCTGTCTGACTGGCAATGGAGATTCATGGTCCCAGCTTGTAACTCAGGAACTATGAATGGCACCCACGTCATATTTAGTTCACAGCATTACCTTGTGTGCAATGCCATTTTTTGTAGATTTTACCTGTGACTAAGGCATAAATGGGCCTTAATATGAAAAGTTTGATATAGCACTATATGAATATCTCAAGCATAATGAGATAGGTAAAATTAACAAGTATATATCTACTTTGAACCTCTTCTAAAACAGCAACACAGTCATCTAACAATTCTTATCCACCCAACCTTTGCAATTTTCTAAATGTTTTACATCTGTTCATCTTTATAAAGGCATGCTATTTGTTATTGAAATACTCAATATGTCAATATGAACAGTGAGTACATTACACCTTAAAGTACTTGCCGAGGATCAGGCCAATATTCTGCATGTTTATTTAAGCAGCCAATAAGATTAATGGTAAAATTTAATATGTAGGAGGTCAATAAGGGTTGTGTCTCAAAATGTGGAAAGATCAATTCGTTATTACGACAAATTTTGTTTGATATAAATTAGTGACAGATTGTGGGATTATACCATTATGCCACAGTTATGAAGAATTTGATCACATTTGGCACATATTTCAATATGATTGGAATGCTTAAATTCCTATATTCACATATTTAAGTTAAATTGTGTTCAGAGTTATTAAAGGACTCCTGGGAGCTAGAAATATCATGAAATTCACACAAAAATGACACTTAATATTGAGAGTCAAACATCAAGGTGTTGGTGTTATGAAGTAAACATTCACAAGGGTTTGGCATGGACTTGATGTTTACTGTAAGGCACCCAATGATTGCAGACCCTCATGAAATGAGCTCTGATGCCAATAAATACAAGCCTCTTAATGCCGTGAATACAAGCATATGCCACAATACCATCAGCATACTTATGATATCAAAACAGATTGGAAAAACCTTTATTGTGATAAACAGAAACAGTTGGTTTAGTGGTAATGCTAGCCTGAAGCATTCATTTTAGAATTTTACTAATGTTATTATGCTCTTCATAAACATGGCAGTGCCAATACATCTGATGTGTTGGAAATAGGCCAAACATTTTTTTACATACTTTAAAGGGGTTAAGCACCAATGTTGCAAAAAAAGAAGGGAAGCATTCTGGCCTTGGAGCAGGGAAGGGAGGGAAGCATTCTGGCCTTGGAGCAGGGAGGGGAAGCATTCTGGCCTTGGAACAGGGAAGGGAAGCATTCTGGCCTTGGAGCAGGGAGGGGAAGCATTCTGGCCTTGGAACAGGGAGGGGAAGCATTCTGGCCTTGGAGCGGGGAGGGGAGGGAAGCATTCTGGCCTTGGAGCAGGGAGGGGAAGTATTCTGGCCTTGGAGCAGGGAAGGGAGAGAAGCATTCTGGCCATGGAGTGGGGAAGGGAGGGAAGCATTCTGGCCTTGGAGCAGGGAGGGGAAGCATTCTGGCCTTGGAACAGGGAAGGGAGAGAAGCATTCTGGCCTTGGAGCAGGGAGGGGAGGGAAGCATTCTGGCCTTGGAGCAGGGAGGGGAAGCATTCTGGCCATGGAGCGGGAAAGGCAGGGAAGCATTCTGGCCTTGGAGCAGGGAGGGGAAGCATTCTGGCCTTGGAGCAGGGAGGGGAGGGAAGCATTCTGGCCATGGAGCAGGGAAGGGAGGGAAGCATTCTGGCCATGGAGCGGGGAGGGGAAGTATTCTGGCCTTGGAGCAGGGAAGGGAGGGAAGCATTCTGGCCTTGGAGCAGGGAGGGGAAGCATTCTGGCCTTGGAACAGGGAAGGGAGAGAAGCATTCTGGCCTTGGAGCAGGGAGGGGAGGGAAGCATTCTGGCCTTGGAGCAGGGAGGGGAAGCATTCTGGCCATGGAGCGGGAAAGGCAGGGAAGCATTCTGGCCTTGGAGCAGGGAGGGGAAGCATTCTGGCCTTGGAGCAGGGAGGGGAGGGAAGCATTCTGGCCATGGAGCAGGGAAGGGAGGGAAGCATTCTGGCCATGGAGCGGGGAGGGGAAGTATTCTGGCCTTGGAGCAGGGAAGGGAGGGAAGCATTCTGGCCTTGGAGCAGGGAGGGGAAGCATTCTGGCCTTGGAACAGGGAAGGGAGAGAAGCATTCTGGCCTTGGAGCAGGGAGGGGAGGGAAGCATTCTGGCCTTGGAGCAGGGAGGGGAAGCATTCTGGCCATGGAGCGGGAAAGGCAGGGAAGCATTCTGGCCTTGGAGCAGGGAGGGGAAGCATTCTGGCCTTGGAGCAGGGAGGGGAGGGAAGCATTCTGGCCATGGAGCAGGGAAGGGAGGGAAGCATTCTGGCCATGGAGCGGGGAGGGGAGGGAAGCATTCTGGCCTTGGAGCAGGGAGGGGAGGGAAGCATTCTGGCCTTGGAGTAGGAAGGGGAATCATTCTATCATTCTGGCCTTGTTTCGTTTGCCAAAATTAATATGTGTGTTTGTGTGTGTGTGTGTGTGTGTGTGTGTGTGTGTGTGTGTGTGTGTGTGTGTATATCGACATAGGGCATTTCAAACAATTTTTACCCTCAGCCCCTGATGTAATCAGGCTGAGGGTATTGCAGTACTCCTGGCGTGGGTATGTATGTATGTCTGTATGTATGTATGTCTGTAGCGTTGTCATCGCGATAACTCAAGAATGAATGATGGCAGCTTCATGAAACTTGACACACATATGCATCTGGTAAAAACCTCGGACGAGTTCGATGGACGGTGACCTTGACCTACTTTTCAAGGTCACAGGGACAATTATGTGAAATCATCCTTGTCAACACGATAAATCAAGAACAAATGATGGCAGTTTCATAAAACTTGACACACATAAGCATCTGGTGAAAACCTCGGACGAGACAGGTGGACGGCGACCTTGACCTATTTTTAAGGTCACAGAGATAATTATGTGAATTCCAAGAATCGCAATAACTCTAGAACAAATGATGGCAGCTTTATGAGATTTGACACACGTAAGCATCTGGTGAAGACCTCAGAATCTTTTCGATGAAACATGACCTTCACCTACTTTTCAAGGTCACCAGGACAATTATGTAAAATCACAAGAATCACAATAACTCAAGAACAAATATTGGCAGCTTTATGAGATTTTACACACATAAGCATCTGGTAAAGACATCAGAATTTTTTGTTGGTGCAGTGACATTTTGCTCCCAAATGTTGTGCGGAGCAAATCTCGTACAGTAAGTTACCAGGGCTGAGGGTTGATGCATCTCTGATGCCTATGTTTATCAAATTGCAAAAGTATTCATCTTTCTCAAAGCCAAGTATGAATTGAGGTTGAGCAGAGACTTTTTTGCCAGTGTCTGCTGAAGCATCACGTATCTTGTAAACAAAAAATTTCCATGGAAATCTAGAAATGAGCCCATTACAGCAAAGACCATATATTAGTCCCATAAATTACTCTCATATTTTTGTTGTTGTTGATAACATAGACAAAACAAGCCATAATTGTACATTAACAGTGCATTTCATTTTATGTCTTTGAGCTGCATCTGGTTGTTATCATGCATAATACGGAGCCTTAGGCAGTTATCAGCACTACTCTTGTATGTGTATTAAACAGTATTAACTTTTATCACCAGGTGACAGTACTGAACAATTTAGGTCTCAACTAAAGTGAAGAGTCGCAATGTGCAATGAAACACATAGTGTGCAAATATTACAACAAATACTCATATTTTCTAGAATAACAGAATATTTGGTTCATTCTAGCTCGAGATGTGTGGAAAAAGAAATATTTTGAGGAGAAGAAGAGGACTGGCCCACTAGAGGACAGTGGGAATATGCTGCGGATGGAACTGGAAGGAGCTCACCGCAAGATCATATCCCAGCTGGAGGGGAGCAAGGAGAGAGACCGATACAAGGTGGCCGACCTCAAACCTTCACTACAGGTGTGTATCAAGAAGAAATTACCTTAAGCCATAGCAAGCTTCAATAACACAGTATACCCTCAAACATTTTTGTCTCTATTGTTCATTTGTTTTGTATTATTCACACATTTCATTGCAAATAAAGATATACTAGAGCAAAACACCAACGTATAATGAATTGAAACTATATCATGATCCAAAACTTCTATAACCCCAAAATATTTCAAGACACGTGACTATTTCAAGATTCTCCTCAATATTCCCTTGACACAGGCCTAGATAAATTCACTTATTATGACATTTACAACATTCTGTGTTTGTAGTCTAAAAGGTTGCATGTACAGGTAAGAAGAAAATAAGACTATAGTGCGTAGCATCTAATTTAGATGTTTGGGATTTCTTTGAGATAACTTTTGCTTGGAATTAGCTTTGTGCTGTCAAAATTTATAGAGATCTATATTTTGACAAATACAAAGAAAATAACTGCAGTGAATGAAGGTTACATGCTAGTTTTGGACAAGTCTCAATCAACACTTGGCAGAATTATTTTAATATTTAGATCATGTGAAACAGGTTGAAAATCAATTGTCTTTGACATCTTTCCCAATCAATATTGCCAGTGACCAATTGCAATGCTTTTTACCCTCAGGCACTGATGTTTAACCTTGCTGAATGAAATGGGTTTCTTGAATAGTTTCATAATGATGTTTAGAAGGTTAAAAAATGATGATGTGACATACTTAAATACGATTGGCTATTAAATTACCCTGATTTTAAATGCTAAATATTTGCTACTTTCAGAGTGAGGTCTGTTTACAAACATTATTTAGAATTAAACATGCACTATTAACATACATGATAGATGACAAGTTGCACCTCTCAAAATGTGCAATATTTCTCATATCACAGCAACTTAACCCAAGTGTGACACATACACGTTGCTAATACGTTATAACTATTCTATGTACACAGTATTCTAACCAAAGAAATAAGAAGGGTGTGTATGGAATCTTATTTTACCCCAAATGTTTAATACGCCCTCTGGTGCCACAGATATTAACTGCTTATCTATAACCCTTTTTGTGTGAAACCTAAATCTTTGTGGTTTGGTTGGATATTACAGAAACATGTTACAGTGCAGGTAAGCCTAGTGATACTAAACTTGCATGAAGTGTGCCAAACCTCCACTAATAATCTCATCTGTAATGCTAACAATATACAAATCCCATATGTACTGAGATAGAATAAATAATGTTTGTGTCTAGATATAGATACCCTTGTTCTTTTGTGATAGAAAAGGTGTGAGGAAATTCATAAGAGGACAATGTCAATACAATCAAGTATGATCAGTGGAGCTTTATCTCTGCATATTAATATAGCTTAGTTATTGCTAATGATTTAAGGGAAAGGGCAACACCAAGAAGATATGGAAGATGGCAGTTGAGGTAGACCTCTCAGTGCTTAAAATGATAATTGATTGTGATGATATAATCGTTGTTATTCACCCCACAGATGTGATGATGTTTGATAAAGATGATTGGATTGCTGCATGTTGCTGTTGTGATATAAACTGTACATGCTCAAGTTGAAATATGTTCTTGTTAGATCATTGACTTTTAATTATATTAGAGATAAAGTATATTATTTAATTAAGATTTAACTTTTATGATTATCTTTGATCGATTTCACTTGACAAAATCACTGATTATATCATTAATGTGGAATATGTAGACTATATTTTGTTGAGTTCTTCCGCTGGGCCAGCTTAAAGATTAAGGGTAGACATATCAGAGTGGAGAATGCTAACACAGAATAGGACTAGAATATTAAGCGATCACACAATAGGACTAGAATATGAAGCGATCACAGAATAGGACTAGAATATGAAGGTATCACAGAGTAGGACTAGAATATGAAGGTATCACAGAATAGGACTAGAATATGAAGGTTTCACAGAGTAGGACTAGAATATGAAGGTATCACAGAATAGGACTAGGATATGAAGGTATCACAGAATAGGACTAGAATATTAAGCGATCACACAATAGGACTAGAATATGAAGCGATCACAGAATAGGACTAGAATATGAAGCGATCACAAAGTAGGACTAGGATATGAAGGTATCACAGAATAGGACTAGAATATGAAGGTTTCACAGAATAGGACTAGAATATGAAGGTATCACAGAATAGGACTAGGATATGAAGGTATCACAGAATAGGACTAGAATATGAAGGTTTCACAGAATAGGACTAGAATATGAAGGTATCACAGAATAGGACTAGGATATGAAGGTATCACAGAATAGGACTAGAATATGAAGGTTTCACAGAGTAGGACTAGAATATGAAGGTATCACAGAATAGGACTAGAATATGAAGGTATCACAGAATAGGACTAGAATATGAAGCGATCACAGAATAGGACTAGGATATGAAGCGATCACAGAATAGGACTAGAATATGAAGGTATCACAGAATAGGACTAGAATATGAAGGTATCACAGAATAGGACTAGAATATGAAGGTATCACAGAGTAGGACTAGAATATGAAGTGATCACAGAATAGCACTAGAATATGAAGTGATCACAGAATAGGACTAGAATATGAAGCGATCACAGAATAGGACTAGAATATGAAGGTATCACAGAGTAGGACTAGAATATGAAGGTATCACAGAGTAGGACTAGAATATGAAGGTATCACAGAATAGGACTAGAATATGAAGGTATCACAGAATAGGACTAGGATATGAAGGTATCACAGAATAGGACTAGAATATGAAGGTATCACAGAATAGGACTAGGATATGAAGGTATCACAGAATAGGACTAGGATATGAAGGTATCACAGAGTAGGACTAGAATATGAAGATATCACAGAATAGCACTAGAATATGAAGCGATCACAGAATAGTGCTAGAATATGAAGCGATCACACAATAGGACTAGAATATGAAGCGATCACAGAATATTGAATGTTGTGATGTTTCATGTCAGAGAGGGCATGTTGTGAGACTTACCATTCCTATATATTATCATAGTTTAACCTCTAGATGTGTGGAGATTGGTGACCTTCACTTGATTATCAAGATCACTGAGCCAGTTGTCATAAGATCTTCCAGAAAAAAAGTTCCTCAACTCATTACAACCTTCATGGAATTGGCTCGTACAATGATCTTGATAGCGTCTTGACCTTTTTTTTGAGATCAATGGATTATTTTCATGGCAGATTAGTGCACCTGCTTTTACACTCTGTAGCCAGTTGACCAGGTAGGCAAGACACCAGATAGGAAACTGCTGGATAGGCAAATCTTGCCTATTCCATTTATCCAATTAACAGCATGAAGAAAATACCCATATGAGCTATGTGTGAGATGAGAATGACAAGAAATTCATGTGAAGAAGTTTCTGAGGACAGTTTGCAAATATGTTGTGTTCTGTGTCAATTTTATATTTAAAAAAAATAAATGTCCCAGAATGCCCCTGCCTCTCTATGTGGAGAGTATGTTGCTGATTTATGTTCTGTGTCTCATTGTCTGTGGCTTTTTGACATTTGATGTTTTTGGGAAAGTGCATTATTTCAATATTTAGAAGGAATCAAATTAGTGATAATAAATGGTTCAGATTTAGGAAATGGATATCAGTGTTTTCCACTTATTTATCTGTGTCAATTTTGAGGAAATCTACAAAATCTGTATCATGTTTTTCTCTGCAGACAACTTTTATTAAATCAAGAAAGGGTAAAATGTATCGCAGATAAGATGACTATGATAAGATGCCTATGATAAGATGCCTCTGATATTGCAATGTGTCATAGAACTACAAGTACTAAACAAATAAGTTCTGTGATTGCAGAGCAACATGAAAATCCAAGTCACCAAATTGGATCATGAGATTCAAGAGCTGAGAACCCATGTGGAAAATGCAAAGATGAGGCTTACAGGGGAGATGAAGGTAACTTTGCAGACTCTCTCTCATGTAGAATATGTAAATCGTAGAATATGGAATATGTAAATTGTAAAATGCAATCACAGTGTTTTTTATCCCTCAGTAAATTCTGCCGAAGGAGTTTTGTTGGTGCCTGTCTTGACATATTTTCCTTTTTGTGAACATAATAACTTGAAAACAAAAATATTTTGGACCTTGACACTTTAACCATGGATGCATCATTTGAAGATCTTAAAATTATTTGCTATTTCGAGATCTTGACCTTCATTTCAATATCTGAAAACCATTTGAATGTGATAAGTTGACAATTAATAAAGATACCATTATCAAACTTATTTGTACCTTATTTGTTGGTGACCTTGACCTACATGTTTAAGGTCACGTGACCTCATCTTATGAATGCTATAAGTTTATGACAAACTGCTTTATGTTTTGAAATGCTGTGCTGGTCAGTGTGGCATTGACTTGAATTTTAAGGGCATGTGATTGAAATCTTGTGAATGCCATAAATGTAAAAAAGATGGCAAGACCAATCTTAAACTATGCAAGCGTTTTATCAATGTCCCGAAATGATGTGTTCGATGATCTTTGACCTATATTTTTTAGGTTATGTGACCCAGTCTCTGAAAATCTTGTTAACACTTTAAGTTGGTATAAAACAAAAATAGCATTGCCAATTTTAAGTCATAGATGCATGGTCTACATTTTAAAGTTCATGTGACCCAACCTGTGATAATCTTGTAAATGGGATAAATTGAATAAAGATACAATATTTTTGTGATTTTGATTGGACTATCGAATATTCAATTTGTAGCTAAATAAATGAGATGAAATAATTCAAAACAGAATGTTTTATATTACAAAAATTGAATATTAATAAAAAAAAAGCAATCATTCCTTTTCATAATACACTATTTTTAGCAATTCATTTTTTCCATGTGAGAGCAGTGCTTTCAATTGACACTAATTATTTGTAAACCCCCAATGCAATGTTTGGGCACATGCATAAGAATCATTACAGATCAACGAGCTATCAAGCTCATTAACTAATTACACTTTAAACCTATTTTAACTGATTTTTTTTCCATGTTATTTTCAGTTGAGAGATGTTGCAGTGAAAGAGGTAAAAGTTTTACGAGCTGAATTGACACAAAAGAAAATAAATCAGACATTGTCACGGAACCAGCAGCTGAAGGACTTGGACATTTTGCCAGAGGCATCGAGTCAGCCACAAGGAGCAGGATAACCCCATAAAAATATACATATATCTATATCAACCTCCCCACATAAAATATACGTGAATGGTTTGATGATGCCCACACCCGTCATTGTCACACATGAGAGACAGGGACCGTTTCAGGTACCCACACCCGTCATTGTCACACATGAGACAAGGACCGTTTGAGGTACCCACACCCGTCATTGTCACACATGAGACAAGGACCGTTTGAGGTACCCACACCCGTCATTGTCACACATGAGACAAGGACCGTTTGGAGGTACCCACACCCGTCATTGTCACACATGAGACAAGGACCGTTTGGAGGTACCCACACCCGTCATTGTCACACATGAGACAAGGACCGTTTGGAGGTACCCACACCTGTCATTGTCACACATGAGACAAGGACCGTTTGGAGGTACCCACACCCGTCATTGTCACACATGAGAGACAGGGACCGTTTGAGGTACCCACACCCGTCATTGTCACACATGAGACAAGGACCGTTTGGAGGTACCCACACCCGTCATTGTCACACATGAGACAAGGACCGTTTGGAGGTACCCACACCCGTCATTGTCACACATGAGACAAGGACCGTTTGGAGGTACCCACACCCGTCATTGTCACACATGAGAGACAGGGACCGTTTGAGGTACCCACACCCGTCATTGTCATACATGAGAGACAGGGACCATTTGCAGGTACCCACACCCGTCATTGTCACACATAAGAGACAAGGACCGTTTGAGGTACCCACACCCGTCATTGTCACACATGAGAGACAGGGACCGTTTGGAGGTACCCACACCTGTCATTGTCACACATGAGAGACAGGGACCGTTTGGAGGTACCCACACCCGTCATTGTCACACATGAGAGACAGGGACCGTTTGGAGGTACCCACACCCGTCATTGTCACACATGAGAGACAGGGACCGTTTGGAGGTACCCACACCTGTCATTGTCACACATGAGTCCTATTTGATTAATGTCAAAATCAATTTCAATTCATGGTCACACATTTACATTGGAATTCTCAAGTGCTTAGTTATATCCCTGCTTGATGTGCCCAAGGTGGAAACATCTCAGTAACCGTCCTTTGTACCAACTAAAATGGTTTGACTGTATTATCATACCTACAATGGCATTTTATATTGTGAAATAGTGAATTATGAATACTATGTCAGATATTGTATTATATAACTTTTATAAGCACAGATTCTGAAAAAATATTACCTCAAGGCTGTACATACACTAGATATCAAAAGTGTATTTTATTAAAACTTCTGTTTGATATAGTTTCATAGGATGTTTTGAATAAATTTTAGTTTTAAGAAATTTTTGTTCACAAGTATTTCTGTTCAGAAAATGTAAACTGTATATCTATTGAAATACTGTATGTTAAATGAGGGAATGTGTAAATATTTTAATATGTAATTTAACTTGATCTAATGGATTTTTTTTTTTAATTACGTGAGGACTAGACACCTGATACAACCATATATTCTAATCTTTAGGATATGGAGGTTTTTGTTCTAATTATCTTTGGCTGATTTTCTTTTGCATATTTGACCAGAAAGGCTATATTTCAGGTGCCCAGGGATACTAAATCCAGCTTTTCCTCAAAACATATATATTATCAATGGAAATGTCTTACAAACAGTAAACTAAACAAAACAGAAACAAAAACCAAAAGGATGTTGATGGTACCCATCCACTATTGTGGCTTTTTGCCTATATTTATAAATGTTTCTGATGTTATTTTTATATTTATAAAATATCATTTTGCAACCAAAAATTAATTATTTTTCTATAGTTTTACTGTCACCCTGTATATAAAATAATATTAGAAGTAGAATATTTTGTCAAGAATTAATCTTGTGTCTTATAACAGTCATGAATAAGGGAAAAAAATGGTTGATATTGGGCACATTTTCAGCATAATTGCATTTTACAGGAAAAAAACGTGCACTGTCAAATCAGCTTTGTATGACCTAATTTTAGTAAACTATGTTGTCACTTGTCCAGAAGGACTGTAAGTTATTGTGTAGTTACAGACCAGTCCTTTCAAGTAGCTTTGATTTTATGTGTATATAACCAATCTTAGTGCCATAAAAAATGGAATACACATATTGTGAAACACAAGTGCCTCTTATGGACATGGTAAACTGTTAAAAGTTAATTATTAGCAAACATGATATTCTGTGCACTAATTTTTGTGATAATTTTGTTATCTTTGACACATTAAAGATAGCCCCCAAGGTGAGTTAACACTTACTGGTAGTTTTATGTAATGGGCAATCAAAACAGATTTTGTGTAATGTCAATGCCCTGCTCACAAAATCTTTTTGTTACAAGGTCTTTGCTAAATAATTTTTATCCAAATATATATATAATTATATAGAATTGAACATTTTAAATAACATATCCAAATTTGAGAATCTTTTTTCGCCCCGTTTTTGACTAAAATCACTATTATTGGTCGCAACCAGTGATTCAGTGGAAGCAATTTGGATACTGTTAAGTTAACTCAGCATGTAATCATTCATTGTGTATTTGCATTTAGATAGCAATATTTTATATAAATACAATTTACAATTAATATGTGATATGGAAACTTATATTACACATGAAAACTTAGTAGTATTGAATGTGGCATAAAAATACTGTGATATTTTTAAGTACGGTGTAACATGAATTTCACATATGTAAAAGAAACACAAAAACACTAGTCCAATCCAAGTCTATTTTCAAAACAAATACATTTGAGGGTTAAAATGTCCTACTTTGCAAGGGAAAACATTTTGCCATGTGAAAAAACTTTTAAGGAACAAAGTGCATTAGTGTTTTAAGTGTTTGGCTGTGAAATTGTTTGGAAATTGTGATGTTTTTATTATTTATATCCATGATCTGCAGCATTATGAATTCAACTAACTCATTTTTTTTTAAAAACTGTAGTATCATTTTGAGAATTAATAAAAGTGAAGAATGAAATTGTCATGGTTTGGAACTCTTTTCACCTGCCATATTGAAGCTGAGAAGATCTGCTATGAATCACATGAGGGGGGTCTGGAGTTTCCTCTTAGGCTTTTGATATATTTCAGTTACTAGAAGTTTCCATACATTTACGATGGAAGATAAGTTTATAACAATTGAATATCCAAGTGTGTAACAAGTACTTATATTGGCGAGATTCTTTTTGATACAGATGTACAGGATCCAATACGTGGTCTGTTGAAAAGATTTTTACCTTGCAAGACCTTGGGGGGATGGATATAGATACACATGCATCACTCCCAGTGGTGGACCTTTTATAAATTAGCACAAAATCATATGAGCAGATCACAAACTGATCAGACTCCAGCTTTCCTAAATATCACACATTTAGTACAGTTTAATGAAATCAGCACCCTCTCCAAGATAATAGCGACATCTGGCTATATATTTTCTAGGAAAGCGAGTTTATCATAATGCAATATGAAGATGCTTAAAAAAAGGAGTGAATATTCACTTTCAGGAAATCATAAGTGCTGCATTTTCCCAAGATTTTTTCAATACTTTATATTGTAAAACCTTTTCAATAATATGCTGCGACATATGTCATGGCCAATTTAATGGCTAATTCTTGTGACTATTCTGATATTAAAGATATAAAAAATGAGAACAACAAAGATATTTTTGTTGAAAAATGGCACATTTATTTGTCTAAATAAATGCTATATACAGTATGGAGACAGAACCTGTTCCTGTGAGACGACATTGCTTGGCAGTAGAGCGCTCTACTTATGGACAGTAGGCACAGTATGTAGCCCAGTCTATATATAGCAGATGGGCTACATTCTCATGCCAGTGACCAGTTCGTACATGCACTCTTTTAATACAGTTGTGTCACATATTACAAGTCCAATAGTTGAGCCATTTTGGACACACAATTGACTTTGTTGTCAAGGTGATGACACAAATGTTGTCATGGCAACAAACAATAGGAGGATTAGCCATCACACATCAAAACGTACAGCAAAAATAAATCATTTATCCAACAATTTATATGAGTACATAAAAAATACAAAAAAAGTTGAAATTGTGTATTTGACCTTGGACTTGAGTGAGAGAGGAAAATTGTGGTAATTTGTGTATCGTCATCACAACAACCCTTAATGTGATGCAGTTGTTGGCCACTTGGGGGAGACACTGGTAATGCTGTCCATTGACATGTAAATCTAGTATATAACAATCTACGGTAAACAATGAAGTGATGAACAATGGGATGTTAGATGCCTATTTACTGTTCATGAGAAGATGAGATGGTGGGGAAATGGTCAGCATTGCCTGGTATCTGCCCAGTGACCTTCCAAGTTAAGGTTTCTGTCTAGAAAACACAATACACAAGTTATTTATGTACAGATACAGACTATTTGGCTTTACAGATAAGGATTAGAAAAAAACTGTTGTAAAATAATGACAAACCATCCTGTGAATTATATTTTTAAAGTAAATCTGGACTCTGTGACAACTGTACAATATATAAAAGTGGAGGCATTGTGCTGCCCTCTTGGAGACAGATCTGATCAACAACCTCCCATACATCATATAGACTTGAGACTCCCTACATATAACGTCTCATAAAAATCTAAAATTTAATACAGTCACACTTGTTGTGAAACAGATCAACTTATTTCAGAAAATTTGTACCTTTATTTTTTTTTTACTTACATAACATTAAATTTTAATTTCCGTGAAAGGAAACAATTTTACTTTGGCATAATTAAGATTTAAATGCATTGGATGCAGTTTTCAGATTTGTTTTCTTACTAATTTATCTGCAAAATGACATAATTATATTATGGGGTGGCTTTACATTTTGACATCATAATTTAGCTTGGCATACTTGTGTTTGGTTAAACCAAACATTTATAGAACACTCACACTAGCACAATAATAATTAAGTTATTAAATAGCCCTTTCCTTTTAATAGAATATGATTATAACATAGGGGGAGTCCAGCTAACTCAACTACAAGTTAAGCCTCATTTAATGCACATGATATTTAGCACTCTGATGTAACAAGTCCACAACACTTCCACAATGTCATCATTCCATCTACTGCAAGTACCACTGACTATATAAAATTGGCCTTTGTTTCACGGAGTCTGCCATCTTCCACTGGCAGTTATTTGGCACTTTTCTGCACATCATTTTCACTGTGACAGAAACAAATGGGTTGTAAAAGAATACAACTGACATTGTCAATATATAGATATATAGACCTTACAATAAATAATCAAGAAGAAAAGTGATTATTTCAAGATACAGAGGAGCAAATATGTTCAATTTTATCAAATTATATCAATTAAAAAAAAGCAAGAGAGAATTAATGTACATTTTAGTTGTTACATCAGAGTGCCGGACATACTTCACTCTCACACAACTGGGCATGACTCAGCTTTCTTCATACCACCAATATTATTTACTTAATCACCAAATAATCCTTTATTTTGAACAACCTTGATTGAGCAAGTAGACATGTTATTGTACCTTTTCCTCACATAGCCAAATTAATGAATTAAAAAATATTTCTTGTAGTCTAAATATAAAATCCATCGTGTTATCTATATTTATTGCTGCAGCCAATTCTCTTTAAAATGGGACCAAGATATATTTTTTAGTATTAAAACTTCTTTGTCGTTGAAGAATGCAACCTACATGAAGCTCATTTGCTCAGAAATTACTCCCTCTAAAACAAAGGTTAGCTGAGCAGATGTAACATGCAAACACATGCCTCCCCGTCCACGATGCTGAGACAGTGTGACACAAATCTGGAGGGTTCCATTAAATACATACACGTTGCTGGTTCCTTACACTTGTGACAACAAATCCTTCAGAGTGCCCAATTATGCTAGGAATATTTTCATCTGCTACAACCCAGTCAAATGCTTGCTACTAGTCTAACAAAATAGCATCACTTACATCACTGTCCAGTAATAATTATAATGATTTCATCTTTACCACTGTGGGATGAGAGATATACATACATATATATAAGTCTTTCTGTGTTTTACCAATTAAAACACTTTAAAAATAGTCCATTTCGTATTATTCAAACAATTTGACATAGCAATAAATATTGGCAAATAGAATTCTGTTTGCTTCTGTCATCCTAATGTATATTACAAGATCTAGGCACGGTTTTTGCAAAATGAAACCTTCTGTACATGAGGGTGATCCATTAGCTATTCTACAAAAATCTACATAAGTTTTTTTTCATTTATAACACAAATAAAAATACAATTTATTTTAATTTGTTAATTTGTATACAAAATGTTCACATTGACGACAGATGCCACAAGATATTGTCAATAGTTTGTGGCCCCTGTCTAATGTCTATGTAACAACTGACGCTCTATCTGCTGCGTCCTATACATGATATGATGTCTCTGCCCCGCTGACGCCACCTAGTGTCCTGGATTGAGCAGTCCAGCTGTACCTTGTACACAAAACTCCTGTGAGACGGAGGAGTATTAAAATTACATATGAGGGGTCAACATATTTATATTGTTAAACAGTGATTATTGGCCACTGCCGGGTGGTGAGACTAAATGTCCTATACACTGCCTGGGAGGTGATCCACTGTGGAAGGATTGCCCAGAACGAGGAGGGAGTCACTGAGATCATTGTTTCCATGGTAACTGATCATTGTCCCATTGTTTATAAGCACATGCTAGTGGCGATGATGGTGAGACAGGTGAAGGTTGGCGGGGCAGAGACAATCTGTGACAAGTGGAGAAAAGCACCCTCCATCTACTGTGCCGAGTCTGCTGTGCCAGTGGCATAATTATCATGGGGCGATGCCTGCTGCTGTCCTTCTGCGAGGCCATCTGGTGGTGGAGTAAGGGGGACATTAGGCGCCACCTCCTGGCCCATGGCAGAGTTGTCATGATTGTATGGAGATCTAGGATTCCCTCCACTGCAAGTGCCCTCTTTGGTTGTTGCTATATAGTCCAGACCAGAGGGCAGCACTGGAGTGAGGGAGGGGGAGTGCTGCATATAGTGAGAGCCTGGCATCATCAGGGGGGATTGAGCTGGGTTCACGTCGAGGGGCGGGGGAGTCTGGTGAGCATATACCAGGGTGAGACCAGACTCTGTTACAGGTACTAAGGTGGGCGCTCCATGGGCCGGGGGTGCGGGCAGGTAGCCTGCCATGTGGGAGTGAGGCTGGCCATGGGTGGGTGCTGCCAGCTCCAGATCACTGCCGCAATCGGCCCCATGACCAACGAGAGTCTCAGATGTATGCACATACATTGTCTCTGTAACATCAGGAGGTGGTGGTGGCATGGGGCCCATGTGCTGGTGAAGTAGACTGGCATCCATGTGCCCCATGTCAGGATATACTCCACTTGCTTGCTGCCCCATGGCAGGATCTGCTACCACAGTGTAGTGGGTGGTGCTGGGGCGGCGATTTCGTCTCACATGACCTGTCACAATAGAGGAGGCGGGTTATGTGACGATGACTGGTATCATAGATGCTGATTCATACCCATAGGTGGGTAGGTAGGCCTCTCTGGTCCCTGAAACACAAACAGGAGCGCAACCATCAACACTACACCCCCTCACACGGTCCATCATCTGACTCCACCCTCTCCTACGGCCGAGTCACATCACACAGTATGACCACTACTAACAAGTGTTAGTGTGCTCTGGTCAGTGTTAGTTAATATGTTAGTGTTAGTAAGTGAGATCCATGGAAGGCCTGACAAGTGTGGCATTCATAATGCATGCAAAGACAAGGGTGTAAGCAACATACAGGCAGAGTCAACATCTATATTCACATGATCAATATTAGACATTCCTCGTGAACAAAGATATATACATGAAATTCAGCATGCAAGCAGGGTGACTCTATATATAAGCATGAAAATGACCAAACTTGCATGAACATAAACTATAATAAAGTGAAGGAATTTTTTTATATTCAATAAAATATTTTCATGAAATTAAAGAATACTATAATCAAGCAAATAATAAACGAGTTTCACAATGAATGGACAGTAGATTTGACAGGGTTGAGATTGAGTTATTCTGGGAGCATGTGAGGATGGTAGTGTTGTGTTTTCTCCATTCTGTGTTTCAGAAACCTGGCAAACATGACTAGTTAAACAGATTTGTTAATAAGATATTTTGCTTGTTATCTGTAAGCTGATTAATTCTTACTAAATCATTTGACAATTACTATTATCTTTGTTATTTAGTTTAGTAGGCAAAGTTGCAGCCAAGCTGGTATTAGTAAGTATGGTTGGGTCCTACCTCAATGGTGAAGTGCTGTCACCTGGTGTCAGGTGAGCATACTGTTAACATAGACAAGTCTTATTAGACATTTCTTCTTTTCTTTTGTATTATAATTCTTGATTTTCTATACCCTCCACAAAAGGCCAAAAGCAAAATTCCAACAATGAATGATTCAGGAGCTAATATTGATTTGATTTTGCCAAATGCCATCTTAAGAGGGGTGAATTTGAAAAATACCACCAGTCACAGGGAGAAATGTGCCAAAATACCACTCACAGACTAGTGATGGGATGAATTTGCCAAATACCACCAATAAATAAATATATCAACCACCACAGGACACACAGACCTTCACCAAGGAGTTTGGGATCCCTATAGGATACATTTCCATTTTTAAATTCCTACAAAACCATTATCACATCTTGACCTGGCTTTGCAAATGGAAATGTATTCCACACATTGCCCATATACCCATACACCACAAAAACAAGCCAAGACAAATATACATGGCCGCCAGGTTGCTTCTTATTGCAACATATTTCTCACACACCATGTTAAATTTATCACAAACATCTTAAATCAATATATCAAGTGCAGATGGTATCATAAAAGAGGTTTTCATGGTATTTACAAGTACAATATTTTACTTTTGATCTATGGTGCACTAAGAAACAGAATAACTAACATGAATTTATAATACGGTATATCTTTTAACATTACTTGAGAATGTGAGAGAAGTACTCTTGAGCTTGATACATACCTTACCCATGGCCATATCAGACCCTGGTGGTGGTGGGCCGAGACGCCCGGGTAATTCCTCAGTTTTCTCTTCCTCTCGCCGTTTTAAACACGCTGCCTTAGGATTCAAATTACGTTCTGTAAGGAGATATTTTGTCTTTAGTCCACCAATGAGGGGGAATATTTCAAGTAAAATATTTAATATAATTTACTTTTCAGACCAATCAAATGTTTTTTTTCAAAGCTTTAAACATTAGTCTTTTTCATTGCCAATTTTAAAGGTCATTTATCAATAATTCTGAAAACATAAATTGTATACCTGTTCACCACACAGCATGTTCTTTATTCCTGCGACCTACCAATTTGTAGGCTTAACCACAACCAAAGTATATCAACCAATATCATCCCCACCCAAATCATAAAATGGACATTCAACTCAAAAGAAATACCCCTTATTTTAGAAATTTAAAATTTGCATTAACTGATTACATGAAATCTGAAGCATCAAAGTCACCCTGACCCCCTTCCCTCTCTAAAGGAAGGCCCACACTTCAGGGAACCTCTACAGACTTGCAACCAATTCACAGAAAGCACACATATATTTGCGAGAAAAAAAAAATCTCTTTGAAAAAAAAAATGAAGAGTTAATATTGGCATTCTTGGCAGAAGGCACAAGTAATATTCCAAGTGTTATATAAAGTATTGCTCTGTATGGGAAAAACCTTAAAAGGCAAAAATAAATTTCAAAATGTTTTGGTCTATGATAATCCATTAAGATTCATAACAAAATTTGCAACACAAGCAGACAGAAAAAGCTCAAATGCAGAATGAAGTAGTAATAAAATGAGTCTAAACAAGCAGCTAGGGTGAGCGCTATAAGATGGGGAGGAGACGAGCAACCAGCATCAGGCAGCCCTACCTCGCACTTGTTGTTCTAAACTGGTAATTACGGACACTGCATGCTGCAAGATTGACAATTTGGTCTGTGGTTTGTCACTCTGAAGGTGCAAAGAAGTCATGCGCCCCAATTCTTTGAAGGCCTCGTTAATATCACGAACACGTATCCTGTCGATGGGAAAAGAAAAACATACCATCTTGAGTATGTATTCTTTGTTGCTTTATATTTTGTATGAATGTCCAGTTGAGATGAAAATGTTGCCATTTTTGGCTGTCACTTTGAATGAAATCTGTTTGGCAAAACAGAACCTCAAAATTAAAAGTTGCATCGACAATCTTTGGCCCAAATATTGCTGACTTCTTGTACATCCCTCAGGCGACCTCCAATCAGTGATAGATAATAAGCCAATCTCAGGAATCACACATGCACTACTTTGCCTCTGGTCCTTTCTTGCTCATTTGTGATGGAGCTAACAGTTTAGTCCTTAACTGTGTTGCACATGCAAGTTGGTTTGCAGTCATACAGAGGATTCAACATTAATGTTTAAAGATAAAGACAGAAAGAATGTGATTGGCATATATCCGAGTGAGATAAGATAAAGTATGTGGGATGCCCATGCTGGATTAGCCTGTCACTCTCACCTCACATTTGTTCTCATTCTCAAGCACCACATAATTCATACATAATAAGAATGGACAGAGAAAAGAAATGAGGGACTTCAACCATAACTAACATGCTCTGTACTTGAGCAGGGTTCTAATTGTATTTGCTGGTATTGTACCACTAAGATAACACCCGACTATTGTTTGGAGACATACACAAATCATGCTTTTGCCATTGGATTCTTTGTTGGTGATAGTGTTACCTCTAATTTGTTGTTCAAGACTGGTTATCACATTGACGGCATGTTGTAAAATCATCAGTTTAGTCAACGGCTGGCCATTGCTACTGTGAAGTGTTACCATGTGACCCAACTCTTTAAAAGCATCATTTAAATCTCTTACTCGTATTCTGTAGGGGAAAAGAGTAAGAGGTGAGGTGAAATCAAAATCAGATTTTACACCACACAAAGCTTATTTCTCTGCATTTTCACCAAACATTCCACTTTCATACAACACATACTGTATTGGTTAGCATGGACCAACCAGAAGACTGCTATGGAAAGGAAATACAATGGTGCTGCACAAGAAATCTCTTACTACTGGATGACTTTTGAAAACTGATTTCTAACCAATGAAAAACCCCATTTATGTGGACATGCAGAAAATGCTGTGGGTGTCCAGATGTAAGCTGGCTTCTGATTGGTTACCTCTCACTTGCTGTTCTAAGCTTGTGATGATATTAACTGCTTGTTGCATCACCCCAAGCTTGGTGAGGGGCTGCTGAGTGCTAGCGTGCAGGGCAACCATGTGGCCCAGTTCTTTGAATGCATCATTAATGTCTCGTACTCGTATTCTGGAGTGAAAAATCAAGTGTCAAGTCTAGCATATCTTTACACACATAGTGATTGGGTTACAATTGTCTCCGGGAGTTGGGTTTTACTCCCTGTGAGGCATGCTTCTTTGACATTGTGTAAATTGTAACCTGTCCAGGGAAAGGTAAATCATACTGTATTCAATATGACTTCCTCTATATCTTAAAGGGGGAGCAATCAAAATTTAAAAGAAGCTTGTTGCTTGATCATACAGCTGCTGACTGTTTCAGACTCAACTGTTTGATAGCACCACTAATGTCCCTCACTCCAACTCTACAGTATAAAACAAGTGTCAGAATCTTTCATCTGATTATTATGTACATTTATCATCATAGTTTCTGGTCCGCAGCCCTGGCAGATTTGGCCAGATTCTGCATTCACCACGATCTGCACCTACTATAATATGGGGGTCAAATTTTATAATTAGTCTGCTCCCTTCTGAAACTCTCAACAGACACACACACTCACATACAGTACACCAGCACACATATCACAATATTCACACTGACATACACTCTTAATTAACAGACTTAAACTATTGATCCATACTTATTATACTTGCATACTTTTTCAGTCTGTTTAAATATCAAATGTATGAGAATATATGTGCAAGCCCCTTGCGATTATAAAATAAGTCCCATATATATATTTATATATATTGAATGACCCTACAATACATTTCTTGCAAATGCTCAACAAATTCAATTGCATTGCAAGGACCTGGGTCTGGGTGGGAGAGGATGTGCAGAAATGCTGTGGGTGTCCAGATGTAAGCTGGCTTCTCATTGGTTACCTCTCACTTGTTGTTCTAAAGTTGTGATGATATTGACTGCTTGTTGCAATACCCCCAGCTTGGTGAGGGGCTGCTGTGTGTTAGCGTGTAGGGTAACCATGTGGCCCAGTTCTTTGAAAGCACCATTTATGTCTCGAAGCCGTACTCTAAAGTGAAGAACAAGTGTCAAATGTGGTATCTGATTATCATATCAACAGATGGATGTGATGGGGATTTCAACTTGCAAAGTTCCACCTGGGTGTTTCTGAAACTTAATAATGTCTTATTGGACTGGTCAAATCATACCAACTTAAGCATGATTCTTGTATACACTTAATTTCTGGGAACAGCCCACATTTGTTTTTGACACAAAGAAATTGTTTCAGCAACCATCATAACAATCAACTTGGAAATGTTGATCTCCTAATGACTCGAGAAAAGAAATCTTGGGCATGATAATCTATGCCTCATAGTAATCTGTAACCATTTCCCCCTTTTTTCATCATTGCCAGCATAGCATTGCTTTTTCCACATAATTCTTCTTCAGCATTCCTTCACTGAAGCAAAAGCTTTATGTACAACATCAGGTATGTAGACCACATAATGGCAAGAAGAACAGCCAAATCAAAGCAACCATCTTTGGTCACATTTGATCCTGATTGCAAACTATAGCTGATATGTTCCCAAATTTATTCTATGTATGAATTAAAATCCTGGGCACAAACTTTGAATATGATAATTAGTTATAAATTGTCACATCTCTTAGATGCAAATTCAGAGTCCTCTTTTGCTACACAGAATCCTAGCATGATTTCTATATGTCTCTTTGTCAAAACCTGAATGGGAACAAGAAAGTGTGAACGGAAAGATCCAACTAAAAGAAAAGATGACAGAATGTCAAGTCATGAAACAGCTAGGTTTGCCACACACATACACAAACATACTCTCGAAGACATTCAAAGCAGAGCAAGGAGTTAAATGAGCAAATAAATGATTTTACAAACATTTACATGAAAGAAATACCAAGAAAAACTGTCTAGAAAAGCACCAGACAATGTCTTATGAAAACTCAATGCATTTGTTGGCTTCTCAAGACATAATAAATTAGAGATTAAAAAAATATGCACCTTTTTTCAAAAAAGAATCTATTCAGGCAAGAGCTGAGAATGTAACTGGTACATTTTTTTCTTCTTCATGAAAGTATTCCAATTCAATGACTGTTATATCAGATTGTGTGTGGTATGTTTTCAACAAATATTTTCCTATTGACTGCATGTTATATTTGTTCAATGTCTAAGCCATTGTTTCTGAGTCTCAAGCGTATCATTTAAACATTTTACTCACCCTCTGTTCAGAGAATACTTGGTCTTAACAATACTAAGATTTGATCTTTCTTTTCCTATCACACTATTTTTCATACAAAATAATGGTGAGCCAAGACAGAGGGGAGAAAACAGATAGCAACATGAATTTGTTCATTATTGGTTGAATCTCAACCTATGAGCGATATCTGCCAAAATGGTGACTTCCTGTTGCAGGATGTGCAGAAATGCTGTGGGTGTCCAGATGTAAGCTGGCTTCTCATTGGTTACCTCTCACTTGCTGTTCTAAACTGGTGATGATATTGACTGCTTGTTGCAATACCCCCAGCTTGGTGAGGGGCTGCTGTGTGTTAGCGTGTAGGGTAACCATGTGGCCCAGTTCTTTGAATGCATCATTAATGTCCCGTACTCGTATTCTGTAGTGAAAAATAAGTGTCAAGGCGGGCATTAAATTGATGACCTATCAATGAGTGGAAATACTCCTTAAAGATCAAGGTTTCTCTCCTTTCTGAAACTGTTACAATAAATCAGTAACAAATAGTCAACAACAAAGGCTAAAAAAATTATTTGCTTCAACACCACACACACACAAGTACACACGCACACTTGTTATTAAAACACTACAAATATAAATTTGCAGGTACATCGCACTTTGTCACAGTCGATTATTTGGCAAACTGTATGAAACTGTTGACAAGTAATCCTGAGGTCATCACAAAGAGGTACAAATTTAGTACCAAACTAATAAATAGTTTCCTGATTTTCGATTGCCATGATTATGTAACATGAGCAATGTGCAATGCATGGCTGCAAGCAGTTATGACATCCCATTGGTTCAAACTGACCAATGACAGGTCAGAGAGAGAGGAAGAGGGAGAGAGATAGTAACAGTTGATACTGTAGAAAAAAAGCCATATCATTTTCATATTGGTTGATTTTTGACCAACTGAGGTTGATTTCTGTGGTTGTTTTGGAACAGCAGTTTGATGATGAGTATACAATTTTTGCTGTCAGATGTAAGCTGCCTTCTGATTGGTTACCTCTCACTTGTTGCTCTAAACCTGTGATGATGTTAACTGCTTGTTGCAATACCATCAGTTTGGTCAAAGGCTGCTGACTGTTACAATGCAGAGTAACCATTTGGTTCAACTCTTTAAATGCATCATTTATATCTCGCACCCGTACTCTACAGTATAAAACAAGTGTCAGATTCTTATATCTGATCATTATGCATAAATCAATAGCAATTTGAGAATCCACACCGACTCTGCACTCTCCAAACTCCAGACTCTGCATCTAATGAGAAAAGGTTTGCAATAGTGCAATCATTAGTCTCCACCGGGATGCTGAAAATGTGGACAGGCACACTCACTCTCACATCCATACGTACTACAATATACTCCACATACCACAATGTCCAAACCGACAATATCACTCCATATTCATATTTTGCTAGATTAATTACCATAAGTACTTTTCAAATTTAATCTTTTTTAATTTGTAAAATAAACAAGAGTGTTTAGCATTCTTATTTTGAGTGTTGACTGAGATATTAATGGGTGACTTTACTTGGGAGTGTGACCTCTTATGAGGGACCATGCCTACCTTTCTCTGGCATTGTTTGCTTGTCGCCGTAAGCGTTCACGCTCCGCTTTCGTTTCGGGGCTGGCGTTATCATCCTCTTCTTCCTCGTCCTCATTTCCATTCCCATTGCCATTATTCCTGGAAGACCATTACATGCAAATTTGACAAAAAGTGAACTGTACCAATAATGAAGTGAACAATTCCATCAAACACATAGATGACACTTATAGACAAATTTGGAATATTTTAGAATTAAAACACCTTTGATCCTACCAGACACACTGATGCATGTACATACCTGGATCTCTTGGCCGCACTGGGTCCGTCAGAGCTCCTCTTGCTGCCCAGTACAGACGATACGCCCTGTGATGACGTCGTCGACGAGGCCCCTGATACATCCTCCGCACGAGGGTCGCGATCTTCCTCTTCATCATTCTGTGATTTCTCTACTTTCTCTATCTTGATGCCACCATCGGTGTCACTTTCACTCCGTAAATCTGGCAGGAAGAATAACAGTATTGTTATCAAAATAGGAAAATATGAATGAATTGAAATATTATTCTGGATCAAAATATGTTATCAGTGATGACATGGTGAACTTGGGTGGTAAAATGATAGATGTATCTCTCTTATCCTCCTATGATTATATCTTAATACCTGCCTTTTCCCAGGTTTTTACTCCCATCATGTCAAGATTTGTGAGGGTTTTTTTAAGTGGAGTTGTGCAATATTTGCTTGGTACATGCCAGTCTATTAGTATGACATAGTAGTTGGTGGTAATATTTCAGCAAGATAGGCCCATGACTGCAGTAAGATTTAGGCGGGATGGGGTACCTGGCAGACAGATAAATCACTGGTTTGAGGAAAATGGGTATCCTGCTGAATATCTAAGAAGTTATCTCACATCCCACTAGGTGTCACTACATGTACCCCAGGTGGCACTCCAATCCAGCCAGGTAAGAAAGCAAGGTAACACTCACTTGTATAAGTTTCTCGCTGTGGTTCCAGACCTGAATTGCCTCTATTCCTGTCATCTGGTATTGAAGGGTGACCGCCAACCTAAAAAAAAGACACAATACAATACATATTAAAGATGATGGGTAGTAAAACTGGGATGATTATAAATGGTTGATGGAGAAGATAGGATGAGAAGAAGACCCATCCCTTGCCCACCTCCCAGCCCTGTACCTGGCACACATAAGCCCCACATATGCTTCCCATTACATCTCACAATTTGCCTTGGCTGATCCTGTGAGGCTGGGTGGGACCTTTGGCAGATTGACTTTGGAGGGTTCATGGCTGGTCAAGCCTAACGTGTACACGGTGCTGACACCTACATCACAAATCACATGCAGCAGCCTCTAAAACTGACTGGTACCTCTGTCCTGTCACCCTACTATGATTCATGCCCTGCATGTGTTCCACTCTCGCAAAATTCCACAAATATTCACTCAAAAATCACTTGTGCTCCCTGCATGGCAGCATTGTGAAGTAGAAACTCCATCCTCAAATTGTGCCATTCTGGTATGCACACATCAAAGTTAGGTTGGGCTCCCTGCCTGCAGTCTCACATGATGTAAGCTGTGGGGAAGGCAGGAGAATGCCAACTGCCCATGCTCTCACACATGTGGGCCTCCTCTCTCATCCATCATTGCTACTTACAACTCACTAACTCATCCTCTACAGAAGGCTCAATACCAGCTAAATGATGGACACACAATGTGCCTCTCTATAAAGAACAAGGCCAGAACATTGCTGAGATGGGCATCAACATTGTAGAGAATTGGGAGTGTATCTCGGTGGTGTCATTCGCATGTCATGTGGTATTATGGATGAGTAGGAGTGTCAAGTCTCTGTATGGACTATGCAAGTTATCAACTGTCACTGCCAATGAGCATGTGTGCTGTGCCATTCTGACACAACCAACAACAAATGTTACCATCAAGTGGTTAGCATAGGTCCTAATATCTCTGTCAAATTGGGCATAAGTAACACCCTGTTCCATACAAAATGCCAACTACAGTATGAACACCTCAGTTTATTTCCTTCAAAAGTCCACAGAAAAGTGTGGACAACATGTAAACTGGTTAATTTCAGTTTCGGGAGTATTCCATTAAAATGTCTAAATATACAAATATAAGACAATAATGTTTCATATGAAAATCAACAATTTAACTCATCAAAAGAACAAAGCACAATTTATTGACATTTGTTAGTTATGTTCTGGGTTATCATCTAGTTCTTAGTTGTTGATTTATCCAAGCTTATTTTTGAAGTTCCCAAGATATAAATAAAAACATTCTGACGGGGTTTAGCATCTATGCCAAGCAAATGGACAACTAGCATTCTGGCACACATAAAATATCATCCATGATATAATTGTCATCAAAACCATCCCTCTCATCATTCAGTGTCTCAGATATTCATGTGTTATTGAAGTTGTGTTATATTGCAGTGAGAATAGGATGCTGGCCATTCTGACAGACTTGTGTTATCATTGAGCTTACTGGGATAACATAGGAGAGTATTGTGTGTGTCTGACCATCCATGTTGGAACAGACCAGAGAATGCTCATCTAATAATCTGCATGGATTCACAGGGATGGTCCACTTCCCCGACGATCTGACATGCAAGTTCTAGTACTTTTTTATGTGCAACAAACACACTAAAACTCATTGAATCATACCTCTTGACAGCCGTGCAGTTTTTTAATGCACTGACAGACTTTCTATGAAGGGTTGATCAACGATGATAGAAAGCTGGGATGTGGACTGAAAGCTGGCATCTATCCCAGCACAAGTGAGCTGACCTGACCAGACCAAAATCAGACAGCATTCACCTGTGTATGGTCTCACTGAGATGATAACTAACAGAGCTGGGTGATTACATCTAGCACATTGTGTATGCCTACCTGTGTGTACTGGGGGTTGTAGTGACTATAGTAGTTGTTGACATTATAGAAATGGTCAGCCGTGGGGGCGCTACTCATGTGGGTGGTGGCATTACTCATGGTGTTTGGGTTGTGGGTGTAGGTAGGGATGGGGTTCATGCCCCCACCCCCTCCACTTCCTGCCCCGGTACTCCCGTACCCTCCACCCCATACACACTGAGCTCTCCACATGGCCCAGTCTGATGACCAGTCCTGTCCTCCACTGGAACCCCCATTCCAACCCCCTCCACCCCCGCTCCAGCCTGCAGGGTCCAGCGTGACGGCCACTGTTCCTCTTCCTCTACTACTCCAGATACTCTGGTAATCCAACTTGTGCCAGATTTATGTGTGGATGATGTTAGCTGTCAGCTGTGGATGCAGTATTCCATGTTCTGAGTGCCAGTTCACACCGTGGTAGTGTTCAAATGCTCCCCACCTCTATACACACCAACACATCTTGAAGTGATTCTTATCCAATAACACGTGCTCTTGTGTTCAGCTTTTTAGTGATTAATTTCTGTGATGGTCGATGAAGTAGTCTGACCAGTAATTATGCTGATAGTGCTGTATCTGGGTATCCTCTCATCTCTAGACTGGTCCCACATCAAATGCTCAACCCAGAGTGAGGCTGTGTGTCACATGGCCCCCTCACACACTGACATGGGGGGCGCCTGTGACCTGTTTTCAATTTGCAGAATTCAAAAAGTCATCAATTAAAGTGTAGTAGTGTAGCGAGTCTGAGACCACAGGGACATGACAAGCAGGTGCCCACACTTTCTCCACATCTCACCAGTGAACCTTTCTCCTCACCAAAAACTCAACTACCCACAAACTACACTCTTGTATTTTGACATGAAAATCTGCTGTGCATTTGGACCAAGTTAGTGCCAAAATACCACATGTGGTTTCCATGGCAACCAGCAAGACAGGCTCACAGGAAGTGGTAGAGAAGCAGTGTTTATTTTCTTGGCCAGTGGAAGTGCTGGGTTTGGGCCTGGCCAATTGTTTTGATGTGGCTGTCAGAACCTAAATAAACACCAGACCCTGCCACAAACCAGATGGCAGCAACATCAGCCTCATCTAAAGCCCACAAACTCACATCTACAATCCTGGCCAATTAGGTTAATTAAGATAGTGGCCAGTAGAGGTCAGTGTTTGCTGGACATCTTTCAGTCTTGTCACCACCTAGAGGGCACCACTCAGGACCCCTGGTGCCCTCTATCAGCCAGTGAGATAAGGTGCTGATATCACAGATAAGACGGAGCAAGCTCACATGCATCCCACATGGCCTGAGTTTGTACTAGCTAGGTATAAATTGTTGTGTAGAAAGTAGGACCTCCCTTAGAGCTGGGAGGGCCCACCAGGTGGCAGATGGCCTGGGGGGACGACCTCTCCACATCTCTCCTGTTACAATGAATACATCTAAAGGCTCATCACATTTGGAACAAATATTTTCTACCAAACACATAAAGAAATTTGTCCTCCCTATACCTTGTCATATGTGATATGAATAGGATCTATAACTGTAGTTTGGCGTGGGTGAACAGTTTCTGTCATCATCTCCTCTCAGTTAGAGGAGGCTTGGAATAATCACTGGTTGTCCATTATTATCACACTCTCCCAAGAATCAAGCCAATACAAACTGCTAGAGTTTCAGAAAGCAGCAGTGCCCTCTGTGGGCTAACCTGCTGGTCTGAGCAGCTGGCCTATGGTCATCCCAGCTGGAAACACAGGTGGCTCTCCAATGAACTCAAGTCTATAACAGTTGAGTAAGCAATGTAGCAAATCCATATACCACAAAGATATAACACCATGTGTTCTCTTCTTGGATTCAAAGAAATAGATTTTAAATGGCAACTATATTATTAAACATCAGGTGATCATTTCTTAGTCTTCATAATATGGGTTCAACGCCCTGATAGTTGAGAAACAGTGGTTCTAATTTATAGTTGCTCAATGTGGATTAATGCGGCTCAATGTGGATTAATATCGTAGAGGTGTGTATTTGTGTGTACTGATGGAGATGTGGGTTGTTGGCTGTGCTGATGAGTAAGTGTTCAATCATCAGGACCAGGTTTGTATTGTGATTAACTGGTATTCACTGATCTATCCTTCACTCACTCCATTACAACGATTGCCCCCAAACCACCCAGAGGAAATCTCTACTACCAGAAAGAAGCTAAATTGGAAAAGACCACATTGAAAGTAGATAAGGTAACATTGCACAATAAAACTGATTTGATAAGACTCCTGTTCACTTAAAGCACTTTGCAATGCCTTTGGAATTTCAATGGAAAAGTGAAGTATGTTACTTTTATTAAATGAAAATTAGCAAAACTATGTTTTATACTGAAATATCATAAAAAAAAAAATTATTTTGGAAAAATTAAAACGTACCATATGCGACTCCATGTGTGGGTGCATGCCCATGGGTGGGTATGAGCCCATAGATGCGGGCATGAGACCGTTGGAATGTGGTGCCATCATCCCGGGCATGCCCGGTACTCCGTGGTTGGGTGGTGGTAAAATGTGACCGGACTCGGCATGGTTCCGTAATACATGAATGGCATCATCCAGTCGTTCCTCCATGCGACTTTGCTGCAAGATAATAAGAATTATACACAATGAAACATTTGGTCTATACCACATTGATATCATATCATCTCACAAATTATGTTGCGATATTGTCCATTGCTATTGTAGCCAGAGGATATTTCAGAATTGGAAAGGCAAAATATGTCCCTCATTTCACCATAAAGACTGGAACTGAGTGAGGAATCTGGTGGCCACTTGATTGTATTCAGCTTTCATTACCCATACACATTGCAAGTCAATCCTCTGAATGGTTTATTTGCCTCATACAATTAAATTAACTGCATTGTCATTCCGTTGCTTAGTGCACGATTTGGATTTTGCCAGGGAAATGGTCAAAAACATGATGTTGGGGGGGGGGGGGGGGGGGGCACTTTTTTAATGTGTGGTTCACATTATGGTCATATTGGCTGGGTTTTATGTTTGATGATATGGGTTGGGTGTACAAGAGAGAGCTTAAGGGGCAGGTTTGCTGAACAGTGTGGTGCTGAAGTGGATGGAAGTGGCCAAAATGGTGGCAAGCCTTTCTCCCTTGTGTTGGGACCTGCATCATACAGCATCCACCAGGGAACAGTCATTTCGGCTGACCATCACAACTGGTAGCTATCAGTGGGTGAATTTTGTTTAGTTTGGCAAGGAAGGATCCCTACAGTGTTTCGTCAGAAGTTCTAAGATTGCATCACAGCAAGGCCTCCCCTGACAGCCGACCTGAGGCTCACAATTATTGCAAAAATCTGTGTTTGTGTTCCTGTCTAAATAACTTCCACATGCACTAAACCATAAGCGCTGCCTTACGTCAATCCTAGACCTGCACACAAAACTCTGTAAAACTGGAAACAATTGACTTGACGGACACTTCATGGGGCCCCATCTGCTGCCACATATCAGCCGCTAACAAGTTCCTTAAGCTCACAATGTTCTCCATACCCACAAGTGACAATACTTCATCAAACTGCAAGCATGTTCCACACTTGTTTCTACCAGTCAACACCTACATCAAATCTGCCTTCAATTTCAATCTTTGAAATGAACATAGAAATCCCCATCCACTTTTACCTGTGGAAGAATTTGGAAGAAATCAAATCAGCAGTTGGTATTTGCGAATGCCTTCAACTGTGACAGGGCAGCATAGAGGTGGAGCATGTTCCACGACTTCAGAGATCACCTGGAGTGAAGGCTCAGATGGTTTTTATCCCCAAAGTTGAGCGGGAGCATATAGCTGATGAAAGAACCAACTCTTGTTTACCTTAACAAATGTCTCACCTAATAAAAGGGCCAAGTTCTCGTCAATTCTGTACTCATTCTAAATTCAGAGAGATACAAGCATTACCACGTGTATATAAAGTAGAAGATCAAGCAGAGCTATTATGAAATGAGACAGGGATGCAGCATATCTCCTGTCTACCTGCTCTCAGTCCCTGGTGTTCATCAACCTGCTTGCAAGCAATGGCAGCAACTTTTGTTAACATCAGAAAGATACACTGGCCTGTTTCCTAGGTTGGGTAATGAGTGCCACTTGTCACAATAGAGGTGCAGACCTGCTCCACATGTCCATGTTACTGATGCCCCGACCTTAACTTGCTATACTTCCTGTCCTTGTTCAGGAGCCTCATCCTCATCTAGGTCCGCCACTTTGTAGCCCTAACATCACAGACTATAGGCTTTTGTTCTCTATTGAAATCTTATTAATTATAAACTCAGTATCAGCCTCAACAAAAATGTTCCTGTGGCCAAGGCTAATATTGTGAATTGGCCCACTTGACTTGCTTCTGAAGCCATATTCTGCCTGTTTGTCTGGTGAGACATCGCAGCTAATAAACTCCCGCCAACCACCAATAAATGACACAGTCTTCTCTTTATTGATGCAGTCTATCCCATTCATTGCAGCAAAAGCTTCCCCGAAATGGGACTTGTCTTCTATCTGTCATTTCTATCCATTTGTTTCATAAACCTAGGGACATCGGTGCATGTTTGTTGAGCTGGCCAGAGAATTCACTTCCCCTGAAGGACAGTTCATATTGGGGTATGCCCCCTCTACCAGACACAACTGACAACAACCTCCAACACAAATCAATAGGATGAGAATATGTCAATCTGGTGTGTCAGATATTTGCATGCTGGCAGATAATGGCACAAATCTCTGTTCACTTATTGTGCCGTCAAGTGGTATGATACGAGATCAACGCCCCGGGTTGGCATCTAAGGCCCCGTCAGTCTACATCATTATCGCTCCAGGTCACAGAAATATCTATGTGATTCCACCAAGATATACATCAGCCATGTGCCGCAAACTTTATGGACTAGTCTTGTCTTATGATACCGCCATCTCCAAACCAAAGTACCCACTGCACCAACAAATCAAAATCCAAGAAACAAATTCCTACACCACAGAAAAACACTTGTTTTTAAATGGGTTGCCAAGAAAATAAAAGCCCTGCTGCGCACATATCAGATACGTTATCAAGACAGATCTTTTCATCTCAAAAAACCATCACCAAAGTAAAATGCTCTCAGATTGTACTACAGATATGTGGGATTGAGTCTTCCCAGTGAACTGCAAATAGACCATTTTCCATTCTTATGCCATGAGAAAGACCAGGAAATGGGAAAAGACTGTTTTATCTCTCACTTAACATGTCCAATTTTTCATACATGTCATATTAGAATTGGGAATAATGAAATTAGCGCCTATAACCTGATTGATCATGTGACAAACCAAAAATTAAACCCGCCACTTAGCTCCATGATAAACACTTGGGAGTAACTGAGCAAAGCAAAAACAAAACGCATTTCCAAAGCCCCTTGCCTTATGATAAATGGGGAAAAAACACGAAATACAAAGAAGGTTTTCTTTTTGTATTGTTACCTCAGCCTGGTCTCGCAATACATCGATTGCATCATCTAGTCTTTCCTCCATACCCCTTTGCTTTTTGTGCAGACAAATCCAGAGAAACAAGGACAGGATTAATACATGCTATACAGTGGATTATTGGTTTTCTGTTTTGTTTCTCATCTGACATATTAATAAGAATCACATAATTCATGCACTGCACTGGGCAATCATTCATGTCACATATAGGAGTACTGCAGAGCAGGATATTCACTCACCACCACCAGATTGAAATGCCATGAGTGTACACCCTAATGTAATAAATAAAGGTTCAAGGCCATTTTGTCAGATAGATAATGACTCTGCCATATTCATCATGAGTGCCAATATACATGTTGAAATCTCATTAAGTAATATTTGACTTTCATCAACATATTTACTTGAAACTATATTTTCCAGTATGGGAAGATATTGATGCATTTATATTTGATCCTTTTACAATTCTCAATGTAAATGCACACACCACTGAATTTAGTATAATTTGAACATACTCCTATCAATGTTTTCCTTCAACCATTTTTTTGAAACAGAGTGACATTTGTAGATTGGGGCAATGGAAGAAGATGCTGTGCAGACAATTATGAAGGTAAAAATAACAACATAAACATAGAGGAGAGATGAAATTGACCTTTTGGTGGGCCATTAAGTTTGTATTTAGGCATTTGATTGATGCAGAAGTAACTCACAAGCTCCTACAGTTCACACATGACATTTCAATATGTTCAATCTTTCCAACATACACTCATCATCCACTTATCATGAACTTCATACTCCATCACAATATCAATCACACACCTTCCCTAGACAACAAACATTTGGAAAACTGACTTCTGAAAGAGCATATTTCTTCACAAATGATTATTCAATACAATTGTTCCGACACGAGGCTAGGGTACAAGTGTTTTGTGGGAGGTGACGGTGTGGGAGTGAGTTAGGGAGAAGTGTTTCTTACCAGTGACTGCAGATGAGTTTCAAATGGTGAGGTAGCTGATGAGGCAGGCCGCGGCCACTGACTAGTCGCACCTGAAACATGACCAGTGAAACATGCTCAACATGCAATACAACTTGTGCAAAAGCAATGTGCAAATTCTTAATGTAGAATCAATACCTAATCTCTCACAAATATAAATTCATTTACGTTATACTGATATTCACCTAGCTTGAGTAAAAAGCCTCTGAAAATTGTATTTTTGGGTTCTTTTTTCCCAAATGCATTCTACTTTGTCATGATTCGATTCTAGTAGTAGATCATTTCTTGCATCAAGATGTCTAGAAAAAATATCCAATATGTTTTTGATGATTTGTTGCAAGCTGTAGGACATACTAGTAAGGATACAGTGTCTGTGGAGCCAGTCTGTGTGGCTTACAAGTCAATTATTCTACATAACTTGATCTGCTGTGAGGAGTAGTGTCAATTTGTGTGTCTTATTACATAAATGTGAAATCATTACAGGTGTCAATTTGTCTTCATTTTCGGGACCAAACTTTAGCAGAATCCCTGCTGGTTGACCTACCACAGTCCCGGAGAGGGTACCAGCACAAACATTGTGTGAAAGGAAGTTGTTGTCATTGTGAGGGTGAGTACGTACCTGACAGTGGAGGGGGAGAAGAGACGGGTGTAGACGGGTTAGATCCATAACTACTGCCGCTTGTGTGGTCTGTCTGGTAAATCTGCACAAATATACAACATCACATAATATTATTACAACATTTCATGTCATATCCACTTTGTATTAAGGTTATATCATGTCAGAATTATGGACTATTTCTGTAGACTGAAAGTTTATGGTGATTGTATTGTGTGGTGGGGAGACTGATACAGGCAGGGGCCGACCAATATGGGGTGATTAAAACATCTAACATGTTCTGACATCTGAAGCCTGCTGGAAAGGACTCTCCCAAAACACCAGAAATATTCACTCCTGTTTTCTGTTTCTGTTAAGTCTTGGTACAGCCTTGTACTCAAATGCTTTATATAGATAAATCACAATTAAGTTCTTATAATCAAATATGGCCCTCTGAAACAGGATTTTACACCATCTCTGTATAGCTTATTTTCTTTTCTTGATTTTTATTAAGGTTTTGTGATTCGTCTTATCTGATGCTATTCTCATGTAGGCAAAAGCCCACTCCCCTTGACTAATTGAAATGTCATAGCTTTTCCAAGAGATTGTTAGACCTGTAAACTCTACCATTTTTATTTGCGCAATGTGAAGGTCGCGAGTGGCATATTACCAAGTCGAATGGTTTAAAATGACAGGAAGGAAGTGGCCTGACCAAGGGATGCTGGGAAGGTCATGTGAGGTCCTGTTACCTTGGAGACAGAATTGTGACCAGGATAGTATAAGATGGGCAACGGTTCTCTTTGCCAGACAATAACCTTAATGGGAGGTTATGAGTGGTGAACAGGAGGACATAAAACTGCCTCTTTAAATAAAATTCATAAAACTCCAGCTCTCAATTTACTTGAATTTATGATGATAACTCTGAAATTTGAATGTTTTCTTTCATAAACTGCTGTCTTGGTGTTTTGTAATGTTTGCTGCCTGCATTCATACAAGTTGCATGTTTTTCTTTGATGAGACATTTGAGGACAGTCCAGGCAATGGTCCCCTTTATTATTCAATTGTGTGCTTCTCCATATTCTTGCTGCATTGTTGCCATGGCAACTGAACAACACTAGACCATGGCTAAAATTGCCACAGAGAAGACGACTTAGGAGTGTAATTCTGTGATGGATATGGCACAAATGCTGATATTAGTGGCTTGTGGCCCTGCTGATGTCCAGATAGATAGCCGATATTGCAGGTCTGCAGTAATGAAGCAGTGCTAACGTGTGATCTGTGATGATGATAGCTGCCTTGATTGCCTTGGGGAACACACTTTTTCAGCAGATTAAATCATGTCTGTTGTCTGATAATATATTTTATATTTAATACAGTCTTCATCCACTTCAATCACTGGGACATCTGATCTACCTTGAGAAATGTATATAATAGGGCTTCACAGGCTCAATATCTCGCCAGTCAAGCGGCAGCAATTACTGCCCACTTCCAAATAGTGTGATGTCAGATTCAGTTAGGATGTGTGTGGTGTGACAGCACTGGACAACTGCACCACTCAAGTGTTAGCCAAAGTTGGCAAGTAAAATATATGACAGCATAGCGCCACTATGACAGGCAACAGTCAAGCCACAGCCAGACAGTACCATCAACATGTCCAGCCAGCTTCCGCAGCTCAAATCACCCAGAAATAATGTAGATCTATGCACAGCTAACAGAGTCATCATCTAATCAGACCTGACACAAACACAGAGTTATGGGCCGAATCATTATGTGGTAGCATCCAGACTGCTCCATCCTCATCCAAAACATCAACTTCATCCAAATTTTACAACTTTTTCATGATGATATCAAGCATTATGTTGAGAATATTTGCATCATCAACCCAGTCCAAGGAATAATGTCACCATAGAAGTGCACTGAATATAAACGAAGGCAAGCCCAGAGCTTGGTAACTGACTAGGCATGGAGTAACGGAGCTCAACCAGGAGGATACACTGACCATGCCACACCCTCCTTGTCACTTACAATCCCCAACAATCCCTGGATAAGCTCAGGCAATCTGTGCTCATAAAGCTCACTCATCCGGTCACAGACTCCTGACTCCTCACAACACAAATTGAGTTAGCAGTCCCTGGGAGCTGGGGGGACTTGGGGGGACGTGGGGTTGAGTAAACTGGGTTGTAAGCTGTGACTGAGGGAAATGATGGAGGAAGTGATGAGAGATGGTTGACTGGGGGTCTGAATTCAAACACAAACCAGACCCACTGTTCCTACCATTCTACCATGACACCATCAACCACCAATCAACCCCAAAACCATATTCATCACTTCTATCATCTATCTAGGTCATATTCCTCCTTATCAAAACCATAGTCCATTTTAATTCATCAAAGCTCATTGAAAGTCATGGTTAATTAGTCTTGTTTAATCTCTGGAAATATTCATTTATTCGTTTCAGAGATGCAAGGATGAATACTGGGGGAAACAGAGTCAGTATTGGACATTTTATCTGCCCATACTGTTCCTATCTGTTATCACCCAATTTCTTTGTAATCAATTGTGACAAATCCATGTACATAAAGTTGCCTTGCTTTAAAAGATTTTTATTTTCTAATGCAAACAAATATTGCTTTCATAATGTACAATGCTGACACACAGATCACTATGCCAGATCTTGGTACAGAACTAATTCATCACATGTCGACTTCAGTAAACAATTTCCAAGTTTATCCATTATTTGAGTAGATTATAGTAGGGGGGTTTTCAACAAGAATGACAGAAAACAAAGCTGCATTTCAGGCAAAAAATATCCAAGCCCATTGAGGCATGTATGTAATATCATGGATCAGGGACAAAGATCAGAGAAAGGGCAAATGGTCACATATCTTTCTGGTTTTTATTTCAGGAGCCCAGTATATGAGACACTCCCAACATCTTGGCTACTTTGTGCTGCGTCCTCTAGTGGTGTGATTTGGGAGGATGTTCTGATCAGATGCGTGAGATGGTCCTCACCTTTGGCCAAAGTGAGTGCAGGTTGGATTTGGATTTAGTTGCAATGCTATCTGTCTGATTGTGTAGATGAAGCTTAACGATGACTGATGCCAGATGGTGGTGCCGCATGTCAGGCTTTACCCACAGTTACACAACTCACCACAAACATCCCATCCTCATTTCTCACCACAGCTTTCAACTTATCTGCAAGCTTTCCTTTGGTGATATTTCTGAATTATGATCTACATTTGTCTCAAAGTATTTCTATTTTGTTTTACATTGTTATTTTCCTTCTCATATAATATTTGTTTGCTTCTCATGTGGTATGGTGATTATTGTGGATCATCGTGGCCCAGTTTGGTGAGCTCAGCTTGTAAGCTTCACGGAGTTGTGACAGCTGAGTGACAGCCACAGCTGCCTGCGACCAGCAACTGTGCCGTGCCACTCAGAAGTGGTTTCATCTTCTCCAACTGACAACACCGCACCAACACAAGACTCGTGCTGAGATCTAAACAAGCAGAAACTCACTCCCAAATCTCCACAAATACCTCCACATTTTCCTTGGTAATCTGGACATGAATGTGTCATATACCACTCAAAATATCATCCTTTGTACTTATGATTCTTCATACTGAATCACAAAAGTAAAATTGACTGTAAGGAGTTTTCTTTCCATGCTCACTGGTTATTTGACTGTTGGGAGTCTGAATCTCTCTGATGTAAGACAGGAAATGATCAACCCAAAAAACAAACTGACAGGAGGTGATCATAAAATATGGACCCAACTCGTCAAGATTCAATTGATACCATTTGCAGAGTGGCATATAAAACGTGCCACCACAGACCAGTCTACCAACCTCCAAGTCCCTACTTGTCCAACACAAACACTCACAAGTTTGTATAGCTACTTGCCAAGTCCACCACGTACTTCTTGACACCAAACCTGTTTGACCTCACTTCAATTTAATTTCTGGCAATACTTGGACAAATTAAACAGCAATTCCCTCTCTGCCTCTTCAGTGTTTTTGCATCTCCTCGGCAAGATGCAGAGGTATCGATCCTTTAATGGAGCCCAGGCAATCCAACCTGTGAGAGCCACCACAGCAAACTACCACTAAGCCAATATGTACTCAAACTGACCCCAGCCCACTGGTAATCCACTAGACTACACAATCCTTCAGTTATAAGATAAAGTTCATAAGTGGATAAGAATACCTGGTGCAAAAGGTTGAGTTTCAGTGGCACAACAGCATCAGATGGTAAACCAAACATCAACATGGAGTGTCCTGACCAGTCCATTAAAACTGAATCACGATAGATGACCGTCACATTATGCAGATTTGTGCCCCCTTTTCTACTTAGCCTGTATTGCTCAGACCACATTGAATGGTGCATGACTGAGCCTTGTCTCTCACTCTGCGCTCCATAGAAGAAAGGCAGCAAATTTCTTTTCAACACTGAGGTCCAGGGCTCCGTTCACCTGCTGTATTTTGATGAGAATTCGACCATCTGCATGGTTTTAATGATTTTCCACAAAAATGCCCAAGCCTTTCTTTTCCATTGGAGACTCAAGTATTCAAGAACATAAATCAATACAGCACACAAGAAAGGCTGAATTTATTTCTGCTGAACAATCTTGAGGTTTCTGTTATAATGTTGTTTTATTACCAGAGACCAAACCTAAGCCACCAATATTTCAATGTTCAAGATGCTGGCCAGCTCTTCCTCATTTGTAAACAAAACCATTGTTTGATTTTGCATATGTTTTCCTTAAAACACATGTAAATCAAGGTATCATGTGTGCCAGGAGCTCCTCATACAATAATCGGATACTATCTTTACCATAATCAATTATGCTGCCACTGGTGTCTTGTGTAAATGCATGTAAATAGCTATTGTGAGGCATCAGGTCTCTATCAACCATGACAATATCTACGTTTAGCATCTTCTTTCTCAGGGAGATTATATTGGCAACAGGTATTACTGGCACAAATGAGAGGTGAATGGAACTGTCCTTCATTTCAGTCTTTAGACTGATCATGTGAGATATGTATTACATATCACCATAACACTTACATTGAACACTTCTTGCTTACTTTAGCTTATGCGTCTTCTCTTCTCTTGGCTTTAGCTGAAGGGAATTTGAGCTATTTTTACGAAAGTAAGAGCAAAGACTGTTTAAATTTTCAACAGTCCGTGGTAATGGTAATAGCCTAAATTAAAAAAGTCAGCACTGCACACTTATCCACAAGGATAATATACAGGATACCAAATATGAGGGGTTTGTCATTCATAACTGCCTAGTTACAGCTGCAAACTCTGTGGACAGTCAGACAGACTCGAAAAAACACCTTTTGGCTGAAGTGAGCTGAGGGTAGAAAATAATTCAGTTAATTGTTTTCTTTTACAAAAAGTAGGTCCCAAAAAGTGATCTTTCAGTACAAGGTATTGAAGGCAGGCAAGATAGCAGTGCTGGGTGTTATTAATTAGTACTACATTTAGGCTCCTGACTGCATGATCAGATCAAATGATGGCTGCCACTTTGAAGTCGACTCTACAATCAGCGATGGCACTGACCCTTTGCACGCCCAGGTCAGGCCCAGTTTTATGCTTGGCATGCACAGTCACACAATCCCCATCCTGACCAGCATCAGTAGCCTCTTCATTATCTTTACTTCTTTCCTCCATATTGTTCTGCTACTTTCTATGTTAAACATTTGTTGTCAAATCGCACAACATGATGTAAAGTGCTTGGTCACGGATAGATATCCACGACCATGCACTTTAGGATTGTTAATTGCACACAATTAATTATTGGTCATTTGCGATGGGTTTACAATGATAAATTCACTGTGTCTTATTCAGTAACCAAATACTAGGTATCCCAAATACTGAAACATTCTAATCAAATTTGTGGCCCCGGATATAATCTAGAATCCAGACAATCTTACTGCTGAAAAATATTACCAAATTCTGACTCAGTTTCATGACTGCCCATGATTAATTCTTGGACTGCCATGTCAAAATCCTGTTAGGGGAAACCATATCTGTCACACCACTGGTTCTCTGAACTACCACATTTCTCTTACTTTGCCTGTCAAAATGTGATTGCAGAGTAAGGAGATGGTGAGGAGGTGGCAAATTTGGGTGTTTGAAACAATTACATGTATCAACCTGACTTTCATACCTACAGACACAGTACCATATATTACCAGCTCCAAAGCTTTCAACTGGCCCAGAGAATCACAATATGAGTGAGAGCACGGGAACTATGATGGTTTGGCAGTCTAGATGGGCAGGTGGCATGTGAGATGGTCTTAACGCTACATGGCTTCTCTGTGAGGCAGGCCTCCGCAGCCGTGATGGGTGAGGAGGACACAAGAAAGGCTTCACAGACCCTCAGGATTGGTGGCGGCACTGCGGCTGTAATCTGTCAGCGTTATCAGTGTATAAATCCTACCTAACTATAAGCACCCATACCCGTATGAGGGAGATGCTTGGGAGACCAGCAAGCCATTATGCCCTGCGTCCTGTGCCCCCTCCTCACTTCACATGCCCATCCATTGTGAAGGCCGCCCAGTATTTGTGGATGAAACTGAACCATACAGCGCGAGATAACAATGAGGGCAGGTTAGGATCAACTACCAAACCCCTGTTATCAGCACCTGATCTGGTTTAGAACTGACCTTTACAATGGCTTTCACATCATACTCAATACCACATTCAATTGAGACAGCACGGCATCAATGCTGTATCCTGATGCGGTGCCCGCTGGGAGGCCCTGCCACTGGATGAATGTATCACCCGCCCCTCCCAAACCACACAGAGATGTAGCTTTTATGCACAAAGAATTCTTTTATTGAACAGGGAATTGCCATGCTCACGATGGGGAAACCTCACTTTTAACTAACACCAATCAGATTTGGGAGCACAAAAACTGTGCCGCTCTGGGAAATTGTAGGACCCTAGAGGCACTGGCTCAGAATTGGAATCACCAATCAGTTTGATCCCCACAGCACACAGAAGTCTCAATACACAGCTTTGCCATACAGATACGGCTCATATATGGATACAATAACCCAACCACTTTCTATATAATATATTGCCTATTCTAAGCTGCCTGGTCATTATTCTGTGGCACTCAATATTTTCACATCTTCTAAGGTATAACTATCATTTTGTATTGCAGACCTGCTCAAAGAGCAACTCCAATTCTATCCCTCAACTACATATTTTGTATCTACTTGTCAACTAGACTCATCTCTTGGCTCCATACAAGCTGATCTATATATGGTTGAATCCAGAGTTGGCAACCCTTGCAAGGAAAGTCATGGTTAGGGTGGTTGACTGAGGTGTACACTCATTTACTCATTGTTCTTAGAAATATAGCCTCTTCATGCACAACAAATGTAGATGTAGTCCACCACAGGTGGCAGACAAAAACTGACAACATCTTCAAAGGCATCCCACTTTCCATAATCTCTTTGTACATGATGCCATGCATAGCCTTTTTTATATTTTGTTAGGCTCGCAACAGTCCATGATAACAACTTTCCTTATTTTGTAAACAGATCTTTTTATGTGCATATTACAGTTAACAGTGTCTGGATAATAATTACCAGATTTACCATACGTGCTGGTTTCGATTAAAATTAACTCACATAGAAGAATCATGAAAGCATCTATTATAGCTCTTCTTCTATAATAAGTGTCTTAATGATTTACAAAGGGTTAATGTGGATAAGACATGTCCCCATCTGCTTTAGAACATCGTGCTTGGCAGGCCTGCAACTTTAGGTACATCAACTCACAAACATTGACGACTGCAAAGTTGCTGCAGATAGATACAATAGGATATAAGGATTCTTTACTAAAGCCTGATAACCATCCATACATGAACGTTTGACTTCATTGTATGATGTGTACTTTAACACTGTTGTCTTTTTTCAGTACATCCTGTCATAGCACTGAATACCACACCTACTCTGAAACTGACACAGTCTGTGGTGCTCATCATTCCTCAGAACTCACAACTGTCTGACGCCACTTGCATTTAGCCCCAACCTTTCTTTTCACATATTTCATTGCTATTATATGCAGCGAGCAACTATTGTTGACAAAAAATCCCAATTGTTTTGACTACGAGCTCTCAGTATAGTAAGTCAAAGTTCTTCCTATCTGCAGAGAGCTATGCATCTCACTTAGAAGTTGCCTTCTAGGAGTTCAGTGAATGGGCTACACTGTTTTTTTTCCTTTTATTTCTTCAAGCAAACTTCAGAGTAGCATGACTGAGAGCTGATGTCTACCACTTTGACTTTGATTATAAAATAAATTTTGTAAATTCTTTTAAAAAAATCAAATTTTAATGGCAAGTTAAATACTGAACTGTTCCAGAATGATAATTACCGTTCCGAGGGCCTTTCCAAGAGTTTCCCCTGTTTGTGAGCTGGATGGTTGTGTGTTGTGACCTTGTGAGTGTCCGTGACTTGTTGGGGCACCACCTCCCATCTCGGAACCATTAACCGTCGTTGGGGACGTCGAGTATGCCGCAGAGGATGTAGCGGGCATAGGACCGCCTGTGCGGTGGAAGCTCGACATCGGGGGAAGACCACTAGATGCCGCCATCATGTCATGGTTTGGTGACATTGTTGGGTAACCCTAAAGGATAAGGGCGATTCAAAAATCATATTTTGGAAAAAAATATTATATACATTCAAATTCAAACAATTAAACTCAACATTCTTATTCATTGGCAAAAATGAAAATAATTTCAGGAAAACTGTTTTGATAACTTTGTTTTCACAAAGGGTGAAAATAATCATCCAATTTCTCACAAGTATTGACCATTACCAAACAACAGTAAGAATAAAATCCACATTGTCAATGCAAACATGAGATCCATCTTGGTAATTACCGCCACATGACATGTTTCAATGAATTCCCCCATTACATAAATTTTTCACACCATAAAACAAGGATTAAATTTCTGCTTACTCCGATAACTAGTAGAAAATTTCATAATTATCCTGTTATTTTCTTGTTAATATTTTCCATTATGTGATAAATCCACAAAAATTTGGAGACAAGCATCTGGTGAGATCCACATTAACTATGTGTTTTAACTGCAAAATGTTTTTGTCATGCGTGTCACTCAAGCACTGATGGATCTAAAATTTCACAAAGAAGTTGATTACGAGCTAAACCAATAAATCTATTGCTGTCAAAGACATTTGCAGGAAAAATTCACACCTCTGATGTGGAAAATGTTCATGATTTATTCTCTTGATAAATATGTGATAAATATGTGTAATATGTGAATGTTTTAGCAGGTTGGTTCGAGGCTTGTATTCTGTCACCACATAGTGTCAGTGCTTGATAGACTTGCAAATAGCTGTTCTTCCTGAGCTGTCATAATTGCAGAGCTTTGGCAATAAGCTATGCCACTGCGTAGTAGAGCATCACCGGGGCTGCCACCACACGGTCTCATCACCCATAATGCACACCATTGCAGGGCTTTTTGCCTCGGAAATTGTGTATTTTGGAGAATATTAAAAGATTTATGGAAACAACCTCCCTTGCAGACCAGACTTTCCACACCTTGAGGGGAAAATGAGCTCCAAATTCTATTATACATCTATAACAGCAAACACACTCAAGCAATTTCCATACAGATTTGAGGAAACTTGAGCTCCTCATTATCAGAATAAAATCATATTACTCTTCTAATGACTACAAGCACAAAACACAAGGTTGTGTGACTATCGTTTTCCCTCACCCTACAACTTGACCAATGCATATGATATAATAATGTCTGTATAAAATTCTAAAAAACTTATTAATAAATTATACACAATCTTTCTGAAACACATATATTACACTATGCATATATTATCCATAAGCTTTTGTACAGTGCAAACTATTATTTGGATACAAGTTAAATGCATGATGCTGAAGGAAATGCATGATGCTGAAGGACGTCATGAGGCTGGCCATAGTAGACAAACCATAGACGTGTTGCTCTGAGTTGAGCTCTCACTGTGCAATATTCATAGGGCCGTACAGAGATCTAAAGACATATTATCCTTGTGTAAAATTCATGGCTGTCACAGATTGACTTTTGCAGCATCTTCTGGCAGGGCTGATTCACCCTTACACCAGACAGACCAGGGCTGGGGTTGTGTGTGTGTGTGAAAGATGTACACAATAAAACAGGGCATAAAAAAACACTGATAGATCAAGAAAATAAACCAAGTTGGCACTATGGCAATGGCTAGGGGACGGGCGAAGGCAAAGGAAACTTTTCTCTGAGTTTATGCAGTGAAAGCAGGACCATAGAGACTTTCTAAGAGAGAAAGACTGGATTTTGCTGGAGTAAACATTGTTTGGTGTGGATATTTATGATTGTTGGTTTGGCAGTGATAAGTCACTATATAATACCAAGCAGGACGGATATGTTATAGCTGTCCAGTCTGGAACTATTCTGCCCAGTCCCCCAGTCAGGGCTGTACCATACATCACTGTAGTGGGGTCCCCACCCTTGATCCTCACCACACCCCTGCTCCTACCAGTCTGTTTTAGTAATATTTTCTTTTATTAGTTTGGATCCATCTGGGCACTGTGACACTGCATCATATGTTCCAAGGGACTGTTACTGAGGCTGGTCACATTCACCCCGACACTAGCTTCCATCCCCAAGGCTTGTGTCATCTTCTAACCTTTGGTCACATTTTATTCAATGCTTTTAATCAAGAAAGGATGATTTCAAACACCAAATTCTGTTTTGGTCTTTGTCCTCCATGACTTTTATTGCCTGGTGTCAGAGAGTGGTGATTTCCACTGTTGTGCATTGTTACAAGCCTGTCATGTCACTGGGGCCAGTACATGATCCAGACCTCAGGTTTGCTTAGGTCTGATCCACCTCAGTCACTTAGCACATGTTACTCTCATAGTAAACACTGCACTTTCTCAAAACATATTCATGACATTTTTTCTAGTCAAAGTAAAATCATGAATGTCTCTATTTGCTCTGAAAAGAATAATTTGTATTTTGGGAAAGTGCAGCTTTTGTTCTAAGATACCATTTGAATCTGCAGGCTATTTGGTATTGAATCTTTGACCTTAAAAGAGGTTCTCAGATTGACCACATGTATTGCACAGCTCTTACCCTGTCCAGACAGTGTGCCTTACAAGAACACACCTGCAAACCTAATTCTGTCCAAAACAACTGTGACCTATTTTGTAGCATGTCCAGATGTGGCCTGCAGGTGTAGGTGTGTCTGTGATGCCACAAGGGCTTCTGCTGCAGGTGTCTCCCGCTGACCTAGAAAGACGACCACAGCATTTCTGTTGCAGGTGTGTCCTTGTGACCTACTTTTGATACTGCAGAGACTCTGTGGCAGATTAGCTGTAGATTCCAGCCAGATCTGACCAGGTGTGGCCCAGATCGTGGTGGTATCTGACAGAGCCAGGTGTGGGACCAGTGTGGGACGACAGGTGCCCCTACTCCAGTATGTACAGGCTGCTAATACTCCACTGCCACCAGGGCTCTGTTGCTGTTGCTGGTGCATATGGCAATGACTGTGTGTTTGCATATGGTGTGAGATTTGGTCTGTATCTGTCTGCAGCAGGTGCCTGACCAGAACTGGTTTGCAGACAACCTGTGTGTCTGTCTTCTGGCCAGCCAATACTGGACAGGTGTTACTACACTCTATTCTACACATCACAGCCTCCAGGTGGAGAGTGGTGCAGTCGAGGCCCTCAAGCACTGGACCTTGCCCACCAACATGCTGCTTCCAACCATTCACATATCTGTTCATTCATTTGTGCCTGGTATCAGTCAGGGTGCTACTGTTTCCAATCAGCAACCATGTGTGTGTTCTGCTAATCTGCACCTACTTCTGATCCATATAGCTTAGATCATCTTCTACTCACATGTTATCTGTCCCAATACAAATGTTCAACAGCATCTTATTTGCACAAGCAATGGGTCATATGGTTGTACTTGTGAGATAAGGTCTTGTTTCACAGATAAAGTTGTCTTCTTTCTAGTAATGGGTTATTTTTCAGATGAAAATAAATGGATGTGAGGGCATCAGAATTTACTGTGGTTCCCTTTGGAGCCTGCACAGCATCTTCACCTATGTAAAAATACTAGCATAAGGTCATCTAACTTTAAGATTGAGGTGCAGGTCATGGTGAGGTATGCCCTATGAGGTCCTATTGTATTGAGGGATACTAACCATACCCCAGGTACAGGTGACATTGCCCTGACCCCTAGTGGTGGCTGCAGGAACTGAGAGGGGCCCTGACAGGTGATGGATGTAGAGGTCCTGCCCAGCCCCATTATGTAGGCCACTATCACCAGTGAGATCCAAACATGCAGGACTTTGATATTAGCCAGTGTTTGCCTCAAGACATGGGTGCTGACTTGTGAGGGGATTCATCATGCCACTGGGAACTCATGCATCTTGTGACCAGGCCGGGCACTGTCAGAGCTGCCCCACCCTGGGGGCCTCCTTGGCCATGTATCACCAGGCCCCTCCCCACCCCACCCTCCATACATCCTCAAACAACAGCCTGCATGCCTCAACCTGTGCACAATATCTGCTCTTTTTATAGTGCACAGTCTGATCAATCCAATATTGGCAAAATCAACCAATCCTGGATTTCCATCTTCTTGCACCCATGACCCACCAGGAAATCTTAGTAAATATAGGACTTCTTGATGGGCTCCTTGCAGGATTAATTAAGGCATGCCATCAGAGGCAAACAATAATATGGCTGCCAGCTCAAATGGTGAGGATTTAGAATCAATTGTCGAGGCAATCACCATGCAGAATGTGTGGACAGTAGCATGTGTATGAGGTAGTTGCAGTCATCCAATGCCTATTGTCTTGGTATCTGACAGGCAGGCTTGCTATCTGTGTCTTAGTTATACAGACTACATGATCTCTTTGTGTAAAACACTCAACCAGTGGGTCATCACTTTCAATCTTTGCTATCAGGGGACCTTATGAATATCACATTAACTGCTGCCTGGACATTCAGGCATCAAGGTCAATTGGATTTGGCCTCAAAATCAATTGAGAGAAAAAGGTTAATCTGTTGGATATTGGGGTGAATATGAGTGAGAATGAATGACATGAAAGTGTTGGTTTGCAGGCAAGTTGATTGCGCTATTCTGGGGAGTGCCTGTGATGGCCCGCTGACAATTTGACCTGTAAAAGCTTGCTTCATCCCGGCCCATCTTAAAACAGCCATAGGACCTCTACACCTTTTACTTTTATCTTTTCTGTTAATGAATGTTGTGTATTTGTTCACTAAAAGCTGAAAAATCAATTCTTCTGTTATACAAGATTGTTAAGTACCAACAAGGAATAATTGATTACTTGGGTCTTGTTCAGGATAATAACAAAATTCTGAGCATTCAACAAGGGATAGAAATGCCTACATTGTTTGCTGAAAAGAATGAGGAAATGAAGCAATGCTGGACTAATTGCCCTTCACAAAGAAAGCCACTGTCAATGTCTGCAAAAAGTGTGATACATTACCGCTGTGGCACTTGTCAACTTAGCAAGCAATAGAGCACAGCTTAGTATATGGATGCAAGCAGGAAATGAGCGAAACAGCACACTTACCATAGGGTGTTCCCGAGGTGCACCAGGGTGTGGTGGCGGCGGAGGGTGGTGGTTCATACTGTATGATGACGGGTGTGAATACTGTGGGGTGCTATTAGGAATCATCGCCGAAGGATAACTCGATGTCGGTAAGGTGTTGTTGGTCATACCCGCCCATGCTTCGGGACCGTGGGCACCGTCTAACAAAACAAAAAAACATCATAAGAACAGCTCCGACACACACTACAATGATGATGTGTGCCACTATCTCCTCTGTATGGTGATACTTCTCTGAAGCCATCTGGCCGTGGTGGAAGCTTTGTATCTCAGAGGCCCCCATTTTGTATGTGTACAACTCCCTGGTGTCCTAGTCAAGTCTTATCTGTGAGCAGCCTGCGTGCTAGAGTAGAAGCTGCCTTCGTAGCTTTGTTATGCAAGCTGTTCAGAGGACCACCGGTGGCTGTCACTACTCTCTGCTTGGCGCTGAAGGGGACTCCGCAACGACAGAGGACCGACTCTCTTGCTAATGTTTTTTTAGAGTGTGAATAACATGCAGGACATGAGATCTTGGATGGACAGACCTGCAGGACTTGCCAGCAAAGACATGGCACACAACAATAGTATACATTATCATCTGCTGGCTGTCAAGTCTGGTCCGTTCACGCAGGCAACAGGCCTTGTGCCGCATCCTGAGGCAGTCTGGTTGTGATCAGCTGCAATCGCTGCTGCTGACCTATGACCCATCTGCTGCTGACCTTTGACTTCACCTTTTTCAAATTTAATCAGCTTGTTCAATAAATCTGACTGTATGAATATATGCACAATATGTTATAAATCAAACCATGAAGTCTCAGAAAGTTCAGAGCTCAAATATCGGTTGAGGTCAGCCCCAGACAGCAAAGGGAAAGCGAGTGAAATTGGTTGCTTATTCATAAAGGTACTTTCATTCCTGGAGGGCCTTTTATTATCCCACAGTTGAGGGGAACAGCAGCCACCAAAGTTGCTCAGTGCTGGCCCTAAGCTAAAAATGGTATAGATCAGGGACCTTATGATATATCGCTTATATATTATCAGACTTATGTAGTCTCTCATATTGGGAAGATATAAATCAAAGGTCACCAACTTGATTACACGGGCACCTCTGGGAAACACCCTCTGCCTTATGGCATTTAGATGGAGGAAAGCTTGAGAGCTGGTGTGCATGGATTTCCAATAATGTACCACTGCTGTCTCAGAATGGCCTAGCAGACAGCAATGAAGCATGATTGTCTTCATTGCTTTCCAAACCCAACAACCCAAATTACTGTTAGAAAATTGCCAAAATCACCCCTCCCAAAGTTCCTGCCATTTTCACCACATTCTCCACACCCAATGACTTCTGTAATAGTTTAGGAAATCAAATTTGTGAAAGTCATTTAAATGGGTTTTCCCTGTGCAGGTTGAGCTAGCTTAGGGGCTATATTATATCTGTGGTGAGAGTCAGGAGGTAACTTAAGAGAAGTGGTACACAGCTCTCCCTGCCAGCCTGGACTCAGTCAGATATCTGCCCATTTTATGCTCAATGCACCGTTATTCAAGTGCCTCTCACTCTGATGATTTTCACAACAAGTCAAGAATATTAATGTGGTCCAAACTGCATCTGAGTTGCTCATTTCCTCCATCTACAACCTGAAATGATCACGAATGCGGCAGCAAAATGCACATAGAAAGTAGCCTACTTAGGCTGCATGGTCTTTATAGCCTTCAGATGCGGGTCTGCCATCTTTTCTCATTATTAGCCAAACCCATTCCCAGCCCCACAGATCCAATTAGACATGACTTCCCTCCTGTTAGTATCTTCCTTATTAAATTAGGCAAACAGCCTTTTTAGCAGCTAACAAAACATACCCAAAACAAATACATTATTTTGGCTTCAGTTTGAAAATGATGGAAAAACTCAATTCCCATAAGAAACCAAATGACAAATTATTAAGGTAATTTACAAGGCAATTAGATCCAATATAGACTCAATACACTAACAAGTATTGATTCTAAAAAAGCCAGACTCTTGACGAGCCCATTATATTCCATTCTGTTCCTTGTGAGTGATGTCTGTGCAGAATTAAGGTTAATTTGCTCATGTCGATTGTTGTATGCTTGGCAAACAAGGGATGTGTGCTCCCATGAGTGTGAAGCCATCTGAGGTAACCACTTTTTGATTGACAAAGCAAAGCACAGTCATCAGTGTGAGAAGTGGGGACTTGAGTTGCTCACATATGTTGCCTGTCATACACAGGGAACGAGCTTTCAACCAAATTAAAACACTCGCGTCTTGATCTTTTCTTGGATCCTCTGATCGGTGTGAGCGTATTCAGAATAAAAAAATCTCTTAACAAAAAATTCAAAAGTCAAATACTCTTTCTTTAATGAAATATTTGCAAAAATATTTAGAGCTTGAGAAGTGTACATATCCATATGAAGCAAATACTCTGGCTTTTGCTCTTTTAACCGAGGACAATTGTGGGATTTAGAACTATGTGCTTATTGAGAGCATGCTACAGTAGTAAGCACAGCATCTGTATGCCTTCTGCATGCATCGTAAGAGTTGTGGCTATCAGGGCAATACAAGAAGTAGTCCCAACTCATTGGTCTCTTGTATAAACATTTCAACCCAGGCATACATCACTCCCAAACACCAGCTCACTACAGCCAAACCATACCCAGATTTATGCTTGTAATCTTCTTTGGTTCATCAATTAACTGAATCAACTCACAACCATCAAGTAACCACAAATACCAACACTCAAGAAAGTGTGGATTCAATGCAAAAAATATCAAGTTATGGAACCTACAATGGGATTAAATGCCATATGGTCATTTTACACAATTCCAATGGTTGTCAAGACTCTGAATTAATTTACAACGCCCAAAAGGAACCAAGTGTAATTTCCAAAGATACTATGGCTTACATACTAGATGGTTGGGTAAAAACAATTTGTAAATGATGAATGATTATTGGATGAGCTTGTCTTAATGAGGATCACAGAGGGCATTAATCGTGGATTATTAAGTATAAACACAAAGCTGCATGGTTACGGCAGTGGGGTTGATGTGACCTAGATTACGTCACATTAGTCTCTGTTGTCATGTAAGACAATCAATTGTTGCACTTTATCATGTGTGATAATCTCACATCTCAACCATCCTCCTACTTATCTGATGAGCTAAATGCTTCCCCAATGGCCTGTTAGGCAGCTCTTCATTGCTAAATAACTTGCTGTTCCCATCTGAAGAATGTACTTTTTGACACCCATTAGTGGCTCACAGATCTGTGAGCAATTTAGTCAATCCAGGCCGCATGGCTCAGTGTCTCCCTCTGTTGATTCACAGATGAATCGTGATGGGGACCGGAGGACGGTTGGCTTTTTCGAGCGAGGAAGTGACTTAAAGGACATAAATAAAATTACGAATCAGGCACAATGTGTCTTGATTAAAATAAGACCAAGAAAATTGCTGATGATGGCACCCTATTAAAGTAGTCCAGTTCATTAATGAGATAAGACAGTCATTTAATAGGATGACTGTTCTGATATGAAGTGTGTTGGCTGGGAAGCAGAGACTTTACGGCTACACACAGCCCAGTCTGCTCCTATTCCCATGTACCTGGCCGGTAATGACAAACTTCATGAGAAGATTTCACATCTTTGTCATCTCTCTCATCTGAAATCCAGGTAAGCTGGTTCTCATGGGTAAGCCTTTTCCTTTTATCATATTCACTTTATGATTGCTGATATCATGACAAGTCTTAACTAATGGCACATAAAAATCATGTATCTATGGCATAAGTCATGCCATATATAGTCGACACTTGCTGACACAGTTGACTTTGATGTATTGTATAGTGAATTGAGGTGGTCATTTCAGTTGGTCACCTCTGCCATCTCTGTACCTGCCTCTGCTGGAGGAGGTCAGCCAGTCAATTACAGTGGAAGGCCCCTCATGCCACCATCCAAATCCTTCTCTCTTCTTGGGGCCCTGGATGGCTGCCCTACACACAGGGGGCACTGCAGCCAGACCCTGTCAAGGCTGCACACTTCAAAGTTGGACATCAGCACATATGTCAAATTGGGAGATAATTCATGTTGAGGTATGACATGTTGTGTCAGACACGGTCAATGCCACAGTATGACATCTCAACCCCATATAGGACATGCTGTATATCTGACTTCCATAGCATGTCAATCACAATAACTGCAGCTTTATCATTTCCATTTGTCTGCAGAAAATCTCTTCTCAAAGTAAAACAAAGCCATAATTTTGATCTGTGAGTTATTCCACCGAACAGGGGAATGGGCAGGTGGCAATGTTTGACCAAAGTGATATGTCAGACAGTTGTAAAGAGTTATCTACCTGAACAAAAAGGTGCCGCTGTTCAGGAAATTATGGGAAAGACAAAAAGGATTGTGGGATATGATGGCAGCCAAATGTTGGGTCAATCATGGCTAACCTGAGCTGGCTGGCCCTACTGCTACCATCACTCAATCCAAATCCCTACATCTCTTACAATGCTTCAAACCTTTACTACTCACCAACACTGCATAATATGGACTCTGTGCCGTGTTAGTGAGGCAGAAGGCAACAAAGTGTTTCTTTAAAAATTGTAAGCATGCTGACATTTTTAATGTGGACTTCTGAGAATCATAACATGAAACAGGTCATCGGTGGGGATGCCTATTTCTAAACCTTCTCAGAAAGACAACATGTTCCTAAATTCAACTACACCAACAACAAAAACACATTATGACATGTAAGAATGGCCATTACATATCTAAAATTAAGTTACACGCTTTTGTAAATATATCTGAATGCAATATCTGTTTATGATATTTGATGAGAAGACAATGGGCCTGGTCTGGTGGCATACCACCCACCTTGTCAAGCTGCCTTCAATACCCACTTTGTAATATCCCCCTTACATGACCCCCCTACTCTTGCCTCTCCATTGTTTATCCTTCCTATAAACAAATAGATCCACATCAGCCTGCCCTCATGGCACATCCAACATGCTCCCCATTTTCTATGGGAGAAAAAACTTGATCCAGCAGTTGTGGAAGGTATTTGTTGTCTTTCTACCTTTCAACAGTTGTTGATAAGTCTTTATTTTAGGCAGCAGGAAATCTTTGCTAATAGCCATGTTCTAACTTTCATCTTGAGTACCACTAGGAAATGGCATTCATTCCTCCCTTCCTTCGTGGCCCTTTTTATAAAGCTTAATAATAATGTACATTAGTTTCATAAGCGTTTTATCTACAAATCTCAGTGTGACTCAGCAAGGTTTATTCACTGCCGCCATTGTGGAGATAATACATTGATCCATGGCAAATATCACAAGATATCAAGTACATTCAAATCACAATGTGCCACTGAAGCCCAGTGGCTTTATGCAGAGTGAAAGTTGAGCTCGTATCTCTGATCTCACAGGTATCTAAAGGTATTCAGTATTGTCCACAGCCACTGTATCATCTCCTGTATCTGTGGCTTATGGCTTTGGGCAACTCCATTGTCTGACTCAACATCACAGAATATGCAGTTAAAGGGAAATTATCAATATCTGTTTCAGTCTATTTGTATGCGTTTTGTTATAATTCTCATTTATCATCTAAACTTTCAAACTAAATGAACACTTCAACAAAATGGTAAAGATAAAGGGCAAAGCTGACAGTGGTAATAATATGTTGAGGATTGACAAAAAAATGTCTAACTAGAAGTGGTTGATAATTTATGGTAGATGAGATATGGCATGTTTGTATGGAGCCTGTTGTCTGCACCCCGCGGGTATAACAGGTATAGAGGTGTGCCCGGGTGGGCTCAGGTGTGCGCCCGACTCATCACACACTATTCATGTGGCCTGGATCCGCATACAATGTTGCTCACTTCCACAATAATTAACCCTCACTCATGCCAGTATTCAACACTGACCCTATAAGCCTGGCGCAGTCACCGCCGTCCTCCTCTCTCCTACCAATATCTCATATATCACCACCATTATTCTATTCACTTTGGCCGCTTGATCAGCACGTTTTAAGTGCAGTTGCATGATACCAATTATGATCTGGCCTTTTTTGTTACATGCCATTCCCAATATTCAAAGCCAGGTCAAATATCACTGAAATGTGGAACACTGGCTGAAAACAAACAAAGAAATCACACAAAGAAACAATACAATTAATCTCATTGTCTGATTGTACATACTTTGCCAACAGAAAAATTTAATTACTTTGTCAACTTTTAGTAATACTTTTTCATTCATAATTTTAATGATTATTTTAGTTTTTTCAAAAGTTATAAGGGTAAAATTTTATGTAAGCATAATTTTAGGATATCATGATGTAGTAAAATGGCATATTACCTTTATGGTGCATCCCTGGATAAAACTCGCCATATCCAGGCTTAGGCGAGGAGTAGGGCCTTTCTGGGTTATTGTATTCATCTGGACTTGGTGAATATACCTAGAAAAACAAAAATAAATCAATTTATAATCTTTTCAAATGTTTTAAAAATCCTCATATTCTTTTCTGTTTTCTTCGACAGTGAATGTACATTTGACCAACAACGAGAGCAAATCTGAGCAACTGGAAAATCGTATCCTAAACCTAGTAACAAGATGATTTCAATTTTTCAAGCATCACTGCTTTATCTTACTCACACTCTTCATTTCTTTTGAATTTTATATCCATGAAGATTACACTTTGATAAGACAATGTGCATTAAAATAATGGGTACAATATTATCTCTTTCATGATGAAGTTCATTAATCAGAGTTAATTAATTATGTCATTTATGTCAGTGTACTTGAGTTGGAGGTTAGCTTGATGAAGAGACACCACCCCTTTCTGCTCATCAACCCCCCACCACAAAGTACACCCCACTTTTTGTGCCCCATCCTCTTCACAGACATCAAAGCTGAGGGCTGATCCAAAATAGCCTCATGTCTGGTATGATGAGTTCCAGATCTGACACATATTCAATTACATAGGCTAATAGGCAGATCAGCTTTCCCTATCTCTCAGTCAATATCTTCAAAATCCCAAACCCAATTTTTCAGAGGACCTTTCAAAACTTGACCCCATCTTCCATCTTGTCTGGGTGCTTCAAGTACTTTTAGTGCATCCATCTTTTGTAGCACGATCAAATGTGAAAACAGAGTAAGGACCTTTGTGTTTCCACGGCCTTTCCCACCCTTGTCCTAAGCAAGATCCAACAGCCTCTCCATCAACACACATTCTTCTTCCCTGCCCTCTCTGCTGGCTCCAAAATTCCAAACATACCCCCAGTAAATGTAGGGAATTAATTGTTCCTTATCACCCCCATACTTCCCACTTGATACTCACTTTTTTTCACACTGGTGAGGCTATTTTCTTTTACCATTTGTTAAATATAGACTTTAAATATGCAATCATATTTGGTGATCAGATAAGTTTGTTTGTTTGGTGTTACAAGTTTGAATTAGCATGTTTTTACAACAATCCTCATGGTTACATAGCAAGTACGCCTCTGATGCACAGTGTGTGTGTATTGTGGATATATAACTCCTTGGACAATGCAATTATCTGTAAATGACAATGTCAAGTCAATGTTATCCTTCACCATTTCCTGCTTAAAGGGTTCTAATCACATAATAAGCTGGTAAAGAAGGATTATCCCTTCTAACCCATCACTTAACCCTGATCAAACCATCTTCCCTGTCCACTCACACCTCTTCCTTACAATATCAATTTTGATGTTCCTATCTTGGTCAAATCTCGGAGAAAAATTGATTTTTATGAGCAAAGCCAGATCTGGTTGTGAGACAATTTTCTGATTAAGTAGAAGTGTGTGCAGATTAGGCATAATCTGCCTGCATGGCATGGGGGCTACTTGACTTGGCAGTGGGGCTATTTCATCTGCGGTGTGAGTAGCAATCACACAGGCACTTCCACTTCATCACAAGTCATCTAATTTGATACATCAAAGTAAGGTGATGACCAAACCCAGTAATTAGCACCAAATACCTTCTCTCTGACTCAAAACACTGCCATCCCATCAAACATATAAAAGCCAAAACTTAATGCAAACATCATATTTTGTTTGACTTCAAATACATAAGTTATATATTCTACTAAAAACCAATTTATGATCTTTCATGCATACATGTCTGACTTGCAATATTTCCAACAAATTTGAGAAGATTTCCAAACAGATTCTCAAGATTATCCAAACATCTCAATTCTTCAGTTGTCAAATCCTATCCTAGCTGGGATAGGTGAGGATATATTTCAGCCATTTCAACAAGTGCAACATGTGTAGACCATTAGATCATTTGTGGGAGCGGAAGACTGAGCAGGACCTTCATAATCCGCTGTCAGCATTCATCTCTCCCCGATATGATGGATGTCTATACTATTGCTCAGCATTGAAACCACATGTCATACTTCTCAAATTCAACATCTACAATCACAACTCTCCATTCTTCCTATTATCTCCTTAATACTACAAACTTTAATAATCGAATGTCTTGCCACATTGGCAATTTTCTTTTCTCACCAATGCCCACCATGTTTTCCCCCTTGAGAGTCAAAGGTCCGTCAAATTAGTAGCATACAGTTTGATAAAGCACACTAAATCTTCCATATCAGAAAAGGACATTTCTTGTGATAACCTTTCCCCCATGTCAGCAGTACTAATGGAAAAGGTCCCAAAATTCCAAACAAACAAAGGAATGGTTTGTAAGTTGTAGCAAAGTTTGCAGAAAGTGTTATGGTGGTATCACTGTGTGATGGAATTGGTGTGGAATGTGTTGGGTGAGTGTGGTGCCAGTTTACTTATATTGGGCCAGGATGATGGATGTGACTGCACAGATTCAATAAGGCCATGTCATGTCAATATTGGGCCACCATCACAAGTTAGCCTAAACAATGCAGTCACTAACACCGAGCTAATAACAGAACTGTACTTACGCTGCTCAACTTTCCTGGCATATACACAAATGGCCTGTAGTAGGGGTACGTACAAAACATCCTGATGGCTTTAGTGAACACTAATCAAAGCTCTGTCATCATCTGATAGGTAGATCCACACTACACTGTTATATCAGATCACTCTTATAATCCACTTTTCAGCACATCTCTTTGGCATCAACTGACACTGGCAACTAAAACTCAGCAGCCATCCATTTTTCTCACTTTCTTGGATGAGTCCATTCTGACAGATAAGGGAGTGAGGCTCTCAAGCCGCACCAGCCACTTTGATGGAGCATGCACACAGTACTGAGTGAGGGGTGGTGGGTTGGACATCTTGGTTGCAGCTGGCCCAAGGGGGCAAAAAAGAGGGCACACAAAACACCCCAGGGGGTACTATTGTAAGGACCACCCCTAATTTCCTCTTTTTTCGCCAAAACCAAAAAAGTCCATCACTTGACTCCATTTAGATAATGGAATAATTACAAGTGTTGTCCATTAAAAATCATTTGCAATGAAAGAAAGATTTCAACAAATTTTTCGTCACAGTGATTCAATTTGCCAAGGTTTGGCAAATGGGATTCTTCAAAATGTTTGAAACAATTGAAAAGGAGATTTTCTGCATGAATGGTAGCAGAAGTGGTGTATAGAGCTTGCGTGGTGTGTAGGGAGAGGACGGCAGGTGTGACACGTTCCATTAGCCTGGATCCCCACCATCCTCATGCCAAATCTCTGCCTACAACACAGCCTTATTGGCACTGTCCTCCATCACTTGCTCACTGATATCTTGTATGCTCTTGTTGTCATCTTGGCTCTCATACAAACCACTAAACAAACCCGTGCCACATACACAAACAGTCAATCAACAAATTCCTTATCAATGATTTCAACTTTTCTGATGTTTTTGAAAAGTCAGAAAAATAAATTTCAAGATATTCTGCATGGAAACAAGTTTCTTGTATGCAGCAGGTATTGTTGCAAGAATAACACTTTTAACCAAACACATACATTTTATTTTTATCAAAATCAAATCCAATTTTACCAAATCCAATAACCAACAAATTCAAACTGTTCATCCTGGAACATGGTGCCCAACAAATGTATTAATATATTGACAAAGCACAGATAAAACAAGAGGGAGGTGAGACAAGGGAGGAAGGGGCTGGGGGAAGAGCTTGGTAGGGGCTGATATTTGTAGTTATGAGATATAAACATACTGAGGGCTAGTGTCTCTATATCTATCCCCATTATACCTCCACATCTCATCCTTGCTGTGCACCAAATAAATAACTGTATTAAATGATGCATACATTTTTTCTGGCGTGGACATATCTGCACAGATGGCAATAAGCTTGTGCGATCAGACGGGAGACAGGTCACACGACTTAATAATATACACATGGTTGCTTCCCTCATGCTGAAGCCCTGACCCAACCATAAGCCATAATTGAAAGTGTTAGGAGGCTGCTGCCTGCTCTGCTAATTCTACCTGGCCTCCTCCACCCAACTGATGCACTCCAAGACAGATCAGCTTGTAAATGCATTGGTGCCAGTGTGGGGCTGGTGAATGCTTATAGCAGGGAGCACACACCATCAAAATGCAATCAAGTATGGCTGGATGGGTGCAGGGAGAACTTGATGTATGCTGGGAGTGGTTGATAGATGCCCATAACTTACCATTCCACAACTTTGAGGTTCCTCCCTCTTTCTTTATATACTTTGACACCTTATTCAATTTTCATTATCAAACAATACAGAGCTAATTCATTTACTCAAAAGATTTTGATTTATTCATCTTTCTGGTGTCCAAAATTGTATATTGGCACATATGGTTTGAGTGAGATGGTCTTTCACCATCAAACTAGCTACTAGCCTCAAGAAAACACACATTTGTTTGGCCTTCGTTATGAGATTCCCTCCCCTTGAGTTAAGGGTTATGCTGCCCAGAGCAGTGTGGTTGCCTGCCACCAGGTGGCTTCTGTCAAGCCTGCTGATTGGTCACACTTGTAGAATCAACTCACCCCCAACTTCCTTGTGTTTGGGAAGACACCTCTAATTCTGGGCCTTGTGTTTTCTTAAGCTCCATATTTTACCAAACTCCCTAAAACAGTAAGGTTTGAGTCAGGGCACCCATGCCACACTCCACCAGTGGGCACTAATCATCAACATGTGACACTCCCTAAAAGTAGGGAACCAGGCCAATCAAAATCTGAGCATTCTATTGCACATTCAGTAAAAACTAGCTGAAACATTAACTTCACTTTCTCAGAAGTTCAATTTGAAACATTGAAATACACATGAAAATAAAACTTGGCTGTCTCATGTCTGTGTTTAGGCCACCCTCCTTGTTTGACACGTGTTGTTTTGCCCACATTGATAAACTCATTACCACCACTTTGTAGGCCAACGACTTCAAGGTGGACAAGATGTCTGCTTGCTAGTAGTAGCAATGCCTGGCCAGGATGACAGCCAGCTTTACTTGCAGTTACCCAGCACACTCCCTGTTTCACAAAGTCTAGCCTCCCATTGTTGGCGTGCCTCCACCAATTGTTTTGCAAGTTTTTCTCACTGTTTCATTCTGCCTGTTAGAGTGTAGTGAAGGGGGAGGTGGGTGTTGCTCCTCGTAAATGTCAAATGTCAGCCAGGTATTTCAGTTTGTAGCTGTATGGTTCACTACCAAGTATGTGACCAGCTTGATGCCAATATAAGCCTCTACAATGTCTGCATCCTCGGCCTCCCTCATCACTCTACATTATTATTTATTATGCTCTCTGGGCATTCAAAACCTGCAGGCTATTTTGACATGCTTACTTCTTTGAAATAGCCATAAAAGCTCTAATAAAAACTATTTTGTGCAAATTATGCAGCACAAAATCACCGCTTCTATGTATTTATATTGTGAGGGTTGATAAATGCATTTTATAGATCTGTATCATCAATATATATATTTTCTCAGGATTTCAGTTGAGCATGTCACAGGGCACATTTTCAAGATTTATATGTCATGTAATAAGCTCCTTTGAGATAAAGGAATGAGCATGTTGCCATATTTCCATCCCAGTTTTCCCAAGCTTTACCATTGAGTCTGATTGCTCACCAATTTCCTTGGAATTATCACTTCAAAGTAGAGGTGAAATGGGATGGAGGGATCTCAGTATGGGGTGCTGATAACACAGGGCCAAGCATTTGACACAGGAATATTACATGCTGATATCAGGGCACCAATCCTGCCCCCTGGTGGTGACATGATAAGTTGGCTCATCTTCTCACTCAGTGCTATGAGGGGGTCATTCTATGCTCACTAGGTGGCACCACTGATCTAGCCGCAGATTGCCCATCTAACTGAACACAACCATTGTCATTATGCAACCTGACATGGGACACTCCTTAAAAGAACAATTTCAGCCAACAAGTTGCCTCATGTAATATAACATACTGATATTTCAAATTCATTAAATAATGAATCACATACTTCTATAAGTGATGACCTTATAGTAAAATCTAACTGATTCCGATATATCTGAACAATGGTTTGGGGTTTATCATTACACACCAAAAGTTTCTAGTCCAACATATCACAGAAATATGACTCAACTTTGTGTACTATTTTTGAATGATTGCTGTACAGAGTTTTGAAAGTAACAAAGTAATGCTCCTCATCTATATCTATTACAAACTATAAGTAAATTTAAAACCAACCAGATTTTTAAAGTTGAAGAAAGTTTATAGAATCCATTTAGAACAATCAGTGCAAGTAATGTAAGTGTGTGTTGAATAATGTGGCTTCTGTGTGTGGGGGGATCATGGAGATCAATACTGAACGTTGAGGGATTGGCATGTCTCAAAACTTCATCTCTCCCAAGAGTATGATCTCTGGGATTTTTGTCCACAAAAAAGGCCATAAAAGTGCAGTTGTAGGAGGGTTTGGAGGCTGGGGGCTGGATGGACACCATAGGGACCTATCAATGTGAAAGAGCATTGGGAATTTGGGAAGTCACAGAGGAGGGTGATGTCACAATGGGGAGGACCTCTGGTGGTGGAGGATGGCATTTAGGCTGGGACAGTAGCTGGCACACGGCCATTATAAAGGATAGATGTGAAGGCTAGTTGAATGTTTGGGTGATCTGCCCTGCCCTCTGAAGGTAGGTCTACACCTGGATGTGAGCTAATGAGGTCCCTGGTGACTGCCTCCTTCCATAGACCCCACTAACCTGGCCCTCTCCATGCACCAGCCATGTGGCACTCATCATACACTAGTGCTCTCTGGTGGTAAGCAAAGGTACTCACTCTATCACCTCTCTTGCTCCCCTAGGAACTCTCCAATCAGCTCTCTCGGCTCGGCATAACAGCCCACAAAACACTACTTGACCTTGTATCATCCCTCAAAAGTTGCTGTCAAAAATACCCTCCTCTTGTAGAATTTATTGTGGCCTTTTTCTACCGTATCCCAGATGAGCTGTGTCACTTTGCTCCCCTTCAGTCTCCCCCACTCACCTTTGCATCACTAACTATCATATCTCTACTTGCATCATTGTTTCTTTACATTAATATTCTGAGAGGGTAGTATCTCGCTGAAAAACCTTTAAATTGAGATTTGTTTAAAAGCATTCAATCCATATTAATATTATCATGTAGTGAGGCCACTAGCAGATGGGTGGGATGATGAGATGTGGAGGCAGATGCAATCTAGTGGAGTGCAGGCAATTATGACCCACTGCTGAGTTGTTGACTTTTCAGATTGAGAGTACACAACTTAACTCTGTATCAACATACATCTAGTTTGGACCTATCTTACAAATATGTCTTAATATCTCATAGATAATACCATCTCCCCTGTTCATCACATTAAAACATCCCATAAATTTCACATAAAGATAAGAATTTTGATTATCTGGTGAGAAAGTTTGATAGAATTTCTTTTTTCTCCTTAGATACTGATATGTGCAAGGAAGTTTCTAACAACAACGTATTGTCTTCAAATGCAGCAGAATTGTCACTTCATACAAGGAGTAGAGATGGTCTGTTAAGAATGGCAGTAAAAAGATGTCACCTATTATTTTTTACATTGTTTGGGACTGATTTTACTTCTTCTGGGACAAAAACTGTGGCAACAACTTAAAAGTGGAATGTCAGTTAGGTGCTGGCAGTGAGCAGATCCGAGGATCCCGTTTGCCTGTCTGGCTGACTCACATAGCACAGGAGTAGTCGCATCTCAGGGACCAGGTCTCCTGCCCTGCTGTCCAGATAGAGTTTCCCATCCTTTACTCTCATGGCGACCCCAAAGATAGACAAAAGTGCTGCGAGCATTCTTAGGTGCAAAGCTGGCCATTCAATATGGCTGATCCAACCTGCCCTCTGGTGGTAAAGTTTAGATTCAGAAAACTCCCCAACCGGATGAAGGCATGATCAAATTATTTTTTTTGTTTTTCTCTAATTTCTACTAACATGCTTCCGGAGACCCCCCAGAATATACTCTGTTCTCTACCATACTGATGAAATATCTTGTCATCTCATGCTACCCTTTTGCCTCCTACTAACCAGCTATAATTTATTCAATCATTGGTTAGACCCACTCTAATTATTGGAAGTAATATATTTTACTGTAGCCATATCATATAGCTCAAAGTCAATCGACAAATGTCAATAATTTGGTCTTTGATAAATGTGAGATTTCATCTCATATTAGTTCAGATCAGGTCAGGTTTAGATTTATGGTCTAAACACAAAACCCCTCTGGAGACTTTTTTGTGTAATTTGAGACATATGTTTGAGATGTTCATTTCTGACTTTACATCTTTTTTTGTCTTTTGGAGCAGGAAGCAACGCAACAAGAGTGCAATCCATTTCCACATCTAGTTCATGATTGGCCCAGTAGAGGGCACTGCATGGTGTTGTTACATGATACCAGAACTGTTGTGGTCATGGGGAGACAACAAGGCCCACTCATTGAGCACACTGCAGGTAAGAGGGGAGTGTAATGAAGCCATGCTGGCCTCTGCACAGCTTTCAAACTGGGAAGCTCACATTGTAATGGCCTTCATCTCAAACTACTGCTGCATACAAGCTAAAAGGTACAGGCTGAAAAAACTGCCTCTTTAACTACTCTAAGCTTCATGTGAGGATTTTTTTGTATAATCCAGTGCAAACATATGCATTTGTAATATCCAAAACCACATAAATAGAATGTAGATAATTACTTCCACTTTGTGTATGTGTTACTTCAATCACATCTGTTGGGCTGTATTTCTATTTAAATTTAATTCAATCAAGATTAAGTCATTTCTTCACTTTAAAAAGATCCATATATTAGCACAATATGATGCAATCAATTCATTCTTTTATTGCAATATTCATATTTCCCAGAATATTGGCATGCTTTCTTGTCACTTTAACATTTGAAGTAAATGTCGCAAATGAATTTCACAAAGACTTGAAAATTACCCGCTTGTGATGTTGGCAAAGAGCTGGCATGTGTTTGATGGGGTTTATATTTCATTATGTTGAATAAACTACAAATTGAAGCAGTATGTGACCAGGTGTGCCTAGCAGAAGAACAGGTAATATAATCAAGAGTCTACTGTTACACTTCACCACACACATCTCCCCTCATCATCACTGATGGAATCTCAACCTATCTCCTTGACAAGTCCAATATCATTAAGTAACACAAGGGATTCAGTGATTGAAGTCTCTAAAATGATTTACTATCTTGTTTTCACGTCATGAGAATGACAAAAATATTGCCTTGGAGTATTCAACTCATTCAACGTGTCCTCTGAATCACTCTAAGCAATAGCATTAAGTGTGCTGAGGACTAGGGTTAGTTTATGTGTTGTATGCTATCCCTGTTGGTTGTCAGAGTGAACCCTGCCCATTCCCCGAACCCCCACCTGGCCTGTGTGATCACTGCCCTCACCCAGGGACTCCTGGCCCCACCAACCATACACCACAATCAGTGTCACAAGCCCACCCTATCTGCAGGGGGCTGTGATCTGTGACAGGGCTGGGGGGTCAGAGCAGGTATCAGCACCACCATTACCCTGTGCCCTTCCCTGCCCCCTGCACATCCTCAGTCCTCACCTACACGCTCCTGATAAGCAACCTTGTTTTTCCTTACTTATCAAATATATGATTTCTCCATTTTTCTCCCACCACATTTTATTTTTGATTTGAAGCAACATTGCATCTGTCCTAAAAGCACAGTGATGAGGTTAATCGTGACTGGCCTAGTTTTACAGCAGTTAATCTGTGTTAGGCTGCAGATGTGTATTAGCAGCTGGGGAGACTTCTATCTTCAGTGTGTCCAGGTGGAGAGAAAGCCCTACTGACCCACTTCTGTCCACTGCATCTGTCCCAGAATGCTCCACACATAGATACAAAACTTCACAACTCTACACTCACTTGCTGCTTTCAATGTCAAATTTACATTCACAAAATCCCAGTTTAATCTGTGCAATTTACTTTCCTCTAATAATTTCCAAATTACAGAGAATTTTTATCCATACATCAGTTTCAAACACACCCCCACCTCATCAACCCCCCAAGGCACAAGACAATTCTGTTATTCTTGCTCCCCTATTCACCCCATTTGAATCATCAATAAATTGTGAGGCCAGGATCTGTCAATGAGAGGGAGTATACACAAAGAAGATGCCAATCATTGCTGGTTATATCAGCATCATAATCCATTCTCCTCTGCCCAAAATGCCATAAATAATCACACTCCTGTGAGTAAAATCATCATAAATTCTAGCCACTTTCGCAACAAGGACAAGTTCATTATTGTGCTAAATGAAGATTAATTATTAATAAATGAGCGCAAACCTTGTAGTAGCAAACTTCAGTCTATGTTTTATTATGTAATGGATGATGCCTTGTTTTTCTCAACTCTGGACCAGCAAAAAACCTGTTCGTGCGAGCTCATTAATCTCACCACTATCAGTCATCCAGGCTCTGTCATGCCGCCTGGCAAAGATCATATCCAGCTTTGAAATCTTATTTCACACAAGTGACTAATTTTCAAAGTTCACACTTTCCATAAAAAAAAACATCTTGAAAGTTCATAATTAATTTTTTCCCACTTCCATAAAACTTAACTCTATTTTTTTTTGTTTTACCAAAGTATTTATATACTTAATATGATTTTTAAAATGAATGGTAAAAATTAGTTGTGCTCCACCTCCATTGAAAAATGTAGATTCATGAAACACGAGGGATACTTATTTATTTTGGTCAGTGTTTACAGAATTCTGATCATATAGACAGAAATAAACAGCTCCCCTCTGCAATATATTTGACAACATGCTTCAGCAATCAGGTATAAAATGCTGTACACCTGTATACCATATCATCTCTTCTCCCCCCCAACCACAAGACAATCTTTCTTCCTCTCTTGACTGTATGGCACAGCTAAGTGACCTACTTTGGGGAACAATAGTATTGTATAATGTCTTGAATACAACAAGAAGCCGGCTCTTGTTGCAGTATGTTGTTATGTAACATATGTGTGTTCATAGAGGATTGGTCTGCTTGCCATATTATAAAATCTGGGTGAATTATGGCCCTCAGCAATACAACTCCACTCTCATCTGTGTTGCTCAATATTTAACCAAGACTATAAAAACAATAATCTCTACACTTCATATCTGGAAGAGCCACAACATGTAAAACTTTGAAATATATCAATCATATTTAGAGAGTGATGCACACACATCGGTGTCAGAGTCAATCACATACAATGTGAACTTTTTCAGCTGTGGGGAAGAGGTAAAGATTTAGAAAAGATTTCAAAAAAATCTGATGTGTGTGAATTTTGATGAATGTTGTCAAAAGTGTCAGAATGATATTGAAATAAAGTATCATGAGATATGTGATGTGTGCATGTCAGCCATGTTTACATGTCAATTGTTACATGATGTTACCAGCAACTATGGCAAGCACATGGCCACAGCTTAACTCAAACCAGAAGCTCGGCTAACAGACCAGAACCAGCCATTGGCCAACGACCAATATCGGAAATGTGTTAGTGCGAAAACATGCTCCTACTCTCTCACCTGGAAGCGAGGCCGGCTGTAGAAGAACATTGAATCCAAATGTTGGGGGTCTTCAATGTGTCCAAATGTCGGCAAGTTGAAATATTCAAGGCAAGCCGTGTTGGTTGTAAACGTTGATAAGGAGGTCCCGTTTAGGCTGGTAGGAGGTGGTAAACTGGCAGACAGTTAGATGGTACTTGGTCATGTCAGCTCCTCAACATCAACTTGTACTCAAGCCACAACCATCATGGCTGACGACCTCGACTTGTTGGCTTGTTTGGGGTTAGCGTGTGTTTGTAGCATGGGGGGGTTAAAGGGGTACATGTGGGGGTATCAGTTATCATCAGTACTGGCCATTACCCTGAGTGGGGTACTACAGATCCTGAGATAGTGCCCTCAGTACCCCTGTACATCAAACCTCTGCCAGAAAAGCAGGTCAATGACTTGAAAACAGTCAACAAACCCTTCCATCAAAGCAAGCCGGCACATTTAATTGTGAGGTATGATCTATTTTGGTCTGTATACAAAATGATTTTCTGAATGAATTTATATTTTTTAAGAAAAAATCATTTCAAAAAAATTTATTTCTGCTATTGTTAAAGAGAAAATTACCAAAGTTACCAATAAATGAGTTAACTTTACATTCAAGAAAGCTTTTATCATTGAGAAGACAGAAAGGATTTCTGGCTCTTGTCTTTGACAAGCACTTCCTGTAATTTGAGAGGATTTCTCTTCTACATGATTTGGTACACAGTGGCAATTATTCAAAGTCTTTCAATGCTTCCAATTTACTGTCTCGATTTATCACATTAACACTTTTTTAATAACTGGACATGCAGACAAAAATAACATAGGAATAACTATACAATCCATAGGCTTATTCTCTCCATATTCAGGCTCTGTCTTGAGGGATTTTGCCTCTCATTTTATCTCCAATAACGACTATTCTCCCAAATCTTCATCTATTCAATGCCTCAAATTTATGTTCATTTTCCTTCTTGTGTAAACCTTTATTGAAATGATATCTTTGTACACAAACTGATTTTTCTTCAGAATCTAATTGTTTATCAAGTGTTGTTTAAATGGATGCAGATTGTAATATATAAAGTGGCTTTATCAACTGTTGCTGCCTTCCTTGTGGACCATGGCTTAGCCTTGTGCTGAAGTGCCTCCATTGTTACAGCTTCAAGGATGGGTTTCCTGCTGTTAGACACTCTCTATACTGTGTTAATAAGCCGTCATCTCTGCTGACATCACAATACCTAACTTAATCAACACCCCAGCTGGAGGCCAAGGGTTTAATTTTGGAGGGCATTTTGTTTGAATTTAGATTTAGCATCCATTAAACTTTACTTACTTAGGGTCTTTGCAAAACAATTTCAATTGATGTAAAAACATGAAGCCAAATATTAGTAATATCAAATAAATAAGCAGAATTTTTTTAGGTAAAATAATTCTATGATGATGAATCAATACCACATCAAGTAAACATGTTTAAGGGTTGAATCATGAATATGAACAGGATAAATAAGTTGTGTGCAAATGTAGCATAATTTTGGCGGGCGGGCGGCCGTGTCCACACTGTGTGTCATCCACATCGAGGCATGATGATGGATTTCATACTTCTACACAGACAGCTGTGTTTGCTCATCCAGATCTGGCTCTACAATGCAACTGGATCATACATATTGACAGCAACAGATGATCACTCCTTCCCTCAAATTACTGTTGCACTTCAACTTTAACAGAGTCAACTAAATTCAATATTCTATAGTGATGGCTGCTGAAGGGGCAGAAGTTTTGTGTATTCAGGTGTGCCATACATGTCCTCACATCACATACCTGTAGCATTCTTTCAAAATGCATTTTTTTCTCCCTTCGTCATTTTTGCCTTTGAATGTTTATGGTCACATTTCCTTTTTCCTCTCTCTTTCATAATCTGTATTGTGCTCATTTGGCTATAATCCCATACCTGTATTTCAGTCTGACCTATATATTTGCCCATTAAACCAATGATATCAATAATTTGGCCTGATGCTAAAGCTAATTTTTTTTACAATTGACAGCCATGTCAATCCCCTGCTGGGAAACTCTTGTCTATATTCACAGTATGCTATACTCTATGTCACCCATTTCCTCTTTGGAAATAATTAATTCTAGACAAAGCAATTGTCCTAGTTATATAAATTATATATTGCTTTCTCCTATCTAATAATGCAAGTAAATTTTCATTCCTTTCAAAGTAGATATTTGCCTAACAAAAACTTAAACTATTTGAGGTTCCATTTCTGAATATATGTTCATGTTGGCACTTTGATATCTGTTAATTGTTGTAATAATGTTTTATGTTTATCCTTAATTACATAGATTAACATATATTAATAATGTATCTATATTTTCTGCTGTCCATTTTGAAAATATCACTTAATTATATGTATATAACAATTATTTATTGTTATACATCCATATATTAAAATAAGAGAAGCTAAAGTGACCAAACCAACTGTTGACACATAGACATAGCAATTAAAGGTAGCTATGATAATATCATGTTTCTCTTGTTTGCACCTTGTATTGGGACTTCACCAGGTCAAGTGTTTATATGCACCTGGCTTCCTTTCCCCAAATGCCTAATCATACCAAAACAATAGACAAAAATACGCTATAAAGTACACATTCGATTCCCCCAATGTCCTATAGTATTCAGTGAAATATTTCTACATGTGTTGTATTTCCAAGATCAACAGGTAGTTGAGTTTGCAGAATTAAGCAATGCACAAATATTTGATGCCGGCCCGAATGCACAAAATGCCGGTGGACAAGTTAACTGTTCTGGCCCGCATGGCTCCATCAGCAGTACACAATGGGTAGTCATTATGCCATAGTGCTCCGTGAAATTAAAGCCTACATTTGAACTTTACCGTCCTGATTTTTTCTCTGTTATATACTTACCATAAGTCCAGCATCTGTGTTATATTGCAGAGGTCTGAGCTCCACATAGTCTGTGTCCTCTGAGAAGCGCATGGCTGTGCGAGTAACAATGGCGTGTGCCAGTGTTGTGGTGACCTAGTCTGGGAGATAATATAAGGCTGTATTTGTAGCTTCTGCCGTCACAGGTACGCTGTCTGCTTATCTTGACATCAACTGTGGGCCAAGTGTATCTTAATGTCAATGTTTGCTCACCACTTTAAGGCCATGGAATATGTAAAAATGCCTGAAGATGGCCATGGAGATTCTAATAAACGTTAAGGTTGCTTGTAATCCAAGTCCAAAATTTCCCTCGTTTTTTCTTCTGCAAACTTTTTTTTTTCCCTCGCACCACTGGAGTCTAGGTAGGTCAGAAGCTGAGAAGTGTAGAAATAGCACGGGCAGGACAATGGCACAGGTAGCTGTAGCCAAGCAATGATGGGGCTGAGTGCACTGAGCTGTAACCACTGACAGGGGCCGGCGCACACAGGTCACACGCGACACACAATGGGGGCATTACAATATGAATGGACTCAGGTGAGACAGGCGTGTGCTGCTCCGTGCAGCAGTACACAGACCACTGGGCGTGAAGGCGGGCACAGACCAAAAAGTGTGCACTGTGTCATCACCTATATCTGCATCCTGATCAATACACCTCCTCCAACTTACACCAACAACAATCCATATATCATATCTAATCCAGTAAAAAAGCAAAAACTGGAAAATCAGCCGCAGAGTAATTCACTTCACATGAACTGACTGCAAACTATATCTCTTTTTCATGATCTTTCCACTTTTTGCTATCTTTTCAAAAGAAGGTATGTCACAGTATTTTGGTTGAGTATCAAGTCATCACTGATATGTCAAAAATATTAAAAATTGTCCTTGTATAAAACATGTGTGGAATTGTTCATTCCATGAGCATCATCCGTACTGAAGACAAAAGATTCATCATAATGGCTATTGTTTTGGAGGACTTGTTGACTGTATTTAGTGAATGATGTCCGCTGACGGCTATGGCCCCTATACAGATATGCAAATGTGGCAACAGCTTGTATCTCCATTGACCTGGCTGGCCCTCATACATTCAGCCTTAGTAACATTTATTGTACTCCTATCTTAATTACAATCCATACAGCTATCATTATAAACATGGACTATATACTATACTATTTATAACAAATGATATTTTGCATAGCTATAAATACACAAAAAGAATCTAAAAATTGGGATGTTACATTCCTTCTTGAAATACTCTTTCTTATAATTGAACAAAAACATATTTTTCAGAATGTCCTGGGAGATACTGTGCTCAATATCATACATTTTATGCTATAAACCATCCTTCTTAAACAATATAACCTGTGTGTAGTTTTTAAAATGTATCACTTCCCAATTTGTTAAAGTATAATAGAACTTTTTTTAATGTTTACATAGTGATAGTTACAGACAGCAAAAACCTGCCTAAATCTTCTAAAATGGGAGATTGAAAGTTTGATGACAACCTAATTTTAAATAAGGCTTGTTCTTGAGGATGGCAGTCGATCACTCATCTGATCACATTCTAGAGGTTTAATTGGATGTAAGATTGAAGAAATTTGATTTGCCTTTACGTGGCTGTTTTAGAAATATTTGGTGCTAGTCATCCTGTGATGATAGATAATATAAAAAAAATTCATAAATAACAACATTCTCATCCATTATGTGTTGTAGATCTGTCTATGTAGTTGCCAGGCGAGGTGTTTTGGCCAAGTGACACGTCATGAATTATCATTCATGATTCTTGTGTAATGCTTAGACCATGTGAACTTGGAGGATTTGATATAAATCGGGGTGTGGTTTTTGGTGCGATACTTGCCCCAGTTGATGTATTAGTATGGGGACCTTGACACTTGAGGGCGCTGTCAGAGAGGCAATTTTCTCGGGGCCACAGTGTGTCCCTATACCCATCAATCTGCATTCTGCTTCCACAACCAGGGCCTACGCGTAGTTTGTCCAAGGCTGTGGCCATGTTAATTAACAGGCTGGGCTGCCTGCTCACTTGAATGTTACAGCTCAGGGTGCAAGCCGGCCGATTTGTCACCATGCAGTACCCAGCCTGCTTGCCAACCTGACATGGGGGGATCAATTTTGTCCTACGCAGGCCCTCATAACGGCAGACATGAAAGGCTGTGCTCACTTTCATGCCGTCGTCGTCCCTGATTACTGCCATGCCGATCGGGCATGGGGCAGAGAACTTGCACACCTTGTTGTACCGAGGTGTGAGTGCTGCCCTCTATCCCCTTGACCTCCCATCATTTATCATATCTGCCTCTCAAATTTTTCATTTTCTCTATTCACACAAATAAAATATGCTGTTTGCCAATAGTTGGGCTCTTTCATATTTCTATACAACGTCTGTCATGAACTCTTGTATGTTTGATCATCATTTCCCAACTTTATGAAGACTGATAATCAATATGCTCTCGTTGTTATGTCAAATACACCATACTCTGCATAATCCCAATATGGATTTTTACATAATCAATAAATATTACAATAATTCTAATTTTCAATTCACCAAACATGAAAAGAAGTTAATATGTGAAACTTACTGTGCCACTCGGCCGCCGTTTTGGCTCTGGTGTGTATTTACCTCCACGACTACCTGTAAAGCAAAGATACAAAATGTTGATATTTCTTCTGTTATTTCTATTCAATTTCATTATCTTTAAATATCTCACCATTCTCAAATCTACTCTCTGTAAAAACTAAAACTAAATCTATCTAACCCAAACTCTTCCCCTTCAATTTTAGATTAAGAGCTATATCAAGCAATAATTACAAGTGAGACATTTTATACACTTATCTTGTCTTTACTTGCATACATTTATTAGCCAAAATTTCTTTCTTTCATTTTAAAAACATAATATATATATATATCTAACTGGGATATTTAAATAGTTTTTTTTTCTGTTTACACATTTTTGGTTGCAAGTTGATGAGGAAGTAATTGGTGATGAGTTACATCCACTTGGTGACACTCTGGACAGCTGCTCCAGGTACAAAACCCACACAGCACACTCCACAGTTGCCAACCACTACTGTGTTTTCCCAGCACATCTGTGTCTGATACGGGTCACACAGTCTCATCTATTGGATCCCATACACTCCAGGTTCACAACCCACAACTTCTGTATTGCTCATTATCACCGTTTCATATTTCATGCTAGACTGGAGTCATTCTGGACTGGCCAAGAATGATCTTGTGATGTTTGGGCTCTGTCAACAGTAGTAAAATGTGTCATGGCAAAAAGGGCTGGATGTGCATCACAACATGTGATGTGAATCTGAAGAGATATTTGACAGATATAAAATCTTCTCTATTCCTGGCCTGTGTATGTTCCATGTATAATATTTCATATATTTAAAAATTGAGCATTTTAGAAAAAAGGGTCTGTTTTGTAGCTCCGGCATCCTATTATTCTTCTGAGAAATATATGTTCATATATCATTCCTTCTCAACCCTGTGACCTAGCATCAGAACACCCCATCTGCTACCTCATTTAACCCCCACCTAACTCAGCCCCTGTCTGCTTCCCCACTCTGCTCAAATATTGCCAATTTCTGGCATGAGGGAATATGTACAACACAGGATAATAGCCATGAAGGAAAATTCTGATGTCCATTTGATTATTAAGCAATCACGGTGAACATTCTTCCTTCCCAAAGTCAGAAAATTGCATATTCCAAAGTGATTATTAGTTGTCAGAAGTGAGTTAGTGTGGATCTGGTCACTGGTCAGAGCCAGTCATGGGTCACTGTATAGGTCAATCAACAGGTCATGGGTTGACTGATTGGTCGGTTTGGCTGGCTTTGGCTGACCCATCCCCGCCCAACATGGACCTTGTTTAATTTGTGGAGATTATGACAAATTTGTAGACAGCAGGCAGATGTCACCTACTTACCCATCATTACTGAACTGTAACCCATCTTCCACAGAACATACCAAAATGGTAATTCTGTGAAATTAACTCATCTTTTTCTCTGTTGACGTATCTCATCATTAGCAATAATCAATTAGTGATAACCAATAATTGCTTAATATCTTACATATGGTTAATTAATGAGTTAAAAAAAAATAGGAAAAAAAAATTACTGTTGGTTGTGGCACAAGTGAGATTAAACCCAAACTGGGATTTGCGTCACACCTGGCCACTACGGGACATGGGCCATATGTCACCATGTCAGGATCACTAATTTCTGTCACTTTTTCTGAACTTATGGTATTAGTTTTGTAAGGATAATCCAAGCATGTAACTAGATGGGCATTTTTTTATACTTTATATCTCCTTGAAACTTAGCTCAGCCCAGTACATACATAATATATATATATAAAATGAGATTTTTCAATAACAGGATGCTTTTGTTTGATATGGGATACTTACTTCTTGAGTCTTTATTATTGTATGGTGTGTAATATGGTGAACCAGGTTTGTTGTTGGGTGGCATGGAATCTGGAGACATCGGCATATTGTTCCCTAACATTCCCTGCAAATATACATTGAACATTACATTAATATTGTGTCATTAACATTATATTTCACAAATGTGTCTACACAACAAACCATAATTTATATATTTTCCATGCCTTGTGAGAATTTGGAAGGACCTGCAAAACTAAATAGCAAAATATCTTCAACCCAATCCTTCCATTCACCTCATTGTGTAAAGGTGAAAAAATAGTAATGTTTAGCAGTTATATCTTTGTGTGACTGATATGCTGAAACACTGCTCCCTTTACAGTAATTGTAGAGTTCAGCACTGGTTATGCTATTTCAACCGCTTTAAAAAAAAAAAAAATTTCTGACAGGTATGTCACATGTCAACATGTCCCAATTCAACCTTTGACCCTGTGATTAAGTCACTGACTATTCTAGTTTTAGGTCATTTTCAAATTGTTTACCACCATTTACCGGTAAATAATAAGCAATGTTGAGGAATTTAAGTGGCCCTTCACCCTAATTGTTTACCACCATTTACTGGTAAATAATAAGCAATGTTGAAGAATTTAAGCGGCCCTTCACCCTAATGTAATGTTTCTCAATCTTTTTGTCTTATTCTTCTAAATAAATCACTCTGTTCCTCATTCTGCATATATAGAGGCAAAGCTAGACTGAGATATGCACTCTCCTCTTGTCACCTGTGTCACTAATGCTTTGTGTACGAGATCAAAGGAACATTTGTCTAATCTACATACGCTTCATTAACAATTATATCAAATATATCCCATGATGAAATAGACGAGAGGCTGAAGTCTTAAAATGACAATGATTTATGGTATTCAAAAATAAAAAATGTCAGGATGCATTCTGATCTTTGTGATGCCAAAAAAAAGAGAACTATGACTGATGATGGGAACTCATTTAAGCTACAATTGTGAAGGTGTGAATCAGCGAGGGTGGCAGGCTCTCTCACCCTGGAAAAAAACATCACTCAAACCTCTCATTATTAAACTCATACCATCCATAAAACACAGCCAGTTGGCTGTGAAAATGCGACAGACCTGCCCAAATATATGGGATATGAGGATGTGGACAATTAATATTGACATGGGCGATAACACAAAAGTCCCGCCTTGATACAGTGCAGGGGGCAGTAGCGGAGCTGGATCGATGAGGGCAGGCATAACTACGAGTCCTGGGTTATATCACTGACAATTGCATGTAATTATAACTCAGACCCTGGACTCACAATGGTCCAAGGGGCCATGTGATTTCATTGACAATTGATTGATGACTGAAAACATCTGATCCATTATTATATTTTAACATCCAAATAAAAAGATGTGGCAACTTCTTCTTATACAAAAAAAATATTGAAACCAGAATCTTCGGAAACTCGTTTTTGCATTTGTGACACTTGCTAACCTTTAATCCCGGCAAATGGAATTTACAAATGTCTTGAATGCATTTTCCAAATTTAAATAAAGATACATATCTTGAACATTTACCCAAAATTATAAATATTTAAATCTGTTATCTTCTGAAACTAAATTGCAATAAAAAGCGTAAGGTTGCTAAATCTTTGATAAAGAATATCAGACTGGCAGATTTTTTTGGCATCCTAAAATCTGTATTTCTTCCTGCTTTGCATCCACACATTGCAACCAGCTGGTTCTGTTTGGTTCCCTCCAATTTTTGATCTCATGTAAATTTATGCTTTGAAATGCCAAATGACCATGGCAAAGGCTGACATTTTCCACCTTATACACTTTTATTGTCTATGATATCTTGCAGATTTGTTGATGTGCAGCACATGTGAAATCTCACTTTGTGGTTATTTATTTCTATTATTTAAAGTAATAATAATATGACCAAAGCTTTCAAGACAGACATGTCTTGCCATCTACCATTTATATGCCTTTTACAAAATCAAATACACCAGAAATTTCTTCTTTGATAGGGGGCATTTAATCACTGACTGACAATAAAGTGAAAATATCGTATCATTCCCACTCTATTATTATAAATGTAACCTTTATAAATTCAACTGTGACTGAAGGCTTCTATTTTCATCAAACCTTTTGCCAATTAAGAAATAATTCACCATAATTTTGACTGACTAACCAGAAAAAGGAAAACATGTGCACGATGTTTTAGATTAAGAGAAGTGGATTATGTGATGGACGAGGAAGAGAAGCAGTGATGAGGATATGACATGCTGAAGACAAATGTAAGCAATGCAGCAAGATGATGATATTACTGACCCCCCCCAGGCCTCAAAGCTCAAGGTAAGTGTCAAGTGTCTGTACCAACGCCATCTCCACTGCATCAGTCCGTGAGCCGTATACAGGTGTAATAGGTATGTTCACCTGACAGTGATCATACCTCCCTATCTAAGACATTAAGACTCATACTGACATGCACATATCCCCTGACAAACCCCCACAGGTGTGAACAACATTACCCACATCACAAGCACATCTCTCTAAGACCAAAAAAGTTAGATCAATAAAGTTTATCATTATGGTGACCGTGAAGGAATGTGTAATGTGCAAATGACACATAACTGCATGGGTGAATACAAACAGAAACATACAATACTTGCTAGCCAAATTGACGATATGTTTGTGATTACAGGACACCTGGTAAACATGTTTGGTAAGATTGATGAGATTATCTCTTGAGAGATTACAGGTAATCTTACTTGTGAAAGATAGATGCGAGGGTACAGGTAGATCCAGTTATGGTAGAGATTCGGATACATGTTGACCAGCCAAAATCTGCAGCCGTGCCTTTTCTCAGCAGAAGATAACAATACCAACAAAGTTGGCGCAGCAGGGTCGCCAGATTAGCAATAGCTCTGTGTGCGAGCAGTTGCTCAACTATGTTGACATGGCAGTCTGTGGTAGCAGACAATGTGAATACTGCTGCAGTGTCTGCAGTCTCATCCTGCATGTGTGACAGATAGCTGGAGACACTGTGGTATACAATCGAAATGTCCTGATACCACAACAGGATCCTGTCGCTCACAGATCTGTCAAGCTTTTTGTGGAGTTTTTGCCAATGGTGAGAGACTGAGGTGTGGATGATCTTGTGTTGACAGATCAGGTAGGCTGAGACTTGTGTCAATTAGTGATGCCCCCAAGGGCATGCACACACAGGTAGCACCGGACCAACCTGTGTCATCATGTCACATCTTAGACCTGACACTCAAATTGTTACACAGACAGGGACTCCCGCTTTCCATTGCATCTGGTTGTCATAGCAACCTCATTGCCTATCACCAGTGATCTGACACAAAAGCCTTTCAAGGCCCACCTGAGTACCTGTATCATGATGATTAGTGTGTGATCAGTATAGAGGGGCAGATGAGGGGTGTGTTGTCACTAGTGCACACCGAGTTGGAGGACACCTCAACTTGATTACTTGCAGCTAATTGTCACTTTGAGGTGGTCAGTCCATCTGAGTCCCGCAGGAAGGACAAACAGACACGTTTCCTTTGCCTGCAGATCCTTGCAGTGTCTGCTTGGGCCGCCTACCTGAGTGCTGGGCCAGGTGGGCAGGTGTGCTGTGCCATATTAGTGCCGACGCCTACAACAGCCTCCCTACCTCCCGTCTCATTAGCTTTTAATCGGCACATAACACGCAGCTACATCCACTCATAAGAGATCCTCCCTACTTCCGAACCCTCGCAAAACCAAATTAATCTCAAGATTGCCCCAACACAAAAATTAACTTTCTTATCCTAACAAAACCAATCTCAGTCTGTCCTGATTAAATCTAAAATGACAAAACACATAAACTGATTGACTGTTAATGTTGAGAATGAAACTTGATGCAATTTGAAGAAGTTATGTCTATACCTTGACACTTCTCACAACACATGTGATTTGTGTTCAAATATTATTACACATACAGATATTTTGATAGATACTTCATTATGGGAACAATTTGGGCCCCTTTGTGACCAATGATCAGAAAATCCTGTCAATATCACTTACTAATGTGTCAGATTCCATTTCAGGTTTTCAAAATTTGGGGTAAATAGTTTCCAAAGATTTATTTTAACATTTATGTAACATTTCATAACTTTTGTTTTTGACTGAAATTTGTCATCTGGACAAGGACCTTTTCCCATCATGAATCAATATGATGATGATGTTAATTCCCATTTAAAAGATTGATTTTTTATAATTCTATTTACATTTCTAAAAGCTATAACAAGGATTTTCATTACAAATATACACATTTTGTGACTGAACTGAGGTATTTTTCAAAAGGATATAAATTTCAGAATTTCATATTCTATTTTCTACACAATTAAAAGTTTTAACCCAATCAATCATGTCAAATGTTATTTATGAATAATTGTGATATAAATTTCTTCATCTAAACACAAGCATATATATATGATTGTATCAAAATGGCACAATGTATATCCTTATAAAAGTAGTGTTCAGTCAGATGATGACCTTTGGTGATTTAAAGGCATTTTGAAACTGTCAACTTGCAAGGATCGACAGGTTAAAGCTCCGGGCTATTCTTTCATTCTGAATGCTCGAGGCTTCAATAATATTATTACCTAATTCATCCATTAAAGTTATAAAATATTTACCTCAAATAATACCATATAAAATATTCTGCATGTGTAAAAAGCACTAGGTTTATGAAAGATTTATGAAAAATGGAAATCAAAGTGCATTAAAAAAAAACAAAAAAACTGTTGCATAGAATAGTGGATTATCAGGTATTTTTTGTGGCTATGTTTGTAGTGTGGTTGATGGGCGTGAGGATTTGATGCAGACTTGTCCCAACATCTGTTACCTGGCCCAGCTGTCACACTCGTCAACCCTGTCATCAAACACCAAATTTATCTTCATTTTTCCCCCGATCTCTTAGTCCACTCCACCCAGATGCACAATTACCTGGTCAGATCTGGGAGGTAGTAATGGCCCGGATACACTTGTACCATGCTTATCTACCGCTCTTCTCTCTGTCATGGTCAACATATAACATACCCACACACAAAAATGGCTCATTTCTCTCAAAAAAAACTTCCTGACCTGTTTGACACACTTGTGTACTGACATCAAAAGGGCATAAAAACTTAAACAGACATTATGAAGCTCTGTGTTACACAAACAGATACTATCCATAAACTTTGGTATGTTACTTTTTGCATGATTTTGGCATTTTTGGCAATATGTTATAAATCTCATGAAATGACCAAGAACTCATCCATGTCAAAAATGTACATGGAATGTGACAATCAAAAAAGAAAGAAACCTCATTTGGTTTCAACAAAATTCTGAATTAACTAAAGACTTGGTCTGAAATGGCGCAATGGAAATTTAATATTATTCTTATTAAGGTAACTGGTGATTTGAATCGATGGAACAGTGATAATTTGAGTTCCATCATAAATATTCAGTATGCGTAATTACACATGAGATATCTTGAGGCCATGCCAACCTGTCTACATACACATAATTACATAAAATACAGGTTAATGTCCCTCCAAACTAAACAAAGAACATACATGACTATTAACATATGCTTTTAGTATATATGTACATATCCCATCCTGTTACTGACCTTGGTGTGTTTTGAATTAAATCTACTTAAATATGACAATTCTGAGGCATTTCACTGGTTGAGTCACCATTATGTGGAGACATCAACAAATGATAACATATGCCTTCAGGTTATTGTGATCAGTGTAAAATATTCAATGTCTCATATGTTGCCCTGCATTCCACTGTTTACCCCCCAGGTGGAGAGATGAGCACAGCTATATACACCCTGCCACCAAGGTGCCTCTGTTTTTATCCAGTTATTGTCTGGCTGTGGAGCACATGATGATAGTTTATTGTTTCTTACCTGCTTTTCGGATATTGTATATTGGTGTAGAATTAGCAGACACATACAAAACACAGAGCTGGAGCCGAAATGTAAATGTCTGCATAATTATGACCTCAGACATTGCATTCTTGCGCAATCTCTGATTACTTCTTTCCAAAGATGTGTTTTTTTTACCCATAAAACACTTTAAGATAATTTATGAATTAAAAAAAATAATGAAAATAAAATCAATTCTAAGAATATTTCTTTAGATAAGTATCAAAGTATTTATGTTGTGCGATAACACTTGCCTCTCAGATCAGATTTTTAAATTCCCTGACCAAAGCATTTTTATAATAACCATTTTATCAATATTAGGATCAAATTAATGCAGTCTGCATATCAAATTCTTGATTGCAGACTTTTGTTGTTGTTAAATTTCTAATATCGATTTTGAGTTTAGCTAGTTGTGAGTAGTTTCTGTACAACTCATTATTTTCATAAAAGATCAACATATCATGTCCATAATTTTTTCATAATCTTCTGACCATGATATCATTTAAATTGTTTTCAAAATATCATTTTTTTCCCGACCTAAGCCAGTACCTCGAAATTCCTTGATTTTTCCCTGTACTGGGACCACCCTGGTGATTATGTAGTGTTATAATAAATCACCAGGTGGCACCCAATGACTAGCAGTAGCCTGTCACTAGATGGTGTCTTTGTCAATAGGGTGAAACATGAGCTGGTGATCTCCAAGGAGAGTCAGGTCTCCTATAAGTTTGTGATGGGAATCATACATGGTATAGGTGTGACTCTTGCAGGTAGAGGTGTGAGAAAGTGCTGAGCTGCACACTTGTGTAAATATGCCAGGAAGGCTGGTGTTTATACCCCCCTATTAACACCCTCATTGTTGGCATACCATACCCCTTGCAATAGGCACCACACAATTTGATGTCTCATAACAGAATGCTTTTGTTAGCTTATTACTAATTTCTCCCAAAAGTTCTTTTCATTGCATCAGTAATATTTTTCAAAGTATCTAGTGACCATAGAAGTATAAAACATAAAAATAATCTCAAGTTCAAAGAAAAATTAAGGATGGCACTTGACATAATTTTGCCCAATACAATTTTTTTGTTTGACAAAATGCCAACTTAGGGTGAGACATTCTTTTGAAGTATGTCAATGAATCAAACAGATTTGCCTTTTTTTCATTTCTGGTAATAGAATCTATTTTTTTAACATACATGTCTGGATAAACTTCAAAGTATTGTTCAAAAAAAGAAAATAACTTAAAAACTGTGAGCGAAACTCCATTTGAGTTTAAAAAATCACCTCTTGCTTTGAATATTTATTCAGATATATGCAGCGATCAGATCATATTGTCTGGATCAATCACTTGTTGGTCATTCTGTTGCCATCAGCCAGCTTTGCCAACCATATTTGTCAAACAGTTGACCCTGTGACCTCAATGTGATTGTTGTTTGACCTTGACTCTGTATTGCTTGCTGACATTATCTCATGTGTTTGCTCATTTCCCGATGGCTCCCCCATGGGATGACCTGGGGGACCTCATAGCCACATCCTCAGTCTATAGATTTGCCTTGTCTGGCCATTTTGACAATTCCCATATCACACTAACCTAGTTAGCAGGACTAGGAGGGAGAGAGGTGAAATCATAATGCAATTAACAAAGTGTGTACATTACAAGGTGGCCCTGGGAGGTCTGAGGGCAAAGTCCCATCTACCCTCACCTGCCTAATAACATCCGAAAACATCCTCTAAACTATTTACAAATCCAAAGACCTCTACCTCACTGCAACATTTCTTTTTTTCTCATTCTTCAGACATTGCAAAATATAATAATTCTTCTTTATTTTGCCTTGTAAACCAGACACCAAAAGCATAATACTGTTATAATCAAATGAGAATTTAAGTAGGAGTTTCAGTTTCATGACATAAAGATTTTAGCATTGGAGTATCACGGGACTGCCAACGGTTGGCTGCAGGTCTCAGGTGGCATGTGCCATTACTTAATCTAATCAAAGCACCTCAAAACATCTCTCTCCCATACTCCACAAAGCACTTACCCACCACTGAAAAATGCACGCTCAGGAAATTGAAAATTATTTGACATTTCCTTGTATTAAAACATTATTAGGTTCCCATTTTATATTTGTTTTGTGTAAAATGGCATTGTCACTTGGCTGCAATCAGTGGCATATTAACAGGATTAGCCTTGCCGCTTCAACATTGCCTAATTTGTGCCTCTCCAAAACGCTTTGTCACTGCTATTCATTACAGTAATCTGCTCATAATGGCCACTAGAGGGCAGAGGTATTATGGTTTTGCCTTCGTAGCTGAGTGAAGTTGGCAGGATGGATGAGAGGAGTGAAGGCTTGGTGGGAGAATAATGGAGACAGGGGGTGACAGGCTAGACCCATACCCTTTAGTTACCTGTAATTAGTCAGCTTATTAGCACCTTAGGTGTAGAGGAAAGCTCCCTGAGTGCCCCCTGGAGTGGCCAACGCAAGTGAAAGCCTGCATCTCTTCTTTGGCAACACTTCCTGCACAAACCTCTCTGCCTCCCTATCTTACAACAAGCCAAATTAACTCAAGTGTTTGGATAAACTTTATAACCTCCCCTCAAACATGTCCTCACTCTCACACTAAAAATAAACCTCCCAAAGCAGACACTGTTTTCTTTCGTTCTAAAATAACATCAAGTGTGGATCCAGCACACAATACCTGATCAGTGATACCAGGTCCCTACTGTCCAGCTCAATCATAGTCTTAGCTCACTGTGCATTTTTGCTGTATTCATTGCATCTACTGTGACCAAGTTTATAAAAAAAATCTTCATTCAGCTTCATTTTTGATACTTTTGGCAAGATGGCACTTTAAACATCAGAATATCAATAGCATCAGACAAGCTACTACACTAGCTTTTAAATATTAAGTTAAAAAAATCAAATTCTGACTAAATGCTTATAGATTTTAACTTCACTAAAATGTGTTATAATGAGGCTCAGTTAACTGAACAACCAGATGCCAGCAAACATAGTTTCCTCATTGGCCACCAGGTGATACCACTTGTCACATGTAATTTCCAGTCAGTGGTGCCCCCTGTGTTTTCATAACTTGGCTCGGCCTTTTTCAATGTGATGACTTTTTGGTTGACAGTTCTTGCTTTAGATTGCCTTTCACTTCATTACAACTCTGAGCATGTCGAGCATTAGCCTTTGTCTGTGTATGAGGTCAATATTAGATTTGAGCTGCCAACATATGCTCTAAGTGCAGACCTCCGGACAGCATCCCATCGCCCTCAAATTGACCCAACCCCCTTTCATTAGATTATGCTGTGCATTATTTGACAACAAATTAACCCCTGAGGCCGGAGTTTATACCCAGGTGTGATCAGGTCTCCGCTCCAAGATCCCTCTGCTGCCTCCTGGTACCTATCCGGGACCTTGGGTCCATTAGGAGTGTCTGCTAGTGTAGAAAATAGCAAGTTGGAGATGTCGTTTGTCACCCTGATGTCTGGGGGCGTGATACTGAAGCTCACTATAATGTCCCTGCCCTACCAACTTTAGACCCTCCCACCACCTCCACATTCCCTCCAGCATCATTATGGGCTCATATAGCATATGCTGCAATTTGCATCTTAAACCAGAACATCCTGGTCATTTCTTAATGTACATCTGGTTTTGTTTAAAAGGAAACTCTTAAAATAAGAATGTGTTTTAATCCACTGATTTTAGCTTTCAAGATATAGTGGTATTTGGTTGAGCAATGCATGTGAATGACTATGGCTGGTGCCTCCCGAGTTATTTCACACACCTGAGCCTCCATTCTCACACCATCCTGGTCAAAATAACACTACCAGCACAATATCCTAACCAACATGCTGCTACATATGTAACTCCATTTCATAATTGTCATGGAATCGTACATGTACTGAATCATGTAATTTTCTGAAAGTTCTTATGCACAATCATGTGTAAATGTTGAAGGTAGTAAATAGGACTCACCTGTTCCCTGGAAGTAAATCTGGAGTAAGGCATATCACTATTTTTATCTGAAATAGAGAAAAAAGGTAACAATTCAGTATCAATCAAATCTCTCCCATTTGATCAGAACTAATCTCAATAAGATAACTTTAACTTTGATAAATGATATATGTGGGTGTGCATTGTTTTTGAAGCAATGTAACATCAAGCATGAACAAAAACATCAAAAGATGATGCAATAGATAAATTCTGGCGCCATGTGGAAACTCTTATACCAAAGCAAGAAGTAATCAGATTTAGCTTTCACATTTTAGAAGGTCAATGATCTGACATTTGAATATTTTGTTGAAATGAATCCATAATGATGGACTCTGGGTTTGTTGGGATATTTATATGCATGAACATCTGTTGCATATTTGTCAATGATTTTTAATCATGTTTATCTTAAATGAGACAATCATGATGGTTTTGAGCAGTAATCTTATCTTCATGTAAACATAAAAATATACTATCAGAAAACTGTGCTTTCATTTTCTCAATGACCTAAAAACAAGGTCAATTTTGTCTTCCTTCTAAGACATATTAGGTTGACCCAATGACTTAAGATTCAGGTCAGTTGACTGCCTTTCCCCTTTACAATCTATCTATGTTGTATTCTTACATCTGACTGTGAGTTTCTCCTCTGCATTGACCCTTTACCTAAAACCAACAGCAACCTTTTCAAACAATCACACCTTTCCCAAACTTTATTATCAAGTCAGAATGGGTGACATTTTATTTTTGCCACTCAGCTTCAATTTTTTTGACCAATCTGTTTTCTTCAAAAGAAATGTAACTGCTAAATTGGTGTTCATATTGACCCTTATGTGGGAAGCCCATCTGGTGTGTGAGCGTCTGTCAGAGCACAGGCTAGCACATCAGGTAAGAGCCCTTGGAGGGCCTCCTTGGTTTACCCTTCACCTTTAATTTCCCCAACAATACTGCTCATCTATTATTGATGCAGTGTGTAATAGAAGGTCTCAAATCATCCTCTCTGATTTTCCTGCAGACAGCTTCATTCACGACCCTTTGTTGTGCTTCCACTATTTTATTCATTAATCTATCAGTAAACTGGAAGAAAGGACTCAAGAATGGCTAACACCTGAATAATAGCTACAACCCAGCTATATTTAAGGCACAATCTTTATCAGATATAATACATAGTAGTAGGTGTTGCAGACATTGTTGAAATATTCACAATTTCAAAAGATTTCTAAAACACTAGACATTTTTATGATCTGAATGAAAATATTTATTTAGTCCTGTCTTTGATAAGAGTCTATCATAAAGAGAGATTTCATCAGATTTTTCTATTATAAATGAAACAACTTACACCTATTCATACAGGGGTGTGTGATACATTGCTCTTAGTTTTTGATGAAAATTGGATCAATTTGTTCTCATTGGCTGGCATCAACTTCCACTAGCTAATCGGACTAAACGGCCATTGCCAGTCGTGAGATGAATGAAAAATGGAGCTTGCCGCAGGAATTATGAATTATAAATATGCTCTAAACAGTCCCCCGATAGATGCAGCTTGGCAATTAGCAGTGTAAGACTCAGACCGATTCCGTGCGGCTCATTTGTAATGTCACCACAGAGGGGCAATTGGTAAAATTAAATAAAACTTGTGTACATGGCAGGAATACAGCAGGGAGGTGTCAAACACGGCAGGGAATTCTCTCTTTTATTTTGTCTCTTTCTGATGTGTACAGTCCCCTCCCTTCATCTCCTTGCATGTTGTTCTATAGATCTATAATACTTATGCTGAATTCTTTCCACTAATGTAGTCTAAAATCAAGAACAGAACCATAAAATCTTTCTATTGTGTCTTCTTATTGCAAACTGAAGATATATACTCCATTAGGGCTCCTGTTTGTCAATAAAAATTGGCCCTACCATTTTATAAGCTTCCATCATGCAAGTAAGCAATCAGTATAGACTTGCATGCCCATCTTTTGCTACAACCTTATCTTAGAAGTTATCTGTAAGCGTAACACATGAAACTTTTTTTGCAAGAAACAGTATAATTTCCTAATCCTTGTTATCATTTTCACTTGTATGATTTAAGAATTGTGACCACAATTTTATTGATTTATAATGATTGAGTGTGGGTCATCCAGTGTAGCTGTGGGAGGTACATAGGTGCAGTAGTTCACTTAGGACAAGTTAAGGGCAAGAGAGGGTGGGAGAGTAAGCAACTGTTGCCACGGTGATGTCGGATTCTAGCCCTCTGGGTCTTCCTAGTAACCCAACTCAAAGTGGACAACATAAAATCAGCACATCACTTTGACTTTCCTTTCCAACTTTGTCCAATCCCATCCACCTGAATCAGGTTGGTTTATCAGTGTTAAGGCATATGTCAAGGGATAATTAACATGTGCATGTGCCAGTGATATACACACCTTAACACTTCCACAACAAAATAACATGAACCCTTTTATTATTCTAAACCATCCGTTAATCTGTTATCTTTTCACAAATAAACATTTTCATGTGAAATAACCATTCATCATTTAATACTAATGTCACTGAAAAACTTAAAAGCACAAAATTACATTTCTTTATTTCAGTTTCAATATTTCCAAAAAAATAATTTTGAGTGATGTGCATGTTGTCTGTTTTTGGACATAAATTCTGTCATATTCTGGTGTCACATTTCTTGTTTAGCCGTGCAATCGATCTTATTTCATTCATCTGTAAAGATGTAGACACAATTTGATATTTACCAAATTTGTCCAATAAATTATTGACAGTCAAATTAATTTTGTCAAATAATATAAATCAGCTAATTAATTAATTACACTTAGACAGGGAATGCAAAATTTCAAAATCTAAATATTGTCATTAAAAATCAGCCAAACAGATTTATTTCGGACGGTGAGAAATACTGATGTAAACCTCTTATAATTATCAGATCAGTTTCACTGTGTTCATCACTGACAGACTGAACTTTTATTTAATTATCTTTTGAAATCATTTAAAATTCTACCAGAGATAAGAACATTTCACCAATGTATGATTTGGGAAGCCTTCAAGAGACATTTAGCCTGAAATGTATGCCAAACTTTTTTGATTGACTTGATATCTATCTGGAAAAGATGATTAACCAGAATGGGATTAGCTGGAAACAATTTTCAATGTTGCATTGAAAATTGGTTGGAATGTTCCCTAACTGACAACTCAGCACTGCTACGCAAGTAATTGGAGTGTTTGTGGCTTGACTAAGTTGTTGTTCACTCAGATTCATTGTCCTCAGTTGACAAAGACGGCTATCCACAATCTTCCAGTCAATTTGATGTGTGCAGGTAGATCTTGGCAGCGGAAGTGGCCACATCTCATCTTCCTGTGCCCCGGAGGATACAAGCAACTGTGGGCCAGCCGAGGATACCCTCTCGTCGGTTACAGCCACATTTAACGTACCATCCACCTTTAAATGGCTCTACCTGTTTCATCAAATTGTCTGCCGACTCTGAGAAATAATTTGGCAGCATGTATAATTTATGAAGGCCTTCAAACTACGAGCGCAGCCAATTTCCTCCCGCCAGTAATAAAGTAGCCTTGAGGGCTGGTTACAGAGCCACTGTAATGACAAATCTCCCGCTGGATTCCTCATTGTGGGACCATCATTTCCCTCTCGGCTAACACAAAGTCAGCAGAGACAGCAGAATCAGCTCAGAGGCACAACTCCTGGCTACTCTATCTGCCGTCTACATGCCATTCTCTTAGGCCAGGCCAATATCAACATCGTGGCAATCATTTTTTCACTAAATGATATTCTGCAATCTTTACATATTTGCCTAGTATGCATCTTCAGCTTTTTGTTGTGTTCCAATGTTTTAAAAGAGTTTCCATTGACTTACCCATACAATAAAGGTCACTAATTTTTGTGATGTGCAGTATAATTCTATTGTTGATCAAAACTCTATTTTGAGATGTAAGCAAACAATGGTGGATTTGAAAATTGTAAAATCACAAGTAAAACACAATGTTTCATTACTTACTCATCATTGAAGGCATGTTATTTCCTGTAATAAATGGACTAATATTCTCGTTGACTTGTCCTCCTGGCCCTGGACCATTAAAATTTGGATTGTCATATGGAGGTATCTGAAAGAATAAAATCAAAACATAAATCTGGCTCACAACAGAGAGCTTAATATCATTATAGGGTCTTTGCCCCTGGACATAAAAGATTGACAAATCCCAGAAGGTGATGATACCAAGTCAATTCACCAGGTGGCACCAGTTGTCTGCTACTTATCACCTTGATCAATGCCACTTGGCATGTTCCCCACAGATATCTACACCGAGTATAGGTAATTATGGAATTTCAACTTTAACAATCATATTTCAATCAGTTCCACAAAAAGTCTCAAATTAGCATAAATTTCCAAATCAAAGCTGAATGGGGGTTTGAAACAAAAACAAAACCAAAAGTATAGGAGACAGTACCATAGTTACTGTGATCATTTTGTGATCAATGATTTTGATATAGAGGGGAGTTGTTCTATTGACAAAGGCCTGGTTTATACCTGGATGGTATGCAGAAGGTAGGACATATCTGTTGATACAGCTGCTTTCTGACACATCAATTTTACAGCTCCTTTTGCATTTATGTCAATAAAGATAGCTTTGTGACTACACACAGTTAATTAAAACAATTTTTACTGTCATTTCATATTGTTATTTTCTTTCTCTTCCTCTCTTTTTTTAAAGTAACTCCCCAGAAAGAGCTTAACAGCTATAGGCCCCCTGTCAGTCTCCATTATTAATGATTAAATTTAGAGGAGTTGTAAAGTTTTGGTAAAGTTACACAGTTCTGGTGTGTACTTCCACAGACTAGGTTCTCAAATATCTATGGTACTTCTCAATGGAGAAAAAAAATAAATATTTAGATCGGCAATTGGCCTCTGCCTAAAAACGGTTTGATTTGACTTACCCTATTGTCATAATTAGGGCTAGATGTGTGGTTAGTGGGATGCTGAGGTGGCCATGGTGCTCCATTATTGTCCATCCCTGAAACATACCAAAATAAACACATTAGCATGCTGTGGTCTACCCATCCCAACACAAACACATTATCCTTCATGACCCAACAGTTGCATCTATATACACACCAACAATCATCATGTGTTTACATTTAAAACAACCCTTGTATAAAATATCAACATCTTTCCCTTCATTAATCAACTAAATGATATACACAATGGTCTAGATTTTCCTTCCTTGGGGGCACTGCTCTTTATACAATAGGCTGAACTTTGCTCTTTTCATCAAAACATTTGTTAGTACTATCTTTTTTCTCTTCTTTAATGTACTAAGAGAGAGAGAGAGATGAGCCTGTGAACTCATTTCACCATGAGCCTGGTTTAGAAGTCTTACTGATGTATGGAATAAACTACGCTATATCAAAAGATTCCGGACCTGTCAATCATTTATTCTCAATAATTCACTAGAATGTGATCACACCAAGACCTCCATCACACTGCCACCTCTCTCTCTCTGCTCAAATGGCACAAACTTATTGTGATTAGTTATTTATGAAGACTAAGTGCCAGTTTGTGCACTGTAGGTCTAACTAACAGTCAGCGTGATCCGATTCATCAAATATGGATGCAGTGTGCAATGGAGTGTGTGCATGCCTGACTGCTCACTTTGTGATGAGCTGTGGTGATCAAACCTTGCACAGATTATTGATGAACCACCACAGCATGCCTCTTCTCAACTTTCTAACAAGCCTTCTACGACATTGAGTCAACTCAATATGCAGTCTCTTGGTAGAAAAGACAGATTTGTGAAAGTGACTGAGGGACAAACAGTGTTCACTTGACTAGCGACATTCTATCAGCTCAGTTTCCGCATCTATGCATCCCGAATAGACATGCAGAGCCATTCAAGTGTTCACCCATTTATGCTGATTTATCCGTCCCTAAATTTGTCCTCCTGCAAATTGTATTATGGTGAGTTTGAGCGTGGATGGAGCTGCAGTGAAGTGAGAAAGTGACTGACCTTGCATATTGACTGTGTGATGAAAAGTCAGAGGTCCCCTCATCAATATTCTATGGCAACTCCCACTTTACAACATGTTTCATTGAAAACCTCACAGTACTCTCTTCAAAGACTAATTCTATCTCAACTGTTTAGTGAATGGTACATGTCATCTGTTGCATGTAAGCGCAACTTGAATAAGCTTTAAATATATCACTAGGAATGTGTGCATAGGTAATAGCTATCGCTTAATGCAAGGTAACATGACCTATATTGGTTGGTTATTATGTTCTCTGTAGGTAGAATTACCTACTGCTAATTAGTGCTACTGCACTGGAGCTATGTTAACGGGATCATGCTCCTGACATATTGTCATCTGGCTAATTACTTAATACTTAAGCTTTAATACTTGAATTATGATGACATGACTTGATAAAGGCCTTGCCCAGCAATATTTCTGTGGAGATATTATCACACATTATTAGAAAAAAAGCTTTGTTGTTCTCTGATATTACAATAATTATGGCTGACAATAGTCACTCTCACAAAGTATAGTTTTTAAGCTTACACATTTTTTTTATCTTGTCTCTGATAAAAACTGCATAAATCTGTTGCAATGCAATAAAATTACATAATCATCAGATAATCTACTGATAAATTAATGTTTGTATTTGTGTGATAACTATGTGTATGTCTACCTGAACCGGATAAACATCTGGGTGGGAAATTCTGTAGTGTCTATAGTATTTGTATACAAACATTTTCAATGATACAGATCAACAGTTATCAGCACCCCAGCCTTTGCATGTGGACTGTGCCAACATTCACTCTCCATTGTGGATAAAATTGGATCCCAAGTCTATTCCATTGCAGTGTGCAGTATTAAATTGTCACCACTTGACCCAGTGCATAGTTGCAATACAGAGGCAGAGCATGGTTGGCTGTTGAGGGCATGTTACATGCTAATTCATCATAAAGGGCACATTTTGCCTGATATTGATGCATAAATCGGTTGGTTTCTAATAGCACATCAAAGCAGCGAGCGGTTCCTTGGCTGACACATGCATTAACACTTTGCCACATAGAGAAGATGAATGGAATCCTGCAGGGCTCCCCAATATGGCCAGCATTACCATGACAATACAACAGTCCATACATATGCTCTCTATTCAAATTGATTTCAATTACTGACTATTATTTTACCAAGGGGTTTGTTTTCAAGAAACTTGTACCCTTGAACACATATAACATGCAAAGCACATGACCATAAATATTTTTTATGATTTTTTGTATTACTCTAAAATATACAAAACATAATTGAAATTATATCCTGGTCTAATTTGGCATAGAAAGCCTTTTCCTGACCTAAATGTTTAGTGACAATGGCCACAAGTCCTTTCAGAAAAACATCAATTACTCTCAATTTACTGTGCAATCGACAAATAAATGTGCACCTCCTGACAAAATATTGGTGGTGATTGTGCAAGTTGAGTGGTGGGGAAATCACTACAGCAATCAGGAAGGATACAGCAAATTTGGCCACTTCCACCGCCACTGAGCACATAATGCAATATAATGGGCACAGTGCTTAGTTATGGATCTCGCCATGCAGAGACTTGGCTGGGGGATTTGTAGGCTCCATGACAGCCAGGAGATGTCACTAGACCTGCAGACAATAGGACTCTCACTGCAGGCACTATTATGTAATAGGCAACCATTAGGACTCAGCGGGGAAGCAGTTTCTTTGGACACATTAGACATGACTCAAGATTAACACATCAAACTGTGACACACTTTCCACCATATGAATTATGTTTCCAACATGTCAAGTTCATGACCATGATGTTAAAATAAAATTTTTAATAAAATAAATTTATGCAGTGAATTTTAGTTTCTGTTGGTGAATTTGCAGGCGTAATGGGGTTTAGTTAAAGGAGAGAACGCAATGAGTTGGATGGTGCAGAAAGGGCTGCAGTGAGACAGGATGTGCGCTAGTGTGCCGGTGTGGAGTTGACAATGGGTATTTCCTGTCAGTACATCAAGGCAACTTGCCCTCTGGCCACCCCAACCCTTGCATCCAGGCTCCCTGGATCTCTACCCTTTATGAGGGTCAAATAAGAGTGAATTAACTCAGTAAGCCACCCTCAGTAAACCACCCCTGACACCAGTGCCCCCTTGAGGGATGTTAGGATTTTTCCTGTCAATCACCCACTCTCCTACCCTGAGGATCCAAACATTTCACCCCAGTTTTGATGGCAGGAAAGCCCTCCCCTCAGCTGTTTGTAACAGGATACTTCATATTTTTTTGTCCTTGGGACCAAGCAATTTAAATGCACAAGACTTGCTTGACATGATCAAAGCTCCCTTTCTGGATATTCACTGCTCATTTGTGCATTCAAACCTACTGCATGGGGCAGTGCATGAAAATGGATATTCCTCTATCAAATGAATCATTTTCTTCCCATTTTCTGCTTGCATGACTGGCCTATGCTCTGGCTTCAATGGCTTGGTGTTCTAAATATCTGGCCAAGCACACTTTACATCCTAGCAAATTATGAGGTAAATACCCTGATAAAAACTGATATTCCCCATCTTGTTTGGTTGCTGAGCCATTATAGCGTTGTCAGGCCTTAAAAGCTGACCAAGACAATGGCAGCCATCCAACTGTCTATTGTCCCTGTTGCCATAGTTACATGTCAACTTAAATTGTGGCAAATACAATATGAACTTTCACCGTGAATTTGCACTTTTTTGTACTTAATATTTCCCCACAAACCCTCTTTTTTGATAACTGTACACATTATGCAAAGTCAACTACTTAATATGAAGGAAACAGCTCTCAAAGTGAATAACAAAGAAACTGTAGCATCTATTACAGTATTCTACTTGGCTGTAGAGGGAAGGTCTGATATGATTCATGTTGAAGCATCCCTTCTTAGAAAAGCATTCCTGACGAGTGCAGTTCATGTAGTCTGTCAGTAAGCTACATTTGTAGCAGTAGAAATACAACTGTGTAGAGCATTTATTACAGCACACCTTCCAAATATCTATCCGTCATTACCACATACATCATATATTGTAAATGCGTGGCGTTGTGTCAGCTTCACAAGTAACACCACCCATTCTATAGGCTTGTCCAGCTTACAGACTCAAGTTGAGATTTTAGTATGCCACCACCTCATACCTAACTAAATTACAGTTCATGTCTGTGCATAAAATATTGTTCATCTTTGCCCACTCTGCCTACGCCAGCCAATAAATCTCCCAACGTCCATTTTCTGGCCAATGGAGAACATGAAATTAACACTGTGGCTCAGAAAGGCAGAGGCATCAAAGATCAGCGTTGAACACCTTTTGTGACCCTGCTTATTTCCTATCTCCACCCAATAACTTTAGGACAAGCCAAAATGAGCCTTTGATGCCGATTCAAGCACCGTCCATGAACCGTTTTCATTTGGCTGCCAGTGAAAGGGCCTCTTTGGCAGCACCTTAATTAATTAATCACAACAAATCCCCCATCCAATCGGGATTGGATCCCCATGAGATCCATGAATCGTGTAGCTATCACATCATTTTTCATGTGGTTTGTTAAAGCGTTGCTTAATTCAGCCAATATTGCCTCTGCTTATACAGACCTTGTGGCTTTGCTCATTTAATTCGACATTGTGTTTTGCAACAGTCATCACCAGCCAACATTCTGAGATTACCCAATTAATTACCATCCCATCAGCATTTTCTTTGCCAGGAAAACATACACACAATAGCTTTGGATTATGAGTGATTAAGTCCACTTGAAGTTTCAACAAAAACATGTTCATGCTGGGTCAATTTTCAGAATTAGTGTCTAGGCATCTGTCCAAGAAGGGTGTGTCATTGTGGTTCCAGTTTTTATGATATTACAATATATTTTGGAATTATGGCTCTGTTACAAAAGATGTCACCCATCTAGCACACAACCATCATCAGGCTTGGTGAGTGTAGACTTCCATATATTCATTTCAAAAGATAATTTTACTCCCTTAGTCATTTGATATGATTGAAATTATCTAATATTTTTACGTGTTTGGCTTACAGTGGTTAACAACAGAGTGAAATCCAGATGTTGGTTGATCATGTTTAAACAAAACAATAGGCATTGGTTACCATACTTATATATACATATATATATTTGTAAACTCTAACATTAACTCATTAAAAGAAAATATCAATACAAAAATAGTTATGCACTGACTGTGTATAACATCCTGATGTCATACCAGGGTATGAAAAACTTAATTCCTTAATTAACAGTTGAGTTAATGTTTGACTCAATGAACCTCCTCAAATGAAACAAATCTGTTATTTTGAAGATGTCCTTGCACAAGACCAATAATATATTAGATCAGTATACACACGGTACAAAAAAAAATTGTTTTGAATAAATGCCAGAACCCTGCCTGAAACACATGGTAGCTTTTCTAGGGAATAAGGCAGTCTTCAAAATGTGTTGCACACCCAAGTGTGTAATGTTAGTCCACAACTATATGCCTTATTTCACACAGAAATATGCTACTCTGCCAGCTTAGATTATATCCGATTTACTCCATGGGAATATTTTGAACCAAATCCACAGGTTGAATGTCTGATCTTCTTTTTGTATGTGCATGAAGACATTTCTAATGGTAGACAACTATCACACTTGGACTGTGGTACTTGTAAAACCTCTGTGGCTAGTAAGGTAGTCCCACCTGTGACCCCATTCTTCTTGATCCTAACCCCAAGCATTCCTTTGATCCATTCCACAACTCGCTTTTTTGCCGACATAGATTCTTTGGTCTTTTTCATGTCAGGGGCACTTGGTTAAGACATGATGGGAACAAACAAGCCATGAATGGCAGGGCCAGCTTCACAATTGGCTAAGGTGCATTCTGGTTATGATCAGGGCCATCCATCTCCAGGTAGCATCACTTCCCTCCACAGCAATATACATAGTGTGCTACTTCACGGGAGCATGGGTGTGATGAGAGAGCACACCTGAGGTGGCACCTGTCCTGCACCTGTATGGCCCTGCCCCGGACTGCCTGCGCCTGCTGGCCCACACCTGAAATACTACCACTCACTGCAACTACACTACTAGCCTATGTACACACAATGCTTTTTATACAAAAGTTTTGATTCATTCATTGTTCATTGAGCAAGTATCAACATGTGAGTGTGTACTATGAGGATGTGGGAGGGAAGCAGCCAATATCCCTCCTCCCCTCTGTTCAGACCCATGTTGCACACATGTTCACCAGTTGTGCCTGTGCCAATACCCTGCAGTACACAGTGGCTGCTGCACAGTTATGTCAGCATATGTCACCAAGTTTGTGTAACATTTAAATTAAGCTATCAGAACTTGTAATGAGTATCTTTTTGTACTCAAACAAGATGTTTGGTTGAGATAAGCCTGTGGACAGCCCCTTTGCCCCGCCCAGTTGAGCTATCTCACCCTGAGGGCACCCTGCCTTGTGTAACACAAAGTAACTTTACGACCTGGGTGCCATACCCCCAAGGCCCCATCATACTTCAGCTGGGACAAGGCTTTCTTGGTGCCACCTGGTGGGGATTCCCTCCCATCCAAAAGGTCCCAACGTGCCTATCAAGTGGGGAATCCCCTTGCACCCCACAAATGTTTATTATGCTCTCTCCTTACTTACTGTATCAAAATCTCATTAATTTTATAGCCTTAATTTAAATTTGGCAACATTTGTGTCTCCCAAATGAACCTGAGTCAAAAGCAATCAAAAAACTAATTTCAAACCTAAAAATTACCTCACCAATAAATTCTCGTTTCTTGTGTTGTCTAACTTCCAAACAAATACATAAATAGACTCTTGCCATTGAGTAGCATTTACCAACTTCCTCTTTTTTATTCTTGGCATATGTCAAGCCTATTTAATAGAGCTGGTTTTATGGTGCTGTGACAATGGTCGACAACTTTTTGTCCATGTGCCTGGCATAGGTAGGGTGACAAGTAAATGACGGATCAAGCTCACTTCAAAGAGAATTCCTGACATAGCAGCAAGCAGGGTGCAAGGGCCAAGCTTTTGACATAGACACCTTATGCCTAAGTGTCACCTAACCACATATACTTCCACACCAGGACATTCTCAAATATTTGTCTAAGTACTGACAGTTTAGCTAAATAATTTCATTCTGTCAGCACAGTGGATTTAAACCAGCCAAAGGTTGTTAATTTATAAGATTTTGGCTTGTTGGCCAGTGTAGTGAGATGTGAAGGTTGAGGCAAGATATTTGATGGGTGTCCACTATGCAGGCTGAATCCCTTCTGACAGAGAACGCCCATTAGCCATCATTGATTGCTGTCTTGCCAATGTCTTACATCTCCACCATAGACAAGTAAATACACTCAACTCTCAGCCACCGTTTAGCTGCCCTAAGCCCTTGGTTCAAGGTGCATGCACTTTTTTCTTTCCTCGTATCATCCATTTACAGTCTGCCAAGTAGCAGGGCACAAGTCACTAAATGCTACCTGTACCCCATCAGTAGAGAGTCCCATCAACTCTCTCTATCTTGCGCTAGGGCTATAAATTGTGCCGCTGTCCCAGGAAAACAAAGGCTGGCGTTGTGTCGTGGGGTGTTGAATGGCAGTGCGAGGTCATTTATGCCAGCTAGGGAGGCATTCCTGGTGCCTGAGCGTCTACCAGCACCAGGGGATCCCGTCAACAAATAGCACTGACTCAGCTAGCATGACCGCATTCCTGCTAGACAGCCTGGCGCCCCAATCCCTGACAAAACCCAGCTGCTCTCCTAATTCGGACAAGGAGGGAATTTCCTGCCCTAGTTACAATCCTAGGATCAATCCTGGGAGCCAGGATGGCGTATTTCAACAGTTAGTTATTTCTTTACCTTGACAACACCACCAGGTGAGGCAAGGCAGTAGAGAAAGAGGAGACAAAGCCAACTATGTAAGAGGTTTAGGTGGCTAGTAAGCACTATGAGGAGAGCACCTCCCTGAGAGAGGGGCTCTCCACTCCATTGAGACAAACATGGCCGATCACAAGTGGGGATTTCCTTTCCCTCTCCACACATGTTCACCTCTTAGCCCCCACACTTCATATTCCTCTACTATTTTGCCCTATCATACCACTTTACCACAGGTTAAGCCACAAACTGTCCACATGCAATGTATATGGCAACTTTATCAAGTGCTCAGGTGGAAATCTCACTGCCCTGTTCACTGGTGTATAAACACACATGACCTGAGAATGGCATAGTGACGTACCCACTCTGACAAACTTTTAAGAGATCCCAAACAGTCCCCAACTTGTTCAGTGCAGTTGGTGTGCACACCTTACATCTGAGATAATCTCACCTGTCATGTAGTGATGGGGATGATGACCAGAATGTGTGGTCCAGTAAGGGTGATGCCTGGGCTCCATGGTGTCTACTGGGTCCTCCCTCTGTGCCTTACGTATCCAGGTCGAGGCTATCCCTGTCTCTGGTGGGCCCAGACTGTGTGGCGGCACAACAACTCCAGGTGCACGCACCCGTGCAGCCCTGTACAGCGCTCTCCCCTCACACTGCTCTGCCCGCTACCTCACAGAGAGTGGCTACCACTCAACACTGGGTCTTATCTTTGTCCTACTTCATTTACAGCCTAGCCTTACCATAATCTTTCTTGCTATTACCTACAAAATGTCATTTATTTCAAAGCTAGATATGTTTTTTTGGATGGTGGGTAAACCCTGTTGGTGATCCCTTGCCACCTCAGAAGGGTAACTTACAGGGGTAGCTCATTCTTGATGCAGTCTATTTACATAGGAGGGGGTTTGTTCAGTCAGTTAGGGGGTCACAGAGTTAGCTGTTATGCCCCAGTTACCACAGAGATGTGGGCACATCAAGTGGAGGAGTAAATTTAACCTGATTGACGGGATGCTCCAATGCCTGCCAAAGCCAGGCGCTATTCAACCTTCTCTATTAATTTGTGATCAAAGAAATATTCACCGAGCATATGACCAGGTAGGAATCCCTGCTATGGCACCCCCCCTTCACCGCCAAACACACACGCCCCACGCATGGACACCTAAACACCTCATTCATCAAACTCCTATCATATCAGACCCACTTTTTATCCCATTTTGCTTCTTTTGTACATTTGCATGCCTTGATTCTCTGCACATTTCACCTTTTACTTTACTATCTTGAATATAAACATTATCCTTGATAAAAGAATCCAATACATAGCCATAGCTATTAAGAATAGCACATATCCTGATCTTTTTTCCTTTGTTTAAAACACTACAGGCAAGAGATATTGAGAAGTGTCATTCATAGAGAACTAACTAAATAATTTTTGATATTTTTGAAAATTGATATGCATATGTATATAATTCATCAAAATATCATTCATCATTCATCAGTCACATGCCTCATCAAATGTATCAATTGAAATGAGGTTTTCTTATTATCAAAATATATCTGTGGAGTCTTTTATCAAAGCGTATCCCTCTTTTTTCCACATCTGCCTCACCATGTAACAAGGAAATCTGTGTTGGGAGGTTGTCAGCACTTAGTTGGACACTACAGCAGTTTATCATCTTCTATCATATCCACAGACTGCTCATGTTTCATATAAAATGGTCTGAGAATTCCATCCTAATCTCTCTACTTGGCAAATTATCACATATAAACCATTTATCTCATTGCCATTTCCTCACATGACTTATGCCGCACTCATTCCCTGTAACTTGCCCTTCAAAAATTGTGTTACCTCCATTACTGTATAATATTTTAAATGGATAACCTCATGGAACGATTCAAATGTCATTGATTGTATATTCGAAAATATTTACTGGCAAATACCAATAATTTCATTGTAAATTTCAATCAATCATATGATTTGATTAAATAATTTATGACCTCAGAAAAAAGATGAAACAGTCTTCAAATGATACTGAATGTTTCCCTCTTACGAAGATTATAAAAATATAAGATTAAACCAGCTGGATATCAAAGAAATATTTTCAAATCCAAAAATCTCAACAACATATATTTACATGAATGTATGATACACAGCGGTATGAACAGACTTGTCTGGTATCAGCGCTATACAAATGTTATTATTATTAAATTATTATTATTAAGTGGTGATGATACATGGCCAATTTTCATTCTCAAACAATATTCCTGTTTAGTAGTAGTGCCTTATCAAAGCCTGCTGAGCTCATCATGTGACCTCAATTCAGAATGTTCTGCCCAAAGGTCATCATGGACTTGCACATTCTGGGATAGCACACTCACTCGCTTCTATAGATTCACCTCAACAGGTCCCTTCTCTCCATATATAAGGTCCATTAACCTCACATCTAAGTCTTTGTTACATTCACAGGAGGTCTTTATTGTTTCCTGGACCTCCATTTACAAGAAATGGAGAATAACTTCTATATAGTCAACTAATTTTAATTTTAAAAAAACTTTTGATCATAAATAGTTTACTAAATGGGAAAATGGGATGTGTGGTTGCATATCATATATAAATGTATCTTATCAAATTATCTTGTGGTGCATCAATCCCTTTAATACATCTTAGTTTGTGTCAAATTAAAGTGTCTCAGGTGTGTCATATCTGTATATCACAAGCCTCAATACACATTTATGCACAACACGCTACATGCCTTTAATCAATGTACTGTTCTTCAGATATTGAAGCCAAGTTTCATGTTGTAAAATTGATCATGTATATTTCATAGATCAACAGATTCTACTTGAGTCTCAGCTGTGGTTTACCCACCATCTCACCTACACCAAATGCACACACCATCTAGAAAACAGATATTTCAGCATCTTTGTATGTGGTATAAACTGTACTTTATTGGGGGGACACAAAGTCAAATTCCAACCCCAAACAAACATGGTGGAAATGTTCGACAGCGCTAGTAGATCACATTCCTAGCTTTGTGTTTATATTTGCCCATTCTTTGTGGATCCTGAATCTCCCATTTCCAAATCTGCTCATTTTATGGCTTAAACTTTCAACAGAAAGTGGAGCTGATAAGTTAGTTCACATGATTTTACAAACAGATTGCTCTTTCAATAGTTTAAATGTTTCAACCTGATGATTCCCTCATGGCAAGCTGTCCCCTTATATGAACATAATGGGATGGCAGATAAACATGTTCATGTCAGGACTTCCCCAGTTAAAATATGCATTCTAGAATTTTTTTACCTGTCACTTCACCTTTTCAAAATCACAGATATTTGTTCATGTTGTTATAAGTACTTGTTTGGTCTGCTTTGCAGGTAATTCGCCTATTTTTCTTGAATTATTCAGGCTTAGGGCAACAATCTTCCTACCACCAAGCAGGATGTGGTTTACCAGGATCATGAACATAATTATCTTTTCCTGGTAGCAACATATTTACTCATCTCCCTACACATGAATCCACATGCAGATGTACCATTGAAAAGGTACATGTGCATAAAAATGTCAAAACAAATGATTCATTGTATTAGAGACAAATCTACAAATTCTTTTCTTATCCACTATACACCAAAAAGAATCCTTTTGCAGATTTTGTGAAAGATAAAAGGGTTCAGTGTTAAACTCAATATGGCTTGATGAAAAAACTTTACATTGACAAATGTGCTCTTTTTATTTCAATTTTTTGTTTGCCACACCCCAATCTTTCAAACAAAACAACAATACATGTCAATATGATTTGATAATCTTGTGTGATGTTTCTTTTCTTCACAATTTCTCTGCATTTAGAGCTACTAATTGTGCATTATGCAGGTAGGAAATATGTCTTGGCTTAATAATGATTGATGCCATGATGTTAAGATTGCCCATGTGTGCAGTATGAAGCAGTGATGTGTGTTTCAGGTTCGGGACACTAATCTCATGTTTAGTGGTATGGTGTGGTCCACATAACACTTCTCTCTCACATATATATTTGCTAAGTAATCAAACATCTTTCATTTCTGGTTGATGCATACATCTGTGCTGCTGCCATGCCTTGTATCTAATGTTACACATTTTATAGGTTTTTTAACTCATTTAATTGGCTTATACTGTTTCAGGTTAATATAATTATTAAAAGGGAATTATGTTTCTATTCCTTTTTTTATAACTGTCTGCGGGATGGGTCATGTATCAACTTCCCTAATATCAGGATTGTGTCAATGTATAAAAAAATTTAAATTCTTTTTTCTTCAAAGATTATGTTTTCAGACTCTATATTAATATCTGCATGATCCAAGGATGTGAATAAAATTTACTTTTTATTTCTTTAATTACAATTTTTGCAGATACAGGGTAAAAATCTTCCTTTATTTCAAGGTTGTACTCCCCTTGGTTTTGTTTAATTGTCCACATTGAAAGAATCTAAAGTTATGCTTTAATTTCCTGTATCCCAAGGCTTTATATGTACAAAGTTATGAATCAATTGCCCTTATTCCAAGATTGTACATGCATTAATTTCCCGTGGTAAGTGTTTGCACCTATTACAAAGCCACAAGGATATGAATAAATTTACTTTATTCCAAAGGTTTTGCAGAGAAAGTTATGTACTAATTTTCCTCATAACAAGACTGTACCTACAAGACTATGTATTAGTTTCCCTTATCCAAAGTTTCAAGTACAACACAAGGCTATACATTGGTCTAAAGACAAGGCTATGTATTAATATCCCTTATCCTAAGTTTTAAGTGCAATACAAGGCTATGTATTAATTTCCCTTATTACAGGGTCCTGCAGACATGGCTGCAGATTTTCCCAGGAGAAGAGCACCTCCTGCAGCTGCTACCTGTCACCTGAGCGTCCTCCCCAGTCCACCTTATTCCAGCCCTCCACTTACACAATATTCCCATAACTTGATACAACTATGGGAATTGCACCAGCCCAGGCTCCAGCCAGGGCTCTGCCGGTGTTAGCACAAGGATCATCTGTTGGCGAAATATGCTCATCTGAGATTGGTGCTAAATGACGGAGAGGATGAATGAATGAGATGCTGTGGTTTGCAGGATTAGTGGGTGCTGCTTGCAGGTGTCATAGGCACAATTGTGTGTGCTGCCTGCATCACCATTCATACACTGGGATATCTACCATTGCCAAACACCTGCCGACACACCCAGACACCTGATCAAAAACACCCGGTCTGTACATCACAAACACCCGTAGCTTCCACTCCACCTGTACACCACACCTGCATTCCCCCACACCAGTCCTCATCAGCTGATCCAACAATTCCGTGTAAAATATCAACAGTTTGGAATATCAGTGATCAACACATTTCAACATCAACTTGACACATTTGCAATCAAAATCTATCCTTCTCAACATTACTTCTTTCAATTTTACTGTGTGACAATATCAAAGAAATTCAAGTATGCAATATATATATATATTCTTTAAACAATTCAGAAGACATTTATCTATTGCTATCTAAAATGTCTAGATCATCAGTTGGTATTAGCTGTGTAAGGTAAGAGTTAAAGGACCTGACTATGAAAAGAGTCAGATCCTTTGATATCAACACTGGAATCCTGAATATGTTCAACATTGTGAAGATTGCATTATTTAAACATTTTAAGCACCTTTATTGCATGAAATGATATATATTTTAAAGATCCACAAGTGCCATTAAATATGATTCAGTATGAGGGTAGGAAGCACTTGCAATTTGTTTCATTTTGATAGAAAATTGAAGATGTACTCTTACAAAGGATTTTGGTCGAAATGCTAATGTAGAGTATGTGGTATTAAGGACAGGTTCTCCTGTACCAAGTGGATCAGAGATTACAACTTGTGATCCAAGTGTGAAGCAACCTTTGTCCTTGTCTTACATGCTGTTGGCATGGTGACCCTCAGTGTAGTTGTGACCTCTTCCACCTGAGGTCACTGTCAGTCAAGCATTTCCATGGCCATATCATATGATTTATCCTTCTGATCTCGTACTTGAGGTGACAATACATAAAACCGTGTAAACACACTGAAACATATCTGAACTGCTTTAGAATGCTAAGCACTTTGACATTTTGGGGAAATATGACAAGAAAACACAAATTCAATCTTACTCATTTCTTTATCATCTATAATTATAGAACACTAATTCAAATCTTACTGGCAAAACTCAGCCCACATGCAAGTTTCAGAATAAGATATATAAAACTGTCATCTTCTGTATGTTATTGTAACCCTTCATCCTTCTCCCCCTTGTACAATATGGATCTGTGCATGACCCACATACAGTGAGGTTTATCATATACACTACCCCCCACTGCCGAATCATGGTATCTATATCACATGACCTCATGCATAACCCCTCTGCAAATATAGAAAACCTCTGCAAAAACAGAATATATTTTCTGCTTACTCAAAATCGGATGACACACATGGGCAATACTGGATCAAGTGTTTTTTCCACGAATATTATCTGGTTGACCCTGACATCAGATTTTGACCTCCCCTTCAACCTGTCAGTTTTCACTTTGTCGATATATCAATATTTATCGTGCAAAACCTCTCATATCAAAACCTGTCAAGTGTATTGCTTCCTGTGATAAATTTCTTCTGAGAAAATATATTGATGTCAATGAAGAAGGAATCAAAAGTATATATTTGCATTACTGATTATAAATCTGTCCCTAGTTTTATTACTTATCCTGCATTTATGCATTGGATTGAACCAGAAGAATCTTCAAGTATCAATTGATAAGTTTTGTGTAAAGATGAGACCATTTTTATGTAAGCTACTTGACATTGTATACAGGTAGCACTTGAGTCACGATCGACTAAATTTAGTGCCAACTTTCCCCAAGGATTGTCACCCACCCACCTGACAGCTCTGATCTGACATCTGGTGGTTACCCCAACAACTCTACTGCTGAAACTAGCAGGTTCAGATCAGATATTTGTAATATATTTGTATATGTTTGCAAAATCATGCTGTGTTTAGTTTGAAGAGTTACAGATCAAAACATATATATCATGATCTATTATGAAGAAGATTGGTAGTTGAGTGTTACATGCATATTCAGTGAGCCTTCTATGCCCCATCTATCTCACTGTTACAGCTGTTGCATGGTAAAAACTGTGCAAATTTGGCTGTCTACAGGCCACTTGTGTGACTGGGTCGGCTAAGCGATGGCACACTCTCTTGGTACCAGGTTCTTTCAGCAATAGTCTGGGGGCAGACCAACACGCACACGCCTGGTCGTCAACGCTTCTCCTTCAGCGTTATCTGTGACTGTGCATCAAGTTTGGTGTGGATGTGCTGAAACTCTCACATAGAACCATGATGGGTTTGATTGCAGGGTAGCACACCTAAATTACATGGTGTGTCACTGTAAACACTGCCGTCAGACTGTGCTCTACTGCCTGGACTGTCCCACAGTCATCAAAGCATGCCACAGACTCAAGTGTGCAGACAGTATTGACTCTGCCACACCACTTCATCTCTCCATCATCAACCAAATCACAACACCTCCCTTATCCCATCACTGTGTGCATTCCAGTTCCACACTGTTTGCTAGGCTGGCTCGTTTGACAAAAAAGAGTCTCCATACACTTCTACAAACCTCAGTCAGGAAGAAGTGTTATGCTGGTATTGGCGGACTGAGTTATTTTCTGATTTCACCTGAGGTTCTAGACTTAGCAGGGCATTATGCTAACAAGACATTTAGTGGTATCATGGTGCTTGTATCCATGGCGTGCTCCTGTGTAGATGTTGAGGTGGGGTTATCTGTTCTGGGAGAGCACCAAGTGGCAATGTATACCCATCTCTGCCTACAACACTAACACAACCATATCAACAAGTCTCACCACCAGAAATACTACAGCTGCTCAATACTGCCTACCTCTTCTGGCCTTCAAAAAATAACCTGGCTTATAGTCTGCAGGAATAGCAAGACATGTCATGTTGAAATCATGCTCTAACTCACACACTCTTCCAGAATGATCCCACTCAGCATGATTTTGTCCACATACTCATGCAGATCAATACGAGACCAGATCCACCTATGTTTCCTTTCCGTCATGTTTGCCACTTCCAAACTTTGTCTACATCATTAATCTAACCAAGTAACAACAACAGAGTAAAAAGCAATGATGAGTGAGTACAAATCCTGGTGCATTTGACGGATATATTTGCACATTACGCTGTTTTAAACATAACATAAGTGTATCACTCTCCCGAGACATTACATAGTACTGTTATGTTTGATACAGGGAGAGATAATACTTTAGAAGCATGGTCTCTGTGTATTGTACAGGTGTCACTGTTGTGTACCATACTGCTACACTCATTAACCAACACAACACACCTCGATGCTTGTGCCACTACTACTGTTTACTATACCTCAGGTCTGGTCTGCATCAACACCACAACAAACCTGCCCTTCATGGTTTTCACACCTGAACCAAAGACCCGATAATAGTCTTGATAATGTGACTGTAACAAACTTTAATAACCTTATTTGACACTTGATTTACACACTTCCCATGATAGCAAAACAATTTTCTTTCAATAATGGAAATTAACTTAAATCTAGTCACATGCAAACAAGGGGATTACAGAATCCTTGAATTAAAAGATTTGAAACCTGGGTCCCTGGTTCCCATACAACCAAAATAGTAGACCCAATTCATCACTTGATCAATTACATAAGTGACTGTGCCCATCAGACAACAGAAAACCTTACAGGTACCACTATCAGGGACTCTACTGAAGGCCAGTATTGATTGCAGGGTTACCATAGCAACTAGCAGATAGTGCTGCCCCAGCAGAGCTTGCAATGTTGCTATGGAGGTGATGCTAGGTAAGAATAGGGTGGTGATCTATGGGGTTGCTGTAGGGTTGTCCATAGCTATTCAGAATGCTAGGGCCTGCTGACAGTTCCACATCCCATCACCAGGTGGCCTGAAAGCTGAAGACATGGACCTTCCTTCATTCAACCCGAAGGCGCTGGTCAGTTGATACAAGTTTTCATATTTCTTATTTATATTCCCCTTTCCCTTTTCATATATATGATGGATTCTGTATACAAATGAAATGTGGCACTTTTGCCTGGGTATCTGTGGATTGTGCATGTTGCCTGGTGGGTGCAGGTCTGTTTGACTAGTGTTGAGGTGTCAGAGAGCTGTCATCACCACCTGGCCACGCCTCCCTATCCCTTCAGCCCTGGCCACTCACAATGCTACTGCTCTACAAAAACAATCTCCTTCATTTCCAGTCCAAAGCCCAATTACAGGGCATGTAATGGGTGGCCTCTTCACCTCTAAGCCTTTTTGCCATGGAAATTGCCCGGTCCATAAGGCAGCCAGTAAGTCTTGGTCGACGAAGAGACTTAGCACAGGGGCTATGTGGGATTTATACCGTTATCCTGTCCTCTGGCTCTCCGGCCATTTCCTTTATGGTCCAAATATATCAAGCGGGCACAGCCATCAGGCCTGGCCTGTAGGCACAACAGACAATGCCCACTTGGGCCGAGCTGGCTATCCGTCAGTGGTAATGCTGCCTGAGTGGTCACATCAGCAAGCAGGGTGGATGTCCTTGACTTCCTCCACCAGGGTCTCTCACTGTCCTCACAGGCAACAGCTACTAACAGCATCATCATAACACATGTTAGCTTCATAAATGGCAAATAAAATTCCTTAAAGCTCACTCTTGATTAAACACGGGGAAACGTTTGAAATAAACAAGTGTAACACATCTGCCATTATTAATTGACAAGTTTGACAAGTGAAATCTACTCGGATATATTTATTCTATTCATTTAAAAACAAAAGCTAAAGTAGCATTATGAGGATGAGTTTTGTTTGTGTTCAGTGCAGGCAGCACAGTGGGGCAGGTCAGGTCTGTAGATCTCTGCCTGGCCATGGTCCTGACCTGCACCATCTCCAGGTATGATCCATCCATCACCCACACTGTCTTGTTGTGTCTTGGCCTGGGTCATCTGGGACTGAGCCACTCCCAACTGCACTGGCCATTGGGCAGCCCCTATGGGCCACTCTTGGGCCAATATTGACTCCCTGGGTCAGAGGTCAAGAGATGAACACTCACTTAGAGCCACAATTGGGGCAAATCTACTGCAGTGTATGTCAGAACACTGCCTGGTCCCACCACTGATGAGCCAGAAAGATAGGTGAATGCTGACATATTGATGGAAGACTGAGGTCCCAGAATGCCATCCTGGACAGACTGTATAGTCTGTGAGGGGATAATGGCCCTACAGATAGCAGTGCAGTCTCCCCTCTGTGATCAGCCCTCCCTCAACAACCCCTATATCACTATCTAACTTTGCATCTACCTCCCCATTAAGCATGTCATCAACACCCACCAGTACCACCTTGCTTGCACTTCTCTAGCCTCCACTTACAGCTTGTAGGATATACCCTCAATCCTCCTCACCCTACTCTTCCTACTGCTATCCTCTACCTTTTCACTCCCATTCTCTTCTATTTATACTGCTCTACTCCATCATTATTTAAATTCTTTCTTTTATTGTGGCAAAATAGCAAGCCTTGATCTAATGATATGTGATAAACAAGTAAAAGACTAATTAAATATAAAAAAATACCCAAATCACTGGCAGATAAGAAATCATCTAGTGCTTTATTTTCAGTCTTTTTATGAGGAACTGTGCCAGTGTCTTTTATTTTGCTCTCAATAGATATCAAGTAAACCTAAATGAGAGGACATTAGGGTAATTCATTCATGCCATGCCAAGTGCTCTTTCATAACCACAATTACCAGTCCCATAATATTCCACATAAACATACCAGTTCTTCCTTACCTCCACTGTTTTTATAATATATCAATTTATTGTCTGTTCTATATAAGCAATTAGGAAACATAAATTATCAAGGATGATATAAAGTCTAGCTATCCATATCAAATTCGGAGATGAAGGTCACTGTGTCAAGGTCAAATGTAAAATTTAAAAGATTAAAGTAGGTCAAAGTAGGGTTTGGGTAAGATTGAGTTTGTGTTGATAATGAGAAAGGCACACTGTTATTGGTTGCAGGTCGGACAAAATGTGATGGCTGCTCTCCCCACTGTCCCCAGCACGCTATGACAATAAGACCAACTATTTATCTGGCTGAGCTTAAAAACTGCAAGTCTCGTACATGAATTCTCTTTTGCATTAAGTTTTTAGGTTATTTGGAGGAGTGAATGTTTTTCATCAAGGCGGGAATAAAGCTGCGGCTACCTGGCCTATTCATGCTGCACATCTATTTGTTCCCTAACCCAGTCACCGTTTACCTCCCGCTCTTGCTGCTGAATACACACAATCATGTCTCTGCTATTCTTTTCCACCAACTAACAATCATCGGCTAATCGGCAGCGGAAGACTGTCTTCACCACAGATCGTTCTTATTGATTTATCCTTTCAGTAATTTAGTTATCAGATCGCTTCCTTTTTCCTGCCTATTTCCTCTAGTACTTGAGCAAGGTTACATGTCTTTTATTTAGGATTCTAGGACCCGCAATTTGCGGGTGTTGGACTATCCATCAAGAAGACAGTTTACTCCCCCTGAGGGAAAAAGTAGCCAAAAATGCTAGTCTCTATGACCAGGAATGATTTGCGACAAGCTCTTGTGACTCATTTGTTAATTACAGGCTAATGCAGTGGATAGTGTGGCCAAGGCTGGGCTGATGGTCGATCTATCATTGTGATGTTATTCTCTTCTGCCACACTTTATCCGCTGCTCCACTCACCTACCTACAATCAATGATTCATACAAAACGCATGTTTGACAATCATTAAAAATTTGCTTGATCAAATTCGTCGTCTTAATATTTCATGAGTGTTGTTTACAGAAATCAGTGTTGGTTGTAGGCTGGTGGTAGGGAGTGAGCAAGGTTAGCTGACAGATGGCATTTACCCACCAAAGTGCCAATGTCAGATGCAAGCTGCACACTTCTGTATTTTCCCATCATAAATTCCCATATATAAATCTGGTTTCTTCACTATCTATGCATGTGCTTTCCCAATGGAAGTCCAAGTAGCAATAGCAGCATCTAAGAGGGGCAGTATTTGCGGCTCTATCAACAATGGGGAATGAAGACCATGTTGTATTTAGTTTGAAGCTACCAGAAACCACAGCCCAATGGTGTTTGATTATTATGGGGTGTAGATTGTGTTTGATGGAGGCATTTGGGATGATACAGGTGTGACATAAGGCAGAGCATTCAGACCAAATCTGGTCTAGTCAGGCTTCATGGGAATGCAGGCACACCTGCTCCTGATGCTCATTGCCCTGACCTGCTGACCCAACCCATTGACCTAGTTTCTGCCTGGCACAGATGCAGGCCGTCTGGGCCCAGCTGAGCCCCTAGCCAAACACAGGTGTCTGTGCAGTTTGTTTTGATATTGGCCAGTTTTGAGAACAGTTTACAGTCTGGAAAAAGTTTACAGCCTGAAAAAAATTATAAAAATGTACTCGTTATAACATCAAAAATCTTGTTAGGGTTAGCGAGTTTGAACAATGGACATTACTTATGGAATTGCACTTTGGGACTTGCTTTGCCAGATGACCTTAGTTTGAGGTCCTGGTCCAGCATTGTCTACAGACACCCTGCCTGCCAGCCACCTCATCACTTCACACCTTACCAACACATCCTTGAATATTTAATGTGCAAACAACATGAGTAGCCTCAAGCTCAAAGTTGGTAATGTATATCAATAGATATCAAGATGAGAAAATTATCAAGAATTGTATTCGTTTAAATTCTGCATGGTATTTGAAATTTTACAAAATATTCATTAAAGCAGCTGATGAGACACCAATATCAATCAAGGCTCATAATACTGTGGCAAAACCATCTTTTTCTTACCAGATGTATGGCATCACTGTCTATGGCAAACATAAACCCTAATATATACATCCACATGCCAAGTACTACATATATACATCTCAGATATAAAGAAGAACCCCTCTTTCCTTCAAGCACCCTCAACCTTCAGGCTTTGTTTACAAACAGCCCATATCTCCCATTATAAACGTGCACATTACCATCATAAACTTTGACCATTTATTCTATACACTATGGGCTTCTCAACAGTAAACTTCCTCCCCAAACAAGATGTGGCGACACAAACAAATGCTAATCCAATTGCCTGCAAATAGAGCAGAAGGGGGCTAATTTTGTCACTTGATCCGATGATCTGCATGTCACAAAATTTGCACTTGATGGCTTGGCATCTTCCCAAATCTGTTTTGATAATAGAATTTTGAAATAATGTTGAAATAAATCATTGCATTATGATTGGGAAGGTGCACGTCTATGGGGCGATTATTGATGATTATTTGACAACAGCTAATTTTGACTTGATCATTATCATGCATCAATTCTGGGGTTGGAACCGGCCTACTGTATTTGTGTATTGACTTAATTGATGATGCATCAAATTTGGTCGCCTGAGCCGAGCTAATCCCGCCAACTTTTCACCCTCTAAGTCTGCCTAAATAAGGCTAGCTTTACTGCATGAAATTCAATATCACTCAAACCCCAATGAGCTGAGTAAGGCACAGGATTAATCGGCCAAATTTAAATAATTATTGCGATTAAATCATCCAATATCGCTGATGAATCGCTGAGTCTGGGGCAAACGATCAGATCGTCTGAGCGGCAAAAACGTTGTGCTGGCCTGACTTTATGAGAAATTGGAAAATAATTGTGTGTAGGCAGCAGACAGATAGTGGACAGGGAAGCAGGAGAAGCTGTGTGCTGATGGCCTGAGATATGCAGCCACATCATGACCTCCATCCCATCTCATCTGTGCCACCCATGTCAACCATCAGCCAAATTTGCAATACAGAACCACGCCATTCTAAGCCAATTTGACAATATCATTGGACTGAGACGGCCTTCATTTAATACTGCTGACGTTTATCTGTCAAAGACTGGTTAATCCAGCAATGTAGCCGTGGTGTGTTTTGTGTGTCAATCCCAACAAGTCCAAAGCTTCCACAAGTATGGTACAAGCTTCCAAGCATAGGCCATCCAAACAGATTCACCTTAAACTTAATTTGCCAAAGCTGTCAAGCATTTCTGGGTAAACATAAAAATAAGGGGCAACATGACCGGGGATAGGCCATTACAAGACCAGCAAAACCCGATTAAATGAACTTGCCATGGCCCAGTATCGATCCCTTGGCCCATAATTTCTTTGCAGAAAAGGTCGCATTTTTGGGTTGGGCCACTTTTCAAGACGAGAGCTCAGCTATCAAAGTGTGTTCATCAGGGCAACTATCCATTTGATTGGATCTAATGACATTTACTGCCGATATCAATTATGCTTCACTTGTGGCCTAAATCCATCATCCCTCTCCATCTGGTTGCCATGGCTACCAGCATCTGGCTCACTATCTTCTGCTGGTCCCCTCTCCTTTGGCGAAGGTTGCCTGCAGAGACCATGACCGATGTCTGGTTTGGCTAGATCCTCACACGGCTTACGGTGACATCACGCCAGTGGGATGATGCTCCGTTGATGTCCTCTTCTCCCAGGTTAGCTATTAGGTCTATCAGAATATCACACTGTGCCATCCTCAACCTAACTCACTCCTTATAAGAGATTCCCCAATCTACCAATAAGTCTCAAAACTCAATTCACAAGACAAAATCAATGCCTTTCAATCGAGTGTTGACTGTGGGTGCACAATGATGGCATAGAACACGAATAGATATGTGTGAGTTATGGCGTGGAGGATCTGGACAGTTGCAGGTTGCAGGCATATGTACTGTGTCACACTTGCCCAGTCATGTTATGTAGTTTGTCAGGGATCCAGGCAAAGCAAGCATGACACCAGCCAGCTGCCAGTCGGCACACAGACCAGGGCATGGTTTGCTTCAGGTCCCATCAGCACCCTCCACATCTGCTGCCATGCTGCACAGGTGGGGAAACCCCATTCATAATCATCATATTAGCCTTTCAACATGTTTAATTTTGACTTATGTAAGCTTTCGAGAAGTTACAGAGCATGGAAGAAGAATGGGTAGCAAGTGTGGAGAGGAGCGCAAGTACCACAGTAAGGCAGGTTATAGATGATGCGCAGGAAGCACTGAGAACTATCTGAGTCTCTGCCCTGCCTTGCCTTGCCACATTCTGCAACCATCTCCCACGTCTTTGTACTTGACAGGGAATCTCATCAGAAAACCAAGGATGATTCTGTCCTCGTAAATATTTTCTATGAACTGCTACTCTGATTCCTATGTTCACCTTCAATCCTCCCCACACTACCCTGCTCATGCAAGCATTCAGTAAACTTCTCAAGTTTAAAAGTTGTATGGTCAAACAAAGGATGATTTTCATGTGTTTTGCATGATAGTTTATCTTCTTCTTTTACTCCGATGGATTGTACAAGACTGACAAAAGATAATGTTGCCTTCAGGAGGCAGTACCTTTCCACTCTGCCTTATTTATGGATGTAGAGGGCACTGACAATGGATGAAGTAGGCTTCACAAGGCAGTTGGAAGCTGTCAGAGAATGGCAGGCCTCACCCTTGCACTGATGGATGGTGGCCTCATCTCTCCACATATGTCAGCCCCTCAACCACCCTTCTCCATGCTGTAACTAGGCCCTACATACCCCATTGCCATGCACTCAGATCTGCCTTGGATGCTGTGGATGGGGCCCGTGGGAGGGAAGAGGGCAAGCAGGGCTCACCAGAGGTCACCAAGGCCTCATTCTCTACTGACTGCACTGATCCTTGGTGAGAAATACGGGTGCATTATATATGCAGCACTTGATCCTTGCGGGACCTGGAGACCACATTCTTCCCACTCAGTCTGCTACGCATCACTGAGGCTGATATGCAGGCTAACGTGTCCATTTGGGCCGGATATGGCTCTAATGTCCACTTTAATCAGCAAGCATTTGTATAACTGCTTTTATTTCTCTACTTCCCAAGTCATGTTGTCTTGATAGTAAGCAACAGAGTGCATGTTTGCAGTGCCTCAAAGGGGGCTTACTGGTGAGAGGCAGGCAAAATAGTGAAAAAGCTTTTCTCTTCTCACCAAGAATGAGTAGCATGATATCCGCAGGTTAATATAGCCCCTGTGGAGGTGTTGGAATGGGAGAGAAGGGGTAAAGAAGCCCCTGGGTAGGGGCAGGTGGAAGGCTGAGGGGGCTGGGCCAACTGCAGAGCCAGGTTGGGGCAATATGTGTTGTGTTTGGTTGGAACAGGTGCAGGGTTTGGCTGCAGCTGGCTGTGCAGGCATGATGGCTGGACAGGGTGGTGACAGGTGCCACATGCCAACACATGTACCACAAAATATATGTATGGAACCAATCATCCAACACCAACCAAAAAGATAAACCAAAAAGATGAACCCAGACAAAAGACTGTGGATTAACAATGGCAAATCAAATGCTAAATGCAAGGCTGTGTTAATATTCTAGGCATGGACTTGTGTGACAGGCTTGATATGTAAGTGGGAAAGGAAGGATTGTGGGAGGAAAGTTAGGGTGCGGACATGAGACAATAGGGGATTGACCTCAGACTGACAGGTGTCGGGACATCTGGGGCTCCTGCAGCTGTCTAACAGCTGTGTTCAGCCTACAAATGCTCATGTTGAACATTATGTGTGGGGCGTTGGTGAGTATTGACCGGTGCCTCCCAGCAATCAGCCCTGCCTTATCCTCTACTCCACCTATCAGCCAGTACCAGCCAGCATCAACTAGCCTTTACCCCTGCCTCACCTGTCAGCCGACCTAGACAGCAACAAGTTGTAGATGGACGCCTCAACCTGCTCCATGTCTCACCACTAACCACATTTGCATTGCCCCACAACCAACACAAAACTGCAAAATGCCATACACAACTCGGTGGCTAATTCAATTTGCAGGCTATGTCCATCTGGGGGCACCCGTCAGCATGTCCACCTTCCCTCTAATTGCAAAAGTACTACCCAGTCATTTTTGCAAAATTGCATCCAGACTGTTTGCCAAATTGCCTGCATAGTATCCAAATAACTGCACAAATGACAAACATAACCCAAGAGACTTTTCTCATCTGGGGTTTGAAGCCTGCAATAAACATTGACCACAGTTCAGGCCATTCTCTTGTAGTTTCTTGCCACATAATTCTGCATATGGCTGCCATACTGGCTATAAGAATTATAAGTTATAGCTTTGACTACTCTCTGAAAAACAATGAAAGGAAGGCAAGATAATACTCACAAAGCAACATGTATATCCCACTCATATAGTAACATTTTCTCCCCATGTACATATCCTCAATCTGCTGAGTGTGAAATTCATTTTTTGTTGGGGTAGTGAGTGTGATCAGGGCTGAGGTTTTGTGAGGTCAGCGCTTAGTGGGCTAATGATGCACAACAATTTTGTGAGGTCAGCACTTGGTGGGCTGATGATGCACGGCAATTTTGTGAGGTCAGGGCTTGGTGGTCTGATGATGCACGGCAAGAGAGACATCGTGGAGGGAAGCACGATTGGGAGTGACACTGTTGATAAGGCAGGGGGAGCACCAACCGTCCTGTGAGGGGTGGAGGGCAGATTGGGGGTGACAGCACACAGGGCTGGGGTATGACAGGTATGCACAGCCAGGGGGAGATGTCATAGGGTTATTACCCACAGAGATTTAGCATGTCAATATTAGGCTGATATACAGCATAGATACATCAGCCAAGATAGTGCTGGACAGCTTCTGGTGAGCATGTAATGGTCATTCTTTGAGAATCAACACTTGAGCTTAGTTGTAGGAACTATGGCATATCTCATCATAATAATATAATATATATGCAAGGGATAATACTGAGAGAGTGAACCAAGTGGTAAGGTTGACCTGTAGTATGTCAGATGGCTAAAGGACAAGCTTGGTTCTGTGCCGAGATGGCTGGCGGCAGAAAGGTCAGCCTGCAGTACACTCTGTTGGTCACCAAGAGATCATGCTGCAGTTGCTCTACACAGTGACCATTGCAGAATGGCATGGGAGCAGTTGGCATAAATATCAGGGTTCAGCTGCAGCCACTTGTGCCTGAGGCTACTGCAGGGCAGGCAAGCAGGCGCAGGCATGAACTGCAGACCAAGTGGTCACATGTGTGTCACATCTGAGCACCCCTCTCCTCAACCTAACTGTTCCCAGTTTATGGCCACACACCACTTTGTTATGCTGCAACAAATGGATGACAATCAAAAAGACATTTATGCTCATACAGTAAGGAGTAGGGTAGGGGGTATAAACATGCCCCTTCTTGACTGACTTTGACCTTTCTATCATTACATTCATAAATCTATTTTTTTTTTACCAAAATGTTACCAAAGCCATCAATTGAATATGTTTTTATCCCACAAGTCATGTTGACACAGAAGGACAAAATAGGAAAGACACTGGCAAAGTGGTGTGGCTATATCAGTGGACATGGAGGGCTGGCTAGTCTTGTCCCAGACAGTATGACCTGGTCTGGCACCGTGGCTAAGTGGTGGTAGATGTGACTGCAGATGTAGCTTGGCTTGCAGATGGACTGTCCATTGATGCAGACATCTGCCATTAAGTCCCTGCCTGGCCACCATCTGCTACAGAGGTGATAAATGGCAATGCTGTAAATACCTGCCAATCTGAAGCCCAATGCTCAGTTGAGTTGTAATCGGCAAGTTGGGTCAGCCTAATAGCTACACCACCTTCCTCCCAAGGTCTTAATGGTCCGCCATCTTCAAATTGAATGTTTTGTGTTAAGGGAGCAGCTAAAAATTGACCAAATTCCCTGAGAGTACATTAAGGGATCAAGAATCTGGGCTATTGGATAGGTGGGTGGCCAGCGAGTCTGGTGTATTAGAGGACAGCTGGGTAGGGGACGGAGAGATTATCTGACCAATACCAAGACAGATTAATGAAGCAACAACCAAAAGGTGACAGCCAAACCCTCCACTCAGCCTGTTTCCAAACCAAACATGGTAAATATTTAAGCAAATCCTGCAGCCAATTGTCCACTAGTGGCCGCAAGCATTGATGGCCGGCCTCCATCGTTCATATCCACCACTGAGGACGGTTTGCTGGTAATGGTTTCTTGAGGGTCCCAAGTGACTATTAGCAGTGGGCGTGAAGGTCTCGCTTGTCCCATTATGCAGGATTTACCTGTCCATTGAGGGTCATCACCACATTACCTGACTGACGCCCAAATAAGAGAGCTCAAATTATCCTGCACAATAACTTGTTTCAGTATATAGGCACTCTTGAATTTTTTGAAGATATGGACATGTTTGCACAAAATATAGTTACTAACAGCAGATATTGATTCACAGAATCAATCTTTTTTTTCAAATTAAGATACAGAACATGTCCAATGAAAACCATTTTTATTTTTCTTGGTGACACAGAGCGAAGGTATATCTTTGTATTCTGAACAGTGGATGCATGAGAAGAGTTGACAGCTAACTATGATACAGTATGCCTACAACACTACACTACCTGGTCTGCCTATTATGATGGATGGACACTGGAAGCCACTGCAGACACTTACAACTTGTTAGGGGCACTGACGGGTTCCGCTGATGGAAACTCCATGGAGGCACTAATCTGGCTGTAGGGGCACACTTCCTGTTCTCTACCTCACTAGTCTCATTATGGAACGGTCCACGAGCTTCACCAGGAAGGTCCCAGCTCATTTGCCCGAGACCTTGCCAATATATTGTGGGTCAACAAAGCCAAGATTCTAGTTGTCATCCCCTTTATAATTATGCTTTGTGTCAATGGTCCAAAGCCACCAGCAGAGCCCTACAACAATGTGTTCTTCCCTGCCTGTCACCCTCCATCTCCAAACTGAGGATGACCCTAAAGCACTTGGATCTGACGAGTAATTACCTTCCACTAATCTGCGTATCTCACCCAAACAAGCTTCCCACATCTTGCCTGATTGAAAATTGCCAATTCTTGGAGAGAACATAATAAGCAGCTTATTTCTAGCATTTCATTCAGCGATAGTTTTTCATTTGGTTTCCACTGAGCTAATCACTGTGCGATTGCTCAAAACGTTCTTGATTCAGGGCGAGAAATATGGAAGGGCTGCACATTACTTCCACTCAACTGGCTACATAAAGACTCTTGAATAGTCTCAGCAATGTGATCTGGCCGCTCTGTCTGCCGCTCTCCAGGGATCTCAAACCACGGCCTCACAGTTCTCCAAGCCGCGTTGGGATTTGCGCTTGTCAACCTCGGCTAATATAAAATATTACTTAAATATTGTCACTGGGTAGTCAAACACTTAGACCATGAGAGCTAATATAAGGCTAAGCAATGTGCCAGTCTCCAGTGGATTCCTCAATAGGCTGTAATCTCTTCAGCCTTGTTATCTTTCTATGCGATTAACGCCACAACGGCCACACATGAAATATGAAATTACTGCACATTCTGCAGTGGAGCAGCCGGCGTAATTGTCTTCACAGAAAGCCCTTTCCTGCCCACAATGTAGTCTCCCCCATAATATCCTCCCACAAACTAACATTCAATAAATGATCCCTTGCCTGTTGCCAATTTCATATTCTGGTCTTGTTCTCATTTTGAACTGCTTTGTAAGCAAGACAAAAATTGGATATCACATTTACAAATGATACAAGAATATTTATTATTCACAAATACTGTAAGATGTGTTGAAAAGGCTAATTGAAACATCGAAAAAATTGAGTAATAATTCAATTTGTTTTTTATGAATTTTACAAGAAATGACAATACAAGATGCAGGCATTGTTCATGTTATGTGTCTGTTTCTGCAGAACTAGTGAAGTCTCACTCCGTCATTTGGGCTGTTCATTTTTCATTGATACATCATTAGCAAATGTTTTAATGACAAAGGAAATGAAGTCATGCTGTATTAGGTTGAATCAATGAGGTAAAAACATCACAAGTAATATTGAACATGGCTACAAGATTACCATCTCTTTATCAAGCAACAAGGCAATGAAAACACAATCACATTTACTTGTTACAGTTATACTGTGCAAAATTAAAACAAATATCCAAATTAAATGTTGATTAATTACTTTCAATGATAGTGTATCTACACCCATTTTGATAAATATAAGCACATATTTCTCAAAGCTTAGATTGCAATCTTCGATGTATTCATAAATTACAAAATCTTTCCAGCATCAAAGATGGTTGAACATGATGTATCATATGATGATTTAATCAGCAAAGGAAATCTTTTCATCTGTAGTTTTCTAAGATTGTTCATACTACTTTGTCTAGTTTACAGCACAGTATCATGTTGGGGGCCTTATAATATACATGTATATGATAAACCAAGTAAAGCAGGTCAGAACAGAAGCCACACTTCATTATGTTTCTGGGGGCATGTATGCGTGATCAAAATGTGCTATAAGCATGGCTGTCAAAAGATATTACATATTGCGCAAAGTTTTAGAAGTACATAAACATGGCATTAGATGTAATTTGTTGGTGTTTTTATGTATGACACATGTGTATGACTGTTGGTGAGCTGAGTTGAGACTTTGTCCCATCAATATGTGTGTTCCTGAGCATGTTTGCCTTGCTGTGCCTCTACTTCCTCTCTCCTCCCGCAGAATGTGCTCCCAGCCACATCATTACCATTGTCACCTCCTTCTACAAGGGTTCAAGTGACGGTAAATACTGCCTGAGCTGCCCGATAATATTAATGCTTGAATATAGCTCAATTTTGAGGGAAGAGGCGACAAAGGTTTAGATGACTGTCGCATCGATCCTGACGACTATTGACGTCGCATCGTCATTGATCGGCCAGATTCTCAGGAAATAGAAATAAACTGGACGTGGTGGGAAATCTTGCATATTGGCTGGGTGGCAACAGAATGGGGTGGCCATGAAAAGTTAATGCATTGAGATAAATCACAACAGTCTAGATAAGGCAGAGCAGTTGCGAGCTGCGCTCTCCATGGACTCGCATAACAGGTCCACAAATTGCCCACACGTCCAGCCCAATCCACTGGATGAAGTGCACCAATATCAGGGGACCTAACACAGTCTACCCAACAACTCAAATACCTTAAATAATCAATTGGTGTTGAGTGGTGGATCTGACTCTTCCTCAGCTATCACACCTAATGCCACAAACAACACTCGCACCTAGCTCCAGTAAAACTCAACAATCAAAATTATATCTTCATCTACACCACATTTGTTTAGTTCTAAATCATATCTCCTTGCAAAAACATGATATGGCATGATGACATTTATCCTTGATACAGTAATAAATTGGAGCCTGCTGAAATATCTTTCTAAAAATTTACATGGATTCACACAAAGCCTGCACTTTTTTAGAATAATCAAATATATTTTCCTTTGACCTGACCAGCACATTTTGTTCCATATACATGATGTACATCATCAAAATGTATAGCAGTACCAGCTTAAGCCTTTTGTCATGCTGACATCTTGTTTTATGCATTTACCATGTTTGAGAGGACTTTATATAAAGTCCCATGATTCTTAACAATTTCTTGTAGAATGTAACAGCTGTTTTGATTGGCTGAGAGAAATGACAGTGTCATAGGTCATGTCATCCCGTGTGTAAGCTACACTTGTGTCGCAAGAAAAATGGCCATCAACACACTGCTGTGAATACAAAGCAACTTGGTTCTGTTCAAGTTGTCAATGCAGTTAAACCAACCATGCAAATATTGCCATAAATCAACAGTTTTGTGGTGGAGTTTGAATGAGAATAGGGTGTTGCTTGTTTCCTGCAGAAATAGGCAAATTGTCAAGGGAGGGCTATGGTTTCCTGGTTACCCGAGACAAGACGCTGCTTTACCTAACTGTTTTCTGAGGCCAGATCTCCGATATATGCAATATGACATTTTCCAAAACTTACTGTGAAAATGAATACAAAGTGGAACTTTTTTGTCATATTATTCAATAATGGCATGCCAAACATGACAATAAAAAAATGTAAATGGCTTCCATTTTCAATGTATTGTTTCCTGTGTAAGTTGCCCTGGAGAAGTGTTTACAGCTCTCAGACAAAGACTTTGAAGCCAGCTTGGTTGTATTCATGAAACCAATACTGTAATTTCTCTAGCAGGTAGCCACGAGCTAGGATAACAGATAGTGGGGCAAGTTGGCAGAGAGATGCTGAAAGGAGAGCAAGGTGGGCAAGACAAAGACAAGCAGAGAAACAATGAATGTCATGTGCCCGACATGCCTCAGTGACGAGGCAAGATAAGCGTGATTTGCCGTGCTACGATGCCTGTCACTGTGCACACCAATATACACCAGTCTCCCTACCTGGTCTCTCCTATGAGGCAAATCATCTGCATCCATGTGCTGCCATATTTGCACACAAGCAGTTATCTATTCATGCACGCCATAATTGAATGAATTGAAATGCTTTGTAGTCAGAAACCACTCAGGCATGACCACTTTGCATCTTTCTTTAATTGGCAATAATACAGCAGGTAAAATATTAATGTTGCACATCAAGAGGCTATGTTTTGAGCCCACACTTTCTGGGCCCAGTCCAACATTTATATCACCAATACCCAACCTTCTTTGAATTGTATCATTTTATCTATAATAAGATAATGTTAATCAAACAATTCTTACAAGCTTTTTCCCATCCTAACCTTATTATTTACTGCCAAGAAATAGTTTTTACTTTTTATGGCAAGCATATTTCTTCACATGCAAATTAATAATTACAATTCTATCATTATTCTTTCGATTTCACACATGATCTTCTCATCAATTTTCAGTAGCAAAGTTTTAAGAAATGAATTAGTCCTATAAGCAGTGCACTTTTCATAAAAAAACTGTTGTTGTAATAACACCTTGCTTTTATTTTTTGTGAACATTTTTATGTTCTTTGAAAGGCCAAAGCAGGTTTCTTTCAGATACACAATTTTTTCACCAAGAGTAATTCAAAAAAATATATTACCTTCTCTCTGAAATATTCCAATTATATTTTTCAATAATCATTTGAATTGAGACTAACTCTGATTAATATTTTTTAGCCACACATATATAGCTAAACTTAACTATTAGTAAAGGACCTACTTAAAAGCATCAGATTAGTTATGAAGAATATCATATTTATAAGAAATATATTTAGTAATAATCATATGATAAAAGAACACATACATTTCAATGTTTTATTTTTTGTTTAAATAAATTAGCAAGACCAGCAATAAACTGTGATTCCTTACCATTACTTAAATATTTAAGCAATGAGAGAAAATGCTGCAAAGCCTTACAAGCTATTATGTGATCTAGTGATACTCCTATGAAGCTTGCAGCCCAGAAATGCCACTAAAATATGCTAGGTAGATTCGGTCTTGACACATCAATTTCCGCATCATGAGAGAAAATCATTAGGAGTATGGCAGCGTTTTTGTGACTTACCGGGTTTGTATCCGGGGAAGTTATTATCCATGTGATGGTTAGGAGGTCCATTTCGCGATGGTCCCCCACCTCCGGGAACTGGTGGGGAAAACATCTACAAAGATACAAGAGAAATAGATTACATTGTTATCCATTTCATTGGACACATTGTAAATTTCATACAATCTCGACAAAATTTGCCAAAATCTGTAAGGAAACCATTGAAACCTACAGCAAATCCATTTCCCACCCGCCAGGAGGTGACCGTCTACAAAACGATTTCCAAATTGCACCTTCCTGCAGCAAGCAACTACTTTCTATGGCAACATTAATCATTGCTGTGTTTCAGATTTGGGTAACACAATCAGGAACAGAGGAATTCTGCAGCTTATAGCATATTAGCTCAAGTAGCTTCATTGACTGCCTCAAGTCATATCAACATGTGTGAAACTCGCTCACATACCCTGTCCTATTGAGTTTGTCACCACGGACACAAGCGATTCCAAATTACACTTGATCATGTGGTAATAACTCTATACCCAATTAAGCTGCATATAATCATGGCATCAACACATCATAATAGCAGAGCAAGAGCACACAATGACAAAGTCTCCATCCCCATCATGCCCAACGCAATCACTCCTGATGCCACATGAACACAATTTGGACTCTCCTGCTGAGTATTTACCTGTGTTAAGTAGGTTCAAATCTCAGGGGCTGAGAGGCATATTGGTTGGGACGAAGCACAAAATTCTCTTCCTGTGTCAGGCCAATAGGGAATCATTCAGGTGGCATTAACCTAGCATGCTCTGCACCATCAATACAAACTGGACTCTACCATCAAACTTGCCTACCCACAATGCTCTGCACTATCAATACAAACTGGACTCTACCATCAAACTTGCCTACCCACAATGCTCTGCACCATCAATACAAACTGGACTCTACCATCAAACTTGCCTACCCACAATGCTCTGCACCATCAATACAAACTGGACTCTACCATCAAACTTGCCTACCCACAATGCTCTGCACCACCAATACAAACTGGATTCTACCATCAAACTTGCCTATCCACAATGCTCTGCACCATCAGTTCAAACTGGACTATACCATCAAACTTGCCTACCCACAATGCTCTGCACCATCAATACAAACTGGACTATACCATCAAACTTGCCTACCCACAATGCTCTGCACCATCAATACAAACTGGATTCTACCATCAAACTTGCCTACCCACAATGCTCTGCACCATCAATACAAACTGGATTCTACCATCAAACTGTGAAGAGGAGAGGAAGGATCTTTACAGGATCTGTACCTTTATTTTATTTACTCTAAAGTAATGTTTTCATCTATGTTTTGCTGGGAAAATGACTGGTAAATGGTAGGAAGCCAATAGTCACAGCAACCTGTTATTTACTAGTGGTTGCTACTATTAGTGTGTTAGACACTGGCCAGAATTGAGAGAGACTGGGTGACAGAGTAGTTGTCAGATGCCCAGTGTCCTCCCCACCACTGCCATGGTGCACACAGTCAAATTAGCTGCTGTCTACAAGTGTGCAGGACCAAGGGGATGGTCACATTATTGACTAAATCCCACAGGTCCACTGCAACTTTATCGCTCCATTTCTGCCTTTCCCCACTCTCTCTGTAGCATCTTTTCTATTTGAAACCTTGATGTTTGTTGCAGGAGCATGCAATGACTGTTGTAAGGACTTTACAGGAGAAAGCTTTGCAGTGAAGGTCTCGTCAGCATCTCAAGATGCCAGTCACACTCCACCCAGCTCCACACGCATCTCCCTGACCTGCACCATTGTGCAATGTGCTAAGTTAGTTAATCGTCAGGAAATGAAAGGGAAGTGGTGAGGACTCCAGGGATTTCCTCGCATGACACTCCATCATAGCAGCTCAGTCCAGCCACAAATCCAACCCAACAACACCCCCATTATGGTGCAGACTCGGCTTAACACATCCCATCATGCACCACATCAGGAAGTCATCTCAGTCTCACACATCCACAGTCTCTCATCCCAGCACTTTTCTTTCATCCCTTGGATCACCACAGAAACTGATAACTTCCCATTGTATGTGTAGGCAGTACTAAAACTGAGCTTACTGAAAACCAACAACCCACAAAGACATAACAAAATGTGAAATCTTTCCCCTGAGACTGATCTAACTTTTCTGCTCTTGGAATTAGTCAGATTTACATCTCTCTCCATCTAACACCTTGTAATCAAGAATCTCCACTTCCCCAAGAATGTCAAGTGGGGCGATGTACCTTCAAACTTGCATGAACACCCTCTAAAGTGGTAAAAACTTGATGTCAAGTTCTCAATTTTTGAACATTAAGATCTCATGTAGAATTGACAATTTGTATTTTGTTTGCATAGAGTGTGCAGGAAATCGGCCCAACATCAAATCTGACATCCTCCTACTTTTAAAATGTTCAGTTTTATTTTATCATTTTATTATGTCTTTATGTTGTACTAAAAATATTTTTTTCTCTTAGCCGAGGGGCTTTGTCCTAATGACCTGCATCCCAAAAATGCCAGATGTCACCCAAACAAGATGGCTGCAAACCTAAGGGCATGGGTGTTATGCAAGATAGGGTAAAGGCCTCAGCAGAGGTCAAGGGGTCAGGCCCTCAAGCAATGACCATTTCTACTTTAGGACATTAATAAGAGTATGAACTATGACCATATGGCAAGTCAAGGGTAAAAGGGAACTGAACCCCGTGGTCACACCTTAAAGGTGCACTGGGGATACAAATTTTACATAATAAAACCCATTTTTGTTGCAGTTCATTATCTATTTCGCACTTACATGCAAGGGTAACAAGTATTAGTCACATGTCAGTGGTCATCACAGAAAAAAAATGGTATGCATGGGTTGGGTGAGTCTGGACTTATCTTACAGGTGTGAAGGACAAGATACAACTAAGCATTTCATGAATCAAAATGACTGGACTGTCCTCTTGTTTTGTAGCTTTTGCAACAAAAATGATAGTGGGGAAAAATCTGACCAATGACAATGAAAACTGCAGACATAAAACAACTACTTCACACAGGATCCATTTCTCTTTGATTTAGCCTACTTTATCCCATTGAGATTAGCCTGATAATGACATACCCCGAGTAGCATTGACTGCATTCTGACCAGCATCTCTCAACTGTTCACAGGATTACATCCCATTCTGACTGACCTTCCTCTCGATAGCAGGACTCACATCCCATTCTGACAGACCTTCCTCTCATTTGCAGGATCACATCCCATTATGACTGACCTTCCTCTCCAAAGCAGGATCACATCTCATTCTGACTGACCTTCCTCTCGTTAGCAGGATCACATCCCATTCTGACTGACCTTCCTCTCGTTAGCAGGATCACATCCCATTCTGACTGACCTTCCTCTCGTTAGCAAGACTCACATCCCATTCTGACTGACCTTCCTCTCCTAAGCAGGATCACATCCCATTCTGACTGACCTTCCTCTCGTTAGCAGGATCACATCCCATTCTGACTGACCTTCCTCTCGTTAGCAGGATCACATCCCATTCTGACTGACCTTCCTCTCGTTAGCAGGATCACATCCCATTCTGACTGACCTTCCTCTCGTTAGCAGGATCACATCCCATTCTGACTGACCTTCCTCTCGTTAGCAGGATCACATCCCATTCTGACTGACCTTCCTCTCGTTAGCAAGACTCACATCCTAATCTGACTGACCTTTCTCTCCTTTTCACTGGATCACATCCCATCCTGACTTACTACAGACTCGTACATACTGGAACAGGCCTATTCTGATCTACCTTACTCCTCTGTCCATGGAATAAGGCCCTCTTCTGATTTACCCTACTCTTGTCTTACTTACATTATCATGTAACACTACTCAACAAGTAGTTGTCTGTCCCATTCAGCCACAGCCCCTTGAAACCACAAGCAAAAAATCAATTGCATTTATACTTTCACATCTGTTCCGTGTCCGCTATTTTTCCACTGGAATTTCTCCACACATCAAACAAAACTGCTGGCTTTTTCATTTGTTTTGGTATTCCGACACATCCATATTTGTGACCCAAATTCAGTTTCCCCCCTCGGCATAAGTAGTTTATGGTTATTAATTGTGATTTATGAAAGCAATTGTAGATGAAAGAAAGTCATTACATGCAGGACATTATCCAGACCCTGGGTTTATTGCCACAAATCATATTTAGTGTTTTTGGCAGAGGAAGACTTCTCCCTTCATTATATTGTCTTTATTCCCACAATGGGATCAATCAAATACTCATGCCGCCCCATGTATACTAAATATGTACCTTGTCTACCATCTTCTCCCAACCCCTTGCAGAATCCCACAAAACACACAGGAAAATTTATCCATCAAACTTGATGAAGAGGAATTTTCTAACAACCTTTAGTAATCATGGCAATATTAACTTGTTTATTTCCACCATGTGAGTTTTGAGCATGCTTAGCTGTTGAGAGCAATATGAAATGCTTACAGTAACAGAATCTTTGACAGTGGGGAAATATGTTGATATTGAATGTTGATGTATTCCCTTTGAGGGAAAGAAGATATATATATACAATAAGATGAATGAAGGAGACATATACCCATAACTTGATGATTAAAAATGGGGTAAAAATGGAGTAAAAATTAACCTGCTTATTCATTTTTAAGCATTGCAAGTGGACTGGATATTCTTTATTGAAATGCTGAGAACCAAAATTAACTCCCTCCGATGGCAATTCTGGTCGAGATAATAGGGGAAAAATGCACAAGATTAATATGAGATGTCCATGAGTTAACCAAGTCAGGTGTGCCCAGCTAAATGGGGCTAAGTAGCAGTGAAGACAATACACTTGTAGGCAAGCTTTATGGTGTTTAGTAAATTATGTGTAGCCATGCCTGGGTGCAGTGTGTATGGCAGGCAGGCATCATCAATGGATGGTGCCACCGTAGCAGCCTGGCCTGCGGATACGCCAAACATCACGGGATACAAATGGAGAGTTTGTCAATGAAGCTAACTTGCTCTTCCTCCTCAGGGTCTAAATCCTCACAATATTTACCCACAAAGACACACCACTCACTATAAGAGACTCCCACTAACTCACTCGGATTATCCAGCCATCTTTCCCTGAAATTTTAATGACATCACACAAAAATAAGCTTTCATCACAGACACTTGGATTACCTGTGTAATGGATCTTGATTAATGCACCTCTTTTTGTGTGTTTACCCCAAATATTGTGTGTACATGGACACTGCATTTCACAAGAATTTCACAAGCTTCCACAATTATATTGCTTTAACTAGGATTCTCAAATTTGGATTCAAAGGTTGACATTTGTAGGTGTAATTAACATGATGATGTGCTAATTATGTTGGTGCCTCAGCCAATTTGCAGTTACATGTACATAACTATGTATGGGACACAATGAGGCTATTGTTATCATGCCACCACATGCAGCAGAGTGGGATTTGTCACAGCATTGTATGATCTGAACTCACTGGGTTGGACAATTAGTATTTCACAAACACCTTGTGCCTTGGCCATGTACATTGATCCACATTGCCCTGCTCCTGTTGGCTAATCAATGCTAATATAAAGCACCATCCCCACCTCCATATGGCATATGGAAATCAACAGGTTCAAGTCATCAGAATTTCAAAACTGGAGCTTGAAGCTTGAACTCAGAGTTATGGTCAGCCACAATAAAACGAATGAGACAGGGGATATTCATTAGGGTTTCTGTGATTTGGGTGGTGCTATTCTGAACTCAGACATGCATCTGCACAGTTCTCAGATAATATGACAATAGCAGAGAGTGAGATACTACCCTGGCTGTGTTCACATGTGAATGTGGCCACCTCTATAGACAACAAACACTACACACATATATTCTGTGCGAACTGTGAGCAGTCACCTCCCATATGCCTCCTGCTGACGCTTTTCACATGACAATAGATATCATATCTGCGGATATATGATGTAGGTCATTAATCATGACAGGCTTGTAGATTACCAGTGGCGATGTAAAGACAAGAATAGCAATTTCATACTTCTGTGTATGGTAGCAACTCATAATACTAAATAACAGCCATGTCTATGTCATACAGTCTATAAATGCTATTTGACCAGAGCTATTTTAGGACCAATCTTTGGAGTACAAAGGTTGTTGCATGCTGGTAAATGGTTGTCATGACTGGCAACGTAACTGTAAACAGGGCCTGAATGCTGGCGTGGATCTTTGCAGCAGCTGGCGTTGGACCAGCCAAGACAAGCTGCTTTTTTATGTCCACCATTTATGTCTATCCAGGTACAAAAACTCTGTAGTACCAGTGTATAAAGTAGGTCACAGTGCACACTGTCTCCCCAACCCCACCCCTATCTTCATGAAAAAGTCCATCAGGCCTGATACATTCTATTGTAATGCCGCTCAACAATATTGAAGATTGTTCTCGGCAATCATAGTAGAGCTGTCTCATAGAGTATACTGCACATGTAATGGCAGTGACAAAAAACCCATCATTCATGTGAGTATTCTATGCCATAGGAAGCAGGTGATTCTAATCTGTGGCTGCAAGATCAGGTGGCTTAAACAATACAACAAGAACCATCAGCTGGGTCCTACTTGGGTCTTGGGAGAGCCCTGCCAGCAGAGGCCGAGTAGACGCTTAGGATTTGGGATGGAAAACGGTGCCATTTTACCCCCCTGGCTCTACCCCCAGCAGCAGGGGGCAGGATTGTTGGCTACCACTTCTAAGCTCCTCTACATCTAGAGCAACACCCTTGTCACAGAACCCAAACTGGGGCAATATTAATGGCTGCGTTTATGCTGGGAAAAGCCTCCCTTTCTCCCTGCTCTCACTTGCATGTGGACTAAGAGAGGCCCATTAGGATTGTAAGTGATCACTCCTCAACTCAACTTGGTTGAGGCAAAACAGTAGCAAAAGAAATCACAACCACTGAAAACTGATGATGTGAAATGTACCCACAAGCAAGGAAATGGATCATCATTCACACCTCATCCATTATACTGTTTGACATTCACACACCAAACTGATGGATCCACCAAAATCTGCACCCATAAACTGAGGTGCAGAGATACTAATTTACTGTCATTTGTGGCTGACAGCATAAGGAATGCTTCCAAAATCCTGAGTTCAACATGCAGTGGCAATCAAAAATGAAACACAACACATATTTCTTGAAGTTAATGATAAGAGACTGGTACATATACGACACATCATGAACCCATGCCAGATGCTGTCCAATAAAAACATCACATGTGTACATAGACAAGATAAATTAATTCACCAAACATATGCATTTATATTAATCTATGTATATTTTATCATGTAAAACTTCTATTGCTGGGACTTTTTATCAGACCCAGTGTAATACATCTGATCAAATATTTACAAACAGAAGTAATTAGAATGCACTTTTTCATCAGGTCAAACTTTGGACCTGGCATGACCTCAGTGTGAACAAAATGAAACACATCAGCCACACAATTAACCAACAGTCCATGCTTTAAGAATAGCAAGTATAGAAAGTTGGGGGACTTTCCATGATCCATGTTCCATTGTTGCTACCTACTACACAGACCCAATATATAGTCAGGATCATGTAGGCGGGTTGGTCATGATTTTGGGCCCCACGTTTTCTACCACAAACCCTTTTAGGCGGCAGCACAACTGGTGCCAAGTAACTTAAAGTAAAGTAAGGATGTCTCGAGAAACACTTACTGCGCTGAAGTCGAGAAGGTCGCTGAGTTCTTTGTCGGGGACTCCGGGTACTCCAGGAGGGATCTGTCCTGACTGGATATTGTTCATGCTGTCACACCACTACCTGGTGACTCTCCTCTACAAAGTACACCTGAAATCACACACAAAAACTCACTCAACACTTTTGTTCACATCTTACACTTAATTTTACTTGAATTATCTTATGTAATAATGAATCAATGTGATCTCCCACACAGTTGGAGTTGCTTGATTGACACAGTCAATGATCATCTAATAATGTAATACCAGGTAGGTACATCAGGATATACTGTCCATCCATGGGCTACAGTGGTGTTTTTTGTTTTCTGTCCCTTTATTGCAGTTCTCTTCGCCTCTTCCTTGCCATATGGCTTGGGGTGACACATTCACACCTGACTCACTCTATGCATCTATTGCTCATCGTGTCCCAACATCATGTCCTTATTTTCAACACCATACAAGTATTATTTTTGTATTACCACTTATTATCTCCAATGAAAAGTGCAATTTACTTTTAAATCTTAGATCATAAACTTTAAAATTGACCTTAGTAAGTGCTCTCTGTCAGATATTAAAGCTGGTTTTGTTTAAATTCAATTATCGTATCAATCATGCACAAAGTTTCAATATAATCAAAGAGGCTTATATTGAGGTATAGGTCAATAATTGCATTCTTCGTGTTTAATGGTTGCATTTAAAATGTTCTAAGCCAATATGAAACCATTTGATCCTTTACTCATACCATTTCAACATAAATGACATGAAAGGATCCCATACTGCACTGTGTAAACTTTATAGTCAATTATAAAGAATACAAATCTGTGTGATACTTTGGCAGCTTACTGACACATGATTAGCATGATTTAGATAAGTAAACCTGCCCACCTACTGTGGCATACTTTGCTGTTACATATACGTACACACCTCCATACAATGGCAATAAAGAGAGGTGGCAAATTGGCCAAAACAACACTGCCTACTTCTTTCATGGGGATAATTTCAATTTGATAATGTTCTTAGAGGTGAATTTCCAATCCTCTTAGATCTCAGCAACTACCTGAGCTTTAGCCCCAGGGATCACTTTTTACAACACCATTTCTCTTTTTCATGAACTATGCCAGACCAGCTCAGAACAATGAAAGCCAACGCATAATTTCTGCTCGATTTCTCATCAAAAGCACTTGGCATTATTATCAACAGATTTTGATATGCATATATAGATATTATGGGTGTGGCACCGTGCAACAATGGGGTAAAACTTGAAAGTTTTTTGGCAAATTATTACCACTATGTTGGGTACCCATTTATGACACAATTTATGCATGATATGAGGTCAATGGTACCTTACCATATGGACACACTTTGACAAGAAACAGATATATGCCAAAACCTTAAATCTTTCATTCTTAATTTTTAACCATTAAACATTGGTACGCCAATTACAATGCAGTGACGTCATCCCCTATTTGAAAACTTTGAAGTTCTTTGAACATCTGTCTGACCCATTTACAGAGGGGGCTCGCGGTCTCGCTCATGTAGCTCAGCAACAGTTGACACTCATGGTTCCCATGAAAAGTTGGAGTCTCAATGAAATCTTCCACACACTAAAGTCTGTTTATCAAAGGAATGCTTAATATCATTCACAAAATATGTTAATAATTATAACCCATATTATCTGATTTAATTCCTAAAACTATTCTTTTTAAAAATAATTGTAATTAATGGCAGGGTTCTCCCAAACATGTGACACAATTATATATAATTTTTAAAAAACTTTGAAAGAAAAAAGAAAAGATTTAATTGTGACTATCCAATCTAATGAAGTTCTAAAACTTTTTTTAAATTTTATTTTACAAAGCGTCGGATCACATCAAGAAATGTCAAGTATGTCATCTTTAACATTATGACATGCAACTAGTTCATGTGTGTTAGCTTTATTGTTTCATGATGTTACCCAAAACACATCAAACCATCAACAGTTTGCCCAGGATAGAGAGATCTGAAGCCATTCAACTTATACCATTTTTTATAAATGAATATGATATGAATGAGTAATAAATAACAGTAGCCAAAAGACCGTTACTTTTTGTGCATGGTGCTGTGTGCTGGCACTTTAAGTTGTTGAGATCTCCTCGGAGGGGCTGATACACATGTATTTACCTGCCGTTATCTTATCATTTCAGTGCTTATCACGAAAGCAAACATTGCCACAAGTCAATATCCCCCATGGCACGAGTCTATAGTAGTGAATACTGACACACACTCGTGTCATACTTGCATAAAAAAAAGAAAAAAAGTCCTGGGTTTTAAACTTGACCAAAGTTGGTACGTTAGCTTTCTCACCTTGTTGCTTGCAGAGAGGACTTGGCTCACTGCCCCGCTGACAACAGGACTAATGTTACCCCGTTATTTCTCTATTCATCACCTGACAAAGTCAAATAATTATCATGCTAACTTCTTATAGGAGACAGCTATCATACGCACTAGACATTTCAGTGATGACCGCCATGGTTTTTGAGTAATCTTACTCGATATGAGTAATACATACAGGCAGTCTGTGACAAAATGGCGACTGAACACTGCACGGTGTACATCGCTTTGAATACCTACCTTTTCAGAGACGTTATTCCTACAGTTTTGCGTATAAACCCAGGTTATAATCAATATGCATAACCTTGATAGGTCCAGTTGGCGACAATATATGTCGTAAGTCCACTGACTGTCAGGTAAACTTAGTTTGAAAACACCTCCCCATCAGTTCACGCTGACAGACATGTTCTTTCCTTTGTGAAACCGTAAGATTGGCTTCACAGCTCCAATATTCATACGCATATCCGGGCACTCTCTCAAAATTTTACAAATCTACCATCTGACGACACATCACATACAGAAAATAATATATTCATACGGTTTGGGTTATTTTCAGATTCTTAGCAAACACAAACATAAATTAACAACCCACTGCAAAATTTATTTTCCTACAAAGAACTACTTTTTATGGGCAGCAGTGATCGAAGGTTACGAGTAGTGATTTGGCTTTCTGTTTTCATCTTCCGCTGAGCCAGTGACAGGCAGAGGGAATGTTTGTGATTATAAGGCTTGACACACGAAATTGGCCAAACATATTGATGATCATTGCGGACACAATATAAGTCAGCCAGTTGGTTTGCACCATTTCTTGTTCAATTAACCCCCAAAAAATGAGTCCACATTTCTCTCGCCCAAAATAGTCATTTATAAAATTATTAAATAATAATAAATGATACACAGAAATTAAGATTCAATGCATAGTCCACATGGTTATGAACACAAGTTTTAACAAGTGCTTTATTTTCTCACAAATCTACAAATGATTGAGTATGAACAATTTTAAACAGTAGTTGTGTCCACGTTGGTTGTGAAAAAGGGTGACAAAATTCAGTTTTTGATATTTGCAAAGTATCAACAAGCAGGATTTGATTCCAATTCACATTCACTGATAGAATAGTTGTCTAATTTTAACACAATACTTAATGAGAAATTATTTGTTTCATATCAAACTTAAAATTTAGTTACAAATATTAGGTATATTATTATTTTGAATTGATTATGGAATTAAAATCAATCTTAATCAAGCAGTTTAACTTTATATTTTTTCTCATTCATGAATTGAATATGTTCTACTCTACCTCAGGGAACAGATTATTTTTTACATTTGTTCAAAAAATATCATTGTGGGAGACTAAACTTGTAAGGGATAAACTCAAACATTTCTCAATTATTCCAAACAACACTTTACATGATGCGATATATTGATTAATGTATTTAGGTATTTTTTTATTCATTTTTAGAAGGAAAAGTTACATAATTACAAAAGATAAACCATTCATGAGAATGCGAATATATTTTTTTATTATTTGGATCCTAGGATTAAAGAGAGATTAATCCAATCTGCCAGACTCATGAATGACCTGAATGCAAATGTAACAGAGAAAGCGACAAATGAATGTCATTCCTGTGATGGACAAATGGTCACCAGGTGTCACTGCTATATCAAAACTAGAATTGACAGAAGCCCATCTTATTGAATTCTTTCTAAAATGTACATCATTTTCAACAGAATTATTGCATATACCGGTGCATAGAAATATATATATTGCAACAACAGAGACAAATATACAGTAAAACATTTCAACTTAGTACCTCATTGTAGATATTTACTTTACACAATTCAAAAACACATCATTTCAACCAATGGCACATTTTTTAGTAACAAACTATTTTTTCCCCATAAGAATGTTTCAATCACAAATCCAGATTTATCTCTTGACTTATATGCTCTCATGAAATATTGATTTTGTGTAACTATGGCAACACATTGGTGAAGCATAGTGGATGCCACTTGGATGCTGGAACAGATACAATCAATGTTGGCAACCACCAAGTTGCTCAAATTGTCCAGTCTGGGATGATGGGACAGAAAGAAAAGGACAATATCCCACCCAAATGTAATTTCAAAGAGAAGAAAGATGTGACAAACTTTACATCATCATCAAATTGACTAATTTTCTTAAAATACCACAAACATGTGCTGTACAAAATTGTAGTTGTATATCTCATATATCATAAGATACAAATAATAGAATTATATTATATATTAACTCACAAGGTTAAGATTTATATTTTGAAAAAATGGAGCTCAACAAAATTATACAATGCATTTCAATCTAAAATGGTGACAGAAAAATGTCAGTGCGATGAGGCAGACTGCTGGAGAACACAATGTATTGTGCAATCTTGTCTACGCGACTGACATTTCTTTATGAATATTTCACATAACACTTCCCATAGATAATTATTTGGTACACAATCTAAACAGGATGAGCTTAAGGAAAACGAATGTTCCCTTTCTAATTATTTATTTATCCATCCTCCAAACAGATTCACATGCTTATTAGTACATAGAGGCTGGGATTGCAATTGAGAGTGACCTATGTATCGTGGTCCCAGATGTAGGTGATCATATTCTATATGACAAGTAAAAGAAATATATGACTGATTTTCAAATTAAAAGATTTTGAACATGTTATAAAAGTATCAAAAATTATGTCATGACTCAATGAGATATAAAATTTAAATATTTCACAGAGTTCTATAGATTAAAAACACAAAGTACATCCGGTTGTTAACAAGTGAATGATATGATGTATATTTTATAAAATGACAGAATGTGAACACAGAGAAATGTGGTTAAAGTCTCACTACTTAATTTTAACATTTGCAACCCTCAAGGTGTCTCTTATGTCATGTACAGTGCATGCTGGGATAGGTTCGTAGACATGACATGCTAGTATGATGACACAAAGAAATGTGGTTAAAGTCTCTGTACATTTATGGTTGAAATAAACTGATAAAAATTTAATGGCTTGTCAGTCAAAATTTCTTACTACTATGAGTTAAGCATGTCTACAATGTCTCTCCATGTGTGACAGATTTTTAGATGCCAGATGGCAGCATGGCCCACTCAGGCAGTGAGAATTTAGGATGTATAATATGTCAACTAAAAAGGTTTTATTTCACTTCATTTGTAAAAAAAGAAAGTATATCTTTTAAATTCAACTTAGTATAGAGAGGGCTTGGCAATGAAGTAAATATTAAATCATGCCTAATCTTTAAATTCATGTGAAATAGCTTTGGCAAATAATTCTTTGATCCAACACATTTGACCCAAAATTTAACCATTGTATATTTACATTTGTTTATTTTTGGTTTTATTCACTTATGGGAAAAGAAAACCGGTATATGATATTTAGGTTCCCCAATCCATGACTTTTTACTGATCTGTGTCCTGTCGATAACTTATCTATAACTATGGAAAGGACACAGATTAGGGATGGTTGACACAGATTAGGGATGGTTGACACAGATTAGGGATGGTTGACACAGATTAGGGATGGTTGACACAGATTAGGGATGGTTGACACATATTAGGAATGGTTGACACAGATTAGGGATGGTTGACACAGATTAGGGATGGTTGACACAGATTAGGGATGGTTGACACAAATAGGAGCTTGAAAGGACATAAATTACTCATGAGACACAACTTAAGGTGATCTCAAACACACACACAAACACACACACACATACACACACACTGACACATACATACATACATACATATATACATGTATATCATAGTTTCGATTTGATAATTATTCTCATACTATACAAGGAATATAAGGTTTTAGATGTGTGTTGTCTTGATTAGCATTATATCATATATTACACTGATCTATCCAGAAGAAAGTTTATATTCATAAATTTGATTGGATGATTTTCAAATCATCAAGTTTTATATTACAAATGGGCTTTTACGGCTATTGGAAATGGACACATTCAATCCCTTTTAATAGAGTAGAATGACATATCATATTGAAATGAAATTCTACCTTATGGGAAAGATATTGATTATGCTTGGTACAATTGCGGCAAGAGATCATAAGTGAAGCACATCATATTGTTATTAAAAACTGAACAATGCATTATTCTGAGCTCCTATACTACAATATTACTTTCTGTGTAAATATAAATGTTACAGAATAAAGAAAGTTACTATTCTGTACAAGTTTACTACTGACAATTCATTACTTTGAGTTGTACTTAGTTTTAGTAAATTGTGAAATCTTATTCTTAGCTCTTGAATATACAGGAAACTTAACTTTATCAGGATCTTCATTGTAATACCTTTCCATTATGTTTTTATACATTTCAGTTGTCATATAAAAGAACTTGAAAATCAATTTATGAAGAATATTGCTAATCAGTACAAAAATTAAATACATTTTTTTAAAAATTAAATACATTACCCATCTTGTATATGAATTTTTATTAATCATTTTGAAAAAGGTTACCATCAGTAAAAAATAATAATTGAAAAAAAGAAGAAAATCTCCACTCCTTATTTAACTATACTATAGATGAAGTGTCTTTTTATGGACCAATGAGTTTTAGGACATTATTGATTTTATCCAACCACACATTTGGTTTAAAACATGTTTGTTCGCATTTAACACATAAGTATATGGACACATTACATAAGAACTTAGTGAAGTAGTGAAAATTACTAATCTGGCTTCACCCGAGTCATTTTGAGAGAATGCTGAAGTGCTATAAACATCTGTTGCTTGGTCAAATAACCATAATATTAATGAGTTATGAATAGCACATAATAACCCAATTTTGATTCAACATCGTTATAACACTTGGATGACTTGTATTGTTTTATTGTCCATATCATTAGACTTCATTTAAATTGTTCTAATTTTTCAAAATCTCTATTAAAATCTCTATTAAATGTCTTTATTCTGTTTAAAAATATATTGTGATATTGAATGGGAGAGAAGTGTTCCATAGTCAGGTCTGAAGGTGTGGCACAAACAGGATTTAATTCTACCGGCACCATCTCCTCACAATCTCAATGAACCTGGATGACCAGAGAGATCAATAGAGCACATCAGTGGGGACCACCCACCTCCTCTCCCCTAACCCCTCCCTCCTAGCCCACAATCAATACAACCACAATGCACTCATCTCAGACCGAACTTTACAAAACTTAGTAATCATTGACAGTTGTTGTGATGGAGAGATTATTTGAGTAAATGGCAGGTATTATGTTGTGGGATAATGAATGAGCTATGTCAGTCTGGACGGTACATATAACATTTCTCTTGATGTTTTTATTATATTATGTCCAATCATAAATGTCCATGACTTTTCAAAATGAAAATAAGTAACAGGTGGAATACATGTATATGGCAATAGTAGGACAAAAAAATATAATAATAATAATAATAATAATAATAATAATAATAAAACTTATATAGCGCAGATACCAGACTAGGCCCGCTCATCGCGCTCATATATATTTAAATTGTTAAGCAAAGAATTGTTAATATATCAATGTAATTATGTTTTGGAGTCATCTGTGTGATCTTAGAGTAGTATATTACTCTAAGGTGTGATCAACTTATTCACTACGTTAATGACTGTTCAACATGAAGGGTCTTTATATTAGTGTGGAGGTTGATTCTGACAAGAGGAAGTTGTTGGCTGATTACTCCAGATTAGATGTTACACCACCTTTCCCACACTTCCACTTTGGTTGATTATATAGGATGTTATTGCATGCAACATATGAACCTGTTGGGCCAGGCTGCTGTGCTCTTGGTACAATCTACCCCAATTTGACTGAAACCTCCTGTTCTTAACTCAAATAGACCGATATCAAGAGAAGCTTGGTGTGATTCTAAGCTCTACTCTCAGAAAGTAGATGTTTCTATGCTATTTCATCACTTCCTGTTTCATTTTGCACAGCAATGTGAGAATAGAAGGAAGAAGACACTGCTTGCAACCAGCTGTGCTGCACCACTGCACCAAAAGGTCGTTCAAAACATGTGTGCCTATATTGTCTTTCCAAGAAATCTTGGCAAATCTGGCACAGGGATCCACCAATATTAACACCAAGCCAACCATGAGATGAAGGAAGCTCACTTATAAATACCAGTTTGTGACTTGATGGGATTCATTCTAGGCTGGCCTGCCAACATTCAGTAAGGGATTCTTTTTCAGGTAATGACATCCCTCATGGTTATCCAGATTCGTATTTTAATGTCTGATGGTTGCTTTGGTTAAAGTAAAGCAATGACATCTCTGCGTTAAGTGAGCAGATATCTCATCTTTGACTACCCACAGTTCATATAAAGTTAGGAGTGCTTTCACTGTTGTATTCTGATTTCGGTTCACAATAAGTTTTCAGATATCTCAGGGTTGATTTATTTTATTTTTAGTCATGAGATACCACCTGGTTGCTTTAGCTTACTTTTTTTAGTCATGAGATATCTCCTCGTTGCTTTAGCTTACTTTTAGTCATGAGATATCTCCTGGTTGCTTTAGCTTACTTTTAGTCATGAGATATCTCCTGGTTGCTTTAGTTACTTTTAGTCATGAGATATCTCCTGGTTGCTTTAGCTTACTTTTAGTCATGAGATATCTCCTGGTTGCTTTAGTTACTTTTAGTCATGAGATACTCCTGGTTGCTTTAGCTTACTTTTAGTCATGAGATATCTCCTGGTTGCTTTAGTTACTTTTAGTCATGAGATATCTCCTGGTTGCTTTAGCTTACTTTTAGTCATGAGATATCTCCTGGTTGCTTTAGCTTACTTTTAGTCATGAGATATCTCCTGGTTGCTTTAGCTTACTTTTAGTCATGAGATATCTCCTGGTTGCTTTAGTTACTTTTAGTCATGAGATATCTCCTGGTTGCTTTAGCTTACTTTTCGTCATGAGCTATCTCCTGGTTGCTTTAGCTTACTTTTAGTCATGAGATATCTCCTGGTTGCTTTAGTTACTTTTAGTCATGAGATATCTCCTGGTTGCTTTAGCTTACTTTTAGTCATGAGATATCTCCTGGTTGCTTTAGTTACTTTTAGTCATGAGATATCTCCTAGTTGTTTTAGTTACTTTTAGTCATGAGATATCCCATTGTTTCTTGGCTTAACACAAAGTAACCATTATGTTGGTTCATATTCAACACATATTAATCTTATGGGTTCTCTTTTAAAGGTTCTAGCACATTTTTATCACACTGTCAAAGTCCATTTGACACTTATTTTTGAAGTAGTGAAAAATTAAATTAGACTTCAGTGCACTATTACCATTTCTTTGGCTGTCTAGACTTTAATGAAAAAATGATTAAATGTCAAAGGCGCTCTTATTAAAAAATATAATGCAATGGTAATGTTAAGTTTGTTGTGAAAATTGACCAAAATTGAATGGTGTCAAACTGTTGAAGGAAACCTATTTGTTCTCTTGTATGATTAATGATGAAGTGCGGGATGCAAAATCAAAGTTAATGCATCAAACCTCAGCAACAGTCAGTAATTGGCTCCAATCAAAAATTACAAGTTAAGCCTAGTTTTGGTTAAACAAAGCGTTTATACAACTGAGATAATTGGTATCATAAACTACTTAATAACAAGCAGGAAATTGATACTTTTTGCCAGACTTTTATGAACATGTTTGATATGATCAGAGGCCTAGCCATAATTCGTAGTAATTTAGGAGTAAGTGGTTGTACACAATGCGATATGATTCCATTCATATCGCTAATTTCCGCATCATGATGAACAACAGGAATAAATGGTCCAGAGGGGATCTCATATCATTTGTCAAACGTAGAGAATTTTATGAACACAGAAATTATATCATTAGCTGATTTCCTACTTTAATCATGTTTCTGTTTGAGCGGACACAATGCTAAGTTGGCGTGCCGCCCAGTTCCTCATATTCCGCTACACTTTTTGCACGCCATCATCAAAAACAAAAGGCACATGCAATATAGACCACAAAAATATCGACTCTTTTATGTGGAAAGTTTTTCTAATAGGATTACGGCTGCTTGATTCGCCCTAGGTCCATTACCCATGGAGCAGAAATCAATTAGGGGCCAGATCCAGAGGGCCAGGGAGGTTGGGTGCACTGGCAGATTCTGACGCCTGTCAATGGGCTGGCCTCTACACCCAAACTGGCCCAGCTTTGACATGGCAAATGCCATCGATTTTTGGTCAAATTAAAACACAGGCAAAATTCTCGTCACTCGCTTCTCTGTGGATAATGAATTCACATTGGTATCACATGTCATAATTCGCCTGCACAGCCCTTCCAACACTTGCCCATGCTGAATAACAATCAACAATAGGAAGTCTCTATGTTTACCCGCCACTTTGGCTTTCAACATTTTGTGGTAATCAATCCGCTAACAGTTCCGACATTCGTGCCCTCCTCCTGTTTCAGTTTAATGGCTTTATTTGCAAATTCGTATGCCTCATCACAGACTTTGAATTGCATGGAATGATGAGTGAGTGTGGGTGAAGTGGAGGCCTGTATCAAGTCAGGACCAAGATGTGGCACACGCTCTGTCCTCAGCCACACCACTGTATAATGCTTAGCTCAACCATCATTGACATCACTCCACTCACAGCACCCAAATCTATCTCACCCAAGTTTGCTTTTATAGATGAGCACAGAGATCTATTCCACTCTCTAATGTTATAAACTGACATAGATCTACACTGCTCTATTCTTAGGAAACCAGCAATGAGTTGTTTTTTTTAGTTCCCATTTTTTATGATTTGGCCTTAATTAATCCTTATCATTACTTAAATATATTTTTTTATTTGACAATCTTCTTGTGATTTGACATTGCAGTCCTCTCTAACAATGAAATTTCTTTTGACTTGAGATCCTTTCTGGCTTTGAGATCCTTTCTGACATTGATATCCTTTCTGGCTGAGATTAGCACTTTCAAATGATTTCTGATGGTGCCCCAATACTTGAATGGAGTTGTGCATGATTTCACTCAATCAGGTTTGTGCACTTCTCTGTTTGATTGTTACAGAATCTATCCCAAGCTTCAGTTTATAAGATTGATTGTACTTTATTATTTGATAATCCAAAGTATCATGATCTACCAACAATATTGATTTTAAGCCAGCATTTATGTTTATCACATTCTCATTCCTGACTTTTATCAAAAAGTAAATTTAATGTATGCTTGTATTTTATATTGAGTATGGATTTCTGGACAAAATATCTGTATAACGTTTTCTGAAAATGGTTTGAGATTTCTCATTTGCAAACTGCTTTTCAAGACTGGCTTTTTATACTGTAATTCAATACAACAATGAAATGACATTTCCACTTAATGAAATTGATATTTTCATATTAATTGTGAAAAATACATTTGACAAAGATCAGTAATCTTCGACGATTAACAAAATTCATAATTTCTCAAGAAAACATGTTATTTATACCTTTTTATCTGCTTTAATACAGCATATTTATGACACAATCAATAGTCATGATGTATCACATGAAGTTCTCTGTCACCAAATGTATGCAAAAGTAGATTCAATAACTCTGTTTGATGAACAATCAGTGAAGATCAAATGTATGCAGCAGATAAAGTGCAACAATATACTTTGCTTTGATATACCAGCACAGACAAATATATGTGTGTCTCTCTTACTGAATAAACCAATAGCCATTATAGACACAACTGTACCACTGGGGTTCAAAGATGTGCCATAATATAAAGTAATCTAAATATCAAAAGAATGTTGAAGCTTTAAACTCATTTCACAAACAAGATTTCTTATATAAAGATGCCTTAATCTCATGCAATAATGGTATCATTGGATTTATGCTACGTTACTCAGATGCAACAACACAAAATATATCATAACACTTTTTAAATGTCCAAATAAGTGCAGAAACTTTTAATGTTTGACACCAAATTCTAAACACAGTTTGTTGCTGTTGGCAGCATGGGTTTTGGTCTATTAGAATGAAGTTTTGTGGCCATTATTAAAGCAGCTTGATGATGGTCGGAGGGAGTTAGGAGTGTTGTATGCCGGGGAAGGTTTAGCCCGCCTATATTGACCCGTCAAAGCCAACTGTTGAATACCGCATTGATCCTTCACAAGGGGACAGTCTATTTGTGGCACTTTTCCACGGCATCAAAACTGGTCTCCCTGGCTATGCTGACCCATTCTCTAGCTCCCAACAATGACCATCCCCTCATGTGGCCAACCTTTGTTTGGAGGTGCAAATTGTCGATACACAATCAATGTGGAGTGAATAAGCTTGGAGTTGTGTGGGCCTTACCCTGTATGGCTCGGGGGCACAGTTGGCTTCAGCCACAACCACACCCTTCACAAACAAGCCATTCTATCCTTTATCCCCCCAACTTGTGCACAACACAAAAACTTCACAACAAATGCTGCGTTTTGTTGCAATCCTTTACTGGGACTGATATACACAGCATTAGTCTGCAGCCAGAGCAGATCAAGGTGACAATACACAATTCCATCCTGACTTCTGTGATGGTCAAGCTCTCAGCCATGTGCTCAATAGTCCAAACAATGACAAAGTCACCATATATGTAGTTTCTATGGCCATACAACCACTTACCTGAAAAGTTACGACAAAGTCTCTTGCCTGGGGACAACCATTTTAATATACATTTAAAGAAAAATGTCAATGTTGAACTACACAGTTGTTAATAATAAAAACTCGTTTTACATAAATCCTTATATGAGGGAATATTACTTGGTCACTCAATTGCATTACTCATGATGTCTTCATTTTTCACAAACCCACAAATGCCATTTTAAATTGCACATTTTTATTGCATATTCATCAAATATGATTCTCAAAACAGCATTTTGATATTAAACAGAACATCCGCAATTAAATTAATTTGTCCAAATTGGATTACAATAGGCAATTATCATGAGTGATGAATTACAATGAATTAGCCTATACGGCTTAACAATAATGAAATAGAAACAGCCTAATGTTTTGTAAAGATAAATAACAATGGAAACAATGTTTGCTGCCAGAGCTTCAGTCTTAACTACATGTTGAGAGTGTTGCTGGCTGGGCGCTCCTGCAGTCTAAGGTATCACACAGAAGATGACATAGATATATACTTGCCAAATCAATTCCACTTTGGCAGCACTTTGTCTACAAGATACAAAGTCTATATATGTACTGTTTATTTCCATAAAGTCATCTTTCAGTTTTGCTTGTAGATCAAAGTAGTATGATTGAGTTTAAATAACAAAAGACCAGTTACAGTTGCCATGGTGTCGGAATGCAGTATTGATGGCAAAGGGGGTAGAATAGTGGAGATGGATTGGAGATGTGCAGGTGTGGATGTCCCAGACTGGGGTGAGTGTGAGAGCGGTGCACCTGACTGCGGCGGCAATGCAGGCACCTGTGCGGGGACGCAGGCTGGACTCAGCCCTCCATTATGAGCCCGGTGCCTGCCAGCTGTGGCGAGGGCCCACGAGCTTGCCCAGTCTCACACCTGCCTTCCCTGCCTGCAGCCCCAGCCATTCATATATACACACACATATATAGATATAGATATAGATATGTATTTATATACCCCAGGACATCTTCCCACACTAACTTCTTCTCTTAAAGCATCTCACTTTTTTTTTACTTTTCTATCATGTTTTCAGGCAATTTGTTGTCATGAAAGTTTTTCAATGTACTTCCCATTGGATCTCATCTGAGACCATCTGAACTGGTGCTGCACCCAAGTGACAGATATATATACTAAACCAGTGATCCAGAGGATATTGCAGGTTTGAAAATAAAAGTCAAAATATCACAGATTGAAGCATCATTATTTCCTATGTTAACGCTGGTAACTTGGGTCCACCATCTAAGCTGTGCACCTCGGCAAAGGCATCTCCAAGTCTATCAAGGGTATCCACGAGAAGCTGATACGTCTGGCAATGAGACAAAATAAAAGAAATGATAAATGTAATTGTCTGAGTTCATCTTGAACAAAGATACCTCTGACACCCCACCTCTACAAACCCCACCCGTGTAACATCACGACACATAAATCGACCATACTCCCAGCAATCTTACACCTGACCCTATACATACTATTTTTATGCACTCATAATCCTAGATTGTGAGATTTAATCACTTGCACACTATACCTTTACCAAAAAACCTATTGAAATTTGGCATCATAGTTATGATGGGAATGGTATAGATTTCAAAGAGAGCTGTTTAACTTGGATTATGAGATCATAATGTTACTTGGGTGGGTTGAAATTTATTTTAAATACATATGAAGTAAATTGAGAATCCTCTTCCAATTACCCATGAAATAAACTGTATGGGCACATGTGGGATCAATCTTTCCTAAAATATTACACAGAAACTTGGCTAAAACTCAATAGTTGAGACAACATGCCAGGGATTACATATATTGATACATCTGAATTAAATATAAACAATCCATTTAAAAATGGATACAGGAAAGGCAAAGTGTTAGGCTAGGTTTCACAATAAAGGTGTACATGGCTTTTATGCTGTAAAGGCTATCTATAGATTGCTGAATATTTTATGTAGGATAAAACTAAAAATATCAGAATATTCAACTATACCTGCCCCTAATATCGCTCACATTAACAATTAGAGAAATGCAAGTGCTCACCTGAGTATAGATTTTGTCCTTATATTTGGCATGTAAGACTGAGTCTACACCAGTGGGCAGAGGACTGGGAGCATTACTTGTAGGGGTGGTTACTCGGTCACGTTCTTGTGTCAGTGGACGTTTGGAGGAGGGAGCAGGCGTTATTTTACCTCCACCACCATGTCCTCCACCCTTCGCATTCTGTGGATAAACAATTCAAGTAGTTATATTAAACTGTGAAATATATCACTAGATGAGCAAATAAACATTTTTTTTGATAATATATCTAAATTCTAACAACAGTTTAAACAACAAGAGTAAATTAATCCCTACTTTCATAAAAGGATCTTAATTTATAAAATCATTAACATATGAGTATTTTTTGAGTGTCATTTCAATATTTGTAAGAGTACCTCTTTTGCTGGTGTTTTAGGTGGCTTTTCCTTTCCTCCCAGCTTTTTATCTTTGACTTCTGCTTTGCTACCTTTCCCTAATGGTGGCTTTTTACCATCACCTACAAAATAAACAAATGGGAAAACATTTAAATATGTGAATTTCTTTTCTTGGTCTTCAAATATCATATCCTTGCACCAAGTAACAACCTGATCTGCACTGAAATACTATGGAAAATGTCATGATTATTTCTGTGCTCAATAACTATTGCACTATCATTATGTGAAAAAAATGTCATTTTAAATCAAGGTGAAACCACCATTTTTGTTTGTTTATTGGAATAAACATAGGATATGACTTGTCTGTTTTATTTGTGTTATTTGTGTCTGTATCATGCCTAATATCAGCAAAATAAGTACATGTAGGATTTGTTTACTTTAATGATGTAATCTTAACTGTTTTATTTGAATAATATTGTATTTAATATAAATATAATATTTATGTGACTTTTGTGAGTGTTGTTAAGGTGCCATATCTTTCTTTAATCCTCTTGATAAAAGCATCTCCCCTTAGTCAAGATATCCCATATGCTTTGTAGGTATTTTATTGCCACTGAAGTTTCTGTATAATAACATGGAAGTGACACCATGAGTGATTTCATATTACAAAAGTCAAATTCAGAAAATAAAGTCAGCTTTTTGTGCAAATTATTTTGATTTCTGTAAGAACAATTGTGAGATTACAGCTGAACAAAATAACACTAAAATAGGCTTAGAGGTGTGGCAATTGCTCAAATTGCATCTGGATCTTGTGTCAGTTTTACTGTTAGCATATTTAATGACAGGAATGATCAGAAAAGTCAGAATTCTTCTCACATCTGTGACTTTTGAAGCTTCAATAACTGCTAAAAATTGGTATTCTTCAAGTCTTATTATCAGATGTTAGCTGAAGACACAGAAAAGGCATTTTGATAAAGATTTACAGAATTTTGAGGCAAATTCATTTTATAACCACCAATTAGCTGCTGTTGTTGTATCATGTCTTTTTACTTTTTTTAATGCAAGTGTGCCTCTATTTTAGATGAATTTGACAGCCTCTGCTAAACAGACATGGCACCTTAATTGATATAAAGATTATAAACAATAACTCAGCATTGCAGATAAACATAAAATAATGGAACTGCAATCAGTGTAAGCATCATTAGTTTGTCATTCAAAATATAACAGGCTTGTATTATGCAGGTGATTACAGGAATTGGACAATTCTGCCACAATATAAAATTTTCATTATAATGGGCTCGAGACTGAAAATATTATTATTCTCATATGGTGCCATGGACAGATATCATAATCATAAACTACTCTTTCCGAAAATATCTTTTTTTATATCTTACCCTTAGAAATTTCAAATATGAAAACCAAAGATAATTTTAGATGGTCACTTTTGCAAACTAAGAATCAAAGATTCATAATATGAAAACCAAAGATAATTTTAGATGGTCACTTTTGCAAACTAAGAATCAAAGATTCACAAATAACTGAATGTCATTCCTCAAGTCCTCATGAATAATTTTATTCAAGATTTAGTTATTTAAGTTTACAGACTTATTCAACTGTCCATAATACCAAAAGCAGTTCACGTTTAATGAAATGAACATTCAGCATCATTTATCATGGCAATAAATAATCTTAGTAACATTCAGTGAATCAATAAAAATTGGTGTTAATAATGCTTATCAATGTTAATATTCTTAATTTCTACATCCACAATTTAATCAATTTCCACATGATGTCATAAAAAGGAGAAAATCGCAATCAGAATTAGGTGAAAGTTGCCAGACTGCAAGCATATTTAGAGATGAAGCTAGTGGCAAATTCAAACAGGCACATAATTCCTCTAGATCTGCTGCAGCTAACTTACGAGAGGCCGGAGTTTTGGTATCAGGCCGAGATGGCGTTCTTGATGCTGCATCAAAGAAAATGGGTTAAGAAATAAAGAATCAACAAAAAAGGATGGTGTATTTAGTGCAATGGGAAAAAGGTACAGGGCTGCTGAAATGAGTATTGCAGAACCTAATGATTACAAATCATGTGACATTAGATTGCATTTTTTTATTATTGTGGAAGAAAAATGTTTTTTTGTCTTGTAAATTACTGTATTATTTTATGCACAACTTTGAGATACAAAACACTTGTGTGATGTTATTTTTGGCAATCTTTTGCAATGAATGGTTATGTACATGTTCACACTTTATAACATTATTACTGATTGTTTTTTGGATTGCCTGGGTTAGGTAGTAACAGAACAATAACAGATATGAACATAATTCATATACTTTAGCATTTCCAATATTTTCAAATTTTCATCATAAAACAAAGATATAATGGGTGATTCTGTTCATAGCTTTCAAAATAAAAACCAAACAACTCTGCTTTAATCTCATGTTATTGCATGGTGGAGCTCATTACTTTCTGTAAATAGGAGCCGTGATTAAAAAACAAAACAATTATAATATACACAAAAATATAACTTTCTCTTCATTTAAAGGTACATGTGGTTCATCTTTGTGAACAGGAAAAGTGAGACACAAGTCAATAAGTATATGATGAGCATTACTAAGATGAAGAAAATATATATCTCGTGGTTGTTAGCCATTACTTAATGCAGTTCATCTTTGTGATGAGGATGGTGATGAAGGTGATGGGGTCAGAGAGCAGGATTATTGTGACCTTTATGTGGATCTCATCTGCTCACACTGCTCGACCTGGGTGGTGGTCAAGGTGGTGCTGGTCAGTATGGTCAAGCTGCCACCTTCTGACAACAGACTGTTACTATGGGTTTACACCACCTTGTCTGCTACACAATCCTACTATACGCCACTATTTATTATCCTGACTTGTCACTAATTCTCATTTATTGCCTTTTTACACTTATTTTGGCCTTGACAAGTATTGAAAACATATTGGTATATGTGTAGTTTATGGGTGTGAAAAGGTAAAGTGTCACACATTGCATGGTGAGAAAACAAATGTCCAGTTTGATTCATTGATGGACGGCCATCCTGGCCTAGAGTTTAGGAAGCAAACATGGCATACATTTGGAACAGACATTTTGATGATAAATATTCCAGAATTTGCCTTAGCGATGTGGCATTAAACTATTTGGGAGACAGTCTCAAACAATTAACGGCCATTAATGTCTGAATGATTGGCAAAGTTTGGCCAACACAGTAAAATATGGCACAAAGTGAATAATTCAATCATTAGTTATGTTATAGTGAACTGAGGTCCTGAGTGGGTTCCTTGTTCTCAGACTAGTGACCATGGCACTCCATAAATGGGGATTAAGGCCACATCTAGAGAATATAGGCAAAGTCCATGCAAGATATTAACCCATTCACTGCACTTGCAGTTCCCCACTCATATCAGCATCAAGGTTTATGCCTTAAACATTGTGACTGCCAAGATCATAAATACCTTTTTATGTGACAAAACCTAAATTCATCATGGAAAACTGCACAAATGCACTAATGGCTTGCTTTGGAAGTGCTCCAGATTCTGAAAACATGAAACTGTTAAATATGCAGTGAAATATGTCCAGTATGTGGGTAAATCTTGCCATTTGTAGGGTGCTCCATTAAGGTCAGGCTGATTGAATTAGCATGGTGACCACTGGGCCAGAGGGTCCTGCCACGCTGACCTCACCATCATACACCAGGGATGTGTGTCCACCATGATGGCTGACCACTGTGTCATATTGCCAACCTCAACACGCCCAAATCTGGTTAGGTCATGTTCAAACTGGCATCCACTTGACCACTCATCAGGCCAACTGCAAAGATGCTGCAGTAATGTGCCAACTTTATGGACATCGCCTAACACAAACTTGTCTAACATGTGTCTACAGCCAGACAACCAACATCATGTAATTGACATTGCTTCTGAAATAAGCAATCAGACATTTATCCACCCTGAAATGGACATGATTATTGTGACATGTGATGATTCAATGTTAAACTACATAAAAGATTATTACGTTTCAGTTGTGTACTAATATATCTTTGATAGGCAATGTTATCTCGTATAAGAAGAAAAAAAATGAGAAGTTGGCCTTGGGTTATGTTTCACAATAAACCACAAAAAGACTCAATACTACTTATCAAAGTGGCAAATCTGAGCTTAGATGTTGGGTATAAACCTGATTAAAAGAAGCACGCACAAAGGAAGAAAAAAAACGTAAGTAGATAATGATTGGTGAACATACAATAAAGGTATGAGTTTGAAAAAAAGGTAAATGCCATTCTTTAAGTATTGCATACATTTGGACAAATCATCTTGTCTGTTTCGGATGATTTCAATACAAATGATTTTTGTCAATGACTCATAATCACTTAGTACTTATTCAATTCAATACGTTCAATTCATAGTCTGCAGCCAGCGTCTCGAACCACAAGCCCCGAGCTTTGCCTGCTGATCAATACATATACAAATTATACTCTCACTTATATGAACATTTTAGCAATGTTTCAATTGAAGTTACGCACAAACAGGCATCAGCGTGTTGAACACCTATTAAGGCACTTGATCAAATATTTATTAAAATCAAACTGAATATACATGTTTATATTACAATTTCCATATCTCCAAAATATATTCAATGTTCTGTTTACTGTAAGTGGGCTTTACGCGGCAGAATTGAGCAACAAAAATAATGACAAATATTGAGCTATATGATACAGATTTGAACTGTTCTATGTCTGAAGAAAGTTGAGAGAATTCCCCCTGAATATGATATGTCAGCTGGAATGGGCTGGAGGCTGGTGACATGAGAAGGCCATGTTATGGGATAGCTGACATGTCACACTGGGTCCTTCTCACACCTGAGCTCGCCTCAACATCATGGTCAACTTTGTTAGCCCATCTTTCTATAAATCTTGCTATATTTTGTTGTATATAACTTGTGTATAAATGTTTTAATTTGACTCATGTGTTCGTTATATACTTTTAATCACAGAGGCAAGAAATGATGGAAGACATACAGTCCAATATTTTTGGTTTATTATTGTCACTTGAACTAGAAATCTAAACTTGTATAACACTAGATAAAGAAAAAAAACACAGATATTTGTCCTAATCACTCATAATGCCTACAAATCCCACCATTATGATCTTATAACATCCTGCAAGAAATGAATGGTTATTTAAGGATAAGATGAGAAAATATAGAGAGAATAGGAGTCCCATCGAATCAAATATGTATCACAAAAAAAAGATATTTATTATCCATTAAAACCTTTCTTCTACAACAAAGATGATCCATGGTATGAAAATTAATCTTTATGTTTTTAACAGAGAAAATTTGCAATTATGGGAGGGGATGAAAGTGAACCATGTCTTCCATTTGCAAACCTTATCATCCATCCATTCAGACATCCATCCATTCAGACATCCATCCATCCATCCAGACACACACACATACATACATACATGCAAACAAACATACATTGATTGGCATGAGACGTGCATAATAGAAGCCATTTCACTGTGATACATCATGTCACACATCTATTATGATGTAAAAGAGAGGCAATCACATCTGGAGAAACCCATCCAAGTCACCAGCAAGAAAGGGGGATTTTCAACTATCCTCACGGTGTCCTGAAGCTTGAATGAATATGCACCTATAGCTGAATGGAGGTTGGAATTATGACTGATTTCTTAGAGAAAACACTTCAGAGATGGTGCCTCCCTATGAGTACACTAATAATTCAATTCATTAATAATCCTAAATTCATGTAAATTATCACTGATCCATGACTTACTCGATTTTCTAATCCCAATGATATGACCACGAGTCTGTGGCATAGCATAATGTGATTCAAATATCTGTGAAATAATTGGTTTGACAACAATATATCCATTGTGATATCATAGCTTGTTTTATGATGAGTGAATCTGTGACAGATGAATCTTCTACCCTGGTTTGTAAAAGTGTACTGGTTTTAACCACAAATAGCTAATATATATATATATATATATATATATATATATTTATATATATATGATGTGTCCTTTATCTTACATTACATAAATATATGTATACACCAGTATCCTCTTTGATCCTTACAAAAGGGAAAAATCTCACTGTTTATCTTGGAAAACTACAGATTTTCTTATATCATAAAGATTATTGATACCATACATTGCCACACCAGCCATCTAACAAATTGATATCTTTGAATGTATCATTACAACTCAAATCACTGTCATATTCTCACTGCTCAAGTAGGCCATGCTGTCACCTGGTATGTTAAAATCTGTCATGCATGGGTGAACGTTGTAGACATGCAAGGTTGGCTCAGAGTAGTAAAAAAATGTTGACTGACTTTTATTTCAATTGGTTTAAATTCAGACATTACTTTCTTTATTCTTTTCAAGATTCCAAAACTGGTTTTTTTTCATTATGTGCATTTCTTGCCAAATATTCTCGCCAATACCGACTGGTAGTCACCATATCAGCTGTCTTGTCTACAAATCAATCCCAGCATGCATTGTAAATGACACAAAAGTCATCTGGTGGATAACAAATGTTGAAATTCAAACAGAGAGAATTACATTCAATGGCACATGTAAATATCTAATTTTGTACAAAACAGTACATATCACAAACAGACCAATGTATTAATCATATAAGAAATTTTATAAATAAGTCTAACATGTGAAAGATAATTAGTGTGACACTAAATCTTAATCTTTTTACATATTTAGCTCCAAATAAACTGGGGACTAGGGTCATTCTGGTGATGTATAAGTTCAACAAATGTCTTAACAATTATGCTCAAATCAACAGGAAACATAGAAACATATTTTAAAAAATTGTAGAAATGTAGAAAAAATCATCAGTGTTTATGGTAATGAATTAATTAAATAATAAATCATAAAATTCTATTCTACTGTGAAATGCCACCTGAACAATAATGTGATAAGTTGATAACTATTATTACGCAATTTGATTAAGGTGACTGCATTAAATGCAGTGCATTTGAGGTTATGTTGAGTGACAATTAAGGGTGACTAAACTATGGCTACAAAGAAACATATGTGCTCTTCAGTTTGGGTGACCATGGGAAGGTCTCATAACCTAATTGGTTTGGTGAAGTTTGTTATACGTGGGATTGAACTTACTTTTCCTGGAGGAAGTTGATTTAGCACTGCCTGAGCCTGATAATGGTGAGATTGAAAGAGCAGAAAATATATGAACACCACACAAAACAGAGCATTCAGAACATTGCAATAGGCAAGAAACTTTTCTTCAAATACTGTATAAATAATATGTATGTAGTTTATCAAATATATATATACTTGTAAGCAGCATAAAGTTTAGTTCAGAATGCAATCATATTATAATTTGAATAGCAGATATATCATGTTTAGTAAGACATTTCCTTTTTTTCAAAATGCAGAATATTGGATTAGCTTTGCAAATATAGTTGTTTATATATGTTGGTAGTGATTGTATTTTTCACAGTAGTAACAATTGTCAAATGAAATAAACATTTATCATATATCAAGAACATAGAGAACATAGAAAAAAACATCCATGACATGATTTAACATCAATGTTTTTTGGATAAATGGTATCAAATAATAAAAAAGTTAATTTCCAGATTAAAATTTAAAATAATTATATAATTAGTGATCTGTTATCATATGAAGCATACAAGAGAAAGGGATATAATTTTTAGCATTTTCAAAAGCAGATAACCATAAAACCCTTGGATTTTCTGTGGCACATCTCATGAAAAATTGTGTCCTGAGATCATTAATTCTGAACTTCTTGATATACTTCTAGCAAATGCACCCATGTTTCATGAGGTGATCTTTCCAACAGTACTATTAGAGCTGACATGGGATTGATAATCTATGAGATAATCTTTATTACTTATTACACATCACTCACAGGGTGGGATTATTTAAATTTGGAAGAAATATTTTTGACAAGATCAGATATCAATACACATTCAGTGATCTTTAAAAATTAAAATTGGACCCCAAAATTGACAAAATATATTTATCATTGATGTGTTTCATAAAACTTGTTATAAAAGCATCTTTTATAACAAAAAGCAACTTGTTATAAAAACATCCATTGTTCTATATCCCTCTGTTGTATCCTTGTGAAAACTTATTGCAAAATTATCTATCCTTTACATTTTTGCAATCATTATGCATATAAGGATAAAAATCAAAATCTTGTGATATACTAGTAATGTTTAAAATGTCATTGTAAAATGATAACGTGGTTATGCTTGGTAAGTATTGTAAGGGTTTATTTATCAAAATTGTATTACCAGATCGCTGTGACCAACGATCATCATCTGGGAAAGACACTGGAAAATTATTTTCAAAATTGGAGTTGACAGTTCACAAAATTGTAATCTTTTAATTTAAGTTATATACACTCATCGTATTCTTTAAAGGAAAAAATTACAATGCCACATGGTAAAAAATAAGGCAAATCTATTTTAAACTTATATCAATATAATCAATAGAACCTAATTTTGTGACCTTCTTTAGTCATTTAATCAATTGAACCATTTACTCAACATCTGTAATAATAAAATGTGACAAAATTATTTTCCATTGAGTCATGCAATAATATCTTTGATTCTGAAAAAAATGTCTTTACTTTCTCAAGGTGTTTTTTTGTGATGTTATGTTTTCTTGTGCGTAATGTGTTGTTGTTGGTTGAGGTCCAGCTTTACACGAGACAACACAAAGCTGTGAGTAGGCCTGAGAGATGAATAAGGTTTGTTTTATAGTGTTGTGCAGTAGCAGTATAACCTCATGAACGTATATAATAACATCCACATAGGACTATCAGGACAGGCTAATATTCAATAAGCACTAATTTGAGGCTTTGTGATAGTGAAGGAAAGATCGGGGTGATTGTAACATTCTCTCATTCCACTGTGGACATTAGCACACACACCAGACAAAGGCTGTGTGATGCCTTTGTCATCATGCAGTGGTGGGACAACTAACCCGGGTTGGATGTTTCACTCTCCAGCGCAAATGAGATCCCTTATTAGAACACAAATATTCACATCAGTCAAGCAGTCAAGCAAGATGTATTCATATCTTTGTTCTGTATGTGTATATGCACATGCAATATTATTCTACTTTTTATTTTCTGCCTATAAGTGAACATTATCTTACTCTGGTACTCTTTGTGTTTATGCATACCATCAGTTCTTACTCAGAATGTAATATACATGAAATATACACAACTCAATTCAAGTAGGCATGCAAATATCTCAGACAAAAAGCAAGAAAATGACCCATTATCAGCACAAATAGTACTTTCTTTCTGTACAAATATGGCCTTTTATATGTGACAATCTTCTTTAAGAGAAAAAAATGCCTTATATGAGCATTTACTAATAAAATGCATCCAACTGTAATTTTTGGCATCTTTGTCTTTTGGTTTATGATTTTACAGACTGTAAATAGCTCTTCTGTGATAAAAGTGCATAAAAGCTTTTTCTTTTATAAAATTGTATATATATATATAAATATATATTGTGGCTCTGATGTGCGTAGAAACATATAGAATTTGCCTGTTGTATTTATGGCCATAAACAGTATGACCACTTGTGAGAGTTCCCACCAGCGGCCCACCAAGCTCTTTGAGTGCCGACTACTAATTGAATTGTGAACATTTCTGCATCTCCGGAGCAGATCGGAGCACATCGGTAGCTTGAGCCGATATAGAAGGCGGAGGTCAGCGAGGAGCACATATCTGGACCATCGAAAGATTGATTAATGGTGATTGGGGGACAAGGATGGAGGTGACGTGTGGACCAAACTCACACAAAATGACACGCTGTATTTATGGTGGCAACTTCACACACATCATCTCCACCATCTACAGAGGTGGCCCTCTGCTGAGGTCATAGGTCTATCAAAGGTCAACAGTCTGATGACCTATATGACCTTGTAACCTCTGCAATGGTGATGATGCAAACAATTGTTAGTTTTTAATTGGGGCCATGTGTGATTTTATTTGATTTGCAGATGAGCAAATGATAATTGATGGTCCCCTATTGAATCAACTATGACATTTGTACACAGCTAGAGGTCGTCAAGTAGACTTTGTTGAGAGATGTAGATCTTGTTAACCCATTAATAATTGGATTTCTTTTGCTCATCTCTCATTTTTTATATCTTGTATAGATGTAGGGAAGTAATTCTTAACAACAGATACAATAAAAGGGGTTTTTCAATTTGAAAACTCGCCACATTGTACATATTTCTCTGTTGTGACCTTTAGACACAGAGAAAAAGTCTCTTTAGTCCAAGTGAAATATTGGCCTTGTGATAAATCAAGATAATCTGACTGTTCTGTTTTCAAAGTCAAATAGAATTGCAGCCTCTTTCAAAAGCTCCAAATGTACTTGTAGATCTGCGATGTAATCATAGACAATCCCACTACCGTACACTTGTAGGACTGATCTAACGTAAATACAGTTTAAAACAGTAGAGTGTGGGAAAAGGCTGGCATTTCTGGTTGAGGCTTTGCTGCTGATAGCTTCAAGAGCCAAGGGCTTAATGGCATAATATAGAAGACAGAGAGAAGACGGGGTATTACTTGGGTAGCGGGCAGGTAGTAATGTCCCTGCGGCTGTCATGGCCCCGGATCACTACTCATAAGATGCTGCTCATTTTGGGTGGGTACGGAGGCTGAGGCAGCTCGGAGGCCTCATCTCCATCAATCCTCCATATTCTCTATTAGATAACATGCCTTCTTGCAATGTAATCCTGTCATTATCCCTACAGACGGCCCTGACACTCTCCAGATCACCCCACCTATTTAGCCACAATTTTCTCTTGTCATTGCTGCTTTGCCGATTACTTCTTTATCAGCCTCGGCATGACAAATTTGGAAGGGCATTATTTAGCTGCAAACGCAAGTAGATGGGCGGATTTTTAGTGTGTCTCTTCTCCTGCCAGTCTAGCTTTGCCGGCCAAATCCCAAAAAGTCCCCAAGATTTGAGGCTAAAAGTTAGAAGATTTAGTGAGATCTCAACACAGCAGGGATAATGAGACAGGATTCATTTGGAGCATAAGCAGGCATTACGGCCTCTCTCCTATTGATTCTAACCGACACATGCTCATTTCTCTGTCTTGATATTAACGTATCGATCCACAAACCTATCATGACAAAATGAACGGCTGTCTAACATGCATACAACACACAAACAACTCCAGATGAAGTGAACATCCCTGACACTAATCTAACCCTCACGGGAAATCATTTTTACACAATTTGAAATGATTCCAATTCATATCCTGACATGAAATTGCTCTGTACAGAAGAGACAAATGTGTTCCCATTTAGTTACGGCAACTCTGAACTCTCTTGTCTATGGATCCCACTTCTACCCAGGCATGTGAGCAAAATGTATATAAATATTTTTTTTTCAATCACAATATTCAAAGAAAATTACACTTGGACTAAACACAACAAAATAACATTGAGAGTAGGTTTTCAAATACTTCAGACAGTTTAACTTTGTGATTCATCAGCTCTGTGTAATTCATGTTGCCATCTTATTAAAGCAACAGATAGAATCAATGAGAACAAAGGAGTCATTTAATTCTTTGATGCACAACACTTAGTTCTGCAAAAACAAAAGTACATATATCAATCTCATGGCCTCCAGGTAAACAAAATAGGTTAATCTCTATAAAAGAGATGGAACAACGGGAATGGACAAATTTATCCTGGAGGGTATAGATACTTTTATTGTCTTTAAGAATAACATTGTGTTCAGTAATATTGTGTGACCATTAGGAAATATTGTTATTGCAGTTGGCAAGCATCAGGTGGTGGTGGGTTGTGAGGAGCAAGATGTAGTACCCTGCAAGCAGACTGCAGTGTTCAGGTGCACAAGGTCCTCAGCCACAGCAGTGTCTCCTGTAGGACCTCAGGTGTACGCCCATGTGCAAGGCCAACACGTACTGCAAGCAACCACAGGTCAACTGCCTTCATCCCCCCCAGGGCTTCTTTCCCTTCCTATTAGCCCGTACCCTATGACCATGCCAATTATAAAGGCAACCTAATTAATGAAACTCCTACCATCTCTTACTGAGGATTTCTATGCAGGTTGATATGTGATCCCAACTCAAAGTCATATAAGACACATTTGGAAACGCACTACAGAGTTACTTAAGATCTACTTGGAACACTGCCAATTTCAGTTAAGTTTAATGAAACAGTAATTCTATTAAAGGCATGCATCAAAGAACTTCAAAGATCTGCAGCTTAGAGACTCCAGTTAGAATTAAAGGTAATCATACATTCCTACAGACATCTATCTTCATGCCTTATAACTTAGGATTTCCTAACAGAAGTGTGAAGGTCAAGCAGATTGCATCAACATTCATGTTTGTCATGATCACCTTTGGAAAATGTGAACAACTTTATACATTTATCAGATAGAACACATCAAAAGAACCTGGAATCAGGAATATTTCTGTTTCATACCAGTAAAATCTAATGAAGCATATTGTGTCATTAATACATATGCATTTCTATCATTACATACTAAGTCTCACACTACCAGAATATTCAGCTTCATATCTGAAAAGGTCACATGGTTGATATCAATTATAGAAATATGTATATGGGTATGTGAGCACATCAAGGCAATATGAGCAGTACTCAGGTGGGGTATGAAATATGGCAGGTGAGGACATGAGGTTTGAAAACATTATTCACACCCCAGCTGTGTTACCTACTTTTAAGACAAGCTTTAATGCTGATGATTGGTGCCAATGACTTTAGCGGAAATAGATGCCTAAGTCCTCAGGTGGGATGTGCTCCCCCCACTTCAAGATCCTCAGCTGGATCATCTATGCCTGTCTGTTAGTGGTGAACCTGCGGTGTGAGGACCTCAGCTGGGGTAACTGTATTGTCTATGGGACAGCAGGTGGAGGATATACCAGGGTAGACAGAGCTATCAGCTGGTCCCAGATCTGAATAGCTTCTCACTGGTGGAGTGCAGGTATGCAGCACCACACTCTATCTATCTCCCCAGAGACTGCTCAGGTGGGGTACAGCCATGCTCCCCCAATGAGGTCATCAGGTCCTCCCACTCACAATTGCTCTGTGTTAAACTAAGGGCCCAGATGAGGCACATCACAGCAATCTCGTTCAGAAAAGGGCACTGACCCTAAAAGGCTTTGTGCCCATCTGATCACCCAGGTGGGATATATGCCTGTGCCCTAATCAGGCCAAGGTCATCCAGTCTGTCCTGTGGCAGTCACCAGGTGGGGTACAGGACTATCAATAGCCAGAGGCATCAGAATGCAAGGTGATCAGGTGGATACCAAATATACATCCTGTCAATATGCCACTTTGTTAGACTGAAACACTGGAATCAAATTAAGCTGTCAAATTTTAATCTGCAATCTTGTGGCACTCCATGATGAATAAAAGAAGTATTCCTTATTGGGCGACTTAAAATTTTGCAATCTTTAGCAGCCCCAATCCTTAATTTTCCATATTATGTCTTTATTTCTAGAAAATGAGAAAAAGATGGGGGCACAGATATAGGTATTTGTGGATCAGGTGGAGAACTGCATATGGCATTAAGTGGACAATATGAGGCAAATAGCTTATAGAGGGAGGAGGCCAAATGTGGAGAAACCCTTGTGTATACCAGATCCATCATAGCATCACCATCAGGTGGGAATAATTGCTATATATGTCCTCAGCTGTGTGCTCACTTCACATGTTCAAGCACAGGGCACCTGTGGCTACCTTGATAACTACCTGTATGCCTCCAGGGGGCGTTGTAATCATCACACCTGGGAGACACAATAATACTGCTATAAGATAGCTTGTGTATGCCGTCTGGCAGCATAAAGGGCACAGTGTCAGCACTCTCATCTGCACAATCACCTCTCAGCTACTCCTCAATCTTCCACCATACAATATTGTTAGATGCAGCACAATCTAGTTACTGTAAAACTTTGCGTAACTTGGGAGGCGCCTGTCTCTGATGTCATTCACAGAACTGCAGTTGTTGCACTTTGCTTGGAGGCTGGCATCACCACAACAGCCATTATTGCCCAACTACAGCACTCCTAGGACACACCCCACAAATCACACCTCCACCCTCATTCAACTCTGGCTCTGCTTTTTCAAAGAGCTAACAATGCAAGAGGGAGGCTGCGATGCTAAATTGTTTTTATTTCATCTGGGATATTGGTCCAAACTTTTGAGCTTGCGAGTTTGTGGTATTTAGTGAGTTGAGACTGTGGTTTGGTTGGCCCTTCTGGCCGTCTCACAGGTGGCTGTGTTGGGGAGGGGGAGGCAACACTCACATACTCCCTTCAATGTGCACTGAATAATAAAAGGTCTGTGGGACCAGCCTTCTGCCTGTATATAAACTTTATCAAACTGCTGGAATTCAGATCAATTTGTTACTCTGATTTGTTTCAACAGAAAACAATCTGAGTCATGAAACCACAGTTCCAATTAAATGATCAAATTTGACCACTTTTATTCCAATTTTTACCATTAAGCCTAACTATGTCTACCGGTAATTATCAAATGGTCAGTATGCCCTTCTCATATGTGCTCACTCTAAAAATACTGCCCCCTGCTCTTAATGGGATTGAATAACCTCATGGTGATACTGCTCTCTGTTATTCCTGGGTGTGAGGGTCCTGGTGGTGATACTGCTCCCTGCTCTTCCTGGGTGTGAGGGTCCTGGTGGTGATACTGCTCCCTGTTCTTCCTGGGTGTGAGGGTCCTGGTGGTGATACTGCTCCCTGCTCTCCCTGTGTGTGAGGGTCCTGGTGGTGATACTGCTCGCTGCTCTCCCTGTGTGTGAGGGTCCTGGTGGTGATACTGCTCCCTGCTCTCCCTGTGTGTGAGGGTCCTGGTGGTGATACTGCTCCCTGCTCTCCCTGGGTGTGAGGGTCCTGGTGGTGATACTGCTCCCTGCTCTCACTGTGTGTGAGGGTCCTGGTGGTGATACTGCTCTCTGTTATTCCTGGGTGTGAGGGTCCTGGTGGTGATACTGCTCCCTGTTCTTCCTGGGTGTGAGGGTCCTGGTGGTGATACTGCTCCCTGTTCTTCCTGGGTGTGAGGGTCGTGGTGGTGATACTGCTCCCTGCTCTCCCTGTGTGTGAGGGTCCTGGTGGTGATACTGCTCCCTGCTCTTCCTGGGTGTGAGGGTCCTGGTGGTGATACTGCTCCCTGTTCTTCCTGTGTGTGAGGGTCCTGGTGGTGATACTGCTCCCTGTTCTTCCTGGGTGTGAGGGTCGTGGTGGTGATACTGCTCCCTGCTCTCCCTGTGTGTGAGGGTCCTGGTGGTGATACTGCGCCCTGCTCTTCCTGGGTGTGAAGGTCGTGGTGGTGATACTGCTCTCTGCTCTCCCTGTGTGTGAGGGTCCTGGTGGTGATACTGCTCCCTGCTCTTCCTGGGTGTGAGCGTCCTGGTGGTGATACTGCTCCCTGCTCTTCCTGAGTGTGAGGGTCCTGGTGGTGATACTGCTCGCTGCTCTCCCTGTGTGTGAGGGTCCTGGTGGTGATACTGCTCCCTGCTCTCCCTGTGTGTGAGGGTCCTGGTGGTGATACTGCTCCCTGCTCTTCCTGTGTGTGAGGGTCCTGGTGGTGATACTGCTCCCTGCTCTTCCTGGGTGTGAGGGTCCTGGTGGTGATACTGCTCCCTGCTCTTCCTGTGTGTGAGGGTCCTGGTGGTGATACTGCTCCCTGCTCTTCCTGGGTGTGAGGGTCCTGGTGGTGATACTGCTCCCTGCTCTCCCTGTGTGTGAGGGTCCTGGTGGTGATACTGCTCCCTGCTCTTCCTGAGTGTGAGGGTCCTGGCGGTGATACTGCCCCTGCTCTCCCTGTGTGTGAGGGTCCTGGTGGTGATACTGCTCCCTGCTCTCCTTGTGTGTGAGGGTCCTGGTGGTGATACTCAGTGCCCCCTCTTGGCAGTCCTCTTGTGACTCATTCTGCCTGTGCTGAGAGGCAGCAGGGCTGTGTACCTGGTAATTAATGGTTACAGCAGTGGTCTGTAGCTAATGTGCTCCACCACCTCCATATACCAACCAATCTGCATATTAATTGCCACAGAATGGCCACATTACCTCTCTGAAATGGCCAACAAAATCTCATTGTGCTGCCACAAAAATGTCTGTCAAGCGTAGATTGGCCAATATATCTGCATACAGATGTAGAAGTTTTCTGCCTGGCTGGATGCCAATAAGGTCTACATTGAGTTATGTCATATATATATCTAATCCTCCCATCTCTGGACAAACTGTTTTTATTCAATGTCTTATCTTAAGAAAATGGCTCATGAGCAATTGTGTAACATCATATTTTGTACAAAATAAAATAAATGATTGTGCATAAATAAAATGTAATGATGTTTTTTTACAGAATCATGAAGCACAATAAAAGGTATCACACTGAGATATGTGAACTCATCAAATATCTTTGCCACAATGGGTATATATCAGACTAATTGACACAAAAGTAGTTGAAAACATGCACAATGGCAGTATAAATCTTAGTAAATGTATGAGGAAGATGAAGGTGCATGGTTGCTATGGGCAACCACATTGCTGGGCCCCATGATGCATTACCAAGCTACTGCAAATTTTAGTGCAATTTCACATGTTTGCCTCTGACAGTGAATCTTTGCAATTCTCTGTAATTTTAATAGCAACATTATCATTTATTGAGTATCATGATATAAAACAAATCAGTTGCTATTGATGTTGGATTATATGAAAGGCATCAATTTTCAGATTTTAATGTTAAAACCATATTAAAATTCAGTTAAGCAATTGTAAACCTATCTCCTTTCAATTATATCACTTTTTGCGTTTTACACACAAACGAATGCATCTCTTATGGAATTCAGAATTATGAAATGTTTGCTTTTACATTCAATCTGAGTGAGTGATATCAACTTACACAGCCGTGAATGACAACTTCTAAATGATTTAAATTTGTTTAATTCCATCATGCGCCAAGTGCTTGTGTCTACATTTTGCCCACATAGAAACAATGAAAGTGTTGAATATGCCATCTACTGCCAGTGAAATACAATCTGCACATCGACAATGCTGCAGTTATGGGTGTTTGTGGACAATTCCATTAATTAGATTTGTAATCAACTCAGACAAATAATCCCGATAAATAACCACCGGAAACTTAGCTGATCTGATTATGGTGACAGTGGAGGGATGAGAATTAGAACCATGGTTGGCCAGGGAAAATCTCAAGTCTAGAGTTTCATCTCGTAGCCTCCACAAATCCCCAGGCAGACAAGCCAGCCACTTTTGGGGTTAAGAACTTAAATGGCTCAAGTTTATTCCATGTTCGTTCTAAAGACAAGGGAATAGGACCTGATCTGTGCTTCAATGCTTCCCGAGGCTGAACCAGACCCACAGCAAATAAGCCACCACTACTGGGCATTGTGCAAAGCCTTCCACACTGAATGCCAAATTGAAATTGTAGTCAGTCATTTCTTAATACACCCAACTGTTCCACACAATGAGAATAGATGCTTTATCTCAAGCATGAGTCCTCCAAGATAGAGAAAGATGACAGGCAATACAATAAACAGGAGATTAAAATCACTTGATGTAGCTTTTTAATTTGTCATTATGGAGTGTGATCAGTGCATGTTTTGTCTGCTGTTCACCATTAGCGAGGTCAACAGAAAGGTAGCAGTCACAAATGTGCCAACTGTCAATCATTTCTCAAGGAGCACTCCCTACTCACCGTCTGCGTCATATTTCACATGCGATCAATGTGCATGATTTTTGCAGAGATTTGACAGCTTGAGTCACTCAAGTGACAAGTTTCTTTTGTGATTCTGTAAAAATAAGTTTGACTCAACAGTCTGTCAGCAGAACAAACTGCACCAGGTCTTAAGGGAATTAGTCACGTCATGAGGAGTTAGAAATTTAACAATTCTATGAATGATCTTAACTGAATTTCTGTGACAAACCAATGGCTACTCTGCATGGAGAGGTAGAGTCATACACTACCTCTGCCAGAATTGTCTACTCTGATGGTGAGGTAGAGTCACATATTACGAACTCTGCCAGTATTGTCTACTCTGATGGTGAGGTAGAGTCATACACTACCTCTGCCAGTATTGTCTACTCTGCATGGAGAGGTAGAGTCATACACTACCTCTGCCAGTATTGTCTACTCTGCATGGAGAGGTAGAGTCATACACTACCTCTGCCAGTATTGTCTACTCTGATGGGGAGGTAGAGTCATACACTACCTCTGCCAGTATTGTCTACTCTGCATGGAGAGGTAGAGTCATACACTACCTCTGCCAGAATCGTCTACTCTGATGGTGAGGGAGAGTCAAACACTACCTCTGCCAGTATTGTCTACTCTGCATGGAGAGGTAGAGTCATACAATACCTCTGCCAGTATTGTCTACTCTGATGGTGAGGTAGAGTCATACACTACCTCTGCCAGTATTGTCTACTCTGCATGGAGAGGTAGAGTCACATATTACGAACTCTGCCAGTATTGTCTACTCTGCATGGAGAGGTAAAGTCATACAATACCTCTGCCAGTATTGTCTACTCTGATGGTGAGGTAGAGTCATACACTACCTCTGCCAGTATTGTCTACTCTGATGGTGATGTAGAGTCATACACTACCTCTGCCAGTATTGTCTACTCTGCATGGAGAGGTAGAGTCATACAATACCTCTGCCAGTATTGTCTACTCTGATGGGGAGGTAGAGTCATACACTACCTCTGCCAGTATTGTCTACTCTGATGGTGAGGTAGAGTCATACACTACCTCTGCCAGTATTGTCTACTCTGCATGGAGAGGTAGAGTCACATATTACGAACTCTGCCAGTATTGTCTACTCTGATGGTGAGGTAGAGTCATACACTACCTCTGCCAGTATTGTCTACTCTGCATGGAGAGGTAGAGTCACATATTACAAACTCTGCCAGTATTGTCTACTCTGATGGTGAGGTAGAGTCATACACTACCTCTGCCAGTATTGTCTACTCTGATGGTGAGGTAGAGTCATACAATACCTCTGCCAGTATTGTCTACTCTGATGGTGAGATAGTCATACAATACCTCTGCCTGAATTGTCTACTCTGATGGTGAGATAGAGTCATACAATACCTCTGCCTGAATTGTCTACTCTGATGGTGAGGTAGAGTCATACACTACCTTTGCCAGTACTGCTCTGAACTTGCAGAATTCTGGGCTGCATACAATTAACATAGAGCTTTGTAGTTGGTACTGGCATAGGTAGCTTGTTTGTTTGCCCTATTACAAGTAGGTCTCATCACAAAATGTTGAAAGTGATGTAAAACCTCAAACAAACAAACAAACAAACTAACTCTACCAGTATTATCTACTCTGCATGCTGAGGTAGATTCATACACTACCTCTGCCAGTATTACCGTATCTACTCTGCATGCTGAGGTAGATTCATACACTACCTCTGCCAGTATTACCGTATCTACTCTGCATGCTGAGGTAGATTCATACACTACCTCTGCCAGTATTATCTACTCTGCATGCTGAGGTAGATTCATACACTACCTCTGCCAGTATTACCGTATCTACTCTGCATGCTGAGGTAGATTCATACACTACCTCTGCCAGTATTATCTACTCTGCATGCTGAGGTAGATTCATACACTACCTCTGCCAGTATTACCGTATCTACTCTGCATGCTGAGGTAGATTCATACACTACCTCTGCCAGTATTATCTACTCTGCATGCTGAGGTAGATTCATACACTACCTCTGCCAGTATTACCGTATCTACTCTGCATGCTGAGGTAGATTCATACACTACCTCTGCCAGTATTGCCGTATCTACTCTGCATGCTGAGGTAGATTCATACACTACCTCTGCCAGTATTACCGTATCTACTCTGCAGGCTGAGGTAGATTCATACAAAGGAGGTCTGGCAAGGTCACTCAAGGTCATGACTGGGCCCAAAGACAACTCTAAAAGGTATTAAGAGCTAATCCTATTGTTTGGTATATTATACGTATATTAACTTACGAATGCCATGATATGTTGAAGTTTGACAGAGAGTAACAAGATGAATTGCAATATTTGCTATCAGTGTACCTTTTTTTTCATAATCAGTGCAAATGTTGAAATGTAGCAAGTCCATATTAGCTGATTATTTAATCGTTTTCAGGATAATTCATTAGCTAATTATATTTTTAGAGACAAGAGAAGAATGTACATATTTCAGCTTACTGACGTTCAACCATTCTGATTAATCATAAACTCAAGTTAATCAGTTTCAACACTGGTGCGTTTCTTACTATCTATCAAAATAATGAACAGATCCATTCTAAAATATACAAATACTTTATAGGTGGGTACCAAATCTAATTTTAAGGCCTCCAATTGAGTCCAGTTTCTTCATTAAGGATTGGCTAGGTTAGTATGACCTTGGTGGTAGACAATCAGGCAATGTGCCATGACAGACTACAGGTCTGTAAGACAAATATCCATAGAAAGTTAGCAGAAATCCTCAGAACAAAGTGCCAAGTGGTGGACTTTGATGTTTGAGGCTGTGTATCTGTGTGTTTCTGCTGTTTTGATCTGTGTTGTGCTATAAGTCATGTATTTCCTTGAGATGTTCTCAGGGTGGCTTGATGCCAGCTTCTCCCACTTCACACAACACATAATATCAACCACCACTCTTTGGCCAGATCATCACATTCATATCAGTTGTTATTGTTTTCACAGAAACAATAATGATGGAAATCTAAATTATACAAGTACAGCAAGAGGAAAATTGCCAGTTCTTACAGATTCTGCTTGAGGTCTTGAGATGATATAAATTCACAGAACTGGCAAAATACAACATTACATCACATCCATAATATAAAAGTAAATTTAGTATTCTATTTTTAAGGAATTGGAATAAATCAACAAATATGCTAATAAAATTATGTATATTTTTTACAATTGCAACCAGAAAACATATCTTTGATCCTCTATTGAGGAGATCATACAGACAGAAAATAAATGTTTATACTAATGGATAAAAGCAATAAAAGCATATCTATGCTCATCACTAATGACACTCTGAACACATATCACAGCACAGACAGATGCAAGCGGTACATATGAAGCACTCTACTGTGCAGCCAATACACACTCTACTTACTTGATTTGGAAGTTGGCTCTTTGATAGTCCCTGCATAAACCAGAAAGTTTACACATGAACAAGTTGTTACTGATTGGAAATTAAAATTTTAGTAAACAGTATGACCCTTTCTTTGAGATTTAATCATTTAGGAGGTTGTGAGTGATAAGTGAGGATAAAGAGTCATACAGGATAGCTGTATATTAAGATTAGTATATAGTAATTTTTAGTAACATTGGAGTTAAAGATCCATTTTCAGTGATAGAGTAGTGAATATAACATAAGACACAGGCTCTAAATAGATGTTTTGTGTTAATAGCAGTGTTTTGTTATCGTGAACTCTCTTTGTCACAACAGATTGAAAGGTGGATCTTCTTCAGAGAGAGTGCATATACTCACTACTGCTGTCAATATTAGATTCAACCCTGTGCCCTCCACTTCCAACCCTTTTATTCCCACTGCCAACTCTACGCCCTCCACTACCATCACGATGGGGTGGGGTGGAGGGCACAGGGGAGGGTGCTGATAGCAGACTGGACATGCTGGCAGATGGTGTGACTGCAGTGCCCCCTGCTGGTGTAACACCACTGTAGTGAGATGGTAAGTGAACTAGTAACAAATAAGTAGAGGTTAGTGAAAGATTAGTGAAGAAGGTGTACATGCACTATTTCAGACCATTAATTAGATCTATTAATATATATATATAAAGCCTTATAAGCTACCTTCTGGAGATATAAGAAATGCAACAAAAAGGGTTAGAGAATTAGTAAAAGAGATGAAGAAAGCAAGCAGGAATTTGCCTTATTTGTTGCAATGAATTTATATAGTTTATTTCTACTGTGTGATATGCTGCCAATGCACCATATTCCATGCTATATTTCCAGATTCTCATGCTGTTATTATCATTTTTCCATGCTTATAATATGAAAAGCTGACATCTGGCTGAATTCATGCTTTCATTGCCAAGAATGATTACACTTGCCTAAATCTGATGATTTTAAGGCCGATACTGTGAAAAATGTATGGACAAAAGTTACATAATACTTCAAGAAATAATATATTTCCTGTTAAATATGACCTTTTGAACAAGCATTTGTTTTCAACGAGATAATGAAATATTCCTATTTGTGGTAAATTAAAATGATTGTTTTATTAATTCAATGGAATCATTAAGCAATTTTTATGGTTAGACTGGCAGCAAAATGACAATTATGACATTGATAAAGAACACATAATTAAATAATGCAGATGGGAATAGACTGTTTTCAGTCACATTTCTTATTACATGACAATTTTACCTTCTACAATACTTTAAGCTTAATTAATAAATACAAAATCAAGTTTATGATTCTTGTCTGAAAAAGATATATTACTTAACGGGACAAATATAGTGATACTACAGTGATCTACCACATCTTCCATTCTCCCTTCATCCCATAATTGAGCACATAAAGTTGCACACCATGCTTTTTTAATTTACAAAACATATCATTTTACCATCGGAATATACCATATGTATTTGACAGGAAATATGTGGTAAATAAATATATGGTGGCAACAACATAATTGTCATGCCATGATACACTCATTTCCTAATTACTTTAATTTCTTCACCATGGCCAATTATAAACAAGTCCTAAATAATGCTTCCATCTAAACAGAAACAAATAACAACCAGATGCTACTGTCACCTGAAGTGGTTATATTAATTCATAATGAGAGGTACAGTGGCAAATTAATTACCATCCATTTTGAACTGTTGGATAACTGTCAAATTTACTCTGCAGCTTCAGTGTTATGAGAAGCACATTTTATATATTTCTCTCTGTAGGTTTCAGCCTGAAATCTTTGTTTCACCTCTCACTGGTTTGAACTATATGTAAATATAGATTTGGACTTAATGGATCATATGACAGTGTTGTTTTGTAGCCAAATTGTACCATGTTGATAAGTGAACAAAACAAAGAAGTTTTTTACAGCCAGAAAGTTGTATGTAATATTTGTGTGCTCTGTATGAGCATGTAGCCAACAAGTCTTGGCTTTGTCTTTGAAGTCTCAGGTGTGCTTCCTTCAGACTCGTTAAGGACAGGTGTGCTAGTTCTACCAGCCTCAGCAGTCTGCCAACTTTTCTCGCCATCTTGGCTTTTTGCATCCATCTTTATCTGCACACAGGAAAGATGGCATGGCAGGAAAAGACAATTATTATGGATGTCAAAGGGTGACATTAAGTTCACAAAGCTAGATTGACTTCAGCTGATGTAGTTAAGTGGCAAAATGCATGACTATATAAAAAAAATGTACATATGTAGAACATACAAATCTGTGTTAAACGGTACAGTTGTATGACAATACACTGTGATAACAAGTTCTGCTGTCACCATTTTTTAGATCTAAGGGGTAGACTGCATGTGTAGCAACTGTATAGCGTTGTGTCCTCCATATGAGTGCTTGTAAGTTGCTTGATAATACTTTGATGAGTACAACATGCACTATAATAAAACAACAAATAAAGACCTAAATGATGATTTCTAGGTACAACCACAAACACAAAGAAACAAGTGAATCCACAAGCAGGGCATATTCACATACATCTATCACAGAGCTTTATAATGTGGTCCTGGATAAGTTTCTTTCATCATTAAATCCCCAGATATGTGATTGTGCATGCTTGATCAGGTATCAGATTGCAACAAAAGTTTACATGATGAGTGGGTATCTGGGTGATTAAAATACAATGAGACATAATAGATAATGTCATAGGGTTGGGCCTCAAAGTTTTACAGTCAATTTAACAAAGGCGAGATCATAAAAAGATGTTATTTATGAAATCTGCCTTGTAAATGAATGAACATCATTGAACACAGACAACATTTAACAAAGCTCTCATGACCACAAACACAACATTCTAAAAGACTTATATGTCAATTACCTGGTTTACTTGGTGCTGTTGTTGTAACTGGTAAAATTATAAATTATAATATCGATATAATATTTTGAATTATATTAATTATGGTATCAATTGTATTTTCAACCCTTCAATAATATATTTGTAACCCTGACGCAGGAGGATTTCCACTCTTCAATGTTGATAAAATTATTACAAAACCAAGCTTTAAGGATACTGAACAGGACATTATGGGACTATCTCTATAATACAAGCATAGCATGATTTGATGATATATTACAATTATTATTTTCTATATTTGACTTGTGAGTTAATTTATATGTGTATCAAGACTTTTGTAGCACCTGCATGTTAAGACTCATACTTGTGAAGAACATACTGAGGGAAGCCAAGTTTGCACAATTCTTTAGTTACATGATGGCTGTAACAAAGCACCTCCCACCAGAGGGCATCTCAAGGTCAGATCACTTGTCACAATAACACCACATATCGCATGTCCTATCTTTCTTTTTCTCTCAGGCAACAAAACAAATCTGTATGGTGAAATTTTGTCTTGTTTGTGAATTCTATAACATCAAAAATGTAAACCACATTATGTGAACACCCCAAGCATATGAGGATCAATGTAACATTAAGAATGAACATCTATCTGGAAAAAAAAATTGTGTGCAAGTGAGACAGGTGTAGCAGCAGTACACTTTGTGTGTCTTAATTTCAATTATTATTGTGGAAAGTATTTTTAGTGCATGTTTGTGTGTGACAAGTTTTTGCAGTTTGAGTATATGACTTTGTGGCTGTTGGCTACCTTGTAGCTTTGTGGCCCTTGTGCGCAGGGTTGTATTGAGACACAATGGTGAGTGCGGGTCATGGTCGGTCTTTGTCTCCCCCAAGGCCCTGCGGTGTTGAAGACCTGGGCGAGGGGCCACATTGTGGGGCTGTGAGGTAGGAAGGCCACAGACGTGTAAGTAGAGACGGTGGTAGTAACATCACACCTGGCTGCCTGCAGGGCCTTGACACAATGATACCCACCACTCAAGCCTACACCACCTCCTTCCTGCAACCTGAAGTCCTGCACCTCTGTCAGGCAACCCTCCCCACTCCACCCATAATAAACCTGTGTTAATCCCATTTTAAATCGGAACAGAATAGGAGGCACTTCACATCTTACTCTGTGAATATTGGCGGGCCTCAACAACAAGGAGGCCAAGTTCATGACAACATGCAAACTGCAGCAGTGTTAATTGATGAAGAGTGTGCTTTTATAGCCGGTGCTGATGAAGATGCTCTCCTGTCTGACAATGGTGTCCACTTGTCTTGTGTGGCGCAGCCATGGAGTTTCTTTGTAGGTGCTTGCCATCGCCTGCCACCCAGACATTGTCACCTTGTGCCACCATAGTGGAACCAATCAGCCACACCACACATCACACCCACCCTTACTACAAAACAACTTCACACTGCTAATATCAAAACCCTATATAACAAATTACAGAGTTAGGAGTTTGGCATGCTATCTTTCATGGAAGTCTTTCTTAATCACCACAGAGTGTGTAGCCTGCTTGCCTGAGTAAGTGATGGGGAGATCATATAAGAATGGAATATGAATATTTATCAATTCATTCTTCACAGAAGAAAGGTATTTTATCTATACTTTCAAAACATAAATAAAATAGACTTTTTGAAGTCTCTCCTGGTCAATCATACATAAATAAACGAGAAAGCTTGAATAAAACTAAGAATTTGTGCACCATAAAATGAGCTTCTGAAGAGGCCTATTTGTAGTGGCATAATGACCTGTGGAGAGTGGAGGCAACAGAAGGTCTCAATCTTATCAGAATGCAACACTCTGTCCACATCAGCACATAGATCTGGGCATAATGTGCTCCTTGCCTGCTTCCCCTCATTAAGGTCCCCTCCCTATCAGCCACGTCAACTTCCTTCACACAAACCCCCATATTACATTATAAACAATAAACTTCCTTGTGAATGAAACAAGTATAAAGACACTCACCATTTTTAAAACATGTTTCGACTGTAAAATGTCATTAGGATCACAGTTTAATACTGCCCATGGCAGCTAGGGGGCACTGCAACAATTGGACAAGATCCAGACCATACATTGTCACAAACGACAGCTATGCTTGTTAAAAGGCACTGCTCAACGCCCCAAAGTGGAGGCAGAACAAAAATATTGATCACCTCTTTGTAGTATGGGCATGAAAATGGAAATAATTCCAACGCAGGTCGTATTGTCTGTAATCTTTTTACAAGTTGTCTGATGGCTGACTTCAAAGGGGGATGGGTGAGTGGTGTGTTTTAGGAGGGGAAGATGATCTGCACAACCCCAGCCACAAACACTCAATGAGACATGAGGGAGGCCAATAATACAAACACCTCATTATACATGTTACCTACACTCAAAGAAAGTTGCCTCAATGAAAGCCATAGCATTACGCTTATTTGTTTCCAACAATATGGCAAAAAGACGGCTAAAAACCTAAAGTGAGCCATTTCTTGTGTCTTCCATAAAAATGCTTGCATCAAAGTTAAAATGCACAATTCAAATGACTTGCAAACTTATATGTTATTATCAAAATGGATTCCTAAGAATTATTACAAAATTTCAACTTTATTTCTTTCAGAAACAAACATATCTTTTAAAACATTACCAAACTATTAATGTGAATCTTTAAAAATCTCCCAAAATAAATAATTGACTGAATGAATATTGATGTCTTTCCATAAGGTCAAATCTTAAAATCACACCAAAAGGTTTTATATGATTAATCATTTACTTCTTTTTCCCCTACAAATCTTGAGTCCATTATAAAAAAAAGTTGAATTAATTTTTTGGTTTGAGATAATTTGGATGCAATTCAGGCAAATTTACATGAAACCAACAAAAAATATTTATTACAGGAGTATGCTTTTAAAAAAAAAGATAAAAAAAGCTTGTTTTTTTTTTTTAAAGATATGCAACTAAATGTTTATTGATCAATGAAATTTGCCAGACAGAGAGGAAGCGGCCATGCACATACATATGCATATATCAATACAATGGCATGAAGGGCCTATAGATATTGAAAACATCTGAATGATTCAGCTGTTGCACCTAAATTTTATGGGCTTAATTAATTAGAAATTCATATTTAGCATTTTGTATTGACACTGAGCCAACGGGAGGGGCATGAGCAGCGTTGAGAGATGGCTGTGTGGGCCGGGTGTCTAGGAGCTCGGCAAGGTCGTACCACAGCTGTAACCATTGATTATCTGCTCATACACTAGCACCCACCTATATCCCACTCCCACTCAAACTTTGTAAAAGTCGGCCTGGTTTTGGCATCATGAGCCAATAATCATCTCCAGGGAGACTGATTTTCATCTTTCACCTTAAATATATCTTCTCAATTTTTTCATATAAAATCTGTAAACGTTTGTGTTGGTTTCATTAAAGAGGAGTTGTTATCTTCGGCCTCAGAGGCTGAGTAGAGGAAGGGCTTCAGGAATAAATGGGTGTACTCGAGTGATAATCAGAATATTAACAAAAAACGCTGCTTGATATGCATGGTAACATAAGGAATGGCAGGACAGATTCCAGTAATACGTTCGACTGAGATCATGTCACATTATTGTTGCATAGAGATCAATGATGTGTCACTTTGAAAGCAGAAACCTGTGATCCGCCTTTGACCAGGTCAAGATTCATTGCTGTGTCTATTGTTGGGGAAGTCTCAGGCAGTTTACCCAGCGACAATGGCCTGCGTGTGGGGTGTGAATAGAGCTACTCAAGTGGCAGCAAGATTTAACACACGACTCGTGTGATCTGCTCAGCTTGGCACCCGCATCAAGGGTCACCCCAGATATGATGTATAATAGGCCGCATCACTTTCTATTAGCAAAAAAGATGCTGCTTTTTACTCTGCATTGGCTATGATGGTCATATAAGTACTTTAGCCACATATCAGTTTGTCAGAGAGAGATTTGGCAATCATTCTCCTGCAGTTTTGGCTGGCAACCAAGCACCACAATATAGACTCTGTCAAGTTAGGCTTTCTATTAGAGCATTGCATGTGATGAGAACCTTTCGTTCTCCACTGATCCGCTCTCTGTGTTAGGCCTGCATGTTAGCCTCAAAACAACTGCCAAAAGTGCATCACCAACACACCAATGACCCATAATTTGGTTCCTGGCAAACTAACACAGTTTGCTGGGCTGTTTGCAAAGTTTGCAATAGTTGTGTCTACAGCCAAGAAAGCGGCTTGTTGTGATGAGTCTATTAGTGTGAGGTACTTTGTGCATGATGGTGGTGCCACGGTGGCGGGCCTCTACCAACCTTGCTCCACACAGGCAAACTCCTCTAGTTCATCATCACAATAAATCTCACACACTTTGTATCTCAAACACAAAGTGCTTTCTCCCTGTGCTGTTTTGGTTGCTAAATATTTCTTATTTGTGTGAAATGTCTTTTTGTTCATGGTGTAGTGTATTGTGTATCAATCTGTATATTTAGATGAATCTAATTATTGTAAAATGTTCAAATACATGGTAGATATATCCACATAACACTTTTTCATTTTACAATTCAAAATGAAAATTACCATAAAATGGTCCTGTAAAGAAGAAACATTATGCTATGATGGGATATGCTTGGTGATGTCATGTTACCGGATGGTAGCACAATATGTGACTCTGTTGTGGGTCAGAGGTCATGACATCCAATCACCCAATGCTCATCCCTAAACTTACATGGACATGCTGCTCACAAAACATGCTTCATTTTCTTTTTTTCTTAATTACATAAAATGAAAAATAGGTAAAGAAAGCCAACTTCTCCTATTTCATGTCGCTGTTTCAGAATCATTTGATAATTTTACTTACTGCAACCATCTTGATAAATTCAGACCATGTAGTCTGATTCTTTAACATAATTTTTTGAAAGTGTGACATTTTTTTTACAATAGATATAACGTTAAAAACTAAGATTATAATTGCTCTAAATCTCGATGTGTTGGGCTATATACAAGTGTTAATTTTGGGTGTAATGTGGTTGATTTGTGCAGCCTGTGCAGTTGGTCCATGTAAGTGGCCATAGGGCAGCAGCAGCAGCAGCTGAGAGTGAGCAGACCAGATGACACACTGACTGACTGCTAAATTAACAGCATCCTCCTCCTCCTCCTCCACATCTTAACTGACCTCATCTACTGGCTTATAAGATCAGCTCTGTATTAACTGATATCAATATGATGAAACTTTGAAAAAAACAACTTGACTCTCTTATGAGCATTTACAAACTGTATCTCAACTCATAAAAGAGTTGGCATTTGTCATAGAAAAAAGTAGAATAGTATTAGAATTTATGGTAATAATGTCACTTTACTTCATCACATTCATATCTATCAAATTAATTTAAATAAATATAGGTATCAGCAGAAAAAATGAATATCAATTTTCATGAATAACAAACCATCTTTTCAGAGTTGTCAGGAAAATATATGATTTGTAAAGTTATATGGAGCATTGTAGATATATATTGATATTGTATTGTTGTAGGGCAGTGTTATGGTGGGTATAGAGTGCGTGCAGAACGTGTGAGAGTGTGCTATGGGAGTTGTGGCAGCTGGAGGAGTGAATGCCGTCCAACTGTGACTGCCACCACACACAATACACTTGGCATCACCACCTTAATCCTCCTTATTGGCCTTAATTCCTTATCATAGGCATTAAAGTGTATTAAGACATGCAAAATATAATCAGCTTTTGTGCCTGCTATGATCAGACCTACCTTTGATATTGATTTGTATGTTATACCCCATCTATGGGTATTCATTAGGATATTTGTGTAGTATCCCTACCTAATATCTATGTGAATACTTATTTGTAATTTGCACTTCTATCGGGTGCATCATTATGTTTTAATGTGAATTTTGTGTTATCATATCTTATGTTATACCTGTACAGGGCAACATTTAAGTGTTAATATTAAAGTAAAAGTGTATCTAAACATTATGATTATGACCCATCTTCATTCAGATCAGTGCTAAATGTATACTCTATATTGAATTATCAAGTGCAATTTTTTTCATTATTTGTAATATTGATTTAGCCGATACAGTGCCATATTTAAGTCTGTGTTATCAGATGTAAAATGTTGTCATAGATTACCATTGGAAATATCAGATGAGAGTGATGCCTGAGAATCAGCGCGCCCTAGTGGGGTATCTGGAGAATTGTCATAAGTGCCACCTGGTGGTGGAGGGCCACGCCAGGGGTAAACTGATATCACAATACAAAGAAATTATTTTAAATAGATAATTGCAACACTTTTCATATAGCTTCCTACAAAATATATAGCAATATAATCAAATGCCATGATATCATGCTGAGTTTTCTGTAAGTGACTTTTTACAATTGATTGACTCAGACTTTATGTAGTAACTGATGTGCCATAGACAGACGATTCATATAAATATATATCAAGTGGCTTATCTGAGAGATCACATGTGGGCCATGATGGCACATGAGAGAGGTGGGTAGGGCTCCATATTGGATTATGGTGCACTGTACAATAGCAGAATGATGTACAAACTACATCTGACACTTTACAACATCACTGTCATTCCCACTTACTCAATAAACACCACCTACACTTTTTCTATGTGTGCCCTTCATATTTGGGCCATAATGTTTAGCATATGAAAATCATACAATTTTATTGACACATTAACTGACATACACGATTGACTTATTTTGTATGTTATTGTGCACTGATGGTGAATGTTAATGACATACTTTTTAAAAAAATAAACAAAGTCATTTCAGATGAGAAATGAAATATGCTTCTTTGATTGCCTGGAAATGACACATGCATCAAGTGACATGAACTAATATATATAACAGTAGAAGTGAGGCATGATTAAACAATTATTTCAGCATATGTTTGATCTAAAGAAGCCAGTGGAATGATAAATAAACAAATTTCTTTGTTGATCTACCAATGAAACTTACCTGGAGCTGGTAATCTGGCATAAATGATTTGATAACCTTGACTACAAATATATCTTCCCTACTTTTATCTCCTTTCAACCTTCGTTTATCTCCGTTCATATTGTTAAAATCCTTTTAAATAATATGGTTATGTGGTAGAAATTTAATGAAGTGGTGTGTGTAAAGTGACTTGTGGTGACTAGTTGTTCAGCACTCTTTATTTAAGGTAACAAGTGTTAGATGTCTGACAGGTGTTAGCTGTGACACAGGTGGACCCTCCCTGGTTGCAAACCTTCAGAACTTCCAACATCTGCACAACTATAGCAGCCACAGTGTGGAGATTTACACAGATACCCTTCATGGTTAGAATTCTTCATGATTCCCTATATCTGTAGAAATATTGGGGCTGCAATGGGGGAATCAGACACAGGCAGACTCTCTTGGTTTGAAAACCTTTCTAAGTGTAATATCTATGTCTACAAGGGTCAAGATGTCAGGATCTGACACAGGTGGGCCCTCACAAGTTAGAAACCCTCATTTGTGCCACGTGTGTGTCTATGAGCGTCAGTGTGGGGATTTTGACACAGGTTGAAACCCTCATACCTGCCATATATGTGTCTGTGAGGGTCAGTGTGGGGGATTCTGACACAGATGGAAACCCTCATTCCTGCCACATGTGCATATCTATGAGGGTCAGTATAGGATTCTGACACAGGTTGAAACCTTCAATCCTGCCACATGTGTGTCTTTGAGGGTCAGTGTGGGGATTCTGACACAGGTGGAAACCCTCATTCCTGCCACATGTGCATATCTATGAGGGTCAGTATAGGATTCTGACACAGGTTGAAACCTTCAATCCTGCCACATGTGTGTCTTTGAGGGTCACTGTGGGGATTCTGACATGGTTGGAAACCCTCATTCCTGCCACATGTGTGTCTATGAGGGTCAGTATGAGGGATTCTGACACAGGTGGAAACCTAATTCATGCCACATGTGTGTCTATGAGGGTCAGTGTGGGGGATTCTGACACAGGTGGAAACCCTCATTCCTGCCACATGTGCATATCTATGAGGGTCAGTGTGGGGATTCTGACACGGTTGGAAACCCTCATTCCTGCCACATGTGTGTCTATAAGGGTCAGTGTGGGGATTCTGACACGGTTGAAAACCCTCAATCCTGCCACATGTGTGTCTATGAGGGTCAGTGTGGGGATTCTGACATGGTTGGAAACCCTCATTCCTGCCACATGTGTGTCTATGAGGGTCAGTGTGGGGATTCTGACATGGTTGGAAACCCTCATTCCTGCCACATGTGTGTCTATGAAGGTCAGTGTGGGGATTCGGACATGGTTGGAAACCCTCATTCCTGCCACATGTGTGTCTATGAGGGTCAGTATGGGGGATCTGACACAGGTGGAAACCGTCATATTAGAACAGTAAATCAGAGTAGACTAGAATCTCATTAGTTAACTATAAAGGTGCCTCCCCCTTTAACTTGAAAAGTATTGTGTGAATGGTTGAGGACAGGAAAAGGAACTAAATGGCTTCAAATTTGGTGTATTTTTATAGAGAAATATTTTAAATGTTAAGATGAAGGACTGTACTTTGGCTCTGATTACAATATATAGGACAATTGTTAAAAGCAGTGTGTTACATTTAAAAACTGTATGTGATGAATAATCAGAATTTATGTTTAATGTTTTGGGTAATGGGATGCCATGCAACACTAACACATCCTGGTGGCAAGTTCAGGAAACACTTTACCTTCATTGTGGCCTGCATTGAGGTTCTCAGGAATTGTTGCTAAAAATGCACAGCCAAATGCACACAAAAATTAGCTCTGTGTTTCTAAGAGGTGCTTGTAGAAGTTGGATTCTTAGATTTAGAGAAGTTGGATGGATGTATAGCATCTGCTGTCAATGTTATTTATAGTTTCTTTTATCTTGTAAAATACAGAGAATTCACACACAGAATCAGAAAGTGTATATTCAAAAAGATGCTGAAGATTTAATGGAGTGATTTATATGGCAAAAATGATGAGAAATATTTTGGAATGCACCTTTAATATATGACTGTCATCTCTTTAAATCACAATATTGGTGGGGTACTGTGGTGATCCATTGGACTCTGAAGAATGCATCTTTGCATGTTGTGTATTGCTTTCAGACATATCAATTCTGGGGGAAAACATGAGGATCAAAGCATGTCATGGTGACAATTAATATCATTTCAACTGCTATTTATGCATGGCATGTTTCAGGGTTTGTATCAGCAGGGTGCCAGTAAAAAGCAAGACATCCTGTATTGAAGTGCTGTGGTGTTAAGCCTTGAAGCCTCGGTCTGTAGTAGTGGCAGGCCGTGGGCTTTGTCTGCCATGGCAGCGGCTCGGCTTCGGAGGCTGCTGCAGGCCGCAGGGGTGATGCGGGATGATGCTCAGAGTAATATTCCTTGTCTGTGCTTACTACATGGGTTCTGTCTATAGGCAAGCGGGGAGCATGTGTGTCGAGTGGCACAAGACTTGCTTATAATAGCTAACTTGCCGTGGGTCACACTTCATACCGCACATCTTATTCCATGCTTTGCTATTTGGATAGCCCATTCTTGAAATCACAATACTTATTACTTTAAGCACTGATACAAATATACTCTAAACTTTGGGCTTGAGAAATCAACATTTGAAATTCAGTAAACTTTATTAAACTGGAAATGAATATTGTGAGGACTCAAAAAAGTACACTAATGATCATGAATATAAAACATAAAACATTGTCTCAATTCCAGAGATTCTGTAATTGAATACGATTTTAAAAAAATTATAGGCTTGATCATGTTACATGGCATGAAAATTTATTACCAATCAATAAGAAAACTTCTGCCTTGTGGGCAGGTGTTTTCATATATATTTCTGAATCTGGCCTGGACCTACACAGTTTTAGAATGAGGGATGTTTTGTGACAATGCCAGCGTTGTCAAAGCCTCACTTACTGCTCTTATTGGCAATGTTTTGGCTAGGAGGTTGCCAACATACATCAAAAGCAGTATATGTTGATTACTATTGATGTAAAAGTTTGAGAATGGGGTGCCAATGTGTAGGCCCGGGTGTGTAGGGGCCACATACACAATGATTTACCATTTTTTGTTGTACAGTATTTCCTTAAAAAACATATATATTGACACATCCCACACACCTTATCTGCAGAACACTATAATAAACCCACGGCTCCAGAATTAAAATTCTGTGAAATCTTCATGTAAATAAAAACTTGTCCATACCGGTAACTATCATAGAAATAAATATAAAACCCTTCCTATACACATGTAAATATTAAGATATATTTTTCCAAACACAGCTCTTATTAAGAGTGGGGTGTTACTTACTTGGTTCATCTGGCATATCATTCTCTTCTCTCTCAGGCATGCCCAGCACTGTGCGAATCATCAGGCAATGCTCAACCATCTTGTCCACCGAGTCACACAATACTTGATATCTGTATAACAAATGTACAAATATTAGATTAACTATCATTTTGCTGTCTATAAATCAGAAAAATTTCTAGCTGAGAAGAAAAAAAGGTTGTGATATTGTTGGCAAAAAGTTTGAGATAAATTGTGGGTTCAGAAACAGGCAAAGTAGATATAACCATGTTTTAAAGTTGAGTAACCTAGTCATGGCACCAGGTGTCCTCAGCAGCTTGATATCAGCAGAGTGACATCTGGTGGATATTGCACAGGTGTCTCTCAAAATGTGGAATCTTACTTTTAAAAGAGTCTAGAAATGTTTGCCTTAAACATTTGTTTTTATGAACACTAAGAGATCCAAAGAGGAGTCAAATGGTTCTTATAAAGGCTGTCTTTATTCAGAAATTAAATAGCTTAAGATGAATAAATATGAGAGATTTTTACTCACCCAGTAGAATACATAAGCTTCTGCCTTGCTGTTAAAGGAGGGAAGGACATGGTGATGACAGCCTGGTTGAGCTGCTGCAGGAAGTCCTGCTTCCTATCATCATCCTCATCCATCGCCATGATTAACTTAAATAAGAAATAATCAACACACCTTAAGTGGGTGAAGTCTACTTTCTATTGCTATAAAAAATCAAAATCTACTCCCTATGAATTACATATCATGCTATTTTGTAGGAACATTAAATTATTTGTAATTTTATTAGATCTAAATTAAATGATAATAACATGGTGCACATAAAGAAATAAGATAAAGACCAAACTTGGAGAGGGTATGTCACAGTTGATGATGACATGTACCTGTTTCAGGGTCTCCACTGAGAGGTCCCACTCTTGCCCGTTCCGTTCCTCTTCCGGATATAAATCCAGGTATAAAGCTCGTAACTGGTTCACCATCTCGTTTTGGTAATGTAACTGAAATGCACATATATAAATGTCATGAAAGACAATATCTCATGTAAAGCGATAGAAATGGACAAAAAGAGTATTAAATCTCAAAAGACATCTTGGAATCCACTAATAGAGGCTGCTCTGTCTATAGCTCACATTTGTGTTTGTTCTGTTGAAGGTTTCTTCTTCTGTGATGTAAGCATCTATGGGAGACTTGGGTCTATCTGGACTGCGTATTCCATCCAGCATACCGTTCAGTATTCCCTCCACCACCTGCACCGCCTGCTTGTGAGCCAACTCTTGCTGCAATGCAACAACACACTTATACTTATCATTAAACAAAATACAAATTTAATGAGCATTTCTGATCATCACAATTATTCTGCTTATTTCATGTCCACCAAATCTTTGTTTCATTCTAATTCTGGGTGGCTCCCATTCTCCGGGTGGCCTTTTGGTTTTGATGGGAGTCTTCCAGACCCCCTTTGTAAAAGGGTCAAATAAATTGTTTCTGAGTTCTTGGTTCTGAGTTCTGATTTCTGATAAAGAGGTCCATATTAATCACAACAAACATTTTTAATACTAATAATCTTTAATCTAGTATAAAGTTTTTCCTACCTCAATTTGTGAACGTTGTTTCTTGAATTTGTCTTCCTGCAGTGCTACACCTCTGAGAGTTACCAGCAGGGCGGCGCCACCGCATACCACTGGATGTGTCTGCAGCTGCCATTGCTCATTGAACACACCTGCATTGGGGGACTTGAAGACAAACGGGAACTTCATGGTGTCTCCAGGCAGGATCACACCTAATGTGCCAAAACAAACTCCACTTTAACCTATGCTATATATTGTTTCAGCTCATTTTAATATATTGCCAAGTCCAGTCAGTAGCCCTGACCTGAATGTTTTACTGCTAATATCAGAATGAAGTCTGTCAGGGACTTACCATTGCTATTGTTGAAGTAGAACCTCTGAACCTTGGCATTCACCATATCAAAGGGATTACTTTTGGGTATTTTCTGGAAGTAAAGAAAAGATTGGTTGGCCTTTCAGAGTATCCAAAGAATCAATGTGTTTCTCTTCAAAACAAAGGTACTTTCTTGAAGGTAAGAGGAAACTCTTTGCCATGTACTTATATTTACCTTCCAGTCATAGTAGATGGAAGTAGTTCCGTCATTGACAATCTCCAGATAGGAAGTAGCCCTGCGTCCTGCATATGCTTCAAACGTGACCCGAGCCTCTATGCCCACCTGGTCTTTATATGATTGACTGTCTCCTGTCCACCGTGCTGGCTGACCAGCAAACTGGATTGATGGACCAAACACTGGATCTGCTCGCACGTCCGGATGCCCCCGCAAAGGATCACTGCAACATCAATATTCCTCTACATCTGGGCTTCAACCGCCAATCAGTTCTAATTTCAGCATTTATTACATTTTAGAGCTGGCTACAATAATATTTTTTTCCCTTTATATAAGTCATATCTGTATAACTAAATGTGTGTTGCTTACAGATCATCAGCTGTTGGCTCTTCGTCCTCAGGCCCAGGGTAGATCAGAAGTGCTTCAGGTGGCGCCACTAGTGGTTTCTTAGATGTAACCTCCATATTAGAGTGTTTTTGCCCAACAACTTCCAGATTTTGCAGATCCTTATTGGAATAAAACCAATAGCCTTAATTTTTAAGCTTTAATGATTGTCCATTTTATTTCACATTTTACTATCACTGATACTTTATGCATGTGAGGGTAACATGGCGTTATCGACGCCTGCTTCTTCATTATTGATATTTCTATGATGCTTATACAGGAGAGAAATTATTTTTTCCATGACAGAGCTTACTAAAATAAATTTGTTTATTGCTTGCACTCACAGGTTGGTATGGGTCGAGTTCATTCATAACTGGTTGTAGCTGTTTTTTCCTCTCCTGCAAATATGGAGACTTGTGCCAGGGCTTGTGGAATGGGGTCCGAGGGCGAGCCCAGTTTGAGCCTGGAAAAACAAAATCAAAAGAAAAATTGCTTTGATAACAATATTCAGAATGTTTCCTTCTTTTACTGATTCTCTGATCAAATTAAACAATTTGATCGATGTACGGTAAGTGATATGCACAATACATGAGATAAAAATTCTTTTGTAAATACTGTAAAATAGAAAGAAGCTGTTTAATGCTTGACTTTGTGTTTAAGAGAAATAATTTGCCTAAAATCATCTATAACAAAAAAAAAAAGAAAAAACTTTTGTTACTTTGTGAAGTTGGCAGTGATACCATTCACACACACAGTTTGAAAATTCGTAACGAATGATTCAATTCTGTTATTCAGAACATTAAACTGATTTTAATTAAAGAACCTCATAAATCTTATAGCATAAATGTTGCGTTTGGAGAGGGATGGAATATGATATAGCAATGAGCTGTGCGGTGGGCCTTACCTTTCTCATCCAGCACCCTGGTGGGTACCCCAACATGTTCTACTGGTGCCGGGTAGCCTCGCTCAGTCTGCTTCAGTGTCATGCTGCAATATAACACACAGCTTACAGTCTATATGTGCATAGCTAGATATTTTAAGCATATCTATGGAGATTACCAGGAGACATGATTACATTTGCATCAGGAGGACTTGTGATGAGTGACTATGGTGCCACATCCCAAGGATATAACTTGTATCTGTATGCAAAAAATATTGAGTGTAAATATGCCCAAAAGAGGGATGATTGCTATATAGCTGGTTTCTGCCTAATATTCGTATATTTTGCAAAATAATCTGATCCCTATGGTAGATAAACTTTCACCAAATAATAAACATACCAAAAATCTATTTGATTTCCAACTATTGCTTAGGTTCTAGGTGTTACAAAGTACGAAACAATTTGTTCATTTTAGGGTGTTTTATGAAAAAGATGATGTAATTTTTAAATAATATAAACATTTGAGAATTCAATAAAACTCAATAGCCATTTATACTTCATTTATTATTTTCCTTGTAGGATGGAGGATATATTTTAAATTTTTATTAAACTGTTTAATATAATTGACCTCTCATTCTCCCCATGGCAATTCATATTCTCAATGCTTATCACGACTAAAGATCATGGTAAATTGCTGAGCTGCCCTTACACTACATTTTCATTAATATTTGAATTGGTGGTCTCTTCAGCACAAACATTTAGTGTGTACTTACTGCACACCGGTGAGGTCATTGCCGATTCTCTCCTGCTGCTGCCAAAACTCACTGCCAACACGATCTGAACATCAACACAAATTAATAGTTCATCTTATATCCTTTATATTTTGACATAAAGTGCAATTCTTACTGCTTGAGTTTCAACATTTGTTATCCACCGGATGTCTCTTGTGTCATTTAATGAAATATGCTGGGATAGGTTTGTAATCTTAAGATTTATCATGCTACCCTTTTGTCAATGTCTTTGAAATTTTGATAAAAAGTGAGCAATGAAAAACTCACATCCTTTGCCGTAGTCCATGCAGGGAATGGTTCGATCAATGATGTATCGTAGTTCTTGTGTCTGCCTGTAAGAATCACTCTGGTTCATCACAAGTTGATCTGGAGCTTTGTTCAACAACTCTACAAAATTCAAGCCAATGGTTTAAGGTGATCATCATATTGAAAATCACTATTTTATCTAATGGAGCAAAACTTTTTCTTTATCCAATGGGGTTCACCTTGTCTGCAGAAAGGTGTTCCTTTTGAAATAGGGGGTGAGAAAATTAAACAATTTGATACAGTGCGATTGCAGGTTTCCATCTTGTTTTTTTTGAATGATTGGATTTTTTGTGCACTTCTGATTTTAATTGTGCAGTTCTGGTGTGCTGTTTTCAATGTGGCAGTATGGCGACCTGCAATCGGCCTATTTAACTCAGAAACAACTCTACTCTTATGGTAGTTTTCATCTTAGAATTCGTGATAATTTTTTTGCCTCTTAATTTTTTATTCTCATTATATAATTTTGCTCAGAGAGAGTATAATGTGTTGTGTAAAGTACCATTGATGCAAAGATACACATACTTGAAAGGTAACCCTGTTGTTTTTTGCGTTCCCTCATCTTAAGTTGCCAGTTCTGAAGTGCATTGCTCTCTTCAACTGACTGCATTTTGGGGTGACTGACTTTTTTCTCATACTTGGTTGTCAGGACTCCCTGTTGGTCATCTACTGATTCCTGGATCACCTCCTATTTGGTAAATAAACATTCATTTCCAATTCATCAACACAAAATTAATCACTCTGTAGTTGATAATTTTCTCATGGTTCCCATACTTCTTACAAGACAAATTGAAGTAGTTTTCATGGACTTCTCCAGGACCAATATTACATTTTTTTCCTGTTTTATTGGAATTCATATAATTTTCCTGGGTCTGTATTTCTTTTATTTTACTCCTCTATTATTTAGATTATTTTACTTCTGTATCTTGAAGGTTTCCAAGCCTCCACACCATGTATCGTGTAATCCCAGGCAATGTGCAAAATTGCTGGCATGGATAATATTCCAATCTCAGGCCAAAAATGCCCTTATATAAAATCATAATTCTACAATTCTACTCACTGGAGGTAAATCTCCATATTTAGCGGCCATCTTCTTAAAATCTTCCACATTACCCAGAATGCTGTGGGGAATGATGTAACCTTTAGTATCAAATCTTGGGCCTGCTGCTCCGGTATAATCCTCTGGTTTAAGTGGAGCATCTGGAGGGGCTGGACGAGCAACTGTCACCCTAAATGTAACACAGTCTTTACTTGAATATCTCAAACATTATGGGCATTGATAGAATATAAAGGCATGTAATAAAATATGCATTGCCACAAAGCATGGATTTTCTTATGTGTTTGATGAGATATCTTACATTTTTGGTTTTGGTTTATCCCATTCTGAGGCAGGTTTCAGTTTTCGCACAACCACTGAGTTTGTCATGGGTGACTTTTTTCTTTCTGCCGGTGGCCTTGGCTGTCTGACCTGAAACAGTTGAAGACTCAACATCTAAAACAAAGCTACATTAATCTTGGCTGTCTGACCTGAAACAGTTGAAGACCCAACATCTAAAACTAAGCTACCCATTAATCTTGGCTGTCTGACCTGAACCAGTTGAAGACCCAACATCTAAAACAAAGTTACCCATTAATCTTGGCTGTCTGACCTGAAACAGTTGAAGACCCAACATCTAAAACTAAGCTACCCTTTACTCTTGGCTGTTTGACTTGAAACATTTGAAGGCTCAACATCTAAAACAAAGTTACCCATAAATCTTGGCTGTCTGACCTGAAACAGTTGAAGACCCAACATCCAAAATAAAGCTACCCATTACTGTGCAAATGTATATACACCCATGAAGTATTCATGAAGAGCTGGTTGTATTGCACATACCTTTCTCAGCTCTTCTGGTTTGATTTGCAGGGCCAGGATTTCATCATTAATGATGACTGGTTTCTTCTCAGGCTGGGGTGTGCCTTCCTCCTGCAGGGCATCTTGCGATGCATTTGGAGTGGTTGGTTTTTCAGGGGTACCATCACGTTTACCTTTCCCCCGCAATTTATCTGCAAAAATACAGGTCAAAATATATAAAATTTTCTTTGCAAACAATGTTGCCTTCTTGATCACTGTATTCCTTAATTAATTTCAATGAAATGAATTGTACATCTTATTTTTTTCTACTCTTTATCAATCTTTCTTGAATCTTTTTTAGAGACACGCTTACTTATATATTTACTTATATATCCAAAACTTCATTTTGTGATGATGAGAACGTTTATGGCAACATGTTTATGATGTCCACAGGATAGAAAATGAGTAGTTTTGTATTCAAAGGAACCTTTTGGAAATGCCACCAATAATAAAAAAATGCTTATCTTTGTGGCATAAAAGACAAACACATACATATAATGTAACGTCATTGACAGAGGTGATCAACCAAATCTACACATATGATAATCTATCACCAACACAGAGGTGATCAACTCACGACCTGATTCCTTCCCTCACATACAAACCACTATTACGACCACAAAGGTGATCAACTCATGACCTGATTCCTTCAACTACATACATACCACTCAATTATGACCACAGAGGTGATCAAACCATGACCTGATTCCTTCCCTCACATACAAACCACTATTACGACCACAAAGGTGATCTACCCATGACCTGATTCCTTCCCTCACATACAAACCACTATTACGACCACAAAGGTGATCAACTCATGACCTGATTCCTTCCCTCACATACAAACCACTATTACGACCACAAAGGTGATCTACCCATGACCTGATTCCTTCCCTCACATACAAACCACTATTACGACCACAAAGGTGATCAACTCATGACCTGATTCCTTCCCTCACATACAAACCACTATTACGACCACAAAGGTGATCTACCCATGACCTGATTCCTTCCCTCACATACAAACCACTATTACGACCACAAAGGTGATCTACCCATGACCTGATTCCTTCCCTCACATACAAACCACTATTACGACCACAAAGGTGATCTACCCATGACCTGATTCCTTCCCTCACATACAAACCACTATTACGACCACAAAGGTGATCTACCCATGACCTGATTCCTTCCCTCACATACAAACCACTATTACGACCACAAAGGTGATCAACTCATGACCTGATTCCTTCAACTACATACATACCACTCTATTACGGCCACAGAGGTGATCAACTCATGACCTGATTCCTTCCCTCACATACATACCACTCTATTATCACCCCAGAGGTGACCAACTCATTACCTGATTCCCTGACCTTCATATTTACCACTCTATTATCACCCCAGAGGTGACCAACTCATTACCCTATTCCCTGACCTTCATATTTACCACTCTATTATCACCCCAGAGGTGACCAACTCATAACCTGATTCCCTGACCTTCATATTTACCACTCTATTATCACCCCAGAGGTGACCAACTCATTACCTGATTCCCTGACCTTCATATTTACCACTCTATTATCACCCCAGAGGTGATCAACCCATGACCTGATTCCTTCCCTCACATACATACCACTCTATTATCACCCCAGAGGTAACCAACTCATTACCTGATTCCCTGAGCTTCATATTTACCACTCTATTATCACCCCAGAGGTGACCAACTCATTACCTGATTCCCTGACCTTCATATTTACCAATCTATTATCACCCCAGAGGTGACCAACTCATAACCTGATTCCCTGACCTTCATATTTACCACTCTATTATCACCCCAGAGGTGACCAACTCATTACCTGATTCCCTGACCTTCATATTTACCACTCTATTATCACCCCAGAGGTGACCAACTCATTACCCGATTCCCTGACCTTCATATTTATCACTCTATTATCACCCCAGAGGTGAACAACTCATTACCTGATTCCCTGACCTTCATATTTACCACTCTATTATCACCCCAGAGGTGATCATCTCATTACCTGATTCCCTGACCCTGCTTGGTTCACACTTTCCATGATTTGTTTTATTCCAGACCATCATACACAATGGTCTATTTCTAGTTATTATCTCTTCTCCCTTGTACACTCTATTCTATCTGCTAGTTTTTCTTATCTACACTAACTGTATATGGATCCTATATAATCTAGTTTATGAATTTCAACACAATAATCTTTCCATGTCAACTGATCAATCTCTGATAAAAATGTAAGTGAGCTCTTTGTTTTGGTATAGCGATTCTCAATGTTTCATTGTCACTCATGCAATATATACGTAGGTTATATATGTTTATTTTCTATCAAATTGTCATTTAATCATCATTTAACATGAGACAAGAACCAACACATATTTTGATCAGTTTCAGAGCATGCCTTCAATTTTCATAAACATATATACCAGTGCATGTTATGAATCTCACAAACAGTGTGGTCTGATCATAAATTATGAGTGACACCATGTCAATATAATATGTGACCTAATATAATTTAATCTAAATAAGTGAGTTCACTATAAAACTGTCAAATCAAAAAGTAATCAAAGTAATCAAGTGTATTGATATTTATCGTTAAACATGTTTTTTATTTCTAAATACAAACCTATTTTGGCCAAATCTCCATGGTGCGAACCTACTATTAATTTGAAAGACACATCAATCCCAAAACACTGAAGGATGACAATCAATATTTGGTCAAAACAGAATTCTTCAACCCTCAAAACTATCTATTTGAACCATATGGTCAGAAAACATGAACTAATGTCTTTGTAAAGTTATACTGCCATAAAGAACTATCTTATGAGAACAGAACTGATTATTTATGCTTTATGTCTTTATTGGACATATTGTTGACTTCTAATTCTAATATGCAAATTATCATTTACCTGAGTCCTCGCTACCACTTCTCAATGATTTCAATCTTCCTCGCTTCATTGCTGTTTCCTACCAATCTTGTGTAAGTTATCTCCTCTTATCTCTAGCACTATGAGCCAAACTGCACCCAATTGCTACAATCAGGCGATGCTCGTGTATTCCTACTTGATTCTGGGATGAATATTTGATATTTTTCAAGCTGTTTGGTCTCCTCCTGCCCATTCATGTGGATGTGCAGATGAATATTGAAGCATCTTGGCAATGTTTGCGTGCCACCTCCATATTATACCAACAACAAAAGTGGCAAGCGAAGTCTCCAAAATCCCATTGAAGGTCAAGGACCAATTAAAAACTTGCCAACCAAAACCAAAATCATAAAATTGAATCAGTTGAATTTTCTCTATACTACCATTAGTTCTCTTACATCTAATGCATAAACTATGTCACACCACATGTTATTGAAGGGGCTTAATTCTAACTTGAAAGTCTTTAGGGTTATTAACAGCTTTCAGTGTCAAATCCCAAAATCCCAGATTTCATAAGCAAGGAATAAGTGCCAGGTAAAGTCTGGCCATATCAGTGACCTTTCATTAGGGGTTTAGCTTGAATCAACTGTATGTTTTTTGCAAATTAAAAAAATGATTCCTTCCAAAAACATCTCTTCAAAAAGCATATTGGCTTTAAGAAATATTCTTCCTTAAAACATATTCCCTTCAAATTTCATTCAGACTCATTTTCATTCTCTCGACTCTGTCTAGATCATTACTACAACTGGGAATAAATACATTGAGTTGATCATATTAATGATCCCAGATCTTAATTAGTTTGGCAGCTAAATTGTGTTTTAACTGGAAATTCAATCACCAATAATCAGTCTTAAACATTTCACAGGCTTGTATCCTTTTAATGCATAACATAATTGATTTAACTGATTTTCTGTTAAACCAGGCTTAGACTGACACTTTTCATTGATAAAATATTGATTCAATAGTATGCAGTTTGATCAATAAATTGACAATAAATCTTCAACCCCCACATGTAATGTTTAGTTGTTGTTACAAGATTTAAAATTCTATATTGAATGAAGTACAAGTCAGTGGAATGAGAAGAAAAGAAAAAGAAAACAAAAACAAAAAACAAAGCTGTAACTGAACAGTCCAAAGGATATCATCTCATTGATATTTCTTTTTCACCACTGAAAAGTGCTGTATATGTTCCTGAATATCAAACTTATTTTGAAATGATAATAAATGTCTCTGATCTTACTGACCTAAGCAGATTGTCATAACATATTGCACCACTTGCACCTCATGATAGATGCTGATTGTTTGTTTGTTTGGGGTTTTACATTACTTTGAACATTATTTCAGTTAATATTGCATGATAAGACTAACTTGTAGCAGATATAGTGCTCACTGAATTCTCGCTATCTGCTCTCCCGGATTTTTAGCTGGTCCGTGAAAAAATGACGAAATTGGCGCGAGAGAGCAGTGCATGACGGGAAAGATGTTGCGACGCAAACTTCCGCCTGCCTTGCTTCAAGATGGGAGGGAAATTTCTGACTGACATCGTACATTGACACGCTAATGTCAGCACTAAAGCGTGTTTGTTGTGTAATCTTTATATAAGTTTATTCAATTTCCGTAAGTTATGTCAACATTACGAAGGCAAAACTGAGAAAAACAATGATGGAAAGATGAAAGGCAGAGGCGACAATGCCCTAAACAGGCTGTCGCCGCTGTTCCCGGATGTGCCGTGTGCAAAGAATTGGGTCAAATACGATCGCAGCGCTCTAAAAATGCAGCGTATATGGGAGAGCAGATAGGGAGAATTGTCATGTTGTGGGCCCTTGATCTGACAAGCCACGAAATTACAGGTTTACAAAAACAGGCATGGGTCCTAGTTGATATGGGAAACTGTAACATGAATTCAATGCCAACATGGCAGGGAATCAAACCCATGACCTCTGGATCATCACATGTTGTCAATAAGCTTGTGAGATACTGAGAAGTACTGAACACAAACCTTTAGGGATAAGTTCAGAGGGCCAAGTTCATAAGTCATTTAAAATCTTCTCAGAACCAAGGTCACCGTAAACAAGGTCAATGGTCATACTTACAAGACATTGTAAATTTAGCTTTTATTTTAAGAATAAGACCAAAAGGTAGTGCATATGTCAGAAATATAAACTACCTAATAATCAAGATGATAATTTATACCAAATTTGTACTTCCTAGTGTGACAAAAAAAGAGAAATGTCTGGACCTCATAAAGGTCACTGCAGATTAGACACCCTCCTTAAACAATGAACATTTCAAGGTCATTAACCCCTAACAGATGGGGTGGACATCAGTGTCCACCACTGGCAATGGACAGGAAGGACGTTTACATCCTCATTGTTCTGACATAATAAATGTCATTTTGTAACATTCTGTTGGGCTGCAACTTGTTACAATGTAAATATGAACGTTTGAACCCAGAACATTTTGAGCATATTGAATAATTACGTTATATTTTTTTCAATTTAGTATGCTGATACACTTGTTCCGAAAAAAAATTGGTAAGTCCTGCCAATCAACAAATTTTTAGCAGGTTCATCCGTTAGGGTTAAACCAAATTCAAAGATAGTCTGCTTAACATGAATTTGCACTCTTACTGTTGAAGGTAATTTCTGTGTCAAATATGAACTCTATTGTATTTTAGAAATTTCAGATCACTGCACTAAATAAAGTAAAAGGTCAAAGGATAAATTAACATAATTTTGTAATTAAACTTCATAAGGGCATCCCCATATTCAGATCCTCGAATACAATGAAACATAGGCTTTATGACCTCAGAACTATGCCAACCATTGCTGTTTTGAAATTTTTGTGAACATTTCCCTCAAATTGCTTCATAAATGATAAGAATGTTCCTCAACCATTGCGAGTTGTTAGTGTAAATACTCAGTGCAGCCACTTGGTCAGCAAGCCCTGCTCCTCTCCTGGTGATATCTTGCTAACAATGTCACGCTCTCCTGGCCATTATACTGAGCTCCTACTTGGACGTGATATATATTGATATAATACCATATTATTTATAATTTAGGAAAGCTTGGTTCAGCCGCTACTATATGATTGCTAATACTTTACACCTGCAAGACTACTGGTAATATCCTTAGTAATACTTCATAATACTCTTGGAAGTAAGCAAGTTACTTCAAATCTGATCATCACGGAAAACACTATTATTCAAAGTTCACACTCTGAAAATATTCCGTGGAAAAATTCTCTGTTTAACTTTTGACATTTTAACTACCTTTCCATGAAGAAATATTTAAACCTCAAGACTTTATGTCTCCTTTGGAATTCCATTTAAAACTAATAATATGATATATTTTAACAAATGTTTTAAGCATTGAGGAGAATGTTAAAACATGTAAACTTACTGGAACTGGTTTTGCCTTTAGACGACACAATTGAATCCCTACGTAGCAGAGACATGCTGGAGACAGAGGCCGCCGCTGAACTGCGGCGACGACCAAGCTGAGAACTTGACATATTGTCCTGGCCTAATTTCCACTTACATGTAGAGATTAACTTTATGTTTTGAAGCTGATCTTTTCAAAGACACAAATCCCTTGCTTGTTTCATGGAGAATTAGATATATGAGTGCTGGCCAGGCATGTGGAGACCATGCAGGTAGCAGTAAATTCAATAAGTTAATCCATTCAGGTCAGATTGCTTCAAACATAAAGGTTCTTGAGCAGCAGCATAATCCAGTTATATTATATAGCAAGAATCTAATCTCCATGCCACTTCACAGCATGTTAGGTGTACATATGGCAACAACATGCAAAAGAAAGTTCATCCATGTGGGCCCTCCAATAATCTCTCACTATACATTTATACACTTATGACTAATGCATATCATAAATCATATTTAACCATCAACTTCTTGACCCTCATAAGCACTATTAGTGCCTAACTTAAGCTGATAGGTCGTCTTCAAAAATCCATCCCACACATACTTGGCCTTATTGGTGTGAAAGGCAAATATATCAACTGTAACCATGGAATTGTGCTGCAAGAAATCAATGGGCATTTACTCAACCATTGATCCAACCATTGTTCACACCACTCACTGCATGTCGTTCAGGTCCTATTCACTGTTAATGTGGTGGAGATGGGACATTAAAGATCCCTGCTAATCAAGGTGTCAGCATATCACCTTATCTTCATGGTGAAATCTTCCCAAACACAACATCTACTGAATTCACCTCCAATACTCAAACATGGAGACCTCACATCTAATACTGATGTTTCGACCTTTAATCTATCTACAAACTATATGTACAAGGGTGTGCCAAACTGAAAGGGATCAACACAAAACAGAAAGATGTTTAACATTTCTTTTCAATGTCAATTTTGGAGTGTGTGTATATTAGCATACAACTTGAATGCAGCACTTAGGTAACAATAAATACCTGTGCCAACATACTCAAATAGCCAGGTGTCACTGTTTAAATACTAGATATTGTAGAGCACAAGCACTCGCAAGGTAATACTCAAATATTGTGTAACGAATATTGAAATTCCCACACAATTTATTCTGAAACTGGTACAGTCCAGCAGGAGTGTGCACATGAAAATTCATGATACTGTTATTTTATCCTGCTATAAGGATTTAGTTATACAGATTTTAATCAGAGTTGAATTCAGCATTAAGTTCAATTCATAAAACATATGGAAATAATCTCACATTAAGTGCAGATTACTGTTAAGTTAATTGGAAAAATGCAATTAAATACAAATGCAACAAGTGTTGATTTAAAAAAATCAAGCTCGCGTAAGTTAGCAAAATCCCAAGGCAAAAAACCTAACAAAATCTTCTTACTCTACTACGCACTCACAAATCACTTCTCAAACAAAAGCGACATCTGACGGTGTAATCAGAATTATTGAGCCAAAACATGGCCGCCATGGACCGATAATCAGGGTAGGCTCCATTGACTTACGGCTTAATCACCTTGAAACCTCGAACATCTAGCCCTAAAGGCAAAACAAACGCGAGCGAAAACACACCTTATAATCTTGAAATTGATTTAATGCCAGGTGGCACTGCAAAAGTAGAATCTAATTGCCACAAGGGGGCAGTCTACTGTCTCTAAACATTTTAATGAAATAGCTATTTGCCACATGATTCTTTCCATTTTTCTATTGCTTTTGATTGCAATACCTTTGATCTTGTAGATTTCTGAAATCTAGTCCTGCTTTAAAGAATTATGATTATTATAATCAAGAAGTGAATGTTTTGGGTTGACTTTGCCACCACAAATATTGAATTTTAGAAAGTGTTGATACTTCGCCCCAAAAGAAACATCATTTTGACTTGTCTTGGTAAATCTTTTCACTTGAGACACATGTTAACTTAAGTTTAAACATCAACCTTTCTCACAATATTGTCTAATGATTTGCCAAAAACATGCATTTATCTTTTATCTCTGATTATAGTATTCACTTTTCCTCGAGAGGCACCATACTGACTTAAAAGTTGTTGTTGCTGGTGAGGTGGACTGTAACCTGCAGTAGCTACAAGAGCTTAACCTCTGTAATCAGCAGTAACTGGTAGCGATAAGAAACTGGTCAGACATGGGTAGTAATTGTTCATAAGCATGACTACTTTCTGCTCTCAGAATTAGTGGCACACAAAGATCCATTTAAAATAAATATACGCAAACTTATCTGAATCATCATACCTTATTAAAGATTGAAAATAAATCAGAGGTAATTTCTCAAGATTTTCTGAAAGGTGATGTCTTAGTATATATAGATTGAGCCAGGAGTGAGGTCTGGTCTAAATCCCAGTAATTTAAAGCTTTCTTAAATCAGATTTTCAAGCTTCTTTTCCTTGCATAATATAAATGTCTGTACCATAAATTTTGTGATCAAATGTTAATACCCATCATATCATCCCAACATAAATTTCTGTGTCATTTATAAATAGATAAGCTTTCTGCTAAAATCCAAATCATCCATTAAACACTTTGTCAACAAACTTTGCTTTGCTTGTTCAGTAATCTACTGCTTCGTAAAGGTCTGTTCACAATGGGGCACCTTCAGATTAGGATGCTGGAGTGATGTGCCTTACAGGGGCCTGGCTGTAAATCTGTTTTTGTCTTTTGGTACCGGCCTAACACCCTGTCAGAGTGGTTACATCAGTAGTGGACAAAGCTATTCTGGATTGTTGCAGATTGCAAAATGTTGGTTTCCCTGACCAAAGTCAAAATTTCCCTGACTTTTCCCTGACCATGACAAAGAAAATCTTTAGTATGATAAACTATGCTCGAATCATGATAATAGTGAGACTGATTGAAAAATTTAATTATGTACATATATTTAGATCCTACCTTTCTTAATTCCTTCAAAGATGTCACTGAAGCTGTAAGATGTTCTGTACATGACAGATGCTTTATCTGCAAATGTTGTTCGCTTCCCCGAGGGTCGGCCCACATGGTCAGACCCCATGGGAACCTGGAGGGAAAACCTTCTCACCTCACGAGCCATTACTCCAATATATTTAATCAAAAACTTCCTTTATATTTTACACCTAGTTCCTTAATTGCTTTTAACAATGAAACTGACTGATAATGACTCTTTCATTTTCCTGCAGACAACTTGTAAAATATCCCATTTTTGTGATGTTATCTCAGAATGAATATGAGCAGTATAATCCTAGTATGTTTGCAATGTGTTCACCCAAACACTGATTAAGACTTGACAACTTCCTCTGGGTCCCAAGTTCATGTAATATCTTTGCTTGTATCTTGTCAAGAGACTTGAGACGTGGTGTTTGACTAACAACTCTTAAGCAGCAGATTATGGTGTAAACCCATCTAATTTGCCACAAACCTGAGGACTGACTGACTACAAATCCTCCTGTGACAAGGCATAAAAGTCATTAATGCAGATCTCAAAATGCATCTTTTGACCTGCAAGCTATTCATTGCAGTCAAATATTATGTAATATTTAAGCTCAATGTTAACCCTCCACCAGAATAAATAAACTCAACATTCATGTTGCTCTCACAATCTGAAAAAAGATTATGGCTCAAATTCCTAAAAAGATCAATGTTATGATAATTACAACATATTCCAGAATGCGAGTTTATGCTGTTTCATAAACAATTGAATAAAATGACTGATTAGGGCAGTTGGGAAAATGTTAAAACATAAATGAGCAATCAAATTTTGACCTGATAATAAATTCTGTTTGCTATGAGGTGGCTGCAGGCTGCTTTGATCCTGGCATGCACTGTTAACTCAACCTGTGATGAATGAAGAAATAACTCACCTTTATCTGCAACCTCGAAAACACTCTTCCCTGGTTCCATAACAACACTTGTAATATGCAATCAATTTATTCTACACAACTTGCTCCATACCAACCATTGGATGGTATGCATGCTGACTTTTGCAACAAAAACTAACTTTTACATCAAACTAAATTTCCAATAATTCAGACAATGTTACATTTGTCCTCTAAAATAAGCATCTGAGCGAATTGGTGTCAGTTGTGAAAGTGATAAAAATGTGAAAATCACAAGGCTCATGAATATTTGAAAACCAAGACCAAAAATGATTGTTGAGAGATATTGAAGAAGTACTTGGTGAACTTTACCTGACAATTGTCTATGAAATGGCCATCAAACTGAATAATTTCCGTCTGACCAGACATTGCATGATACCTAATATGTGATATGAATTCCTTTGATGACTTCATCATGCTATTATTTCCAGACCATCTTTTAAGGCCATAAAAACAAACTCTTGTTTCTCACATTATTTTTTGTTGTAAAAAGGGTAAATGTTATTTTTCTAAACAGAAATTCATGTATATCAGTATGATTATATTCCTTTATCATGCGGGCTCAGTGGTACCTCTTTTGTTGTCATAATCATACATTGTTAGGGGTCACATCTGTGCCTTGAACTTTTCTCTCTTTACAATGGCACTTGGAATTTGTTTCTATCTTAAAGATAATGTTTTAGACCCTTGAGAGATTTTGAGGCATTTGTCTAGCAACTTACAGCCTCAGTGTTTTAGTACTTTGACAGCTTGGCTACCACTACCACAAATGATTCTGACCATCACAGAACATATGTGAATGCATGTGCATCTCTACTCTGTTTGACTTGTCAATCTTCCTTGCTGGTTCTACACCAAAGACTTCCCTTTCAAGGCCTGGAATTTTCTCTCTGTGATAGGTTTGGAAGCAATGAGAAACAGTCTTTTTTTCAAAATATTCATTGATAGTATTTACTCATGTACAGCGGAATTCATCTTATCCTATCATTTAAAAATTTTATTGAAAGTTATTTTCAATCATAATATCTGCTTTTATCTGCAAAGTGAAAGGGATATTAATAATATTATTGTCCGTTGTTATATAATGTCACAAAACTTATTCCAAACAAAAATGTATACACCATTTTATCTTTCTCAGGTTTTGCTTCAGCTTGCATGATTGAGAAGTTATCAATTATTGTCCCTCAGTGCATTCAGTGTCTTACAATTGACTATCAAAGAACATTGTTGATGTTATCATGAAAGAAAGATCCTTAGCTGCTCTTTGTACATGCCAATATAATCAGAGTGGCAAAGGACTGGTCAGCTGAAAACAACATTATGTCTTAAACTTGTCCAATACAATTATACACAGAGCATTTATCCAGCAGTATAACATCCAATGATAAGTCAAACAACCTTGGGTTATTTCTTGGTTTCAGTTTAATTTGAACTGACTTGTCCTGTTAGTTTACCCTGATGTGTTAGATGTTATTAAAAAAAGATTGATCCATTAAATGATAAATTTGACAAATCCCAAGGTCCAGATTATTAGTAAAAGTATCACTAATACCAGAAAAAATTACTATATTACAGAAATGCAGTATAAACATATTAATCTTCACTATTTTCACATTTCAATATTGAGTAATGTAAATACATACGTGTAATCATTGATTTCACTTTGATGCTTGCCCACATTATCTATATCCTATAAATCTATAATAACCTGAGCACATTCTTGTCAAAGACATTCCTTAGCTGAAATCTGTACTCCAAGATCGTAAGGAACTCCAAGATTTGCTGAATGGCTTGCTTTACAGTCCAGTAAACTAATTGTCCAGTAAGGTAATTGTCCTATATTTTTTCTAGTAATCAAAATAAGGTTAACTAGAGGCATATCGAGGAGACCATTGTTTTATCTCTCATGCTATATATCCTGACTTCAAGCTTCCCTGGTCATATTTGAATGATCCAATTTTTAAAATATAGAAGACCATACTTCTATAACAGGTGTCACTGCTTCTTGTTATTCCTGCTAATACAGTTGTTTCTCGGTGCTAACTAACCAGTCAACAAGGATTCATTTCCACCTTGATTCAAAATAAATATTTGATATTCAAATATTCTTTGATCGTCTTTGTTTCTGTTGTTTGGTCACCATTTGTTGTATTCTTTGATTTGTACTGGAAAGAGCTATTCCAACTGCAGTAGTAAATTGGATTTAATAAAAGGGTTCATTGCTTTAGGAAAGCAAATATTGGATACCCTACTTCGAAAGGTTCCACTGCACAGAACATAATTTTGTCCACGATATTCTTATGTTAATTGTTCCTTGTGTAAACTCCATGCATCATTAAGCAACTCCTTTAATGTGTCATGCTTCATAATTTCCTCTCAGAAATAATCAAAACTGGCTGCATAAGAGACGATTATTGAGCTCTATAACACCTGCTTCAATATGCATCTAATGATTCATTATTTTTCCTGACAGTTTAAGATTTCCGTTTGAAATATTCATTCTGTTGACCATATCCTTTGGAGCATGAGTCAAAGATTTAAAAGATTTCATATTGCCAATGCTGTATAAATAATGTCAATGTGCTACTCATTTAATTCTTACAAACTCCAGTTATATCTGAATTAAGATAGCATCAAATAATCTACTCATACAGCTCATAACCTTGTGATGCATGCGTTAATCTTTCACTTGTATTTAAATTTTTCAAAAATCTCACACAAATGTTCATATTTGATCATTTCAATATGACAACTGAACCAGAATGTATAAAGTCCTTTAAATGCTGAAAAGTCCAGAATTAGTTGGTTATTTACTTGGTTGGTTGGGAACTCCTGATACTTCAGCCAGGTAATGACCTGAATGCTGCCCATAGAGACTTAATAGTTGGTGACAATCTGCATAAGAACATTTGATGGGCTAAGCAAGCAACTGACCAATTGCTCTAAATTAATACACATTATCACATTAAAATCCTATTTTCAAACCTTGATCACCAAATCCTAAATACCCATTTAAGTGAGTAATTGAGGCAGAACATTGGCATTTGTAATCCTACAGTACCAGTAAAGTGATAAGAAATGAAAGCTAATTGAATTTAGGTTGTAGCCACAATGTCTCCAACAACATTTGTGATAAATGGCAATTATTAAATATCGACAGGACTGACAAACTAAAGTGAAACTTGTCCACTAGGTGTCAGTGGAGTGTGGGAGTCACTGAGAGAATCTCCCAGTTGACCGTCCTTTTAATGTGGGTACAGTGATACTTGTCTGAGTGATTCATTTGAAATTTGCTGTCGGGAACATGAGTCAGCCTTGTTTACTGATGTATGAAAAATAGATCACTAACTATATACGCTGTGTTTTAAATCAAGCAATCAATCACTGATCATTGGTTGATAAGGTAACTAACTCTATTCAATAGTGGTCCTCTATTGAAACATGGGTTTTATGAACCTTGCCTTTGCGTATCCATGACTGGCATAGCAATCAACACATCTTGAGGTCTAAGAGACTTACTGGCACTCCCACAAGCTCTAGTAGGTGTCCAGCCTGGGGAAACAACCGACAGCCGGCTTGTGCTCTCTCCACCAGAGATGGAATGAATTCTTTCATTATGAGATCCTATTCTCATCTGTTCCTTTACATCCATTGTACTTTTTTGCAGTTCATCTTATCATATCTTATAACCACAAGTTTGCACCAATATCTTATTATTTAACATCCAATCTGCTACTGTAATATAGATTGATTAAACACTTCTGGGAAGCCCAGCGTTTGTACATAAAGTCCATGAACAACTAAATATAAAAGTTATCATTTGATCAAATTTCATAAAAAAAAGGTCAGTGATTAAAGAAGTATATCTTAATGCTCTTGACCTGACAGGAGTGATAAAAATATTGTATCATTTGTCTTTGATGGTGCTCATCCTGAATGAAATCATGTTGAAAACCTTCACACACACTTGCGTAAATGTGCCTCAAGAAATGAATAACATCAATGCAAATGTCTCGCACTTATATCTGTGAATTACATATTGGCAGAAGTTGTTTCCTATTCTGATCCAAAATTCATATAAAAAACCAGTCGTCACCCAAATTGAGTAAATTTGCTTAATACAAGCTGTGTTGAGAACTGTTTTATTTCCTACCCACAGCTGTCAGTGATAACCTATGTATGATACATGCAATCATAAAACATTTATCTATGGGATGTGAAAAACAAATGATAACAGTTAAAGAGTTCTCCAATATAGAGTTTGTTCCCCTTAAACTTGGTGAAGTATCTTACATGTGCCAAAATGTGCACAATGTTATAAAGTCTCTTAACACTGGTAGACATTTTTAGAGCCTTGTCAAAGCCTTTTTTGAAACCAGAGAAAATTTGAGATCAAATTGAGCATTCATCATATGAACTTAGTGATTGATAATATATATAATGTATATGCTTCAGAATAATACAGTTCTGAGGAATCTATTTTAATGTGAGATCAGCTGATGACTATATACTGTTATCATCTTTTGTTCTTGTTTCTGCTTTTCACAAGAGATGCTCAGATAATTCATTCCAAACTCCTCATCAAAGTATGCAACATACCAAAAATGCCACTAACCACAATAATAATAATGGGCGCCTATCCAAGCACGGACATATTAAAATTAGAAGTCTTCAGTGCAGAGAAAGTTGGGTTTGTTTTGATTTTCATTTTCTTGCCACTGCTCTTCATTCTGAGCATGCCCAGTGGGAGCTTGAAGACATACATTCACTGATCAAAAGGTAAACAAGCCTCATTGTGATGTCATTATGATAAAGTTGGTTTGCAAGGAACATTTTCCTTTTCCTAAATTTAGGAATTAGTGAAAAGAGATATGTCATCTACTGAAGTGATAGGTTACAGCAATGGGATGACAATGGCAAAGTGTGGTTAAAATATTTCTTTGGAGCATGTGCATCAATAGTTTCCTGAGCTAAAGCTCAGTCATTTTTATTTCCAATTGAAAAATGTATCTTGGCTAGATTTCTTGAGGACTTCTTATCTACTTTGGCTACAAATTTGGGAAATTTACTAACTTTGATATTGGATCATTTTGGATCATTTTTGTGAAAGATTTGGAATTTGAAGTTGCAATATAATAGTTACATAAAATTAAATCAATCAACCTACAAAAATTGTAACCATTTTATCATTAATTTTTTACCTGTTAATTCATTCTGTAAATATTACTGGATTGTGATTACTATTTCTGATACATGTGCATGAGCAAAATAACAAGCAACCCACACAGCATAGCGAGGAACTTGGTGGATCCCTGAAGCCTGGAGAGAGCTATACGCGTTGCCTTGGACTTCTGCATTGTTGCCTGTCCCGCCACCACTCTGCTATTCATCATGCTATTAGAACCTGGCCTAGAACTCCCAGATATCCTCAACCTTTCCATAGTCCTCACAGAACTGGTTGGACTTTTTCTGGTTGCTCCAGATGTTCCTGGACTGACTGGTAATCCAGTGACCTGTCTATTATTGTGTTTCCCGGATCTAGCATGCCTTGGGCTTTTCCTAGGAGGCTTTGGCTCCATACTTTTCTTGTCTCCTTCTTCAGTATTTATCCTTATTACATTGCCTAATTTTTCAAGCTCTTTTATTCTTTTCTTATCATCTGGATTCAGAATTGTCTTATCCCTAGCTGGAGTACAAGTATGTGGATCCTCTTTGCTGTTATCTGTTATTCTCACAATCCCTTGTGTTGAGGGGTTAGACTTCCAATTGTCACTACCTGGTGATCTGTTCGGAGACAAAGCTGAGGGCCTGGCATTAGACGCAAGTGTCTCAATATTCTTATCAACCTCTAAATCACTATCCAAACTATTATCAGTGTTAGTCGCCATGGTTGTGGGCACTTTTATGGGATCATATATACAAGCACCACTCTACATCCCTTTCCTATGTTCCTGTGATTTGCTCATTTACAACCAGTCACTCTCAGTGTCATTTGAGAACTTGCCCGCACATGGGGACCATCTCATATGCATCTCACATAATATCAACAAACACTTCCTGGTCGATATGTATTATAACATCTTTTTTTTTGTAATATATATATATATATGTATATATATAAATGATATGTACTTTTATCATAATAACAATCATATGTGAACAAGAGTTTAATCTTTAGAGGTCAGCCTCTGTGATATTAGGGCACAATACTATTACTGATGCAAATCAATACAAGATGACATGTGCACCATTTCATAAGGTTGTCAGGAAAGAGGCAACATTTCTACATGTGGACAACCTCATATTGTGCTTATTTGTTATCCTGTAATACTGACAAAACACTGGATATACCAGTCATTCGCATGTCATTCGGTATGATTTATTCAAGTTGTAGCACTCATTAATTGTTATAGAGGCTAGAATAGTAAAATCATATGTTCACATATCCAAATATTTCAGTTAAACAATTGAAACCAGAGCTAGATTCAATTAAACCAGAGCTACAGAGGCCAGCCAAACCAAACATGTATCCACTACTCATTTTACCTGAAATATTCATTGGACAATGTGGCCTGAATATCAAATATTGGGTTTGCCATTTTCTTCATCAATATAACCTGATATATAACCAGTATCAGAAATTAAATTGAGAACTAGAATATTTTCCCCCAAATGTTATGATATCAATACTCATGTTGTATGGTGGTGTCAGTATCATTAGCTACAAAACAAATTGCTGCCCCCAAAAAAACTGGTGCCAGTTACTTCATACATTTTTTTTTCTCAGTCGTTTAATGATTTGTCTCCATTATTCATTCTGAGAACACCATCTATGCGATGCTGAAATGTAGACACATGGTTATTGCTGCTTCCTGCCATTGTTACCATGGCTTCTTCTCTGTTAGCTGCTCTTTGATTGGTCAAAATAATTGCCAATGGCTCCTATCATTGTGTCAACTGCCGCGATTGGTCAGCAATCCAGATGTGCATGCGGTGCTCATAGTATTATCATTAAGATTAGAACTATGATACCAGTAGTATGTAACCCAAGCTAAAGTTCCTTCTCATTTGTGCTTCTTTCAAATTTAAGGTTTTATCCAGAATCATGATTCAAGCATGATTCTTTCACCTAAAGGCCACTCTTTGATGAGAGAAATGAAAATGTTCTTTTGATGAAAAAACATATAATTTTGTGTATTTCAGAGATATGCAGGGTTTTATTTAATGTGACCAAATCAATGGAATTGAATTTGTCTCTTCATGAATTTATTTTTCTACAATTAAGACACCTTACTGGAAGCTTGGACAAAGTATAATCTATGCCTACTGCTTGATATCTAATAACAATGCTCACACTGGTGGGGGACTGATGAGGAACCCAGGGTGCCTACTGCTTGATATCTAATAACAATGCTCACACTGGTGGGGGACTGATGAGGAACCCAGGGTGCCTACTGCTTGATATCTAATAACAATGCTCACACTGGTGGGGGATTGATGAGGAACCCAGGATGCCTACTGCTTGATATCTATTAACAATGCTCACACTGGTGGGGGACTGATGAGGAACCCAGGATGCCTACTGCTTGATATCTATTAACAAGGCTCGCACTGGTGGGGGACTGATGAGGAACCCAGGGTGACTACTGCTTGATATCTATCAACAATGCTCACACTGGTGGGGGACTGATGAGGAACCCAGGGTGCCTACTGCTTGATATCTATTAACAATGCTCACACTGGTGGGGGACTGATGAGGAGCCCAGGGTGCCTACTGCTTGATATCTATTAACAATGCTCACACTGGTGGGGGACTGATGAGGAACCCAGGGTGCCTACTGCTTGATATCTATTAACAATGCTCACACTGGTGGGGGACTGGTGAGGAGCCCAGGGTGCCTACTGCTTGATATCTATTAACAATGCTCACACTGGTGGGGGACTGATGAGGAACCCAGGATGCCTACTGCTTGATATCTATTAACAATGCTCACACTGGTGGGGACTGATGAGGAACCCAGGGTGCCTACTGCTTGATATCTATTAACAATGCTCACACTGGTGGGGGACTGATGAGGAACCCAGGGTGCCTACTGCTTGATATCTATTAACAATGCTCACACTGGTGGGGACTGATGAGGAACCCAGGGTGCCTACTGCTTGATATCTATTAACAATGCTCACACTGGTGGGGGACTGATGAGGAACCCAGGGTGCCTACTGCTTGATATCTATTAACAATGCTCACACTGGTGGGGGACTGATGAGGAGCCCAGGGTGCCTACTGCTTGATATCTATGTTCATCAGAGAATAATGTCTTACTGATGCCCAATAGACACTCATCAAATCACAACAACAAAGTCACAAAGCACTAAACAAATGGTTGGAATATGTTTGAATTGGGGTAATATTCTTTCCTACACTTTGGCTATTTATCTAAAAAATAAACCGTTATCAATGCATAATGTGAGATATGTTAAAAATCACAATATCATGATTGATTTTCAACTAAAATCGCCATAGAACAATCTCCGAAACACCAATGAAGAAATCAAATTTACATGACACAAGTAAATTTGTTGAGACTTTGATATTGCTGCTGGCCGGAGTTGTCTGCAGGCGACATTCATCAGCTCTCAAGCCTGCATCTCCATGGAGTCAGGTCAACACATTACTAGATTTTACAGTGCCCACACCACAATTAACATTAAGAATTCATAATGTTTACATGTGCCATCAAAATGCAGTCTTGGTGTGTAGTAAAATCAAATTTTCCTGATAGAATGCCTTTAAATAAGGAATATTCACAGGAATTGATAAAAAGTGTGAATAAAGCACTCCATTCCTTACTATTTTTTAATGTAACATAACTATTTGTTTATGACAAACTTTAAATCTCAGGCATTCCTGTCACATCATTCAACACACTCGAAAAGTTCAATTCTATTGAATATTTGCAACTGAGCACTCTGTGATGTATAGTATTTATTACTTCTAGGTGGTTGAGCCATCACCCATAACAGAACATGACCTAAAAACAGACTGAGAGCAAAATATAAAAAAATATGTTAAGTCTTTAATCTGTTATCCAAAGAAAAATTCTCCACGTCATATACCAATACATAATAGGTTGTTAAAGACATAAATAAATATAAAACTTTATGATACCAATCTAAAACAAACATTGTGGGTGACAATACCTCTTATACAGTTGCTAATAATATGTCTGGTGTGATAAATATCAACGTTACCTGGTGCATTTTTCTTCATACTGTCCGTAGAACTCTACCCGCAAAGGACTCCTCAGGAGTAGGTATAATTTATAGGTTGAAAATGATCAGATAGCAATGTTACCATGTGGCAAGTAGTCTAATACATGTATCTAACTCTCAGCATACGACCAAACTTGATCCACTGTTTTTCACATATAATCTCAGCATGCTCCAGATCACTTTGTTGGTCTGATTTGGCAAGATTTTCTGATTAGTTGTTATAAATCATAAGAATAATAATAAGTTTGCAAGCTGTCCATACACTTTATAGGTAGTATGGATTTAATACTCTGCGATTCATGGTCCACCGCTCTGGTCTCCTACCTCCTACCACAGACTTTGCATGATTCCTCTCTTCTCTCACTTTTAATCAAGAAACGGCCTCAAGACACACAGTGTGCCACAGACAAACAGAGCACAATCTTCTCACGGATATATCTCCTGCCAGGGATGGAGAGGAGCCCAGTCAAACATCTCGCAAGGTAGGTTTACACCTATATATACGGGTAAATTGATCAAATGTAATTAAGAATATGAAATAAAATATTAATCATATCATAAGTATTTCATATACAGGAAAAGCGATTAATGCAACTCCAAGCCAAGGGCTTGAGAACTCAGCTGATTCACCAAAGCTTTAGATTTATGATAACAAAATATCAATTTCATTCATCGTGTTAACTTTGACTGTAAAATAAAATATATACAGCAAGTTCTACACTACATATATCACTCAAACTTGGGAATATTGATCAGGCATGATGAAATTTTTGAAATGCTATACACCATTGGTGATTGAAACATACTTTAACTTGATAAAAAACCAGTCAATAGAATACATTACACCTCAAACTTTTAAGAATCCAAATTGGTTATATAAGATTCACCTCATCAAAATAACCAATGGCCTTAGACCAAGGTGGATCATTGTTTTTTTTTTGTAATGTTTGTGAACATTTTGACCTTTCAGTGCCTCTATGATGTGTGCTTTCATGAGGTGGCTATAAATTAGGGTCTTATTCAAATAGATTTCACAGACACTAATGGGAATGTATCAATAAAAAAGGTTAATAGACACTGAAAAAAGTTAATAATACTAAATTTTAAACGTTTTTTTTTTTCAAAATTGATGCATAATTTCTTTAAGGGAGATTGGATCTATCCAATCATAATAATCTCAAGAGATGTCTCAATGTTTCAGAGATGAAACCAATAGATGAATAACACAGAACCACTGTGGAATATTTATACAGAAATACATCAATGTGGATAACGCTAATGGAAACTTATGGTCAGATCATGAAAAGTGTTTAAATTATAATCAGTACATTGGTATTTTTTTCTTTTAAAATTAGAATGACCCTACTTTCTGACACAATTCACTATGAAAAGTTATAGTAGTCATCATATGATAGTCAGATCATACAAATTATTTTAACTATCTTGAGTTCATAGGCATTTTTATTTTAGAATGAGCTTCCTTTTTGACACAATCACCTATTAAAAGTTGTAAAAGTCAGATCATATGATAGCCACATTATACAAAGTGTTTTAATCATATTCAGTGCATGGGTATTTTTTCTTTTAGAATGACCCTACTTTCCTACACATTTCACTCTTCCTGTGATATGAATGGCTACACACTGAACATGTGTATTACTTATTAATGAAGCAGAATCCTAATTTGGCTTGTTGAGCAGCTCAAGATGTGATCCCAGCACTGCATGCCATATAGTATGAGTAGCTTGCCAACTCACAGTGAGAGCCAGTCATTGTCCTGTCAAGTCTACAATCTTTACAAGATAAAATGTAAAAAGAAAACCTACTTACAAAGGACTTAGAGAATCATCACATTGTTGATGTGCTGTTTGCCCACATCCATTGTTGATAGAATTCTTAACATGTGTATTTTCAACATATGAAATTTTCAACATTGTGGGTGACTTAAACATGTGATGTATATGTTAGTGACTTATGTGTTGCAACTAACACTATAAAATACAGTTAAATATTGATGGGATGGACAGTCCAATGTGCCAAATATGAGAACTTAATCCCAGTGCCTTAATGAATGAGTACATGTTGGACATTAGCTAAGTTGAATGGCACAAAATGAACACGCAGACATCTCCAATCAAAAGTAATAGACAATGAAAAAATAAAACCAAGAAAATATAATTTAATTCTGCAATAATATTACAGTTTCACATGAACTTTGGTACAAATTTTCCTTAGAGCACATATTTAAAGTGAAAGTAGATGATAGTGTTTTGCATTACACAGAGAGGTCCTTTGGTATCCAGTTTTACACTGGAGACTGATATACCAAAGTTTATGAGACCTTGTTTGGTTCTCATAGATTTATGAGACCTTATTTGGTTCTCATAAATTTGAGAACTTATTTATTTTTTTCAGAAGTTCATGATACCTTACAAGGTTCTCTGATGTTGATGAGAACTTATTTGGTTTTCAGAAGTACATGATACCTTACAAGGTTCTCACATATTTATGAGACCTTATTTGGTTCTAAAAAGGTTACAGGACCATATTTGGTTCTCAAAAGGTTATTAGACCTTATTTGGAAACCTTATTTGGAAACCTTATTTTAAAGAAGGTTATGAGACCATATTTGGTTCTCTGATGTTTATGAGACCTTATTTGGTTCTCAGATGTTTATGAGACCTTATTTGGTTCTCAGATGTTTATGAGACCTTATTTGGTTCTCATATGTTTATGGGGTGGCACTTTTATGATTATCCCTGATCATACTTTGTAGTTTCCTGATACACTTTGTGCACATATTTATTCCTTCATCATAATGTGAAGATTGACTTCTGCTCTTTTCCCTCCTGCTTCGAGTACGAGGATCATGGATATATATACTGATTAATTTGTCACATATCTTTGAATACTATCAACTCCATTTTTTTAACATGGATTTATTCACAGACTTCAACATTTGTCAGAGCAGTAAGCAAATCAAAATACTAATAAATATTGGAACCATTCACCTTTTATAGGGATGTTGTTTGTGAGAAACATATCTTTTGACACTTCCAATAAAAAATTACCAAAGAGAAGAATAATTGTATTCATATCATTGTAAAACATGTTCACCACTCTGGATAGCACAAGGAGAAGCACTGCCTGTCATCCAGGTAATTTATTATCAAGCATGACAAAGTTTACATTGAATGTGACATGCCTGAAGTCACTTATATATCGATCAATTCATAAACATATTGGATTATGAGACACCAACTATATATGGTGATTTTTTTCACAGGCTATAAATTTGCAGGTTGGAAAAGATGGTAGATAATCATAGTTGAAGGAGTGTGTTGGAATACTTTATTTTCTATTTTATTCAAGTGAACTCTGTTTCAAATTGATAATCTTTTTCATTGCTAATTAGAAATCTGAATATCAAAGAAGTTATTGGTCTTTAAATTTAGTTAAATTTAATGAATAATTTGTATTATGGTCAACATTTTGTTAAATTTACAAAACATAGTACTTTGTTGCAAAACAATTTGAAATTGCCATGTGCTTTTCATGATATTTTAAAATTTGCTGATTTCTTACATATCCAATTAGAGCATCACATCTTTATCTATAAGTTTACTCGGCAAAACCAATTGGCATCACGTATAAAGTGTGACATTCAGAGGCAGTTTGCCTTCACTTCTGTATAATACTGAACTATCATAGACAAAATAACAACTTACTGGCATTTTGTTTGACTTTGATGGCCACCTTAGCAGTGCCGATGAGACCATGTAAACTGATTTTATTTCTTTCAGCCATATGTCTGTGTAATATAATACACTAATCCATCTAGTTATAAATCCATATTAATCCAATCAAATGTATTCACATATAGCCTTTGTATCAGATGTGTTTTTTCAACACAGAATTGTAAACATTAGTAATCTCATTATATATATACTCCAAAATACTTAAAATGTGTCCATTTAGGAACATCATATTTGGTGCTCATTGAGGCAGACTATCTGAGTGTCTCCCCATTTTGTTATGTGACCACCTGGTGGAGGCTCTCAAGCAGATAATTCACATGTGGCAACAAGCACACAGAGGACAACAAGCAATATACCTCTGATGAGCTTGCTTATATATAATGAGCGATTCCTGTCAGGTGTTAAGTGCCCAAACCTACTGCCAATTGGATTATCCTTTTGAAGGTTTGAGAAAGCAGAGACTAATCCCACACGCACTGTGCAACCTGGTCAAACCACTGATGTGCTATTAAATAAATGTCATAACAAAACAAATTTTGTGATATCTTATAGAACAAAGGGTCAGCACATTTGCTGGGGGTAGTAAAGTGGGGTATTGATGCATACATTTTAGTTCTAGCTCTTTGGAAGTCATAGAGGATCAAGCAAATATTTTTCCAAAATCTCACCAGACTCATGCCATTAACAGTACTGTTGAAAGCAAAACCTTATCAAACACTTGCACAAGTATTAAGGGTTTGCATACCTAACTTTCTGGCACCAATATCTCCTCTTGTTTTCTTTGTTAAATCCCATGTAAAAACTATGTGTCTATTTCTGAGTATTAAGTCTTAAAATAATGTTTTCATATCAGATCACAAATTAAATATTTTCACTCTTCACTATATATGCTACCCATGGATAGGAAAAGCCATTGCTAAGTAACCAAATAACACACTGAAATAACAAATATTTTTGAATCATGAATAATTTTTCATTTCCCATAAAGTAAGAAGAATGAGCATAGATATGTGTATAAAACATAGACCATAGCTTGCCACATATCTATGCTCTATTTTTCACATACCACGCTTTCATTTCAAATTAAAGAGAGTGTAAGGATTCAGATAATTGTTTCATTTGGATTTGATTTGTAGACAATATGAGCAAAACAACTGCTTAAATCCCAATTACACACCCTCCTCTCAAATGACATTATTTTTCTACATTTCTGAGCAGATATAAAAATATATCTGATGATAATTCCTTTATTATATCTTTGATAGTTAAAAGTTATTTCAATTTAGATTCAATAAAACATAATTAACTAATCTTTCACCATTCAAATGAAATAAAATTAATACAATAACTTATATTCAAATAAAATATTAATCAAATCAGTGATTATCACTGCCAATGTTCACAAATACTTACTGATAGTTACAGAGAATTTCCTTTTGATCAAGGCTCTTTCAAGGAAACCTTTAGATTTGGCTGACATCTCTCCGGCTTCCATGTCGCCTATAGCTTGTTTGATCTCTTACAGTTGATATCACCTGTCTTGTAATTTATGCCTTGTAGTTTCACCTTTTGTTTATCACAAACTCTGTTATGATTATAATGAAAATCCCTAATCTGACAAAGTCAAACACTGCAAGATATCTTAAACTGAGACATCCTACTGAACCAATTCAAGTGAAAATCAAGTTTGATTTTCATGAACATAACTAAGTGTTATAGGATTTGAGCGAGAGTGAGAATTTAATTGAAGCATATTCAAATATTTGTAGAAATGGATCTCAGTTAGGACTTTCTATACATATTTTTGCATAGCAAAGAAATCTCAGAGGGATCTATTTCAAACATTGAACAACAGACTTCAAAGGAATCCATTTAGCCTCAGCCTGAGCCCTGCACTAAACCTGTACAAAGTTTGTTGAAAGCATCTACAGTCAATACACCACTTTTGTGAAGATAATGGAAAAGTTCAGCCAACATGGTAATTAACTCTAAGTGAAGCATTTATTGTAGTGCATGAAGCTAGCATAACATTGAGTATGGCACCTGGGAGTGACACCTGGAGGTGCTGTGAGATCTCACCCCTCTTGTAATATTTGTCTTAGAGCAGGAGTATGTGAGGGCTTAAAGCTACTGTATACACTTGTAAAGATTGCTAATGACTGTCCACATAATGAACCTCCATGTACCACAAATATCAGGGAAAGTCAGGTCAATTTGCCTAAAGCACTGACACAAGTCTCTCATTGTGATTTTTCATGTGGGTAAGGTAAGATATCTGAAATATTTCCATTAAATTTTCAGACACTCATCTCTTACATTATGACTTTTAATTTACTAAGTTAAAGGATGTAAAATATTACTATTATAATTTTTGGCTGCTTTTTAACCTCTAATCATCACAGAATTTCATCCAATATTTACAATCACTTTCAGTCAAGCAATGATTTTCTGGGGTTTTTTCTGCAGAGACATGCTCCTAGAAGTACAATGGTGAGCAAATTCTCCCTAAAATGGACATCATGAACAAATTGAGGTAAGATCCTACATTATATTCAGTTTGCAATCATCACAACCATGAAACCAAAAGAATTCAGCAATAAACATATATCTGAGGGAGCCAAACATTACAAGACTATCAATTATAGTGATCACCACTTCCTGTTATTGTTACTATGGACACTTCTTGTAATCACCTTTTAGCTGCTCTCATCATTGTCAGCGAACTGTTGTGAACCGGATGTTCGTGTGGCACTCATGCTATCATTATTAAGATGAATACTAGTATACAAATAGTCAGCTTCTGGCTGAAGCAGGATGAAAACTTGGCTCAGCATTGATGCCCTTCAACCAAACTGAAGGCCAGGAGAATGTTTTCATTGGTAATATGGACAAGACTGGCCTTCACAAACATAAGTATTTGCCTACCTAATATCAATGGCACTAAAGTTTTCAATGACAATACTGTCAAATTAAATGCCATTATATTTAAATATTTTATATGTGATTTTAAAGTAATGCACATTTAGAATAATCTGATGATCTGATATCATTTATAATATTTATTCATTTTATTCAAAGTTTTTGTGATGAATTTTCAAAGAATTTTGTGACTTTAGCCTACTCCATCTTTTAAAATAATAAGTAATTTAAAGAATGAAAAAGCTTAGGTTTGTTCAAACCTTAGTTGCTCTTTGAATACAAATTATGCTTTTTTAATTCAGTAGATAGATCATCTAATAGTCATCTAATAACACATAATATAGTAATGAAAAAAAATATTTATCTCGTCTATAATATCTCAATCCTTTATTTACACAAGTAATGCTAAGCATTATAATAATTTTCATGTGATCCAAACCCTGATCAATGTGGCAAAATGATGTTTTTATCTAATCAGACCGTAAACTATGCTTGAATAATAAATCTGTGGGTAAGGAGACTCAATATTGTAAGCTTTTAAAACACACACTGTGTATCCCCTGCAACGTCTCTCTTTTGAATTAAACTTTTATGTTGAGTTTTATATATTTTTTTTATCCTTCACACTATTTGATTACCCAGAACAGTGTTAATGGTGGACTTGTTCCAACTTGACTAATATACATCAGCAAATATGTAAATTGCCTTGATGGTGCCTTTTAGTCCTCATATTTAACCATTTTCATGTCTGATCAACTGTCAAACTCGTTGACAGTGTTGTTTGTAACCAATGTTGACAAGTTGCCATGGTGCACCAAACAACATTCATCCAGCAATTATGGGATGCAGTGCCCCCTGGTAGAAATATATACAAAGCACCCTCTACTGGTAAAATTGCCAAGACAGACCACTCCAGTGTCATGCTTCATCAAGACTTGAATTTACAAACTCAAAGTAGTTATGTGTGCAAATCAGAATCCTTCAAATCTGTATTTTGAGGAAAGAATTGTGACAATCTTTAAAAAAGAAACACAATACAGCATACACAGATGGTGATTGACCGATGCTAAGTGATAATGTTAACAAAGGCCAATTGTCTTAAACCTGTGCCAACCGCAGATTTTTTGTAATATTTGTGAACATTTGCTGTAAATGCCTGCAAATTACTTTTAAGAATTTATCCAGCTCTGCAGGTCAAAAACAGTCAATGAGGTAAAAATGTACCTAATATCTGGGTGGACTCCACCACCTCCACATTGCTTTATTCAGCAAGGCTCAAATGAATCTTTATTTTGATTTGTAGAATTAGCCACTGAATGTTCCAGGTGCACATGCAAGTGTGAAACAACCCATATTTTTTCAAACATGATGAAATCTGAAAAAAATAACCCTTGTAGAAAATAGAACTCATCTCCTGACAATACTACACCTTACTCTTAGTTTTAGAGTTTTGGATATTCTTTTTACCAACTTTGATTTCCATCTGACTATTTTCAAAGCTAATTCTAAACACAGATATGTTTATTTAATCTCCACCACAAAACTAAGATATATATGCAAAAACATCTTACTTTTCTACTTTTCCATAATGATTTGTTTTTGACAATTCAGAATAGTTCTGAGATTAACACAATTTTTACAACAGAAAAATCAGATTCAATAGTTTATTATTTGTGTGCAATTTATCAATTTGGACACAATAAATCAGAAGAATGTTGCAAATCATTGTACTACATGTGTCTGTAGAGTGCTTCCATGCAGAATCAAAGTGCATTCATAACTCTTGATATCTTAATGAAAATGCTGCATAATTTAATTTCATGACATGCTATGTTTCCATCTTCAGTAGTGCTTTGCTTAAAATAGAAATGATAAGATGTGCGTGTGTAGAGGCAGGGGGGATTAATGAAGAGATTACCAGCACTTCCCCGTCCTCCACCTTCATGGGGAGGACTCTGAGCATTTACTGTTGAAAAGAAAGATACAAAGTACAATTATAATGTAATCATTTTATAATCCATATTATATTATTTATAACTTTCTCCTTCTTATGATGAACTAATAACTGCACAAATGATGTAAAGTGTGGTAAGAATTAATTATTATGATAGGGCACCTGTACCTTTAATATAAAAAAACTATTTTCATCACAAAATATGGAAATCAAACCTCAAACTGAGTATGAGATATGTCGAGGAGTACGTCAACGAAGTATGAGGTATGATGAGGGAGTATGTCAACTGAGTATGAGGTATGATGAGGGAGTATGTTAACTGAGTATGAAGTATGATGAGGGAGTACGTCAACTGAGTATGAGGTATGATGAGGGAGTATGTTAACTGAGTATGAAGTATGATGAGGGAGTATGTTAACTGAGTATGAAGTATGATGAGGGAGTATGTCAACTGAGTAAGAGGTATGAAGAGGGAGTATGTTAACTGAGTATGAGGTATGATGAGGGAGTATGTTAACTGAGTATGAGGTATGATGAGGGAGTATGTCAACTGAGTAAGAGGTATGAAGAGGGAGTATGTTAACTGAATATGAGATATGATGAGGGAGTATGTTAACTGAGTATGAGGTATGATGAGGGAGTATGTTAACTGAGTAAGAGGTATGAAGAGGGAGTATGTTAACTGAATATGAGATATGATGAGGGAGTATGTCAACTGAGTATGAGGTGTGATGAGGGAGTTTGTCAACTGAGTATGAGGTATGATGAGGGAGTATGTCAACTGAGTATGAGGTGTGATGAGGGGGTATGTCAACTGAGTATGAAGTATGATGAGGGAGTTTGTCAACTGAGTATGAGGTATGATGAGGGAGTTTGTCAACTGAGTATGAGGTGTGATGAGGGAGTATAATGAGGGTGTATGATGAAGGAAAATGATGAGGGAATGAAGATAGGGTATGATGATAAAAATGCTAAGGACTTTGGGAAAGTTTTTAGATAGGTTATATGTAGTGTCACTAGCATTTTGTTTGTCCCTTTTGATGTTTTTTCTCATTCAGTAATATTTCTGAAAACATGATATTTCTTCTAGACACAAATAATATCTTGCAAATAATCATTGAGAACTTACCCACATAGCATGCATCACACAAAATGTTTACTTCTCACTGTGTAAATCATTTAAATGGATGGGATTAACAATATTTCCCAATGCCTATTCAAAAACATGCCTATTGAAAAATATTTATACTATTCATACTGACACTTTTATGCCAGATACACAACAAAAGGAAACAATTATTTTTTAATCAAACTTTATTTTTAAAATGGATCTGTCTTTATCATGAAGACATGGACATTTTGAAAGAGTTATACATGGTCCAAGTGAATAAAATGGATTATTGTTATAATAACCATGTGACGAAGGTGACCGCTCTACTGGACTGCCACATTAGACCGTGGGCATTTTATAAATGTAAATTATCATTTTATAAATGTAAATTATCCACAGGTGTAAATTATCCACAAGTTGGAGAAAATATAATTTTAACAATGATTAGAAATGCATACTATTTACATTTTGGAGAACTTAAAATGGCCACCAAACTTGAATGGTTGTGCTAATGTCGAGGCCTGAGTGAAAAGTGAGAATATTCACAGAAATATATACCGGACATGAGGTATAATTGTGGCGGATTGTAGCTGAATAAGATTGAGATTGGCAGCTAAGTTCAGGTTTTAGATATGAGGAGGGTATATATTGCTACCAAATGAAATGCATGGGCATTTGATGCGCGTTCCACTCCACTTCGTATCACGTTTTTTTTACCAGGTACCAATAAAAATAGTGATGCCCCTGTTATTCCTTATTTTGGGCCACTTTATTTTCTTATTTGAGTGTGTCATAATATATAATGTCATAAGAGTATTTGGTCTCACTTCAGTAATTATGTATACCTCTGAGTAGCAGCAGCAAATACATTGTAGAAATTCGTGCTATCTTATCTCCCATATCTGGTGCATTTTAACACTGCTACAATCAAATTTGACCCAATTTTTTGCACACAGGAAAGCCTGTTTGGGACATTTGTTGCTTCTGCCTTTCAACTTTACATTGTTGTTATCTCAGTTTTGTCTCCTGAATGGTGATGTATATTGTTACAGATTACATTATACTTATATAAAAATTGTATAACAAAAACGCAATAGCACTGACATTGGCTTGTTAATTAACAATGTGAATCTGAATTTCCCCTCCCCCCATATTGAAAAAAGGCGGGCAGAAGTTTATGCTGCAAAATATTTCCCCTAATGCACTCCTCTCTTGAGCCAATCTCGTCAACTTTTCAACTAAAATTCCCAGAGAGCAGATAGCGAGAATTTCATTTCTGCATTTGTTTGATTGGTATACAGAGTTTGAGTTATAGCCCCCACCCCCAAGAAATTATGAACCCTCACAGCATAAAAAAGGTTCAGAATTAAAATTGTGAAAATTCTTTACGATTGGTATAGTTGGACAGTTAATGATGCATGCTTTCTAAAAGTATGGAAAAAAAAATTGAAAAGAAACTGTGCTTTTATAGACAAAAGATTGTGATGTGTAATGATTTTATTTTGCTTTTTAAGGTTGCATATGAAAATTGTCAAATTCTATAATACTTCAGAACCTAACATTAAGCTCTTAACATTCTTATTAAAAAATTAATGATGATTTAAAATCTGAAAGTCTAATCCTCTTTGCAGTGGGGCCTCAGGTACTGAGATGAGACCATTTACTTCACTTTGTAAAAATACTTCAGTTTTGGAAACAAACTTCAGTGAGCTCAATTTTAAGTGGGTGCTCAGATTGAAAATATGAAGGTCAATGAAAAAAGTTGTCACCTGGGTCTAATTTTAGACCCAGGTGAGATATTAATTTTGGCCCCAACTTGTTATCTTGATTTCCATTGGCTAATTTTTGTAAGGTTATTTGAAATGGCAGCCTCCCTGATAACTTATTGATAGCTATTAGAATTTTGAGAAAAAAAAATCATAAGAGAATGGAAAAAGATCTAAGCCTATTGGAAAATAAATGGAATTGGTCCCCTGTAAATCCTTCTTACTAATAGCTAAGAACTCTGCCCAGTAGTTTCAGAGGAGAAAATTAAAATTGATAGAGAGAATGACAGGAAATTAGCCCTATTACTGCAGAATCTGAATCTTGAATTTCATCACTTTCCTTTGACATCACCATGATGTAGTGACGATGTCAACAACACATCTTAAATTATGATTTAGTATTAACCTGATAATCTAGGGCATATTTACACCTTATAAAAAAAATTTGTTTGTTTTTGTTTTGTTTTGTTTTGTTTTTTTGAAGTGGTGTAAGGTGGTAAATTCCCAGATCAGACAAATTTCATGGCTGATAATTGCTTCTCTAATGAATTCTTCATGTCCTTTATTTTGTGGATTAGGTTTTCAATTTGGAAATTTTTGTTTGCGCTTAACATGATTTTGGATTTTATGTTCATATTTCTATCTGCATTCAAGACTTATTTCACATGTACAGTCTGACATATTTATATGTTTGGCCCAGGGTCACATGTCAGTGTCAACAATAGTATTAGACCTAGTAAATATTGTGTAATATAAACAGGTGCTCGTGCATCAAAACAATGAAGGATTTAAGACACAAATTACCTGATGAGCGTGGCCTGTCTTTCCTGGACGTCTTCACGGTCAATCTGCTGCTCATTTTCGTGGAGTTTTATTTATTTCGAAACGGAATGACTATTCAAATAGTAGAAAAAAGTAAAATGAAAGAGAACTCGCGGATCAATTTTTTTTTTAGATGTAGGCCGCCATATTGTTTCTCCTGGTGACGACCTCTCGCGGTGGTCGTTTCTAAGGGGATTTCTCTAAAGTATCTTTTGGGTACCTAATTCCGCGGAACCGTGGCAAATAACCCAACATTTAAAGCATTCGTGAAATCAAGCACATTTTCCTTGCATATTATAAATGGTTATACCCTAAACTTTGCGATCAAAAGTTATTACCCATCATATTTCCCCTACATATACTTCTGTGCCATTTCAAAGTGGACGAGTCTTCTGCTAAAATCCAAATCATCCATTGGACACTTTGTCAACATACTTTGTTTAGCCTTGGAGTAATAATGAATTATTACTCCAAGGTTTAGCTAACCAGTGATTTTGTGCAAACACCTGCTTAGTAAAGTCTTTCTAACAGTGGGGCACCCCAAATTGTTTCACAATTTCATGGCCACATGTCATTTAAGCATACAACAAACCTCTGTAAAATTGTCTGTGACCTCTTAATATATTCAGTCATGTATCATTTGTAGATGTATCCCTCACAGTAAAAGCATTACATGCCTTTGTCTGTCATTTCTACTGATGAAGTGACAGACAGCTGCAAAGGTGAGTAAAAGCTCCACAAGTGAGACACAGTTACAACAGTGAGACACAGTTACAACAGTGAGAGATAGTTACAACAGTGAGACACAGTTACAACAGGGAGAGATGGTTACAACAGTGAGACACAGTTACAACAGTGAGAGATAGCTGCACAAGTGAGAGACAGTTACAGCAGTGAGAGATAGTTACAACAGTGAGAGATAGACAGCTGCATAAGTGATGGATATCTGCACCAGTGAGAGATAGCTGTACAAGTGAGAGACAGCTGCATAAGTGAGAGATAGCTACAACAGTGAGTGACAGCATCCTTTCCCAGCCAAAGGTACTTGTCATATAATGACGTCAGACAACTTGGGTCATGAACTTTGGACCGTAGAACTCTGTTGAGCATATTGAATAACCACTGTTATAAATTTTACTAATTTAGTATGAAGATGCACTTATCCTCAAATAAATGGGTTTGTCCAACCAACTAGCAAAATTTGTATAGGTCAGTCTGTTAGGGGTTAAATATTTCCCAAAAAAAAACATATTTTTCGATTTGTTTCTTAAACTTTGAATCTAAAATGATTAAAATTGAGAAAAAAGAAAATATAATTCCTTAGCATTTGGCATATTAACAGCTGAAATTATTGTTGTACTTATCTTTATACAAAGCAAATATCTTTGAGTGTGACATTTTGGAGATTTAAATTTAAGGGACATGATCTTTTTAGGTGTGAAAAAAGAACTTTGAAAGACAAAGTTTTTCTGATTCTCATTTTTTAAACTCACTTCCTTTTTAATTCTTTGGCAGAAATTTGGGCTAATCTTTATTACATTAAATTCAATGTAAAATCCAAAACTTTGAGGGCTCACTTCTGAATATCTAAGATGCATATTTTTTTCTACAAGTTTCTGATTTAATCATGTATACTTGAATAATTGATTTTTTTTTTGTGTACCGGGGGCAGTTTTTTCCAGCAAATGACCCTCTTATCCATTTAGATATGATTTATTTTATTAAAAATATTGTTAACTGTGAACTTGGTTGAATAAATACATTCGGAATTCAGATTTCTGATTCTTCCCATTTGATTGGCTTTATGTTTTCTGCGTGAATTCAAATGACCACAAAGTTTCCGCAGCTAATGTTCATTGGCGGGCATGTTTGTAAACATTGGAAGCCATATTTCGCAATGAATTTCTTCTTAAATGGACAATTTTGGGATACCTTCTTGTTGTGACGACACAATTAAGATAGATTTAAGAAAGGTGAGATTCATACTTCAAGTGAAATATATTTTTGTAAACCTTGGTCACAGTACATTCGTCATAAATGTACGAAAACATTTGACAGTTATTCCCTGCACACATACAGACATACATATGCATACATGACATGATGTGCATACTTTCAAACTGACAATAGTGACATATAGATTTCACGCAATTTACTCCATGATGGTGCTGGATTCACCTTGGTAGTCTCCGCTGTTGCTCATATGGTCATCCAGGGATGATGTCACCTAGGCCCCTGGTCCATGATTACAGTGTATAGATGATATACTCGTCAGTTTAACTTTGTAATCAGAGAATTCATGAGCCATGGATGACCACATCAGCTACAGCCATAGACTGCCAGCGTGATTCCAGCTCCAAGGCATGGAGTAAAAAAATCATGTAGAAGTTACCCAGCTGCCAGCAAAGCCAAAAGCTTGATGAGGTATCCAGTATCTTTGAGTTTAGTGAAGCTACAGGGGTACCTACTGTTGTATTGGTCACTGACAAGTGTTGATGTCATCATAGCAATTATACTCATTCCCTAAATCAACAGCCTTTTTTGAGTTTCATGGTTTGAATTATCGGATAACTGCCACATGGTGTGAGACTGCTTAAAGTCATTACATCTCTAACCATCTCTAAAATGGCAAAATAGCATTCTATCCAAAGAGGTAGTTTTTGCCCATTTTTGTTAGATTTATTGGAATTGTTTATTTAAAAAAAATATTATCTGATGTTATAAATTTAACTCTGTACCATTCAAATGTTTATGGATATTTTTCAGTCATTAGTAGAACTGTCAGCCATGACAGACAGAATTAATACCCAATGCACAAATTGAAAATGAGAGAGGCACATGGGTTGAGCATTGTCATTATTAACTGATCAGTGTTCCTACCTCAAGAGTCTTTTTTTAATAACAAATAATCTCAGCCACATGCCATATATATGGACCATAACTCTCATGTGTATTAGGCTATTAGCAATATCATTGATGTGTTGTTTCATTATTTAGCACTATGAACAGACATTGTCTGGTTTCAGCACCATATTGCCTTCCCAATCTCCCATGTCACACGCCGTTGGCCACTAGGTGGCACCACACATTCTGGTGAGTCAAATAATAACAGTACTGTGAAGCTCTCACTGATTTCCCATTTATTTTGCATAGAATCCACAAAATTGAACAAACTTTTTTTAATTATATCAAAATTCCATGAAGGATTTAAATATGTTGGTCTTGTGATGCTCTGCACAATATTTATTATGATAAATGATTGTTAATCGGGGAATGTTGCTGTCAGGAAGACATGACACCTGACCGCTCAGAGCAACAATTTCAGATGAAACAAAGGTTACAAAGAATCCCCCTTCATGCAAAAGTGACACCAAGTGGCAGAATAGACTATAGATGGCTGCCAAACTTATGGCATGGGACAAAAATAAAGTGACAATGCATCCTTAATCATCCAGCCCTGAAGGCAAAAAACAAGTATGCATGAACAATATTGAATATTCAGCTCATGATGGACCCTTGTTTACATTAAATGTATGGATAATGACTGAAAGTTCAAATTAACTAACAGGTCCTTTTAGGCAACTATGAATTCACTGAGAATTGCAGTCATACTGATGTTTAAGCTTACTATCAAGTATTGAATGTCATATAGAATTTGCACATAAATATTTATAGAGACTAAGATAAATATAGTATAAATAGAAACTTTGTATATGATCATGAAGCGTCACATAAAGTTATTTATGATCACTGAAGCGTGACACCCAGAGAAAAAAAGCATGCTCATCCAGCCACAAGAGCTGCTATATTGAGCGGTGAACAGAGCACTGTATTGTATTCAGTCCAGCAAGACGGGTGGGTGAGCATCCTGTTAGATCCTCACAAGTATGTGGAATAATGTGGTTGCTTGCCATCCTCCTGTTTGTCTTCCTGTGGTCAATGGGAACTCGTTCATGGGTGTCCTGCTTTGCTAAGGTAGGGTGCAGCAATATCAAAGATACCGATACTTTGAACAATATCAATATATCGAACAATGTCAAAGATTGTTTTTTAGCAAACATCATGAAAGAAAAAAAATCCTTTCAGACATTTAAAAGTTGTTTTACAAGCTAATGGTGACATTGTGTGATCCACCCCTAGGGGGCAGCACGTCAGTCTGCTGATCATGATGTATCTCAGGGAGAATGAGAAGAATAAGAAGCAATTTAATGAGAAATGGCCAGAAACCTACTCTGCATTACATCAGGAATAATGCCAGTAGTTCAATTTTCTCACAACCTCTGCCTTCATTGTCCTATGTGGACGTTGTTCAAAATTTGAAACTCCATGTCCAGTTATGCATGTGACTCACACCCACCAAATTATCATACAATCAGAATTGACCAATTATCAGTAAATTTTCTGAATTGCTTCACCTATATTGAAATATTAGACACCTGGAACATCCAGTGCCTCATTCTTGTAATCTCAATATAGCTCCATTTTGAGACAGAAAAAGGGAGATGATGGTTACTGATTGGCTGCCATATTGGATTGAAAATAAAATGAAAACATTCAAGAAATCCAGGAACATTCTTGAGCAGATATTTTATCATCCAAGGGTAAATGAATGCTTGTTTTTTTGTCGTGAAGAAACCTTTCCTACCTCTGCTTCTATTGTCTGGGAAACGGGCCATGGGGCATATATGCCAGGGGCAGCTGTGAGTGAACACTTTTGTCTGTTTTCACTTTTGCCTGTGACACTACAATAACAATGGGAGGAAACAGTCTTGGAGACTTAAATGTTTGCTTCAAGAGTTTCACACTCACTTCATATAGGTGTCTACATCAAGTTTTGTTTTTCAAGTCAGTAAATGATTGATCTTCTATTTACATTATATTTGTTTGAACATTTGGGAAAATGAGTTTTGTTTTCTTTTTATCTGTTTTTTGTGTGAGATTTGATGGCAGTAGAGTTAAAACTTACAGTGTATTTATTTTTGTCCATCTTAAACTTCACATAACCTGAAGAAGATGAAGAAGATGTGTATATTTATTTATGCATTGTTTGACCCAGGCTAACACAGTAACTTGACACTGGGATTGTGGCTGTGCTGCAGCTCACTTTTGTGGTCACCTTTATTGTCAGGGTTTAACCTTGAGATGCTGAGATGTATCTCATATATGCTGGCGCCATCAGTGGAGGAGCAGCAGGTATGCACAGTGTGAGACCTCCGCTCTCAGAGCCACCTGGTGGCTTGATTACCTCCTCACCAGGGCTCATACCACCATCCACTCCACTCACATAACAGCGGACATCTTAAAAATGATTTTTCCTAAGTGCATATCATAAGAAAAAGCACTGTATGTGCAATATTGTAATTTAGATAAATCTTCCAAGTGGCATTTTAGGTTGAGGTGTGTGGTATGGCTTGTGATATGGTTTGAGCCCTGCGTGGCATGGTGATTTGATTGATGATCTATAGCAGCTACCTTGGATCATCTGCTTCTCTGCTGTTTCTCCATATCATGAATGAATCTCTGCTAAATGCCATCACCTCCATCCCCACTCTGCCCATCAACTGTGAGGCATGGATAATCAACTGCTCTTTATATATTTACAAAGAACCAGACAATATTACAAGCAAAATTACCTTTATGACAAAGTTGAAGCAACTTTTATTTTAAATTTGAAAATGGTTTATCATTGCAGTTGTTGTACCTTGTTGAACCATTAAAAAAATGAGCTACTTTTGAATTTACCCAGCCTTAAAATAGCGATTTGGCAACTCGCAAGACTATCTTTTACAGAGGAAAAAAGTTGTTTGGTTTTCAAGCAAGTAATTGGGGAAGAAGTTGTAAAGTGAGCGAGGCCTGGGATGCTGAGTGAGTCGCATCTTGATGGAGGTCAATGTCACCCCCCTAGCAGGGAACCCACCTAACAAGGACCCCCCCCCCCTCCCTAAGACAAGGTGGGACAGGTGATAGAAGAATCTCACAACAAGGTGGGACAGGTGATAGGAGAATCTCCCAGCGAGGTAGGACAGGTGATAGGAGAATCTCACAGCGAGGTAGGAGAGGTGATAGGAGAATCTCATAGCAAGGCGGGACAGGTGATAGGAGAATCTCACAGCAAGGTAGGACAGGTGATAGAATCTCACAGCGAGGTGGGACAGGTGATAGGAGAATCTCACAGCAAGGTAGGACAGGTGATAGGAGAATCTCACAACAAGGTAGGACAGGTGATAGGAGAATCTCACAGCGAGGTGGGACAGGTGATAGGAGAATCTCACAGCGAGGTAGGAGAGGTGATAGGAGAATCTCATAGCAAGGCGGGACAGTTGATAGGAGAATCTCACAGCGAGGTAGGACAGGTGATAGGAGAATCTCACAGCAAGGTGGGACAGGTGATAGGAGAATCTCACAGCAAGGCGGGACAGGTGATAGGAGAATCTCACAGCGAGGTAGGACAGGTGATAGAATCTCACAGCGAGGTAGGACAGGTGATAGAATCTCACAGAAAGGTGGGACAGGTGATTAGAGAATCTCACAACAAGGTGGGACAGGTGATAGCGAGGTGGGACAGGTGATAGAAGAATCTCACAACAAGGTGGGACAGGTGATAGGAGAATCTCACAGCACGGTGGGACAGGTGATAGGAGAATCTCACAGCGAGGTAGGACAGGTGATAGAATCTCACAGGGAGGTGGGAGGTGATAGGAGAATCTCACAGCACGGTGGGACAGGTGATAGGAGAATCTCACAGCGAGGTGGGACAGGTGATAGGAGAATCTCACAGCAAGGTAGGACAGGTGATAGGAGAATCTCACAGCGAGGTGTGGGACAGGCTGGTGAGAAGCAACCCGTAGATGTGCAGCAGAGATACTATTAGCACTGGCATCCTTGTCATATTACAAGGTTATAACTGGGGCATGCCCACTGTGGTATATTCTCCTTGACACAGAACATGGTGCGCTGCGGCTCCTATCAGCATCTCACAGGTCCACCTGACTCACATGAGAGCTTGCTGTCAGGCCGCATTGACCTATAATCACTATCCCAGCCTCAGTCGAGGTGTGCTACATGACAAACAAATTGAATATCCCAAGAAGCAGGGGAACTTATCGCCTGGACATGAATAATATCAAAGCTTCTGATCTAACGTAAACAGGTGTGATCAGGCCTACATTATCACAGGACGGGACATTGACAGTGCACTGAATGGGCACATACATCTCACTTGTATAGTATGCTATTATAATACAACAGAAGATAAAATGGATCTTAGAATGAACAGCTCGTCAGAGGAGGCCATATCTGGGGAGGCTGAGGTAAGCTTGGGTCAATATTTGTCAGGCTCATATCAAGTTTGTTTATCACAGATCAGGTATTACCACATGTTGAATTGGTCTCAGAGTAAACATGACACCTGCCGTTCACACATGGGAAAAACACTCCTTCTGCATGTTGTACATGATTCTCACATATCCCAAAGAATAGTTTTTACCTCACTTTGTGGGTGGCTTCAATGTTATAGGTACTTATAATGTGCCTTTTTATGATTGTTTCCAGGTGCATCCTAAGATTTTGGTACTTTATGTTGATCTGAACCACACCCATCTAATTCCAACACAGTTGATAGGAAACTGTTAGAAATAATAGGTTTCTCCTGAGTCACAGATAAACCATTTCTGAGAAATTAAAATATTCATCAGCATGCTAAAGTGTAGTGTATAAATGCTGTGTGTTGCAGATGGAGCTGCCAGAGATGTTCATCATCTGGTCTGACCCCAACCTCTGGATCGCCGCCACCTTCATCCTATTCAACCCCATCTACTGGAATGCTGTGAGTAACCTTCATATCAATAAAAACGTCTTCCCCCACCAAAAGGATAATTATTTCTATGTATTTATGAGGTGCCTTTTGTCATTCATTATTTTAATAAAATGATCCATTTTTTTTATCATTTAAAATCCATTAGTCATCACATGTTCTTCTTGTAACAAAGCATATTAAATTGCTTATTTCTGTTATTTATCACTGTGGTATGAATTTCATACCATACATGATATCTACACTTTTCACACAATGGTCCCAATCTCTGTTCATGGGGACATTTGCTGCATATCAGAAAGAAGCTCACGTTCATGATTCTGGAATCTCTTGTTGTACCAACTTAACTAACAATCTGCAAAACTCATTGTTACAGACCTCACCAGGAAATTAGTCACATCTTCCCCCCCCCCCCACCCCCCTCAAAAAGGCACACTGCAATACACAACCATGACATGCATTATTTATTGTGCAAAAGTGATAGATTTGACAATTAAACATGCTATTATTCTACCTGGTATTACCAGTCTACCCTTGGCCCCCTTTCGACCAGCTGGCTGTGGCTTTGTGAAGTTGTTCTTTTGTTGCCTGGCAGGTGTCACTACTATCTTGGGTGGCACAATTGTCTCTTGAGCCTCATTGAAAGCTTTACAGAACATATTAAAATATCATTTGAAATCTTTTTAATTCAAAACAATGATAATATTATGCATAAAAATGATGTAAGTTAGATTGGTTTATGTGGGTACAGGGTACTCACGGGCCAGGGCGAGCCTCTTGGCACTGCTGGTGAATCTGGAAGAAGTCCTTGAAGCTCCCGCCAGCGATGGCGGCCTCCCTGCCATTATAAGGTGTCCTTCTGCAAGTTTTTTTACATTAGCCTCAGATTTATTTATTCCATCAATGCATTTTATTGGTATAAGATGATTTTATACACACACATGCATATGTACAGGTATCTTCACATATATCTCTAGCACAGAGAAACTTATAGGCACTACTACTTGGTAGCAACAACCTTTACAAATCAATTAGCCCAAATCAAGAAGCAGCTGTCAGATAAAGCCAACTGATTCTTTTATTCTAGTCTGTGCCATGTGTGCTATATTGATGTTACAGAAACTCCTGATGGTTGTAATATGAAAGCCAAGCACAAGATAGGTTTAGTAAGACAATAGCCATAGGCTGGGAGTGTGGACTTAAAAAGTTGTGCAAATAGGGAGGTAATGAGGGTGAGATCAGCAGGAATTGATCTCTATTGATCTGAGCACCATGAAGCAAACCACAGATGCAACATGTGGAGATTAGGATAATATTTTTGTAAGATTTATTGATATTTCTGACATCATACTGTGACGTAGATTTCAGTAAGAACACATTGCAACAAGCAAACAAATAAACATTGTATTTGATACGTTATTTGATGACTCTTCAAGCACCTTAATCGGGTCTAAATCAGTTATTCAGCACCATATAAATTATTTTATTTCACTGTAAAATGCTGGTTTCATTTGTGGTGAAAGTTATCATTTCACTTGGGAAGTATTGAATAACATCAAGTGGAGGAAATACACTCTTATGAGTTCATTCTGAAATAATTTGCATCTGTGCCTCAAATTACTACATTGTGAAATATGAATCCAAATAATAAAAAAAATATTTACCATTTTACCAGTAACTGATAATCAACACAATACATTGTATGAATAAAGTGACAAAAGAGAGTGCAAAATGTTTTGATCAGTGTATGTCAATTCTCCATTCATTCATGTAAAACTATGTTTGTTTTTGTTTCACTTTAGGATTATACTATGTAATGATCACGTGACCATGCCTTATCCTATACATAAAAAGGTTCCATCTGAGCCATGTTTCTATATTTAGTATTATTGTATGTAAACTAAGGCCATGAAAACTCTTACATCACTTTTCGGTCAATTTGTTTGTTTTTTTCAAATTAGATAAAAGATAGTTTGGTATATATCAAAATTTGAAGGATATAGTCCATACAATGCTAAACAGCAAAGCATTTTAGAAACTATGAACTTTACCTTTTACTGTCTTACAATATTTTTTCATGAAGTTAACATTTGTGTTTCGAGAAAAATGAGAAGATGTCTGTGATTGAGTGGAGAAACACCCTATACAGCATGTATACAGTGATACGAAATAATGACATGGTTGAGATCAAAACTATTCCTTTCCTTTGGTTTGCAGACTCACTTTGATTGACATAATAGGATATATTTGGTCATTCATTTACCTTCCATAATAATAATATTTAGTCACACTCACCTTATGATACCAGGTCAAATGATCAATCCAAGAAATTCACAAAATTGTATTATAATACTCCATCAGTCAAAGTAAACATCCACTCTCGAAAATGAAAGGACTTATCTGCTGTGAGAGTCATGGAACCAAAAAGAATAAATCAAATGTGTTCCATTAGCCTAAGAATTTGGTATCTAGGTAATATAATTGATATTCTCAGTTAAGCCCAAAGTTATTGTAATTGAATACAGCAACTTGCAGCAGTTGACTTTCTCGGTGTTGGTCTTAGAGACCTCTAGTCATGCACAGGTCAGATTCACACATCATTAACTCTGCCAAGCACACATGTTACAACCTGCCTCCATCAAATATTCAAAAATCACACAATTGGTTTTTCTTTCCATCATAATCAGTAAGATACATTTGATTATTTGCCTGAGATTGGAGTTTTTGTATCAGGTATTGATTGGTGGGTTGTCAAGTGGTTTTCTGCATAGTATTTACTTAGCTCCTATGAGAGCTAATTGGATTTGACACAGAGGCATTGTAAAGTCATTTCCTATCAAATCAAATGTAGCTTGGCATGAGTAGCACTCAGGTGTAATTCTTGGCCAATTTCTATTCCTTATATATTTATGAAGATTGTTTTTATTAATTTGGACATTACATTAAAGATCATAATTTTATTGTTGTATTTCTATCTTTTTCATTGCAGTTAGCAAGATGGGAGTACCAGACGAGGCGGATATCTCGGATCTGTGGCTCCCCCTATCGGGCATGTTATGCTCTTGCAGTAACCATTTTGATACTTGGTCTGTACAGAGATTGGAGGTAAACATCATATCAGCAACTTAAGGCACTGTTTGAAATATTAACATTTGCCTCACATACTCTTTGTCCTTTAAAAGCTATACGTCAAAATTAATACACATGCCTCAATATTATTGTAGATCCAAGAAGGTAACATATCAAGTCAATGATATATATAATAATTCCTGTGCAATTATGTATTTATATAAGCCAGCTGGTTGTTGTAGGTACCAGTTGGCGGTGTCCAGCCAGCCGAGCTGGTGGTTCCTGCGTCAGAACTGGCTGCTGTGGATGGGTCACACGCTGTTCCTCCTCGGCACTGTACTGGTCATCACCTCCTTCTGGGCCCTCGGATTCACTGCTACATTTCTTGGTATGCAATATGTCATTTATACTTTGAAACACCACTTTGAAAAACTAAAAACTTAGATTGGCCATTGATATATATTAATATAGTGGGCTTTTTCATGAGACACCAGTTGTCCTTTTTCTGTGGTACTTATGTGTGCTTTTTTTCTCTGGTTCCAATTAACTGCTTCCACACATTTAAGCAGGAAATGCATAACAACAGGATCTTGACCATATTGCAGGAGACTACTTCAACATACTTTTACCGGAGCGAGTGACCTCATTCCCGTTCAGCTTAATGAACAATCCCATGTATACTGGCTCGGCCATGGTTTTCATGGGCTATGCCCTCATGTAGGTATCCCAGTCATTTCTTGCACAAAAGTTTGATATTAGCATTTACTATCACTGATATGGCAATGGAGTTAAAAAAAATATATATATCAAAGATAAAGTCTTTTTTTTATGAGAGTGTTTGTTTATAATAGTTTGAGATGAAATGTTTGTATTTCCAGCCAGGCAAGTCAGGCTGGCATTATCCTGTCCCTGCTTGTGTTTTTCATGTATAGAGTGGCTGCCATGTTTGAAGGGTGAGTCAGATTCAAAACATAAGACAACATGAGATTCAATTTGTAATATGAAATACCATGCAATTCAAATTGTAAGGTAAAAAACACAAAATACCAATAGTAAAATAAAATAATATCAGAGATTAATAGCAGTCTTGAGCAAATATGGGTGATGTAGATTAGATCAAAGTAGAAAAATCATCTTGATTTGATTGTTATTCAGAAATGATTTCATCATTAAGATTTATGACATTGCAGACCGTTCACATCTAAGGTATACCGAACTTCAGAACAAAAAGTCTCAGATGGGAAAGCCAGCTGACACAAGCGTTCACCAACCAGCTACCTAGTCACTTCTCCATGGCAACTGTAAAATAACAACCCAAGTGGCCATAAATCAACCAGTTTCCATAACAAGGATTTCCTGCTGGTGATTAAAGAAAACTGTTGTTTAACATTGGCAGCAATAGTGGCTTTGGAACACAATACTTCCTTAACTACTAAAACATAAGTGCATTATGAATAAATGGAATGCCGGAATAATTGTAGACAAGTGTGGAAACAATGACCTCCTGCCTTCTCATTGGGAAAAAATTAAAACCTGGAATTTCTTGAGGTAGTTTGAGTATGTGGCAATAAGTGCGTCTGAGCAATAGAGATATTTTGTGATATGCTTCATGGATGTAATATATTTCTTTAATGTGTTTTATATAATCCAATTACAGTGGATCTTCCTACCTTGGGGAAAGCAAAGCAACCACTCATCATATATTTTATGCACACTATATTTCCAGAGCTCTTTCATATGATCATAGCTGTAATTTATATTTAAAAAACCATATGACACAGATTATTCCCAGATATAATGTTAGGAGTGGTCAGTCTTGAAATTTGAAGTTCTTTGTGACAGATGGTGAGAACAAAGTCAGTATATTCTTCATCACTGTGTTTATATTGACATGCATTAATGAATGTAAAATATCTCATGAGTGTGGTGTTGCCCTTTCAGAAAGTTCTGTACATTCCTTTAAACATTTTCTGAAATGAAAATGACAAAATGCAAGGTGCTTAATCAAAATAATTACAATTTATTGATAAATGAGCTCTACACATCTGTTGGCTATTGACAATAAATTGATTTCTAAAGTTTTTGTTAGATGTTTTGTTGCTCGTGATTTTGTAAGTGCTGTTCTTGTTACTTGTAAACTAATGTGAAAGAAATGAACTTGGAGAAGAATTAAAATGTGCATGGGAGGCTAAAAAAATGAATTTTCAAATAATTTCTTCAAGAATATATTTATGTCATGTTTCTAGCATGACAATATAACATAATATTACCTGTTTAGTGTTATAATTTGAACACTCTTTAATTTAAATGTTCTAATTATTAGAAACTATTTCTATACCAGAAAGGCAATTTATAGTTCAAATGGTGACACTAATTGAATAGCTTCATATGAGCCCCTCTTTGCACCTTGACCATCCATGAGAGCAGGGAGTGAAGCTCAGTCACTCAAACCACAAATATTATGGAATCAAATCTTTAAAATATGAAGAAAAAGTAAGCTTAGATTATTACAATTTCCTGCTTTTTTGGAAAATATTCCATCAATGTGCCATCAGTTCAAATATAGTTTATTTAATATTCACATATTTACTGGTTTTGAAAATAAGAAAAAATCAAAGCGTAACATTTACCTCATCTTATTGGTTGGTTTTTACTTAAAGAATTTGACATGCGCTGCATATTTAAGACTGCCAGTATATTGATCCCAGAGAAAAGTAAATTTCCCGCATTTGTGATGATTGACTATGGTTTGATACCTTACTCTGTTATCAATAGGAATTATTATTAAGTATGACCAGTTTGAAAGCAATAAAAATGTACTCAATACAATGTGTTGTGCTGTTTGGTTGTGACACCTGGTGGCCATTTTTTAAACATTGTAATATTATTATCCAAGTATCTAATTTGAACAAATAATAATAATAAGCTAGAGTAGTTTCTACATTCTTGTGCTCAGATATTTTCTTTTGTCCTTACCTTGAAGTGATTATGGATGTAGGTGCAGTGTTGAAAGATAAAAAGGCAAGAGGCACATCATAGTTACCACCGTGGACATTGTTATGATGATGCCATATCGGCCCAAAATAAGAAAGTGTAGATAATTTTTTTTTTCAAAACAGTTCAAACATATCAAAAATAAAAAAAATAGGGATGTACGTATGCGTGTGGCAGATGAAATGTTTAACTGTACACTGATTATGAAGGTGCATATTCAATTTTTGTACTCCCAATTTAGTATAAGTTACGATGAATTTAATGCAGTCAAAACCACATGTTTTGAGACCATGAAAAGTGAAGATAAATATCATTGCCCAAAACATCTGGCAAAATGTTTTTGTTCACAATTTTTAAAAACTAGTTATTGCTGCATATTTTGAATAGAATAATACATGTCCGCAAAAAGGGCAACTAGAATATGTCATATATAATCTCTCAAAATATGCCCAAGGAAATTTTGGAAGCTACATGTCATAAACAATTTCTTCACTTCAAAGTTGATCAGTTTCTGGGATAATGATGTACTCTTCATGAATATAAATTTACAAAAAAGGATTTTGGAAGATATATCGTCTTCTTTCAACCAAAAGTCTTAAAGCATATATTATGGAATTTTGAGTGAATAATTTGTAAGTCTCTAATGAACAGTTTTTCTTTTTCTTGAATAATCTATATCAGAGTGTGTTGATAGACATAAGTGATATGTTGACCTATTGTATAGTCAGAAATGTGAGTGTGTATGAAGACTAATGAATATCCACAAAATTTTTCACCCAAATTGTTCTGTGGCTGATTTCAGTCAGCATATCTTTTGAGAGATTTTGTACACAGAGTTCAGGTGATATTTCAAGGTCACAGTTACAAATATTATACTACTGGTAAATAATTCTTGTGGCCATGATCTCAATCAAATTAAAGGAAAAATGAAAATTTAGAAAGGTAACTCAGAAGTGATTAAAAAGTTTAAAGTTTATTTTAAATGAGATACAAAATGACCATGTCACAGTCTAGTTTCTAAATTGTATGGGCATATTTGATTAAAACTAGGTGACTCTTTCAGTTTAAAAAAAATTTTATGCATGTTTTAAACTCATGGAAATCTTATTTAATGAATTAATGAAAAGTATCAGCTTGCATATAAATAATACATATTAAAAAAATTAACACTTTTTTTCACAAAGAATGCTTTTATTTGTTATAGATGTGAATTACTTCTGACAACATTGTGAGTCCTATATACAAAAGTGGACAAATTGCTGGCTTAATCTTTGGTTTCTGCTGAATGTACCCGCTCATTGAACATGGCGAATAACAGAGGGGTCCTTTATACAATAGACAGATATCATTATTTTCCACGGACAGTTGAATTGCATATTTAGCTTTTGCATAATAAAGCAAGCCCAAATGGATATGCATACAAATTTAGTAAAGCAAGCATAAATGTAGGATCTGCATGCCTACCACCCCTTTCTTGTAACAATGGTCTTTCCATTCTGATCAATGGGAGAATCCACTTGAAGTCAAGGGCAAGTCTACTAATGGTCGATCCCACATATGTTGGGTGAGGTAGGTATGTGTATGTGAAACTTCCCTATCTTTAACTTGATAAAGTTTAAGATCAGATGAAGTTTTCATTTCTTTCATCACTTCCTCAGAAAACATCAAGTATTGTGTGCACTTAAAAGTGGTTTCACCTTGTGCTACAATTGGCATTATATATACATTTGTGTATTAAAATAGAAATTATCATAAATTAGAGAGAGTATTTCTCTCAGAATGAAATGATGATATCAAGTATAAAAAACAAGACCATCTAACCATGTATGTGTGGGAGGGGAAACTCCCTTATTGAACATAGTCTATAGAATCATTCCCTGAAAACAAATCTGTGCCAATTACCATTAATCACATCACATAAATGAAAAGAAACAAAACTTGATACTCATAAATTATACACAATGGAAAATGATAATAACATTGATATTAGATGACAAGGTTATGTTGGCAAAGCATTATATTGTGTTCACACATTGTAGCCAGTGATCGGTGAGAGCATTATATATAATAAGCATGTGCCACTGCTTCATGAATCATGCTAAGTAATGCTAAACAATCAACACTACATATCTATTTTGTCATCAAAGTTTTCTGCATATTGCTAGTTATAGTCGGGTTTGAGATGACCAAATACATGTATAGATTCAGCTGAGCAGTTAAGTATATCATATGATATTGTTGTGAAACTACATTTTCTCATTCCAATACATGAGTCACATTTGTCACATATCATACATATATGCATTTATTCACAGACACACATGCTTAAACAATTCCAAATATTCAAATTAATTATTTACAATAAGTCTTTTTGTGGTATTTCTGTGTTTCATTTTAAATTTCTTTCTTTTACCCTTGTTTTTCTTTCTCATTTATACCCTTTCCTGTATATAATTTATAGTTTTGTAAATTTTTGCACATTTCATTCAATGAAACAAACTTTTTATAAGGTTTGAGATATTTTTTACAATTATTTTCACATTTAATTACAATTATTTGGTACATCCTGATAGTCACTTTATGTACACACTATATATATTCCCTGAGATTCAGACCTGACTTTCAAAAATCATGGTCACTTTCCAACAACAACATTATTTAAATACACAATAAACAAAAAACATATTAGTATGCAAGCGTAACATTCCTCCTAAATTAAACAGAATTGGTAAATCTATGCCAAAGTCCAATCGCTCATCTTATGCTAAACATTTTATGAGTTCAATATAAAGAAATAATTTCAGAGAGCTCTCTCTAAATTTTCCACAATAAATGATAAAAAAGGAGAAACAATCATAATTTTCTTATTTTGGCTATCATGGAGGGAGATATCAACCTTGTAACATATATGTGTCCTGCAGTTAATTCAAAAATCTAATTCTATTCATCTTTGCAGTGCAAAAGCTACATCACTATCGTGCACAATATATATTATGAAATATCTGGTCCACTACAGCTCTGTCATATTATTTAATGAATTTTATATAAAAAATGCTTAACTATGTGTAAATTTTATACAGTGAGCTTCTTAACTTCCCATAGATTGCTAATTATCAGAACAGATAACTGTGCTGCAGATTCTACATAGGTTGTATAAACCAGTGAGATGGTAGGGATGTGAAATGCCACGCATCTTACTCTTCATTGTGTGAAACCCAAACCATGTTGCAGCATATTTTTTAAAAAACAATTCATCATCTTGATTTATTTTTGAATTCTGAATCTAAAAATGACTTTTATAATTTAACCTGTATCAATTATGTTTTGAATTTCCAACCCTACCTCCACCAGTTATGATTTACAACCTTCTAATGGTAATAACTACACAAGCAGAATGTGAAGGCACGGGTGCCAGAATGGCTGGGAATGCCCCTAGATTGCCCTCTAAGAGTATACACACATGTTACAGAGCATATAATAGTACAGCTGCTTTTGTCTGTAGTCATTGAGCTCAGGCAGGTGTCAAATATTTTGCTTAGATTTCTTTTAAGTTACATCAATGGTCAATCTACAACAATTTATTATTTGTTACCTGACATTATTATATCTCGGACATGACTGAACAGAAATACATCGAAATGTGCAAACTCAATAGACAACTAATTTTGACTTTATTACATATATTATGTCTCTCTTCACTAGATTGGTGGTCCAACTGAATTTAAATTATCCAGTTGGACAGCTTATTTGAATTATTCATTGAACCCAAGTTGAGATCAGTCTTGAAGTTTTACAGGTGGAAGAAGACTTGATTTTTGGTGAAAATCATATTGTTACAAGAATACATATGTACAATATCTTTACCTTTAATATAACATTAAATGAAAAAAGTGTGTGCATCTACTGAAGCAACCAATTTCCAGCTTTACTATCGATAACATTGCATAGCTGAAAAGTGATTGTAGACCTGAACCAAAATTAACCTTCAGAAAAGTACCACAGGGTGGTCAGATATGTGCACCTTCTCTAGACCTAGCCCTCCCAGTAGTACCACAGGGTGGTCAGATATGTGCACCTTCTCTAGACCTAGCCCTCCCAGTTGTACCACAGGGTGGTCAGATATGTGCACCTGTTCTAGACCTAGCCCTCCCAGTAGTACCACAGGGTGGTCAGATATGTGCACCTGTTCTAGACCTAGCCCTCCCAGTAGTACCACAGGGTGGTCAGATATGTGCACCTTCTCTAGACCTAGCCCTCCCAGTAGTACCACAGGGTGGTCACATATGTGCGCCTGCTCTAGACCTAGCCCTCCCAGTTGTACCACAGGGTGGTCAGATATGTGCACCTGTTCTAGACCAAACCCCAAGAGAATCACCGTGGGATGATCAGGAATAAGCTAGTCTGTGCATAGTGATACAACAACTTTTTGGTAGTTTGTAGTCGGCATTCCTTTCTTGGTGACCTTCTCATTAATACACACCTCCTTTGTCTGGGTATTCTCCAGAATGTATCCATTAAGATATCCTCTCCTCATCATTGTTGATGGAGTAATTTGATGCAGCTGATGGATATATTTGCAGGTGTTTTGATGATGTGCTGATTTGTTCATATGAAGAATGTGCCTTATCTCAATAAGTTTTTAGTTTCAAATGCAGCAGTCTCCATGTTCACAGGTCTATCGTAATTTGTTAATACTTCTAAACATTCTGATTGTTCAATATGATATTGGTCTAATTCTTTGTACTGTTTGTGTCCGAATATTTTTCTGCCAAGCCTGTGAAGTTTGTGTGCTATTGCTTTTTGAAGAGTGCTGTAAGGGTGTTGACACGGCTGTCCACCAGGTGGCGGTCTGTGGTTAAGCTCGTCCAAACTTCTGCTTTTGTGGTAAGCATATTTCAATGAGTTCATGGTCATGCTGAAAAAACCAACAAAGTAGAGATTAATCTGTGCATCGAACTTATTATACACGAGAAACAAATTACACGCTGGATAGTTTTAAGGTAAAGCATAAGAAAACTTCAACAATATATATATATATATATTCTCAGTTCCATTTAAAATCACAAACAGTGTAATGTGTGCATTATGTGTGTCGGAAAGTTCAATATCTTTTAAACATGAGGCAATAGTGGTATGGAGCATCATAAATCAGCTAACATGGGAAATAAAGCTATTTATCTGTGTGTATGTGGACTATAGCATGATGCCACATATACTACAGAATGCGAGATGTGCACTCAGACTTGGCACATCTCCCCCCGGGCTCACAGATCAATAACACAACAGATGTAATCTCCATTCATGAAAGCTATTAGCCACGTATTTTAGATGCTTCACAATTAAAGGTAATTATTGTATAACCGAAATCACCTTACAGTTATTTGTGTTCTATTGTGATTCTCTGCGTAATTTTGATTCAGGGTTTATCTCCAAAGTATTTTTTATAGGTTTATCTCCCCCAAGTTGATGTTAAAGGTGATCGACCACCAGATGACAGCACTGACAATGAGGTTATGGAGTACATTCGTTGCATGTCAGCAGTGGACCATTGGAAATTTTTAAAACAGTCGGCTTTCAATAATTAATATTTTTGCCATTAAATCCTTTGAAAATTGAAAGCAGTTACGAAATCTGACATGACAAAATGTTTAAAAGCGCACAATACTTTAATATTGTTGCCAATGAAAGCGACATGGTTTGACGAGAATACTCTAAATTTCTCTTTCTTTGGCGAAAAGAGAAATAGCCTAATGTCTTTATTTTGATTTCAAATAGATGACAGTTTGTCATGAAATTTGTGCTGTCTTTGTCCCGTAGTCCAGAGGATGGTATATGGCGTGATTCACTCTCAAATACCAAATCTAACGAAATGAACAACAAACAAAAGATTTGATACATCATTATCAACCTTTCTCTCATATGATTTGTGTTTTTGAGACAATAATGGAGGTTTTAGTGCAGCAGGTGTACCAAGTTAGATAACTATCATAGATAACGACCCCTAAACGTTGTTGTTACCTCCACTTGGCTGAAGTTCTCCGAGGAAAACTCGTCGATACCCACAGCATACAAGGTCCAGTCATAAATGTTAAATAGTGGACACAAAAAAACTCACATACATGTATATCAATATTCCTATGAAGTTTAAGTGATTGAAACTGCGCATATAAACAAGAGCTATGCTGATTCCTGATCGGAGTTCTATCCTGACTGATGCGGTGGTAATTATTGATTCCTTATCCCAATATAGACTGAAAACTCTCACTTACCTGACGAAGTTTGGCTGATGGAAATTCCTCATAAAGTGTAGATCCACTTGGAATCACATGGCCACGTTAAGGTATCGCTCCCCGCCCTTCCTGGTGGCCATGTGGCCAGACCAGCGTCTGTCTCATCACACGTGAGCAGACCAGTGTGACGCTGGTGCCGCATGTGCCGTGCCGAGGTGCAATATACATGTGTATATATATACGTATAAATATATACACTACTCGGAGTGTGTGCGGTGCGTTTTTGGTGGAATGCCCAGAAATCAATAGAGCTGTTCCGAGAAGGCCGTGTTCAGTAAGATGTGCGGACCAATCATGGTTGAGACCTGCCGCAGCAGCAATGCTCCACCCCTCCGGAGGCTGGATGCTGACACGTGGGGATGTGTACATGTGCCTTATATGGGCTGACAGCACACCAATGAGATGACAGGCCTGGGGACTGACTCAGGGGTGAATCAGTGTACCTAGTCTGCTATTTTAGTGTCATTGAGAAAGAAAAACAGGCCAGGTGATGCACTGAGGGTTGGCACAAGCGCGCGGCACACACTCTGAAACTTCTTCACCCGATCAGTGCAAAAAAAAAAGAAGACATCATGAAAGGTCAATGGTGTTGTCAAGGGCCTTGTTCTGTTGAAAAGAGGACAAGACCTTGAGCACTGCAATCAACTCATTTCGAGGAAGGCCTGAGGATATAAGGATGGGCGTATCTGACCATAAAACCTCTGGCCACCTATTGTCTTTGTATTTGAGACTATAAAAGTCTTGGCTGTGCTGTGCGGGGATTTCCACTCTCATATATTTATACCAATCTGTTTACAGTCTTTATTATATTGACGATGTGAGTATAATTCTTACCCTAGAAGATGACGATCACGTAATTTCGCCATTGGAACGAGAGTTCAGTGGGTACAATCAGACACACGTGGTCATGCCACAGAACATGCTTTTTACAGTTTAATTAACATAGTGAAATGTATAGATGACATTTACCTGGCTTTAATTTGAGACTAGCATGATGTGGCCTATAGATTATGCCAGAAAACGTATTTATATACGACACTCCAGAGGATACTTCTAGATTATACAATATTCTACAGTCTAAATATATGTATATACTGCAATCTGTAGGCAGTACTTAGCATGTGCGAAGATTAATCGGATAAGTTTTTTTTAAGTAGTAAAAACAGTTTTTCAAATTTGCACAGGTTGCCATGAGATTTGGGTCGACCATAAGGACAAACTACAGACCTATTTAAAAGCAACGGTCTCCACAATCTCTTTGAACAGTCTAATAATTTATGCATCTCCCTATATCTCTGTTTCTTTCTCTCTGGTGAGGTTAATATCATTTTTTTCTTGTGACCAAAATCATATTAAATGCAATATCTCTATTTGGTCTTGCATACCTGGTCTAATCTTAGAGTAATACATCCAGTTCGGTGTATTACTCTAAGAATTTATCGTGATAAGTCGCTCACTATAGCTCTCTCTGACCAGTACAGGTAACTCACCCATCTGCCATAACTCATTTGTTTGATTTTCTGTGAACACCTATCGTTAGTCACACCAACGAGACTAGACTCGTTGTTCACATCAAATTTCATCTGTTATTCAAAAGGTATGACCTCATCTGATCTACAGGCCTAGACTTAAGCAATATGACCGCATCATATCTGCATCAGGACCGATGTGACTCAGGGTGTGGTCACGTGGGTCCGGTGAACTGACCAGAATGCTAACAATGGTCATTCGCATCCTGCATCCTGTAACCACTACTAAATCTCTCACCAAGATTTACTGCATTATTGCTTTGTACTGGGAAATTGTGTGCTTAGCGAATGACCAATCTCAAGAGATAGAAACCAAAGAGGAAGTAGTTAGGGTCGATGTGGTTACTTTGTCATGTACGTGCGCAATATCATCTGGCTTAAACGCACTTGCAGGCCTGGGTCGGCGACACACTTAATGTGCTCACTAATTAATGCGGGCAATGTGCCACCATTGAAAATATCTAGGATGTGTCTAATATCCATGGAAATGAGAATTTCTATGAATATATTGTAAAGAATGAAATTTATGTCGCCCTTTGAAGTTTGGGTCAAATGATTATTCCATGAGGTGAAGCGAGTTAAACAAGTATTTAATCGCGCTGTAAATATATTTTGGTTGTTTATTCATTCAGTTCTCCTTGATCATTTTATTCGAATTTTAAATACAATTTTAAACATTTTTTTCCTTTATCTTGTTCAAATGAATAAATCTTGAAAACTTCCAGTGGAACATAGAGTTTACAGCTAGATATTAGTACATCCACAGACATATCAATTATTTTATATTGATCCCTTTGGGTATTTTTCACTGAGTGTGTCACTGAGGGACCAAGTGCATTGTCTATTAAGTGCTAGCATGGCACTGGAGTGTGTTTCTACAATAGGAATCAAACAAGTATTATGAGCCCCTTTATCTGCTGGTTACACTTGAAGTGAGATATAATATAGCCTACTATAATGGTCTCTTTGTATATTAATATATGCATTTGTTTAGAGAAGGAGCCATTTTAGAAGGATTTTATCTCAGTGTCATAAATACATAGCACAGATTCGACAAAAGAAAATAGAAATTGTGAGTCCTTTTACCTAAATATACCAGGGCTATTTATATTTATGTTATCATTATTTTTTTCAATTTGGAAGATAAGCTTGATCCTCTGAACTCAGTATTAAAGTTCGGCTTATTATAAATCATTAAAGTTATCATGGACCTTTTAAAATAAATGTAAAATCGTGTGGGAAATGTAAACAAAAGAGTCTTCATATTATTGTCTAAATGAAGGAAATTCATAACATAAATCTCGGAGCGGGGGTTCTTTCATAACAAGCGGTATCCATTAAATAAACAAGCAAGTGTCATGAAGAGTGCAACAAACTGAATATGCAATCTATGGCAATAATGTCCTGATAAACAGGCCATTGTTCCAGATCTGATGAAACGTTCCTCCATGCACTGTGACACACATGTTAGGGCTTCCATGCTGCTAATTATCTCTTGTAATCGACAAGGTTATGCATAGGTTTACACCTAGCTGGAAAGGTCATTAATTTATACTTTTAATCGTATGTATGAAAAATATAAAACAACAAAACTGAAGAGAAAGATACATTGGTTATACATATGCATTCTTCATTCACATGCAGGTATTATTATAACCCAGTGTTTATAGAGATTCAATAGCCACCAATCCTCCTGCTCATAAAGATACCATGATCTTTCCTGCTTGTAAAAATACATTGACTATGTCCATCCTCCTGTTTATAAAAGTAACTTGACTATATCCTTCTGTATATAAAAGTAACTTGACTTTTTCTACCCTCTTGTATATAAAAGTACCTTGACTGTATATATCCTCCTTTTTATAAAGTACCTTGACTATATATATCCCCCTTTTTATAAAATTACCGTGACTATATCTATCCTCCTTTTTATAAAGTACCTTGACTATATCTATCCTCCTTTTTATAAAAGTACCTTGACTATATCTATCCTCCTGTTTATAAAAGAACATTGACAATATCTATTCTCATGTATATAAAAATACGTTGACTCTATGTATCTCCCTGTTCATAACCTTGACTATAGCCATTTCCCGTTTTTTAAAAGATACTTTGATTATGATATATCTTGATAAGGTTTCCTCTTGGATATGAATATATTTGGATTTGGCGAATTATTTCCTCCAGTAGTTTTTAATTCCTATCTTTGTGTGGATAACATTATATTGTTGATGCCCCGCTACACAAAGAATCTATTCTTTTATTCTTTTATAACATGATACATGTGAATAAGAGATCTCAGCGATTGGGTATATCGAGATACATTGTCATTGTATTAGCTATATCTATTCCATATGAAACATGGGTATACATTGAATAGAAAGCACGTCAATATTCTATCCTCACCCTACCACTGTCTGTGATTCTGCTTGTGAGGTATCTCATAATGAGGGAATTTGATGAAATGCTCAAAATAATTGTCCATATCCCGATGATTTATTTATAAAATAGAAAGATTCAGGAATCATTTTGAAGATTTTATCGAGTGCTTCAGTTTGGCGGGAGTTTGTGTTCTACGGAGCGCCCTCTTGCTTAATGAATGTAATCCACACCCATGTGATGGCGTGTGCGGTAATGCTCAGGGGATGAGACCCATTCAGATGAATTGACATGTAATATATGAAGAGTAAAATAATATACCTCATGTGCAATGGCAAAGGGTATATTGGTGCATCGTCAATATAAAAACCACAGGAAAATACGATACTCCTGTCACAGTAGGCGAAGTCATCCACAGATCATGTGTCATGTCAGATAGAGAAAGATGTAAAACACAGGACCATATCTCCCTCTCCGCACTGAATACAGGTGCACCAAACTTTGTACATCAATAATTTCAAAATGATAAGCAATTAGAGTAAAATATTTATTAATATAATATTTGCATCATAATCTAATATATACAGGCTGCTAAAAACTAATAAAACAGAAGCGACTACATAATACCTACACACATTCAACTTTTATCGAATCCGGAGATCGACATAATTCATTCCGGTTGATTTGACCTTCACCTATATAATGTCTGTGAACAGGACTGCCTTTACTGCCATTTTTGCACAAAATTTAAACTTTACAAAAAAAAACAAAAAAAAAACAAACTAAAAACAAACAAACAAAAAACTTTTGAGATCCAAGGCTTGTTCATTTCCTTCACCGATTTCCTCATTTTTTTTTTATTCTAGTAATATACTATAGTAACTAAACAAGTTCTTGTTTCGTCAATATTAACTGTCTATCTTTATGCAAATATTAAAATTATTTATGGTAAAAATGTGCGTTATATAGCAACATCACCTGTGCTACACATAAAAATGAGGAAAATTCAAATGCCCAACATTCATTATATCTTTCGCATCTTCCTGTTATCTGCCAGACGGTATTTGAATTAAAATATTTCATTTGGCAAATCAAGAGGTAGCTGGGATATTTTATACCAGTGAATACAATTTGGATATTTACTTGATAATTAAAAAAAATGAAAAGAGTCAGATACGTGAAGAATGGAAAAAAGTATATGAGGACCTCATTCAGGTTAATGTAGTCAGCGCATAAATAAATAATAAATCGTGAAAATGGTGTTTGTTGATTATTGTAATGACTAATCTTTATTTCAATGTCATATATAGATAGCATAAATGTAGATGTTCGAACAGAAACAGAAACATGAGGAAATGTCCATTTACCTAAATGTACCGATCAAGGTCATGTAGTCATAAAACATAATCAACTTTAAATTACAGTGTGCCCTATGACCATATCTAAAATGGCGTAACGTAAAATTAGGGCTCTATCTAATAACATTATGGCAATTTACCGTGTTATTTTCTGACTGAATGACCATGCCATTTGAGATTTTGGTCAAAACAAGATTTTTATGATAACATGTTGTGGCTAATCACTGAACTAATCAATAAAGCTATTTTTATATATTTATGGCAAAAACGTGACTGTTACCTTTACTTATGAACCTTTTATATAATGTGAGGGTCCATACTCCCTTTCTTGAGGGAGAGGGCTGTAATTCAGTCAAGGTAAAATCTGCATTAACCTAAATGAGCCTCTTGCAAAATTCAGCCTTTTGGTTTCAATGTGATTCTCATGAGGCATCACTGCTGATATACACGCTGCCTCTCGGGGAGGAGATATCTTGCCGCGCATATCTCGGCTCATCTGTAATATTACTGTAAAGGTTTACTGCTCAAGACAGATGTCAACAAGTAAGAAGGAAACAAGGTTGGCGTGGTGTGACTGAACAGGATACATATCCATTTATGCAACAAAAAGCTGATGGTAAGAGAAAGGCACCACGAGGGAGACATGCTCTGTGCGGCAGGCAACATACCTGCCTGCCTCACACCCGCCTGGCAGAGCAACATACCTCCCTGCCTCACACCCGCCTGGCAGAGCAACATATCTCCCTGCCTCACACCCGCCTGGCAGAGCAACATACCTCCCTGCCTCACACCCGCCTGGCAGAGCAACATACCTCCCTGCCTCACACCCGCCTGGCAGAGTAACATATCTCCCTGCCTCACACCCGCCTGGCAGAGCAACATACCTCCCTGCCTCACACCCGCCTGGCAGAGTAACATACCTCCCTGCCTCACACCCGCCTGGCAGAGTAACATATCTCCCTGCCTCACACCCGCCTGGCAGAGCAACATACCTCCCTGCCTCACACCCGCCTGGCAGAGCAACATACCTCCCTGCCTCACACCCGCCTGGCAGAGCAACACACCTTCCTGCCTCACACCCGCCTGGCAGAGCAACATACCTCCCTGCCTCACACCCGCCTGGCAGAGCAACATACCTCCCTGCCTCACACCCGCCTGGCAGAGCAACATACCTCACTGCCTCACATCCGCCTGGCAGAGCAACATACCTCCCTGCCTCACACCCGCCTGGCAGAGTAACATACCTCCCTGCCTCACACCCGCCTGGCAGAGCAACATACCTCCCTGCCTCACACCCGCCTGGCAGAGCAACATACCTCCCTGCCTCACACCCGCCTGGCAGAGTAACATACCTCCCTGCCTCACGCCCGCCTGGCAGAGCAACATACCTCCCTGCCTCACACCCGCCTGGCAGAGCAACATACCTCCCTGCCTCACACCCGCTTGGCAGAGTAACATACCTCCCTGCCTCACACCCGCCTGGCAGAGCAACATACCTTCCTGCCTCACACCCGCCTGGCAGAGCAACATACCTTCCTGCCTCACACCCGCCTGGCAGAGCAACATACCTCCCTGCCTCACATCTGCCAGGCAGGTGTGAGGCAGGGAAATGGAAGGTACCTCCCTGCCTCACACCCGCCTGGCAGAGCAACATACCTCCCTGCCTCACACCCACCTGGCAGAGTAACATATCTCCCTGCCTCACACCCGCCTGGCAGAGTAACATACCTCCCTGCCTCACACCCGCCTGGCAGAGTAACATACCTCCCTGCCTCACACCTGCCTGGCAGAGCAACATACCTCCCTGCCTCACACCCGCCTGGCAGAGTAACATACCTCCCTGCCTCACACCCGCCTGGCAGAGTAACATATCTCCCTGCCTCACACCCACCTGGCAGATAGCCAAATCAGTCTGGTCATTTGAAAAGTTATATAATAATTTAAGCTCATTTTCCTCTTGTTGTAGCTTGACTTTCATATCCAAAACAGAATAAGCGAAGAATAAAGGCAAATTTGAAAGAATAACACGGAAAAGAGAGCAAATAATTGAGTATCTATTTATATCTCGTTCATGGTTCACATATCTATCGAGATAGAGAACGTGTATATATCCCATATATTAAAGAAACACCACATACATTTGCTTTACTGTGATATCAAATAAAAAGAAATCCACCACAGAAAGAAGTGCATTCCCCGATCGCTACTAACTGCGGCCAGTTTGTGGATGCTGCTCTCACGTAGCATGACTCAAGTCAATCTCGACAGGATGACATCAGATCAAAGGCACATTTATGTCAAAGTGTACTCTGCGTATTACTGAATCTTGGCGTTACCTCCAATCCTTTGCATTATGGATGAAATAAAATGGACAACAGACTAATTCAGTCTGTGAGACAACTTACTTCAACAAAATTAAGCCATGTTATTTGTACTACAATTGTTTATAGCAGCTTAACACGACACACACATCATGGCTTTATTGTCTTGAAATCTTTAAAACAACCTTCTGAACTGTCAAAAAGAAACTCATTCAATTTAGGGCGACATTACACAACCGACAATATAGATTTTGTTTGTAAATCATACCACACTATTATGGAGAGGCATGTTCCTCAATCATACCATTATTATTAAGAGAAGCATGTACCACAATCATACCATTATTATTAAGAGAAGCATGTACCACAATCATACCATCATTATTAAGAGAAGCATGTACCACAATCATACCATTATTATTAAGAGAAGCATGTACCACAATCATACCATTATTATTAAGAGAAGCATGTACCACAATCATACCACATTATTATGGAGAGGCATGGACCACAAGCATACCGTATTATTATAGAGAGGCATGTACCACAACCATATCACATTAATATGGAGAGGCATGTACCACAACCATACCACATTATTATAGAGAGGCATGGACCACAAGCATATCACATTATTATGGAGAGGCATGTACCACAACCATACCACATTAATATGGAGAGGCAAGTCTATATATTATAAATTATGCCATTCAATATTGGTGATTAACAGATAGGATTACGATACAAAGCGAGGTAGTTTTGAGAGAGGCATGTCTATATATTATAAATTATGCCATTCAATATTGGTGATTAACAGATAGGATTACGATACAAAGCAAGGTAGTTTTGAGAGAGGCATGTCTATATATTATAAATTATGCCATTCAATATTGGTGATTAACAGATAGGATTACGATACAAAGCGAGGTAGTTTTGAGAGAGGCATGTCAATATATTATAAATTATGCCATTCAATATTGGTGATTAACAGATAGGATTACGATACAAAGCGAGGTAGTTTTGAGAGAGGCAAGTCTATATATTATGAATTATGCCATTCAATATTGGTGATTAACAGATAGGATTACGATACAAAGCGAGGTAGTTTTGAGAGAGGCAAGTCTATATATTATGAATTATGCCATTCAATATTGGTGATTAACAGATAGGATTACGATACAAAGCAAGGTAGTTTTGAGAGAGGCAAGTCTATATATTATGAATTATGCCATTCAATATTGGTGATTAACAGATAGGATTACGACACAAAGCGAGGTAGTTTTGAGAGAGGCAAGTCTATATATTATAAATTATGCCATTCAATATTGGTGATTAACAGATAGGATTACGATACAAAGCGAGGTAGTTTTGAGAGAGGCAAGTCTACCATCAGCGAGAATGAGTGACATAGCGCATAGTGGGAGGAGCAGACGTCCAGAAAGCACCCTGCAGAGCACTTTCAGTGACATTTAATATTGGCCGATTTCTACTTCCATTGACCAAATCAACCACAAAGAATGCCATTTTTTCAAAAATTATCAAAATGTTATAACCCAATTGACTCTACATTCTATATATTTTTTATTATATTTTTTTTAATCATTTCTATTCATTACTAATTTTCTCATATTTTTCAAGGAAATTTCTTCTCTTTTTAGGTATTATTATGATAAGAGCAACTTATTGTTGATTATTTTCTGAAATTAGATTAATATTTAATTTATCTAATATCTCAAAAATAAATGTGAGGTCAAATTAAAGTCCGTCAATTTGTCACTTTTGTAACCCTACTAATTTAAGCTATTTTTAATCATTTTAATGTGTTTTTCTGTGCAGTATTCTATATATTTTCATAAACTAACCCCCAATAAGCTGGCATTTTTATATTATTTAAAAAAAAACATAGTAATATAGTATTTTCCTCTGTTTTCCCTTATAGATTGACCCCAAAACTATAAATTGCTCTCAAATTGTTAATTATGAACAGATTTTGATGAATAAGGGCTCTACGAGCTCGTATTTGAATGATGTAGATGATAGGATAATAAAACATGTAGATAATTTCGTGGAAATAGGCTTTCTATTTTCAAGGTCATTGAAAGGTCACTTCAAGGTCACTGGCAATATTTGATCAAAATAGCCTAAGAAGGTTGACATTCAGTCACATATCATTTGTAGATGTATTCTGAGTAGTAAAAAAGTTATATCCCTATGTCTGCCATTTCTAGTGATGATATTTATTATAAATTATGCCATTCAATATTGGTGATTAACAGATAGGATTACAATACAAAGCGAGATAGTTTCACATATTTTCATATATATATTTCATATTCCAACTCCTGCCGATCTTTGAAGATGCCAGCTGAGTGGGAAATCAGTCCAAAGATTTTTACGTGTAAAAATATGGCCGATTGGTGTCATTGTTGCGGATAGGAAGTGAGTGCAAAAATATGAAAAAGCTACGAACCGACCATTGATGATTTAAGGGGCGAATGAATAAAAAAATCCCTATTTTTTGTTTTACCCATCTCAACTTGGTTACTCAAATAAATTCATATTGATAACAGAACTTGTAACGTATCCAGGATTCCTTGACTTCAAACAATGTAATAATGTACTCGCGACTCTCCCTTATTCAACTTATCTAATCCGCCGCGACTGTTCCTTCCTTTTTTACCTTTAAAGTAAGGTGTGTTCTCTTGTGGAAAACGCCACTACCTTGATACTGGCAATTACTGTTTGACTATGTTTCCTAAGTACAAGAAGATCATACTCTGCTCCATTTGAATAAAATACTTTTGGACCCACAAATTTTTCAAACGAGAAATATACAAAAAATTATAACATTTATATAACATGATTATGATTCATCCTCTAAAAAGAGTGAGCAGTGGTCTGTTGCTATATCTATATTTATATTTGAAAACAACAATGCCGGCTATAATATAAAAGTGTTGGCATTGAAGTTTTTAATTTAACGAAATAACTTATGATAAACCGTAAATAGCAGGTGCATCTATATGACAAATACTGAGACAAATAATGCCCCCTTTGAAATCATATAATAAGCAAACATTAAAACCTGGCCCATTTGAAATATTTAAAAAAAATAAACCTCGGGCTAAAATTTATTGATAAATTCTTATCAAGTAGGAAATCGCTGAGTTATTTGATACGTGTTCGTGTAAAGAACTAATAATGAGAGCACAATGGGCAGCTTGACGGCGCCATCTAGCGGCGCTTGTCCTTTCATGTAACTGTATATATTTATGATATGCTTTATGCGGTATTGCCGCACCGTGATGAAGTTCTAGACCTAAATAGATTTTATGTGTTCTCTTTGGGCAAAGTGCACTTTTCCTTTATGGCTTCTCTATTTGTTTGATTTTAATCAATTTGTTAATTTGCCATGTTATCTGCAGCAGAGACCCCTGGTGCCCTTGCACTTCCAACCAAATATTTTAGCGATGACACTAATATTGGGAAATTTCTATCCTTGAACATTTTTTATTCAATGAACTTTTCAATTCATATGCGTTAATTTCAACTACTTCAAGTAACATGCTTAAAACAATTTCTACCACTTCTTAAATACCATATTTTAAGGTTTTTGCTGAGATTTCTTTTTCCGATATGCTTATACTTACGTTGTAACTTAATTTTGTTTAAAATACTTGAAGCCTGAAATAGTTTTTATGCTTTGTCATTGGTTTTGCGCAGGGTTTGTGCCGTTGGTGCTTGCATGCTTTGGGAGCTGGTTTGTTGCATGCTTGCATTGCTTCGTCTCGGGGAAGCCCGCCAGACACCACGGCACCACCGCTACCAGGGACCCTCATGTGACAAGGTGCACACTTTCTGGGGAAGACCCACTCTTATGTCATCACATTATCTCCTGTAAACTATACATTCTAAACTGAACATGTGCTGAACCAACTGGGCTTTGCAAGCCTGGCAATGACATTTATAAAAAGGAAAGTATTTAGAGGACTCCATCGTTCTCTGAAAAGTGTGAAAACAAAGGGTTTTCTTAGGTTCATATTTGATGAATTTGTCTTCTTAGCCTCAAAACTTCTTAATGAAAGCAACAAACTTGAATCCCTAGCAAGTATATGTCCTTTTATCTCACATTAAAACAATGTAGAATTACATTTATTAATTCTAGATGAAAACATTTGAGATATTTTGCAAACTACATATTTCCTGATGTCTATTCACATGGTGCGAATGAGTACACAACATGAGATTGCGTAGAATTCTTGGTGAAACTTGGCACCAACCAACAGGAGTAAAATAAACACAGCAAGCAAATCCATTATTCCATTAATTTTCACACATAATTTGTGTATGGCAACATGCAACAGGATAGAAAGATGAGCATGTCTGACATGGATGCGCGCCGAGGTGAATTGCCCTGATACACACTGTGCGCACTCTTGGTGGCGGTCCACGGATAGACAGTAAGAAGATGGCGAGGAAGTAAGGGCAATCAAGAGACAGACAAAAAGTAAACCAGGGCAATCAAGAGACAGACAAAAGACAACCTAGGGCAATCAAGAGACAGACAAAAAGCAACCTAGGACAATCAAGAGACAGACAAAAGGTAACCTAGGGCAATCAAGAGACAGACAAAAGGTAACCTAGGGCAATCAAGAGACAGACAAAAAGCAACCTAGGACAATCAAGAGACAGACAAAAAGCAACCTAAGACAATCAAGAGACAGACAAAAGGTAACCTAGGGCAATCAAGAGACAGACAAAAGTAAACCAGGGCAATCAAGAGACAGACAAACGGTAACCTAGAGCAATCAAGAGACAGACAAAAAGTAAACCAGGGCAATCAAGAGACAGACAAAATGTAACCTAGGACAATCAAGAGACAGACAAAAAGTAAACCAGGGCAATCAAGAGACAGACTAAAAGTAACCCAGGGTGATCAAGAAACATACAAAAGTTAACCTAGGGCAATCAAGAGGCAGACATAAAGTAACCTAGGGCAATCAAGAGGTAGACATAAAGAAACCTAGGGCAATCAAGAGACAGGCAGAAAGTAACCCAGGGTGATCAAGAGACATACAAAAAGTAACCTAGGGTGATCAAGAGACAGGCAGAAAGTAACCCAGGGTGATCAAGAGACAGACAAAAGGTAACCTAGGGCAATCAAGAGGCAGACAAAAGGTAACCTAGGACAATCAAGAGACAGACAAAAAGTAACCTAGGGCAATCAAGAGGCAGACATAAAGTAACCGAGGGCAATCAAGAGACAGGCAGAAAGTAACCCAGGGTGATCAAGAGACATACAAAACGTAACCTAGGGTGATCAAGAGACAGGCAGAAAGTAACCCTGGGTGATCAAGAGACAGACTAAAAGTAACCCAGGGTGATCAAGAGACATACTAAAAGAAGTAACCCAGGTCAATTAAGTGACAGACTGAAAGTGACCAAGGAGATGGACTGGAAATAACTCCATGTGATATAGAGATATAGAGGGTTAACCATAAAAGACCAAGAAGCCAGGAAAATCCAGATGTGGATAAGAGTTAGTTGCCAGATTTAACCAAAGGGCACCTAACTAATTAGAAATATGGAAAGGAGTTATCAAAGATGAATCGTGGAGAGAAAAAGTGAGGGAAGTCTGTATGTACAAAACTATAGGAGCACGCTATATATGAAAGCCATATCATACTTTATGAATATATATTTCTATCATTTCTGTTGATTACAGATTGGTTTGGAAAAATATGATATTATAAAACTGGGCAAAAGTTTTATGTCTCAGTTCTAAGGTGTACATGGCTTCCTGTCTTTGGACATCAGGAGAATATTGTAATGCCCTTTATTCTGAACCCGGAACTCTTGCGTGACAAAAAGAGATTACACTAAAAAAACTTAACACCTTCGCCGTGGATTGATTATAGTTTTTTTCAGTGCCAGGAAGCACCATGGGAAATTGTATAACTTTACATGTTCCATGTTACTATCATGAACAGCAGCGATTACTGGCCTCAGCACGTAAGCCGGAGGCTGGGTGACTAGGTACTTGCAATCATGGTTACCAAAACGCAGATTTCGTTATGACAGTGATTAAATCTAAGTAATAAATAACTAATTAATAAATCGATGCATGCCACAATATGCCACAATCATGTTAAAAATGTTTAAAACATACAAAGCCTTCCCCTTTATTTGATACGCCAATGTCATCTTTATAACGTTTTGAAACAATTGCATTAAGCTTGATAGATATATCGGTCATATGTGATGAAAAATGCACTGATCATGTCTTCTGTGTGAGATAGAGGCGTAAGGTTAAATGGCTTGTAAATGGTGACATCAATGGCCTTGGCTGGTACACTGTAGCATTACACCTTACTACACAGTTGCAGCAAATTAAATCTCGTTATGATCACAGAGCAGATCGCATGTGAATGAGAGAGAGAGAGTGAAAGGTCGTGGATAAGGTCCGAAAATATGACATCTGCAATCTTCATCGTATGGCTATGAATAGACCTTAACCCTTCTTCTTTTATTTGCCAAAATCTTCTTTGAGTTTGTAAATCTACACTTGAAATAACTTAACTCATTTTCAATTCGAATAAATATATATTCTTGTACCATGTGATACTACTATAGACTGACCTGTTCGCAGCATTAAACTTGAAACGTTGCAATAGAAATGGCAATTACATTATTTTAAAACGGTTGCATCAAGAATAGAGAGTTTAATATCGGCGTAAGAAGTACTCGTCACATGGGTCTTGATATATGTGCTGAAGAAGCATGGTTGTCAATACATGTAGATCTGTCAACCATCTGCTAAATGTATACGGTGCCATTTTATGTACATATCTAGATCCATCAGTTGTTGGGATGCCATTGTGAATATACCTGGATCCATCGGCTGGAGATCTATCACCCGCCAAAAACACCACTGGTCATATATGTTGTTAGTACACATGCATCTATCATTTGGAGATTTGCCAAAGTACGTTTAGATCCAGATCTATCGGCGGTAGATTTTCCAAAGTTTGTATAGATCTGGATAGAGCCAAATACAAATAAATCTATCATCTTGTATATATTTGTATGTATCTAGATCTATCAGTATTTAGTGAAGTAACCAAAATGTACATTTACAATATATTTAAATACAGATATTGACAAAGATAAATATAGATTACGGATTGTCACGGGAGTTGCTCAATGTTTTTTTTATATGGAGAGTATTTACGGCATTGGACTGGTGGGGTTGGTGTTTTCTGACATGTACTAGTTGTGGCACTCAGTGTATGTGTGTGTGTGTGGAACTTGCCTGTTGTTATTTCATCAATACTGTTGCACTGACTATCACAGGGATTTCCCCACGACAGACCTTCACCCTAGGCTCATCTACATCAATTCCAGATCAATAATCGGATAGAATTATCCAGATATTTTACTGAATTTAAACTGCATTGCTTTTGAAATACTGCCTTGAAATAGTTAAAATCAATATCAATCTATTCATGTTTGCTTTTAAAGTGACTTTTGCAGAAATTTAAACGATAGTGCGTAGATTTGGAAAGGTGTTCAGTTCGGAACAGGTGAACCAGTCTCCACTGGCAGAATAGTGAATCACAGTAGCGTCACCTGGTGGCAGAATAAACACCTACGCTTACCTGTTTGACCACAATGCTTTGTCTCATACGCTGTAAAAGACATACACATATTTTGCGTGTGCCTCTGGTGGACAGTGTGATTCGAAACATGTGGTGCGCTTACTGATTGGCTGAGTTTCTCTTTCAGTTATCTCCTGGATCTGTTCGTCCTCTTACACATGTGGAAATAAAGATGAGGGAAATATATACCACCAGATTATCATTTTTATATACTAGATTATGAAGAGGTTGATGGTTAATTTAGTGGTTTGGTGACTTACAGGAGAGATCAAGAACTGATTACAATGATGTTATCAGTTGAGCTGAATATATGCTCATTACATGCACAACTATTACTTATTATACACCTTATCATACACCGTCATTTTTATGGGTACTACTTTATTAGCAGTACTACTTTATTAGCAGTACTACTTTATTAGCAGTACTACTTTATTAGCAGTACTACTTTATTAGCAGTACTACTTTATTAGCAGTACTACTTTATTAGCAGTACTACTTTATTAGAAGTGCTACTTTATTAGCAGTGCTACTTTATTAGCAGTACTACTTTATTAGCAGTACTACTTTATTAGCAGTGCTACTTTATTAGCAGTACTACTTTATTAGCAGTATTACTTTATTAGCAGTACTACTTTATTAGCAGTGCTACTTTATTAGCAGTACTACTTTATTAGCAGTACTACTTTATTAGTAGTACTACTTTATTAGCAGTACTACTCTATTAGCAGTACTACTTTATTAGCAGTACTACTTTATTAGCAGTACTACTTTATTAGCAGTACTACTTTATTAGCAGTACTACTCTATTAGCATAGGTATATTTCTAATCCCGAAATCCCATAATGTATATTTATCAGAGGTCAGTGGTATGTAGGCACTTTCTTTTGTCAGCATCGGAGAGAAATATAACTTTATTACTGATCTCAGTCCAGCAGCATCAAGACATGTGAGTTATGCTTTTTTTTGCCTAAAATGTGTTCATTACGATTATGTTGCTTGTTTGTATCTATCAAATATCGGCCTTAGAGCGATGCTTATCGTTGCCTTTTAGTAATGTCAGTGAAAATTTACTGGAAACTACTGCATGAATGTTCATTCAAATCCTTTCCCAAAACAGACTTGAGCAAATGATAGTTTTGACTACTTAAAATGCACGTAACAGAATGAATTGGCCCTAACTTGCTATCTAGATTCTCACTGGCTAATATTTGTCATGTTATTCAAAATGGTAGCCTCCTCGAGAACTTAGTGATAGCTATTAGATTTTTTTTTAATCGGAGCAAAATGGAACAAATTCTGAGCCAAATGAAAAATAGATGGAATTGATTTCCTGAAAATACAATATCTTTACTGCTAATAGCTAAGACCTCCGACCAGTAATTTCAGGGGAGAAGATCCATGTTGACGGGCAGAATAACAGAAAATTTCTCCAGATCACTGTGAAAACTAAAAAAGATATTATATAAGATGATGATATAAAAGTATTATTCTCATTTTATCACCCTATTTAAATACAAGCTACTTGTTTTAATATTTGAACTTGCAAACTGTGTAATAATAATAATAATAATAACAATTTATATAGCGCTATATCAGACCAAGTCTGCTCGAAGCGCATACGAATGCTAAACGATTCCATCAGGTGGTAGGCTTGTGATACATTTGTATATCAACAAAATAAATCAATCATTTGGTAACTTGCAATTCCAGCAATGTCAAAGGATTGTTTTCATGAAATGGAGTATTTTCCTTATATATGAAAGAATGGGTTGCAGTCATATCATGCAGTTTCACGCAATTAACTCACAAATGGACCCAAATACAAATTTTTCTTTGATCATATCTCATTTTGAATTTCGAAACATCATAATCTACTAATAATAGGTATTTTGCGATGTATGAAATCAATTTTCGAAAGGGACTTTGCCAGAAGAATCTTAGGTTCTGAGAGGGAATTATATGTTAATAAATATAACAGCATGATTCCAGAGGATTAAGAGTGAAAGTAACAAAGAACCAACCCACTGACTACAATTGTCGCTATGTAAATGGGTAACGAGGCACATGAATCGCAACCTGTGCTTATGACTTCAGTCAGTATAAAGTTAATGGCAACGAGATGAGACTTAATTACACATCTAGGGCGTGGTGATGTCCCTGTACTCTTAAGTTTAATAAAAAAACAAAATGATGTCTTCATTCCAAATCTTTTTGTCTGCATCTATGAAATAAGTGTTAAAAGATTAAGCACATGGTCACTTATACACTCAGCCCTATCGAGTGGATACAGACAACGCCAGTCACATATATCATACAATGTGACTCTCTCTATAGAGTGGATACAGACAACGCCAGTCACATATATCATACAATGTGACTCTCTCTATAGAGTGGATACAGACAGCGCCAGTCACATATATCATACAATGTGACTCTCTCTATAGAGTGGATACAGACAGCGCCAGTCACATATATCATACAATATGACTCTCTCTATAGAGTGGATACAGACAGCACCACATTCACACATTATAATACATTACTCTGAGTCTCTTCAAAGAGTGGGCACAAACTGCACCACAGTCTGACATACACTAGGGTTGGTACAGGTAGAAGCATAGAGGTCACTGTGACAAGCTCTGCGAATAAAGTAAAGGTGTTTGATCTCATACCAGTACACCTGCACTTGGATTATGCATGGCTCACATCTCCGAAGCCATGCACTAAGATGACATGGCAATGGTGCGTGTGAACATATGTACTTGCTCTCTTATATCTCAACTGATGAAGCTCACATATACAAGACAGAGAGTGCGCCATGTTCATCGCACACACCCAAATCAATGGGCCATCGGTGCCACGTGGAAAGGTGAATACATCAGCAGAATAAATCACTGGCAAATCTTCATATATCTTATAAATATATAATTTATTTGACATGATATCTATCTTTAAGCTGATTAATACAAGGAAACCCATAAAAACCCTTTATGCTTTGTAGTATAAATGGCACAATTAGGTTACAATACACGATGCACGGAGAAAAACTGAAACATCTTAGCACAGCTGTATACTTTTCATATGTCAAAAGCATAAAGCTACTGAAGCTATCATACATCAATATACCTGTAAAAGAAGACACGGAAACCTGCATGGCTGCACCAATAGATGGACACCAGATGGCACTGTCACGTTAACTTTACACCATATGAATGTGATATCGGCCGAGTAACAATGTCAATGATATAGTATTTATAGTTCTGTGAAATACAACTGGAGAAGTTAAATGTTTACATAAAATATCTTTTGTAGTAGAATCTCATTTATAATGTAATAATAAGCATTAAGAAAAAAACCTTGTTATTGTCTTGTACTAAATAGCTTTGAGTAATTACTCCACAGCCCACTATAATTTATTGTAATTTATTGCCATACATTGCTGGTGTTATGGATCCTAAATATTGGTTTGCCAAAAGATGTATTAATTTTATCAATATGGCTATGCAATCTTCTAGTCAAAATGTAAAAGTGATAAGTAATATGGGCAGATTCGGTATGTATTCTATAATGGGTGGAAATTTCCGAATGCTAAATGAACTATATGGTATGGATGTGACAAATGTGAATGATAGATGGAAAAGAGAGATGGCCCAAAATGATGAAGTGTTAAGATTATCAGAACAGATAAAGGAGGTGGTGCGAATGAGAGACACATGTTTGGAAGGAATTCTAACTAGGAGTGAATGTGATGATATAATTACATATCTGTGTACAGAGTAGGTGGAGTTTTTCTTTTTTTACTATTTTATATATGAATGTATTTATTTTTAAATGTGCAATTATTTTTGCGAATAAAGAATGTCAAACAAAACAAACAAAACAAACTCCAAGTAAATAAATACCAAGGTGGTAGTTGTTTTGAGATGGACAAGATCCTGGTGTTGCATAGTTGTCAGGCGATGTGTGGAAGGTCTAAAGTATCTCCTGCAGATGGCGCAATATGTGCTGAGTAGAACACAGCACAGACAAAGTGGTTATGTAGGCAGGTGGTAGCAACAAGGGCCAACCATTTGTATATATACTGGCAGGATTTAGTCCATATCACCCTCCCCCTCAGATCACATGCAACACAGCCAAATGAATGAAGCATTTATATCTGCAGTGAATTGAATCTCATATCTGGGACTAACTATCTTTTCTGTGCATACCATGGTGAAGCTTGATGAGAGTTATTCTGCATTTCAGCATAACATGCTCAGCCCACTATTTGATGATCAAGTGTGGATGTAGGTTGGGTGGGTGGGTGCAGAGAGAAGCAACAGGGAAGGGGCACATACCTGGCAAGCCTGCTACATTATACACATAATATATTACTACCAGCCATAGACACATTTCCTGAACTGCAGCCAGTCAATGTATCCTCACCGAAACATATAAATGCACATATTTAGAGTTCATCGGACCCACACCAGACAATTATTACATATCATCCTCTATGCTGTGTCCTGGTACATTATAAGCAATCAATACCTTCAACCTCTTAATAAATTCAATTATATTCACCATAATAAAGCAGTCACTCACGACATTTCATTGATTAAACAACACAAGATACTGCCATATACCTATACTGGTAGGCCAGGCAAATTCTGATAGATAAATATATATATATATATATATATATATATATATAACCTAATATAACAACTTAAGTATGATGCGAATGATATCCAAATACAGACGCCGATAACATCACATTTGAAACTTGTTGATATGCATCTTGATGCTGTGTCTATGCCAGCTCCGGTAACAGTCGCTATCTTATAAGGACAGTTTCTTGGCATCCTCTGCCAGAACCCTGGAAATAGAGTCCTCGAGCAGGGCACTCGCGGCATTGGCGTGGTCCTCATCTGACTGCAGTGCACGGGCAATAGAATCGTCCAGTTGGTCACTGGCTTCTGTATCGTCATCTCCGTTGACACTTTCATAGTCTGGGGGAGCTGGCAGCGCCACTCTGAGCACGCCATCGTCGTTGAAGGTCGATATGAGTTTGTCTCCATCAACATAGGAAGGGAGGCCTACAGACTTGGAGAAGGACCTCGTCAGGCCAGATGAAGCATCCGACTCAGCACTTACTGTCAGGGTACTACCCAGTACCTTCACTGAAATCTCTTCCGGTTTGTAGTCTCTAAGCGGGAACTCCACCGAGAACTCACGTGGTTTGGGCTCTGGTGACCTGCGCACTGTTTTCTCAGTGGTGACCTCTGTGTTGGTTTCTGGGAAAAGTTTCAGCCTTGGTTCCCTCAAAACACTTTCTTCAAATGGAGTACTTCTGTAGAAGTCTTTTCTGAATCTGTCTATTTCATCTTCCCAATCTCGCTGCCTTCTCTCCAGGTCACCATGATCGTGTAAATGAGACTGCAGACTGACAGAGGACAGTGGCGACCCCGTGCGGACTGTTCGGACCACTCGACTGCTCACAGGGACGGTTCGTGTCACCATCCGGGAGCTGACGGGTGATCGGGGCGATATTATCGTACGAGTTCCACTAACGGGTGATCGGGGCGATATTATCGTACGGGTACCCCCGACGGGAACTGTACGGGTGACGTAGCTGCGGGATATGTGGTGTGAACTCATGGTTGAACCTCCACGGCAATGCTGCAATCTGAAACAAACAAAGTTGTAAATTAAGCACACGGCCCCTCCGGGCCAATACATGCTTGTTTTGCACTGCATGACGTTGGTAAAATACAATGAATTAGTAATGTTACAAATATTTACTTCAAACGATTCCAGTAGCAGCTATTTTGGATACTGTTTGCACAATGGCACACTTTACCATGATGCAATCTAATTACAGCTGCATATTTTGTGGCGCATATTTTGTTTTAATGGGTATCATTTTCAAAGCCACCTCCCCCACCCTTCAATATTACAAAATAATTAAGCACAACATATAGGATAAGGAACGAAAATAAAATCATTTATGAAAGTTTGAAAATACCCAGAAAATGACTTAACAGCCTGAGAAAACATGTCGGATTACGACTCCACAGAAAACATGTTGCATTATGAAGCCACAGTTTACAGTTCTCTACAATTTTCACAGGTAATTGATCTTAAAATGGCTGTAAAAATGGTTGACTGAGTTGCAGCACCCCCCCCAAGAAAGTGCGAACCCTCACAGCATAAAAATATTCAAAAGCTAAGAGGCAATACAAATAGTTCTATTAAATATGCAATTGTTATGACTTATTGGTGTTACGAGGATCTATGTGGAATGTCATGATTGACATTATCTGTAAAAGTTATATTTCTGGCTTCATCTGTAGCTACCTGTGCAAATTAGGTTGTGAAATAGTTATGTTTTTCATTGTTTTGAAATATAATATTTTATTATCATTCCGTTGTCATAGAACAAATAAAAATAGCCGTTCTTTGTACTGCAAAAGATATGAAATATAAATACATATTTATGCATAAACTTTGAAATACGATTTGGTATTCCGTACTCTGACGAAAATAAGCCACACTATGTCTATTGTAGGCAAATACTTAACTTAAATTTATGTCACAAATAATAAAAGTAATGAAAGGAAATAGCCATGCAAATAACCATAACAACAAAATGGTGTTATTCAAACCTACTGGACCAACAAATACTTGCAAACTTCAAAACCTTCCAAATGCTCAACTGGTGTGGTGCGTCATGTGGTGATGGATACAAAAGTCCCTCTCAAAATATTGGTCAACTCTCCTGACACCGGAATTGGAATGCTGATAATTTCAGTTGCCAAGTATTATACCACGTGGCTGGTTCAAACAGCTATTCTATAATGACAGACTTTTACTATCTGAGAAATTTGCAATCATACAATATTTGCTGGTGTAGTTGTGCGCTGGTAAAAAGATGGTAGAGAGTTTTTAGAAGGGAAGAGAGCACGCCTACTGGGCCACATAGACATATGATGACACCTACAAACAAGCCTGGTAGAATGTGTACATCTGATATGACCTCACCTGCACACCATGTCTGCTGCCTGCCAACAATTACCTCTCCTAAAACACAATGCTTCTCAGGCATATATATATGATAGGATATGATTCACTAAAATTACTACTTCAACCAGATGCTCTGCAGGAGTTTAAAAACTATAAATCCAACATAGAACATGAGAACGAAATTACCTTGTAAATTAATTCTATGAGAAACAGCTGAGGTGATCTATCAACTTTGGTGGAAGTCTTCCAAAAGTAAAAATAGATATTACTTTTTATCAATGATGTCTAGAGCTTCAAGTGTGATACCTAATTTCTAATCCCACGATATCGCACCATTGACTGAAGAAAATGCAACACTGAATGTGTGCGCTCACGGGTTTACTGTGACGTAAAATGAAAATTATTATGGAATGAATAAGGACGACAGTAAAATAGAAAGTTTACCTGGTGTGTGTGCAATGTTGTGGAGCCTGAGGTGGGATCCTGTCTGGAATGTGCTGGCTCTGAGGATGTGATATGTGGCTGTGTTGAGGATTCACATGGGTCCAACTTATATAGAAACCCAGCTCTGTCAACAGGTTGCCTCGGGTAAGTGTCCAATCTGGTGGAAACAAGCAGCCATTCACAGGATCTATGCACAGTCCAAAACTGTTTGTGACATTCACATCCACTGACACACCGTCCCGTACCACGTGCCCTGTGTTATCGTCCCATATTAGGAAGCAGCCTTGCCCAAGGGTCCAATCAGAAGGGGGAGTAGTAATAGTATATGCAAATGAGATGAGTCACATGAGGACAACAACATACGGCAATGATCGGGACCTGAAAGGTCCACTTATATCTCGTATCAATCATTGTGTTATGTTCTATGTCAAAGAGGAAAGATAGCTCGCGGAAAGACGAAGAATGGCCGGAATGACAAATATGTAACGCAAGCATATTGAGGCATGGCCAATGCCCCCTCTATTTTCCAACAACCCCATCAATTCCAACAATACATACATCAATTCCAACAATTGATTTAAGTATAGTGAAGATATTTGATAAATCAGATCTATCTTATATATTATATTTATCTGGAAAAATGGTTGTATTCTATAAAGGAGAAGAATTTGATCAATTTGAACAAATCTATCTGTGTGCATCAATTCCAACAATTCCATCTATCCCTTGAACCAATATAATTCAATATTGATCATACCTTCAGTAAGTATTCTATGTACAGACCTGCACAGTCCATAAGCTCTGTAAATGTTACTACACATATCTGGTCAACCCCATATTTCTAGAAATGAGAAGAATCGGATGTATCTGAACAATTCCATCTTTGGCTACTTTCTATAAATTCCACCAATTCTATCAATCCCATCTATAGCATATCTTGTCCTTCTGTCTTGATAAACTGGAAGAAAACCATCTATTTGAACTTTCCGTGCATATATAAAACAACCTGCTAAACTATTGATGGTGTTGATAAAGCCCACCTATGGTGACTTGTGTAATTAATGACATTAGTGTTTTTATATCAACCATTTCAATCAGCCTCCTTGTAACTATTTTTTAATCAGAATCAGATGAATCAGAAATAATGCATATATGTCTATTTGTAATCTACCCCTTGACTGTTACCATCCTTTATGGACCTTTTATATTACTCTAAGGTCAAATCTACTCCATACACTTATCAGAATTAAAGACTCAATGGATTCCTTCGTGTCTGCATGTCCCCCTATAAAAAAAATGGGATGTGTCCGGATAATACACTCTAAGCATATTTTCTATAAATTTATTTTCATAAACGGTTGGAATTGATGTTAAGATGAATCATATTTTCTCCAATATCTAAGTCGACCAACTCATATCGCTCAATCGATCAAGAATTCATTTGTGGAATGATAGTCCTGTCTTCTGTATGTGTTAATTGGTATTATGTCATGCCACCTGGGGTACCCACATCAACCCTCCAGCCTTCCCTCTGCTCTTACCAGTCTCGTTGCTCTTACATATATCACTCAACTTGTGGTCAAATGGTCTAGCAGAGCAAGATGTATTCCTGCACTTTGAGGATGCAGTGCCACAACAAAGCATAACAATGTAAACATTATGTAATAGTAAACATAGGACAGGGTGTTCCTCTGACTTTAATGGCACAGATATTTCATGATAGCAATCTGATATCATGTGGCATCAGTGTAGTGTCCGTGGTGGTGGGGCATCTTTCACACCTGACAACTTGTTGGCTCCTTATTACTCATACTGGTCAACTCTTGATTGATTGCAAAGAGCCTATATCAATTATACAGGGTCTTTTCTAATTGTGTAATCACAACATTTGACAAGGTGGTGTGGGTCACAGAAGGTTTGGTTATGGTATTGTCTTATCAGTCTAAATAATAATATGCATCACATAACTTCAAGGACCTTAAATGCAGAGCTTGATAACTAATTCTAGGTAATAAATTCATTAACCGATGATTTTATTGCCCCATTCAGCCACATGGGTTCGTAGAATGTAAGTCAATCCACATTCAATTGATGGGATAGATATAAGCAACGAGACTAGAAGTAGTCTCGTTGATATAAGTATTGTTGGAAAGATGGGATTGATGGTAAACTGCTGGGGCCTTTGGCAATGGATGAGCATATTTGACATGGTGATCGATTTTGGAAAGCTCTTTTAAATGTTGTAATGTGGAAAGGAATCTGCCTCAAACATACTTCATCTGGAGGTCCTGTTTGCAGTGCCATCTTTTCTGCATTTTCAAGTCCTGCCCTTGACAATCTTGAATGCTTTTTTGTACTTTACATAATTAGTACTTAATTATTACTTTTGTACTATACTTAATTAAAACAATATCCCAAATACATATATATTTTTTTATTTTGAATATAACAACACAGAATATATTATTTCAATAACTATATTAATTTTCACTTGTCATTGTATTTACGCTAGGTTTGAAATCATTTTTTCCCCGTGAAAATGTACTTTATGAATTGATATGGTTTGTACAAGCCTTACTCAGTAGTGAGATGTGCACATAAATATTTAATCTCCAATGTCTCGATGTCTTGTATTGCAAATCGTGTCTTTCGTCCCATTTAAACCAAATCATATATTGCATAAAAAATAAAAAAAACTTTTGGATACGCCTACTTAAATTTCATTCAAGATCAGCAGTCCGTTTTATACATAACCTGAGAATAAGAAGTGGATGTAGGTACAAATAACTTCACAGATATTCACCACATTTCAATTGAGAATGTCACGTCTTAGTGAGAATCTGTTGTTATGGCTATACGATATAATTGTCAACATTTCATCTTTCAAGTTTATGCCAGAAATGCTGGATGTCACGAAAGTTTTGAAACAATTAACTGTGATATTTAACTTATAGCTGAAGTTTGGGAATAAAAGTGTGAGACATTTAGTAATATTTACTCTTTCCAAATTACCATAAATGACTACAAGGGAGCATGTCTCTGTCTTCGTGTTGTCTTCGTGTTGTCAGTAGCATGGGTTGTATTCCCTACATAATGTATTGGCCACCTCACGTAGGAATTGTCATTTTTTGTTCAGTTTTTATTTTTTATATATTTTTGTGGATTTGTTTGGATCTTAATAAACTGATCAAGATGGGAAGTAAATCTTTCATCTGTTGTCATTAAAATCCTATTTTTGATGATAGGTGGTGAATCGATATGATCATATATTCAAATTCATAATTGACTATTATTTATAAGTAAAAATCATGTAAAAAAGATATATCCGCCTTTTTGACAGCCCAGTTTGACAGACACTAGATAATTATGACATTATTGTTACCATTCAGTTAATGAAATCCCCGAGAGTGTCATGTTTTCTTGTTTTGGCACATGGAGCTAATATGAAGTGGTTGTATTATTATGTTTACCTGAGTATTGATTGTAAATGAAATAAATAACAACTATTTGTTTCTAGATGTAACGACATAAACATATAATTTGTTATTATTTTGTCTTGTTATTATTTGTTTCTTTTTGACTGCCATGTATATGAACCTTGCCTTGTGACGTGGTATTGCTACACATGGCTGCCATGGGTCACGAGTTCAGTTATGTCTGTAGGCAGGATTGGTGACTGACACACGGCTGCCAAATAAACTTGTTTTGCTTACTTCGTCTGGTATATACCAGTAATCACTTTCTAAAAACACCATAACAAACCACATATGTAAAATAATGAAGAATTATTTAATTTTTAATATATGTTTATAGATTATTACAGGAATTCTTGTAATTAATTTGATGCTATCATTGAAAACTACCTACAGAGATTTCCATCTTCCAGTGTGAATTAATAATTGTTACATGTGTACAATTCTGTATTTTAGGATAGTCAATTAATGCCAGAGAGACTTATTTCTGTTACATTGGTCCATCTACTGTTTCACCATGTGATACCTATATTTACCATTCTTTCCCACTTTTTAGGCTAGACTGGTCGTATCTTTATCTCCATGTTGTTAGCTGTGTGGGTACACTAGCGTCCAGGGGAGGCCTTGTCCCTCGCAATATCAGTGATATCACGAAGCTTCTCGGATCTATCACATGTCTGCCTGTATGTACACTGCTTTGCCATAGGCCGATTGCCGATCTCCATGTTGTTTTTTTCCCCATTGAAAAGTACACACCGGAACTGTACAACTTTACCGGAACCAAATCTGTACAACTCCACTATATTTAATCATTGGTCGGAGAGACTGGCAGGGGACCTATGCAATAAACAGCTTCATCAGAAAACCTAGAAAAGTTTATGATGATATGAATTCATCTGAATAAGATTATTATAAGCAAACCATTATAAACATCTATTTCAACATGGCTTTCAAACAAAATGAATACAACCTTGTGGTGACTGCCGGCATCTTTATACTGGTGTAAGAGTGTCCTCTGGTGGTTGAATATTTGGCATGAAACAGTACGTCAATATCGTGCATGAATTATTCCGCGACCTGTGAATATTTCAGGCATAGTATATTAAAGTACAATTAATTCATCGATAGTGAGTGTTAAACCAATGAGGCGTTTTGTAACAAAATGATATCTATAAATGAATGACTTAAAAAATCTGAGAATTATCACATTAAAGTCAAAGGTATATATCCAAACTTACAAGGTATGTGTAAAATAAAAAATACAACATGCCTTCTGCCATAGCCCATGAAAATTATAGATGTATTAATAACATCCATGACGCTATTCTTTACAGAGCACCTGTTTTATTGACATAGAGGGATCATTCTTACTCTACATAGAATCAGTGGTCCTTCCGTTATTAATTGCCTGTATCATTTAATAATATGACAAGTCTTAGTTCTATTAAGTCTTTTGTCGGTTCCAGCATATTATGAATAGAGTCCTACGTTTTATTTGACTAATCGTTTTGCCCTGAACTGGCAAACTGTCAATACAACAAGACTAAACTGAACTCCTTATTTTATCAGCTTAACTTAATTTTGGATTTATTCTGTATTTACACCCAGCAAGTTCCGTTATGGCAGATACAGGGTCGCTCAAGATAAGATATGTTAACCGCACGTATATGTTAGTAGATGTACATATATGTGTCAGTAATGCAGGTGCTCAAAGAGTAACCTCAAATATCTTCGACCACCGCTTTAATGACATAAATGGTAAATTACTATCACCAGAAGTGAAGCCATAAACCTGTTGGCCTTCTAAATCTGTGACTGGGCAAGTATCTCCTACAATTTGGTATCATCATAAAATGATTGAATAATGTAGCTCACTCATCGAGGATTGGTGGGATTCATCTTTTGACAATAGATTCAGAGCTTTGGTGGACAGACAGAATGTGCTACGCTGACAAAGTCGTCACAGCTAAAAGGGAGTCAATTAATCCTATACTATTGGTCAGTGATCAGGTCTTAGGTAACCCCGAACAGCCGGTAAACATTGTGTCATTTAATACCCCTTGATGGAGCTGGTAGAGGTATTCTCCTGGCATAATAATGATAGTGCTGTTTATTATAAATGCGTCAGTGTCCCATCAGTCTGCATGTTATAATTGCGTCCTATTTATTGTGTTCCTTGTCCACGTTTGGCATGTCATTCCTGATCATTTTGAATGTATCATACCAACAACTCACCTGACACAGCAACAGAGCACAATTTAACAATAAGATCAACTGCAATAGAAATGTTTTGAATAATATGTGTTTAAAATTGTTTTTTAGATTGGTTTTATATTACATATTGATAAATAGGTGGGAGTGGTTGTATCACACAGCCAGGTATGAAAGATGGTCAAGTTTAAGTTTTAAAAGTAATGGGATTGTCATAAAAATTCAATATTCCACAAAAAAATGAATTTCTTGAATTGGGCTCCCCCCACCCCACCCTCTTCAAACCTAACTGAAAATATTCATCCACATTCTAAACATAACTTGTTCGGCCTAGGAGATTTTGAGGCGATATTCGATCAATTACAACCACCATGTTTTAAATACATTCATAGCTTTACTACAGCTATCGCACATGATTTTCCCACTAACGCAATAGTGTGAATGCATTCACCGCTAACTCCATTCACGTCCGCCACGACTGTTCCTTACTCCAGTGTTTCACCCCCAAAGTCAAGTGTATTCACTTATGGAAAAATAAGTCATGAATTATAATAATAAACGTATAAATAATAAACTAATATCAAGTGAGCGGTGATGATGGGAAATATCAATATCCTGAATGTCCAGTCTGGCCCTATAGTTATACATAGATTCATCCCATCATAAAGTATGTGTATGACGCCCTAGACGGATCCGTGTTGCAATCAGCGATGATGATGGCTGGCCGCAGCGATTGTGCCCAAAGTGAATCCTGCTTCTTCTCCAACTGGAATTGACTTTATAAACATGATGAGTGGGGGAAGTTTGTTACAGGAATGTTTTTGAGGGCAGAGCGACATCAGAAGCGGTTGGGCTTATCATTATACTGGGTGATGGCATGAGGCGGCATACATCAAAGGCTCAGGTGAGCATCTCAGATAACCAGGTGTCACGACACTGCCTTCCTGTCTTAATATCGGTGCAGTCCATGCTGTGTCAGCATTGTCCTCACGATACCATACTACAATCTTTAGTAAAAGAAAATAAAGATAAAATGAATAAAGGATGTCCTTCTTTTTGCTACGATGATTTGTATAGATTGACACTTATGTAAGCTTTTAAGGTACACTTTTTGCTTGTCAGCACTGACATGCCCCGAGGTGTACTCACTATGTCTATATTTAGCACCACCATAAACGTATGCAATAATTTATTGAGCTGAGCTCTATTTATATATCAAGGTTTGTCGATCGATTTTAATGCATAATTTATATGACCTTAATCTTAACGCGAGCTTTTAATCTCATCCGAACAAACATTTTCCACCATGTATATTGAGATTAATTATGTGATCATCATTGTTTATCTTTTTTGTTAGTCTCGTCCCAGACCCGAATTATGATTAGGTTCTGCTATGGGCCATTGAGAGCACGACTCTGATTTGTCAGAATCTCGGTTTGTTAGAGTCCTATAAATTACGTTCTGACCAACCAATCTTCAGTAAGTGGATAGTATGAATGAGTGTGGATAAATGAACCAATCAGTCTAAGGCATAAATGTGTGAAATTAACCAACCAATCAAAAAATCTATTCTAACTTGGAGGATTGTCTCCTATATTGTACGATTGATTATGGGGGATCTTTCATTTGCATGATATCATAATGATATCTCCTTTCCCTGCTGGAGGGAAAGCTGGAGTGGAAAATAAAAAGTTATTGATCAGATCGTGTACAAATATTGAGAACATTATTATCAGAAAAAAGATACTCTAAACTTGATTACAGAAAATGCCATGTGGCAGAATCTTATAAAATTGTCTCTTCATCAAAATCACATTTCCTCCTATTTTCGCATGGTCATTGAGATTAATTGTAAGAGAGTTGGTTTTGCCGTCATTATATTGGTACGGTGATTTTCTTCCTCACTGTGCATTTGTTAGTTTGTACTCCTGCTGTCTTATTGCGTGATTTACAAGTTGCCCATTTGGCGTGATGATCAAGGCTCCACTTTTTGCATGGTCATTACATATGGCCGTCCAAGAAAGTGATGTGCAATAATTATAAATAGTTAGTTATAAATCACAAATGATTAAGTATAATGTATTATTCTCAATCATTTTCAGCATAAAGATGAATAAACAATATATTAGGTCCAGATACCTCATATATATTTGCATATATCATTTTTGCATATTGTAATTTAGATATTGTAACATATTAATTAACATAATTGCATTACTGTTGAGGTTCCTCCTGTTACCATTTTAGATGTACAACTTCAGTATTCCGCTGTGCTAAGATTTGCCAAATTTCTCAACAGGCCTCAAGGAAATGAGATATGTTTTGGAATAAAAATATAAAGAGTAAATAACTATTATTAAATAAATAACCATATCATAGCGTTAAAACTGATCGAAAGAGACTTCAGAAATTTGGTAATACATTCACAAAATTGAACACAGGAGCACAGTAAATTTGCATATCGATAACCGATTATTCATCTTGTGACTGGCATGTTTGTTTGAGTGGGAAGAAGTTTTATCGTCAAGATCACTGAAAGTACCGAGCCTTATCTATATATAGAGGAGGTGATTAGAGGCTGCTGAGGTCCTGTCTGAGATTGAAATGTAAAATCAATGGTGGTCCAATGCTGTGGCGAGCACAATGGTGGTGATTGTACAGCCACTCAGGCGTGCTTAATTAGACAATTACCTGCTGGCAATATACACGGCTTCTCTGGCAATATTTGGTGATTATGCCGTATGCAAGCCCATTTTGCTAACCTCTCATATTACTAGGCAAAGCAGTGGTTGCCATGACACTGTCAAAACATTGGTGCCTACACTGCCCCCACAAACACATTATTGTCCAGGGTAAAAGGCAGGTACAGAATAATAGAAAAAAATCCAATGGCCTCAACAAAGAGCACTGTATTTACACTTAGTGATCAAATGGAATCACTGGATTTCCTCCCAACCTGGGCCCAATCTCTGTCATATTATATATTTGACACTTGAACAATCAAGGGAAAATTCATCAAATTGATTCATCCAAACATTAGACAAATGTACGACATACTCGTCTCTTTCCTTACAATTTTAGTATGGAAGATATTTTTCACACCAACCACCTTAAAAATTATACATTGCAAATAATTATAGTTAAAATGCTATTAATTAGGGTACTGTTAGATATGCATTTCCCTCTCTGTAATAACAATGGTACATGGCGTTCAAACATGTACAATTTCTGACACACACAAAAAATGACTTTCAATTTGTTTATGTTCATTATTATGTTACTTTAATGTTAACTTTTGGAAGAATACTGAAAATCAAATACTGAGTTGGAGTTTGATAGATAATTAATCCATTGTGAGGATATTAATGTAGATAACTGTGGGTTTGATATGATTGCGAGGAGTTAGTGGAAGCGGGCTGCTGTTGCGGCTGACCTCATGTAGCGGCACGGAGGTTACCTCGTGGTAACATGGAATGTCCTCAACTTCCCTTTATTCACCTTGTTGCACGATTCTCAATACCACTGAAGTTGATGCTTTGCATGCTAATCACGTGGTCCAGACACTGCAAGTAGCACTGCAAGCTGTAAAGGATTGCATCGATTTGTTTCATTATGTAGAGTAAAAGGAAATTATATATGACAAAACTTGGCAGATTTAAAAAGGTAATTTGCTGTCTAAACGCGATTTTGTGGGAACTTGTCATGATGATGAGGTTTAAAGAATTGCTCTAACTCAAAGTGTTACAACATATTCATCACCATAATGATTTCATTGTGGAAAAAGAAGCGTTTATCAAATAGGTCCGATGCATCACAAGATGGTTATCAAATGAACCTTCCATTACCGATGTCACTCTGAAGAGGTTTTGTTTCGAATTTATGGCGATGGATGGTTTGATCGAAGTAACCTCTTCATTTATAAAACAATAGTGCTATCATTAAAAAAAATCAAGAAACCTGCCAATGAGGCCCCCACCCCCGCCCTGCAGAGCAGTTGCTACACCATTCCTGATACACTGAGGAGGGTGAGAGAGATCCTGCCAGCAACTCACATATATCATGTATGAGACACATATCAGAAAACAAAACGTCTGCGAGATGATGGGGAAGATGGTTGCCCAATTATGAGTAGGACAATGATGTTCGCAGCAAATATGTCTGCAAAGTCAAATAGAAGATAGAAGTAACTTTCAAATTGATACCTTAATCCACAATTGTATGTACCCAAAGACTCATTAAAAGATACACTTACATGGTATGGCTTTCATATATATGCATATCATGTGTGCACAGCGACTGTGTAAATATCACATTAGATAGGAAGGGAATAAAGCCTCATGACCAAATGATTGTATTGGATTTAGTTAATATGCTTGTCTGTGTGTCGCAAGTAGTAGGCTCATCCGGGTCCCGTTGCGCAGCCATTCTGGATGTGGCAGGGGCAGGGGTGGCACAATTATGATAGGTCTTACAGTGGTGTTATGACAAGGGCCGGATTTATGTTGTGTCCTGGTTTGAAGGGAATTATGTCTGCACTGGAAGATAGAGGATTGCAAAGGATCATGATGCGATTCTTGCTGCAAGTTGAGGTACATAAAGGAATCTTAAATTCAGCAAATCTTGAATAACAGAAAGCTGAAACTGGTTACAAGTCAAAGATTTAGGAGATATATGTACTAATTTCATACAAATGGAACCTATTGCTGGTGATGACATCCAGCGCCCAGATAGGAAGAAACTGATAAGACATGAGAGATGGTGGAGATGGGGCCTCCCCTTTCCCACCATAGCATCCAGACAGAATGCACATTTAGTTGTGCTCATGAATACAAAACACAGAATTACACCGCGATGCAATAGGACTAGATAGGCAAGCCCTGGGTGACAATAATAGCAATGCATTTCTCAACAAACTTGCAGATGCTTTTTTTCTCTTTGATGGATTGCGTGAGACTGTAGAAGTGTGCATGTCTGCAGACCCTCTCCTATGCCATTTCTAGAATGTAGGTCTAAGATCTGCACGGAAAAAGAATTTGAATTGCATGATTAGTTCCTCTGATCTAGTCTATATTAGATCTTATCTGGAATGCGTCTCTTTTGGATAAGATTTGTTATAAAAGTTAAAAGAAAATAAGCAAGTATAGACATATTTACTTCAGTCACAAAATGCTTCACAGAATGTAATATTTCTCAATACAATTGTGAGAAGGTTTCAGTGGCTGGATTGTGGCTGCAAGCAGACAGTTTATGGTGGGAAATTCTAGTTGAAAAAAGTGTGCTTGATGTAGGTGGATGGAGAGCCTGCATAGTGGCGGCCATCTGTTATCATAGGGGTAGGTACTGCGGTGGCACTGCGGCAGACTGGCAGGCAGGCACGCAGGCAGGCAGGCAGGCACGCAGGCAGGCCAGGGAGGAGGTAGACACAGGCACGCAGGCTAGCTCAGCACATCCACAACACAAAGCTTACTCACACTGGACGATCATTGTGGTATGAAGTGTCACATTGCCTGGTCAACACACTTGCAGTTTTAATCACCTGAGTGCGTTGAATGAAGCAGCATATATTTTGTTGGATATCGAACCATACCAGCATCGCCTCCGCCAGAGTCAGGAACTAAGCAAGCCAGCCATTGCTAGGAACACATGGACACGTGCTCCCTGCCTCAGTCATACCATATCTGCACATAACACAACCAGGTAGGCCTAATTTCATTTGCTTGTTCCACAGAGGGTAAGCTGAGGCTTATCTTGGTAGGCCTCACTATGGCCTGGGTAGGGACAGGGTGGCTAATCCCCCGAGTAGACATACTTCTATTACGTTGTATTTTGTCATTCTCCTTCTGCCTTATCTGGCCGAGAACCAGCTGCTCTCAGGCGTACACAGCCTTCCCTACTTCTGCAAGCCACACACCAAACAAACCTGGATGCCCTAAATGAAACAGGGATTTGGGGAGTTTGTGCTTATAGATTTTTGTTGGCAATACAATCTGCAGATGGCCTCGGCGGGAAACCACCAGGCTCAGGTTTGCATGGCAATGGTCCTGATACCACGCAGTTGACAGCAATGAACACAGGACACTCTCCTTACAGTTTGGAATGGCCATGTCCGTCTATATCATCCCTGCTGCATCAGCAACATGCATCAAATGAGCCAGACATGCAGGCCAGACAAGAAAGAAAGACGTGTCTACCCTAAATATGCAATATATGGAGATTTCAAAGTGTTATCACATACTTTACACACGTCTATGGAACAATGGTCAAGCTGAGAACAAAGATATCTGAGATGAGACAACATTGACCTGAAACAAATGTCAATCTGGAAAGCCATTGTTTCATCCTCAGCAACAAAGTATTTGTGTTTCTACTGTTACCGATCATCATTTGATCTCTTTGTCGCTCAATAAGGCTTTTTCATTTGTTCATAAAACAGCTATAGACGGTGGGGCCTCTAGTTGCCAATATTATATTATTCCACTCCAAATGCTAATACAAACGACATGGAGAAAATGACTTTGTAAGAATGTGACGATGAAAAAGAGGTCAGGTTTGGCACCAGACCAGCGCCATCATTTTCCTGCCATGGTCCTATGTGTGGGCGACTTGTTCTGTTGACTGACGTGGGTGTATCACAGTACATATTCACCCACTGACCACCTGATCGTTTCCTTGTGTGTTGTCCAGGGATGTGTCTATACGACAGCAAATTGAAATAATTAGAGGGTTTGCAGGAGATATGGATATTGACTGACAAGTCAGCATCCCAGGGGTTAATGTTGGGCGGAAGGCAGTGTTCTGATGGCACGGTGGACCCGGAGCCGCGGGCCATGGCCTACACTGAACATGCAGGTCAAAGTAGACAAAGAGGACAAAGGAAACGATGGCTTTGCATATACCACCGTCCCCACAGGGTTGACCCTATCTCGTTCTTCAGAATATAAACAAGCCTCATGAAGAATATTTGCAACTCATATGTTGATAGTCATCTTCTCCTTCATTATCTTTATATTTCTTTAGACATCAAACATAACATAATATAAGCAGACACATATACTTAGATTTACAATCAATTTCAGTATCATCTACGTTTGTGAATGTGTTAGGTTTTACAATTCTGGAATAGGAATGACTGATGCGAACACGTGAGTAGCTCATATCCCACTATCTTAGGCTCTGCTTTTAGAGATTACTTGGGGCCAGATTATGATTGAGACAATGAAAGGTCATCTTTTGATTAGAATAGCATATTATCTATTATCTTTGGCTTCAGGGTGTCCAATGGTGTACGAAGAGACATGCAAATTGCTGACATGCATACTTAAATCTCTTATCTTTGTTGAATGGACTTCACTTGGTTAGTGTCAGATAGTCTAACGTGAGCATGTGAAGGCTCAAATGTCCCTTTCCCATCATTCCATATCCGTGAAGGTCATCGCCGGTCAACAGCCCACGCCTATCTTGAATCTGTGGTCAGCCTGGGTTATTAATGGGTAGGAACCCATACAGTGCCACCTTCCCTTGTGGGCCTCCTTCTATGACTGTTGTCAAGCCAAATCAATGTGTGGGTCAATTAAGGTGGCAGAGGGCCACAAGAGAGGTACATATCTAATGCAATCTCGGCTAAGCCTCAGGAGACACTCTGTATGTACAATTAAGTCTGCCACATTACAGGCAGGTTGTAGATGCAAATGTTGGAAGGGTCTACCTGCATGATTAAGGCCCTGGGGAAGCCAGGTGAGAGTCTTAGCCCCGAAGCTCACAATATGAACCCATCTGGAGTTTCCTCCAATAAAACACTAATAAAGAATTCCTGGGAATCTGCAGAATTTGATAAGACCACTTCCCTAATTTGTTGGAGACCACGCCCTGTTTCCGATTTAGACTGCATGTATTATGTTATCCTCTATGGATTCCATCTTTAATTAAATAATACTTAAGGAATAGAAAGTACACGTTTCTCTGTTTATAGGTGACCTCCATTGCATATGCTGATATGTGTAATATTGGAATGTGTGGACAAAATGTTCACTGGTCAGGTAGAATAGTAGAGAGCTACACAATGTGGCCTCTTGCATCTCCAGGTTACAGCACTATCGCAGTAGTATCTCTGTTACACATGTGGTATTTAAATCAATATTCATCAAACACATGTTTACAAAATTCAAAACCTTGTATTTCCCGAGCGGTTTATCTCTTAAAAGAAGCATTTACGACATCTAGATCTACAAAGTCTCTTAACTTGGGGTGTTAGTGAAACTTCAATATTTGCATTATAAATAATGCATAGATTATTGGAAGTGAGGTTTTTTTGTGGATATGAAAATGAATTTCAAAATTCTAATACAAAATCAAATCAATATGGATCAGCTATTTTAATTTTTATTTGTATCACATGATTCTACAAAATTGAATATCACAAACAGTTTTTTCCAAGAAGATATCGTTAAGCTTGTGTGTAGACCAAAGGGTACCCATTGTGTAAACATAGAATGAAATTTTCTTCATCTACAGAATAGTGTTGACATGAAACATGCTTGAAAAGAGAGAATCATACTTTTTGTGATGTGATCATTTTTGTTGATTCTATATCTTAGAACGGTACTCTCAAAACATAATCAAAGGATTATCTGGACTACACACGTAATTCGATTGTCAGTACGAAAACACAAATGTGTATAGGATAAAGTTGAAGAGAGGCGTGGTACCTGCAGCATTTGTCTTAAGGAAGGCACTATGATGGCCACTCAGATTGGCAGATCCAACTAAAAGCTAATAAGTGATGTAGAAGATGGATATTTTTTGTGTGGGCTCTGGCTTTTATTGGGCGGTCAGATGAGTCAGCATTTGGAAGGGGGAGGCAAATGTTATTGGAAGGCAGATCTCTGACAGTAATTGTCCATTTTGGTATTGTACAGATGTCTCTGGTCTTCATCTGTATCCAGGAAATAAATCTAATGATATAGAAATAGGCTGCAGGAAGAGTGATTCCTTACCACAGGATTATAACATTCACAGCCAATGCTTGATTAGATACTTGTATGTCTATGTACACGACAAACAGTCTGGCTATATATACCTACATCGAGTCATCTGTGGATCAAAACGTGTTATATCCTCTTGTGCAATTGTGATTGGGCTAAAAAGGAGAAGTAATATACTGGAGTGAAGGGCCTGATAACAAGAAGGCCTGCATAGGAATGTTGACAGCTCATCTAGCATGCTGGCAGTGTACCAAGCCAGGATCTCACTGGTGACATAGCCCTGACATACACACAGCCTTACCCAGGCAGCTGGCAGCGACACAGTCTCCTTACACCTGAATTATACATACATATATATACATATATAAATATCAACAAAACTATCTCAACATCTGGAGACTTTACTGACACCGACTGCACCATGACATTTCCCGTCTATTGTGGGGGTAAGTTTCACCTTGAATTCTGCCACAACATGCGCTCGTATTTGAAAACACGACAAATTATCCTACAGTGTATTACACATGTTACAGCAATCATTGAACACTAAAGTTATGGTCAGATGTCGTGGTTAAGGGGGTTTGAAGAACAATTTGCACATTAGTGAAGTCATTGTTTGTCTTATTGACCTCACAAAAATGGAGTGAGGCATGGTCATTAGGGTCGTTTGATCAAGATTATCGATATGTGTCGTGATCTTGTGTAATAATAACACCTCCAAAGGTAGGAGAACAATAGTCGAGCACAAGGATTGTTGTTGTCTAATCTTTGAAGTAATAGTTGTTTACCTGTCACAGGTAAGCATTCGGTCGGTCGCTTTGATATAATAATCGTACTTTGAAATACATAATAATTACTTAAAATATGTGATATGCGTTACAAGTCGAAGTGTGTGTTAACTGCAAGATCATATTTTGAAGCACTATCATGGTCATATATTCATTGCAATTAATATTAAGTCGGTTTATGGGACTTTTCCTGATTACATCACGGATCAATAGAAATACAAAACAGCTTGTTAGGAGAATCAATATTCATTTGATCGATAACTAATATTGGGTATATTGACCTTTTTTATTCTTTACAATATTTGTTAGCATTATAGAAATGAAATCTTTGATGAAGCATGTTTGATTTGTCGGTTGACATTGGGTTCCCACGCCGCTTACTGACCGACGTCAGTTACAAAGAACCAAGTCACCTGGAGTACCTCAGAAACAAGTCGATTTCAATTCCATGTAAGATTCAAGGCTTTGCCACCTCATACAGCATACTATATATTTTAAGACGATATTGTAAACCAATATTAAACCTTTAGAAATGTTCAACTTAGTGAGAATGGTCTGAAGAGGTGAGGCATACAGGCACTATATATATGCTTTCACAACCGTTGTTAGTTGTATTGGTTTTCACGGTTGGTGGTTTTGTCAAACTGACCACAACGTTCTGACCACCATGTCCCCTATATTATGCTATGACTATGCAGCACATACATTTCAGAAATGGTCATGGGTCCTCAATCTAAACTCCAAATCCTTCTTAGCATTAACACTTTCTTTATTTCGTTCATCTATCAGAATCTAATTCATTCTTCTACACATATAATACTTGCTACCCAGAACCAAATATAGGTCCAAGTTCCTAAACCTAAATCAGACAATCTAAAGGTCGATTCAACTTAAAGTGCTTACCTCATGCAAGGACCTAATTATCATGACATGGTGCTGCATGCCACGCCTTATTTCTAACAATAGATTGTGGCATTTCTTATAATTAATTGAGTTATTTGTTTATGGCATTGGAATTTACTATAATAACCAGTCTTGCATTATCTCCGATCTCCAGCATTTTATTTAGAGTAATCTTAGAGGTATATTACTCTAAGGAGTAACTCAAGAGACTCAATTGTAATCATTCCAGTATAGGCTCCAACATAGATTCACATATGATTCGAAAATTAAATACAACAAAAATTGTGATTTGTGTGAATAAGATGATATATCGCATTTCATTTTTATTGCAAAACGTCTTGATAATTTTTATTGGTGGCAAGATATTCTAGGCAATCCAAAAGAGAAATATGAAGGAAAAACATAATCTCTGACATGTCAGGACAATTGGATATAATTGAAAATCTCAATTCCCACATCTTGCACCGCAAAAATATCAGTTACGTCTCTAAAATATTAAAGAATATACAATTTTATCTATATACTTTGGAGATTATATTAAACAAAAAATGATTTGTACAAAAGAGGTTAAAACAGAAATTATACATAAGACACGGATAATGTAATTTTAGCCAGTTATTCAATAAACTTACCAATGTTATATGACAAAACTAAATATATCTGAATTTATAAAATATTTCCCATACTTGTAACTCTCCATAGTGTTGATCACTATACCAAAGTTGATTAACAAATTGTCGCTATTTGTTATATCCCATGTTCACAGAACCTTATCAACATAAGATTATCTTGAACCAACTTATCGTGTTTTATCTTGAATGATACACCGTGGTAAATGCATGTCTTAAGGACACTTGACTGTGGCTAGTATCACCGATAAATTATATAATCATATTATATGACGTACGTGGTCATATTTCTTAAGGACTCCATTGACTACAATATATATTTGTGTCTGTTGTTTCCCCTGTACTTTCTATAATTTAATCCAGTGCGCAACATACACAACACTGTTAATTATTCATTTAAGAATCCCTTATAACTGCCATGTCTCCCAGTATCCTGGTGCAATGTAATAAATCATGATTGCTTCACTTTTAATCCTGACTTCAAGTCTTACGGATTCTCTGTCAGAGGTGGTGAAAAAGCTAGAAATTGGTTGACGTCCTGACTACTTGATGCAGTTAATAATGGGAATGCATCTCCCGTCTTCAGTCATGATCGACGCAAACTGGATTTACATCTTAAATTCTGCTTATTCAGATAATACAGTGACTTCTTGAAAAAATGCAGCACATATTGTGAAACATTTCAGAACAACTAGTTTTTATAATCATTTTCTGCCGGCTTCATGCACGAGAAAGGGTGATCAATACTGATTTTATATGAAGATTGCCTTTCTTAATAATGATTGTGTGGGGAGGAGATACGATCAGGTAGAACTGCTTCATTATGGAGAAAACTTCATTAGTGATTAGGACATAAACGTGAAGTCACACAAGTCAATTTGTGTTGATGAATGTGGCCGTGGTGTGTGGACGGGAGGGTGCAAATCAGATAAGTGACACGATGATGGGGGCTGCAGGCTAAAGCAACCAACTATGTTCATCATCACTGACGTAATAAGGACAAATGGTTCAGACATGTGATCGCTTGGATTAGCCTTACTCGGTCATCCACCATGATGGATGGGGCATTGTGGGAAGGTACCACGTGTTTACGGTGGTCATAATGTTATAAAGTAAGCGCATCACCTTTACTTATTAGACATGATGTGATGGCTATGTAAACATTGACTGAATATACAGCCCCATTTATGTTTGAATGACAAAAAACCACAACTGAGATAAAGGGTAATATGACGCTATGTTTATTAAGCAAGAATAATGTTGCTCAGAAATTATATTTACACACCATGTAGTAGATTTTTCATTGTGAGAATTTGCTAGATATTTTAATGAAAAATCTACTACATGGTGTGTAAATATAATTTCTGAGCATTAAAAAATATATATGCAAAATTCAATTTTTGCGCCATAAACTGTCATGCGCACAAAGATTGATGACGTTCACCATTTTGACATGCAGTGGCATTTTAAGTGCCCCAGTGTATCTAGATTGTTGATAGATGCATTGCTCTGAAGGATCGACATGACATAGCACAAAGATACGTTTACAAGCAAGAAGTTTTCATTTGTCCTTGAACCCAGTGATTACTTACCCTGAATAAACCATAGGCCCCGCTGTATTACAAACAATAATGTCATTCACATAGAATTGTCAGAATCATGTTACATCAGATATAAAAGCCATTAAACCTAATCTAGTTGTTTTTCGATGCAAGAAAAAATAAATAAAAAATTGTGTTTCTTCTACAGAGTATCAAATTTATCTTAATGCTTGTGTATTGTTTCATTATTAATGACTTCAGTTCTGTTTCGTGACCTTGTCGAATTTAATTTCCTTTTACTTGATGGAGTTTGAGATATTCATGCATGCCAGGGCTAATGCAATAATAGCCTGCAGAGAACCGGGTGACTAAAAACCCTGCTTTGTACCACACAATGCAGCGCCAAAGCCAAAACGCCACTTGTGTTCTGACGCAGCAAACAAAATAGGAGCGGACGGCTGTTTAGGGACATTACAATAGAATATTACTGAATATTACATGTTGTGCATGCAGCACACATGCTGTAAAATGACCTTCAGAGGAGATAGGTGATCATGAATTACGCCATACACAATGCCATACTGAAGGGCGACGCGTATGTGGAATGAATGCAGAGTTGTACGGATGAAACTGAAGTGGTCAGGTTCGGATGTAAAGTATGCAGAATCAAATATACATTTAGTAGGGTGAAATAGGAATGCTACTGAAAGAACACAGAAACAAATGTGAAGTAGACAAGGTCAGATGTACAATAGACAGGATCAGATGTACAATAGACAAGATCAGATGTACAATAGACAGGATCAGATGTACAATAGACAGGATCAGATCTACAATAGACAAGATCAGATGTACAATAGACAGGATCAGATGTACAATAGACAGGATCAGATGTACAATAGACAGGATCGGATATGCAATAGACAGGATCAGATCTACAATAGACAGGATCAGATGTACAATAGACAAGGTCAGATGTACAATAGACAGGATCAGATGTACAATAGACAGGATCAGATGTACAATAGACAGGATCGGATATGCAATAGACAGGATCAGATCTACAATAGACAGGATCAGATGCACAATAGACAAGGTCAGATGTACAATAGACAGGATCAGATGTACAATAGACAGGATCAGATGTACAATAGACAGGATCAGATATGCAATAGACAGGATCAGATGTACAATAGACAGGATCGGATATACAATAGACAGGATCAGATGTACAATAGACAGGATCAGATGTACAATAGACAGGATCAGATACACAATAGGGGTGAACTGGTTCAAAGAAGGGAAACAAATGTTAAGTAAGCAGGATCAGACCTTGGTTATATAAGGTGGGCAAAATTAAATGTTATTAATAGACAGATAAGTTAAAGTGGAAAATATCAGATGTTGCAGGATCACAGAATAAGTACAAATTTAATAAAACCAGATTCAATACCATAATTTGATGAATTTATGTTAACTTGACAAATAGTACTAGATGGAAACAACGACACAGGATGATAAGCAGAACAGATTCATATTTGAGTTATATAGACATTAAACAAACAGAAACAGAACACAGGGACTGACTATTCCTTCAACAATAATGGATTACAAAAAAGTGAGATAGAAAAGTAGATTAAAACTAAATGACATGAAAGCAACCTGATTGTATTATCGCTTCGTTGCAACGTGTCTTAATGTATTAATAACAGAAATTGTTAATCTATAATCGAATTAAGATGAAAAAAATCCTTCAGAATTAAATTACAGGCATGGTGGTGGGAAAGATGTTAGAATTTGTTTGCAATGAAATTCAAGGTTGCTTTGTTATTTATCAGTTGATATGTTAGTTATAATTTTGTGATCTATCAAAATGATAGGGTGATTCTGTGACCATAGGAATACCTCACACAACACCATAGGAATACCCCACACAGCATCATGGGAATACCTCACACAACAACACGGGAATACCTCAAACAGCATCATGGGAATACCTCACACAGCATCATGGCAATACCTCATACAGCATCATGGGAATACCTCACACAGCATCATGGGAATACCTCACACAGCAACACGGGAATACCTCACACAGCATCATGGCAATACATCACACATCATCATGGGAATACCTCACACAGCATCATGGCAATACCTCACACAACAACACGGGAATACCTCATACAGCAACACGGGAATACCTCACACAACAACACGGGAATACCTCATACAGCAACACGGGAATACCTCACACAACAACACGGGAATACCTCACACAGCAACATGGGAATACCTCACACAGCATCATGACAATACCTCACACAACAACACGGGAATACCTCATACAGCATCATGGGAATACCTCACACAGCAACACGGGAATACCTCACACAGCATCATAGGAATACCTCAAACAACATCATGGGAATACCTCACACAGCATCATGGGAATACCTCACACAGCATCATGGGAATACCTCACACAGCAACATGGAAATAGCAACAATCTGTGAGGTAGCCAATAGCACACATGGCAATACTGTAGTACACATATTCACATTAAATCATGTGTCACGCCTGGGCCTCCACAAAGCCCTGGCATGCCTACCTCTGTGGCTTTACTCAGTTGCAGACAATCCAGGACTATAATGTACATAGGTGTATTTGCTTGATCAGTGTCAATGAAAGGTTCATGTTTATACCACCAATAATGGAGTCAATGTTTTCAGATTTAATTTCCAATTCGACAAGGTCAGGAACTTCTATTTCTTGAATTTGTGTATTTCCACGACGAAGGTATCTGTGCTCCCCTTGGATATTGTGGTGCGAATCTGGAGGATTTATGTATTTGATAATCAAATTTGACCCTTAACCTTTCTCAAAACTAAATGTGTATGAGCTAGGATGTGGAAACTATCAATATCTTGCAGTGAAAATATATGATTGTGAAATATTTGATTTTGATACACACAAACACCTGTGCATGTTAACCTTTGCGGAGTACGTGTTCCAATGCACACATGTATGTATCAAAATATAAACCGTCTCAGCTGGCCGTATTTCCGTGTTTTGATTTTGTATTTACTGTCTAGATTCTACATGCAATATAACTATACTTATATTTCGCCCTGCTTTGTATATTCGTATATTTTTCTGTACCAGGTGCTGATAATAATGATACAAAAATATTTCTCATTGGGCTCTATGTATCATGCTTGATAACAATCTTTTCCAAAACAACAAAAACAACTACCACAATCGCGATGTGAATAGTTGCTTCCACCAGACCTTCAGAGAGTTGACCTTTCGCCAATGCTACCCATGAAGAAATTTTCAATTTGCACCACTGCTTTTCGCTTTCTGCCACTTTGTGGCCATTTGTTTGTTTCCGGTCAGGAGCACAGCTGACAGAACACCTGTCACAATTCACACTTAACCAGACACCACGTTGTAAACCCAGAAAAGAACATTTGCCCTTGACATTTAAGTCAACAGGTAATTTTGGTATGTTCTGGTTTTTGTCGTATATTAATTATCGGAGTTTTAACTTTGTTCTTTCCGTTCCCACTTTCAATCTCCAAAAAAGAAAAATATTATTAACAATTGCACGTTTTCCACGAAAGAGAAAGTTCCTGATTTTGGAGAGGCCTAATTGGAAATAGGTCTCAGTGTGAAGGATAAAAATCATTATATAGTGGTGTGCTTGGAGAGCATACATATGCTTTGTTTGGAGGGCAAAATCAATTTTGATTGTGGTAGCCAAACTATGGAAGTATCTTAAGAAATATGGCTGAAAGTTGGTTAAAACTTTCCTCAGGCCCAACACGTAATGATCTTTCCAAGCTGATACGTAGTAGGCATTCCATCAAACATTTATATCTGTATACATTTAGTTGGCAAAGTAATTCGAAAAAGGCGGATATCTGCTATTGAGTTCTTGCCCATTGCAGCCAATGCTCCCTGACTGGTTATCTATGATTGTGATCTGTGTTATGTCTATGTGACAATGTGAAGATCCACTTGCAGTCACTCGAAAAGAGTAGGGCATTAAGTCCCGATGACAGGCTTCTATGAGACCTGATATAGTCTAAATAGTGCTGGGAAGGTCGTGAATACAAACAAATCAAACCAAATCTGCAAAGCCAACATGCAACATGCAAACCAGTTATGACGCCAGCACCGTGACGATGCCTAATTCTTGGTTTCGGGGGGAAGATAATTGATATCAATAAGGGGTTTGGCAAAGTAACTGTGTTTATATATGCATCACAATTTGTTATTTCTATGTATCGGTCATCCTTTATGTGGTATTGACAAGAGTTTGTCATCCCATAACTTTGGCATATTATATGATTATCTAAAGGAATGGGTAATATGTTTTCATTCTGTATCATATACTGTATTTATATTATTGATGCACAAACACTTTGGCTGGAATCAATTCATTTCTATGCCAATATGTATCATCACAAACTTCAGAACAGGACAATGTTTTATATGTTGAAAAAGAAATGATTTCATTTATACTTTAAATATGAGATATAGAATTGATTACATTTATACTTAGATATTCATATTCGTGATGGAATCGGAAGCTTGAGAATAACTTTATACCATAATCGATTTCTTAATTTATTTCAAACTCAGAAAAAGGTTGCAAAATAATCTTTCAGCGTTGTAGGTGTGTGTTTCATCATATTAGAGAGATTAGAGGAAATTATTTTTATATTATGGGGGCAAAAGAGGAAGAATTTCAAACAAACTCCAAAGAGAAATTATCTGAAAGCTATCACTGATGAGTGATAATAGTGAGATAGATCCATGGACAAGAGAAAAGAGACCATATTGTCATATTCACTTCATCACTCATCCTAATATAGGACGTAAGCAATGTGCTACAAACGTGATCTGGTTTGAATAGACACAATCCTCTGTTTAGAGTTTAATCATATTGAACAGATTCAGTGGCTATTTTGGTATGGTCAGAGTGATAAGGGTATACATATTTATTCCTGTACACAAGGCCTGAGCAGCAAGAGAAGATACACTAAGATATTCCACAGAGAGGCATTCTGCAGCTTCTTTATGGTGTGGTATTTATTGGATAGCGCATAGGAATGGCGGCTGTAAAGTGATTTGGTTTTATTGGACGCATGATGGTTGTAACACACTTCTGTACATGTATGTGTACTTACCCCTAACTGATGCAAAGTAACATATCACCTGCGTTTATTGGAAAATTCTAAACGTAGAACTGTTATAGCAGGAGGTAAATTTGATGAAGACTACGGGAGGCCACTATGGGACCATTCATATTACTTTGATGTTGGTTACTTTTATAATAATATGCATGCAGTAGATATATGATATGACATTGTGGCTCTATATGCACGACATTTTTGCTGTAAAAATAAGGAGATTAATCCAAAACATTATGGACAGGACCTCACAGAAACATTAATAGTAAGATATCTTATCACACATTGTGTCCTTCATTCTTTTCAAATGTAATTTTCGTCAGAAAATATTAACTTAGAATATAAAGTTCGTAATCAAACCTGGAACTTAAAAAGTACAACATTTTTCTTAGAATGCTTTTCCAAGCAAGTGACAAATGAGACGAAAACAGATCTTAAAGAAAGCTTTGACTTCATTTATACTCTTGCCATAGACACATTAATTTTGTCAGCTTGTCTGGATCGATTTTCAGACCCAAAGCAAAAAAAAAAGATTTATTTTTCTTAAGATGATGGCCTACGAGGGATATCTGTTGAATCATACCCTCCCTCCACATTATTGGCTTGTCATATGATTTGGATGCAAAACATTAAACAAAATCTTCTGGTTTTGCATTATATATTCAAAATAGTTCTGCTCTGAGTATGGATGTTTGCAAACATAACATAAATGGATTCTATCGCGCGCTGTGAGGATACACTTTGAGTCTTTGACCTGGACAGTGGCTTCCATGATATTACCGGCTTAAGTCGGGTGGCACATTATGCAGGATTTACTGATTATCCTTCCATATTAATCACGTGTCACAAATGTCTACCTATCTTAGTCATAGGAGCGTTATATATTGCTTATGTTGATGAAGACATTCTGGTTGATGATAATAGACGTCATATCGCAAGACTGCAGCATGATGGCAACTAGTTGATGGGCAGCTGACATGCCATCTCCTGGCCGTGACATCTGCTGATGCAGATCTGTGTCTAGCTTACACAATCGCCCCTTTAAACCTTCATGCCAGTTGTCACCATGCACAGATCCAGGTATCAACTATTTAATCACAGCCAGCCTACTTCCCCTCACCAGCCTCACCACTTTGAAAAGCCTTGATTACTCTGTTGATGGCATGAAACCTGACGAATGGTATGTAAAATGCAGGACAGTAGGTCAAACCAAGGTTATATTTCAGAATGTTTCTTACAATCTCATTTATTGACATTCATTGACATTTGTTATTGTCCAGGAATATCGTAATTGATCTTGAAGGTATCGATCACCAAAGCGGAAATAAATGGCACCAACCATCAATAATCTTAGAGAGTGGTGATGAAGTTAACGTGAATAAAACCAAATTCCAATTGCTGATTGTAGACTTTTGGGTTTTTAATACATATGAACATTGTTCGGTCATTATTCAAAAACCCATATGAAGTGAGAAGGAAGCATTACAGGAATCGCTTATGGACTATTTGAGAAAGATCAATGCAGGCGTATTAATAAGAACTCTTTGCAGTTATTTGCATACGATATATCTTACTGCCTTTCATACAAATATGTATGAGCTCTAGAGTGACCTTTTTGGTTGGCAATGGCATATTTCTATAACATTGGCCTGTAGGGAGTTAGAATTTGCCTAATAGACGTATACAAGCACACCTTCAATCTTGATCTATTAGGTGAAGGGGTTTGCAGCTGTTCTGACGTCCCTCCCGCACCTGCTGACATAACTGTCTCATTTCGCCCCCTTCTACTATTGATTTACTGGCCTCGTTCTGGTGGTCCAAACGTGCGCGCGCAGCTTTTTCATTCTGTTCGGTAATAATTTCTGCTTATAGTATCGAATATGCTTAAACTGAACAAATAGTGTGAGCACCGTGGGTCAGCTAAGACTACTTATTCACTCATAATCGCCTCAATCTGTCTCTTACTTAACATGGCCCTACATGGAAGTACACAACCTCTCAACTCTAAAATCTTAGTCATATCATAGATGGTTGCCCTGGCAATAATTCATATAAGCCAGAGGAAATCTAGACAAGTAAAAAGGGTTTTAATGCATTCGATATCTCTCTATTCACACATGACCAAAGGACATTATCAGAAACTGGGATTTCCATTATACTCTTGTGAGAGCATTTCGGCACCTTGAGGCAAAGCTTGGAGAAAGAGAGTTGATCACATCCATTACAGACTGAAATACACTGAGTGAGTAGTCAGGGAGTCTACTCAATGGAACAGGTTATACTGTGTCTGTGAAGATATTTTCAGTTACAATAGCCAGAGTGTCTGCTCAGTGGAGAAGACAGGTTCCATGTAGCTCTAAGACTCCAGTTACTGCAGGGACAATGTAGAACTAGGAGGTAGAGGACGAGGTTAATGGCAGGAAGCACGAAACAGGCTGCACCCTGCATGTTCTGTATAGCAGCATTAGCAGCAACCAATTATATTTTCGTATCCACAGCAACTAAGTGAGTAGCAAAACGAATCTTGTGCAATCCTCTCTCATAATTGTAATTTTCCAGGAGTCTAACGAGCACATTATGGCGGTCTCTGTAACCCTGTGTGCAGTAGACATATGAATATGTCATTTAAAGGCTGACTCTGTATTTGGAGACAAGAACCCTTTGCCCGCATTGTTATATGTTCAGTAGACACTGTATCATCGATAGCAACATATACTAGATACACAAACGTCCATTATGTAACATTGATGACAAAACATAAAGGTTGCAGACATCAAACGATCCTTGCTGCAGATACAAGCCAACACAGTGAGACAGGATATGAACACTTTACTTTGTGTGGACATTTTCTTTACAAAGCAAATAATGTAAACCAATATGCCATTTATATTGACCACCTCTGTGTTACATATGTATACATTCGGTTTAGTGCCATTTGTGTTTCAATATATATCTCTCCAATGTTATTGTCCTGGTCTCAATATTTAGATTTAGTTGGATTAAAGTGAACATGTTATGAAGTAGTCACAGCGTCTATGCCCTCTTGACACTATCAAAACCTTATTGAAAAGTAAATCATCGGTCACTGGGTCACTATTGTAAATCTTGTATGTCTTATATCATGATTAATTTCATACGATGTATGTGTCTGCATAACTTATGTCAAAATATACAGGACAGGAGTTTATCATTGGTAAATCACACAAGCTAATCAAAACACAGGACATTTGGCCCATGTCCGTATAGACCTGACAAGACGCTCTTTTAAAAATCACATGTAACCTCCTTTGGCTTGATTGAGAATTGTCTGTCTTATATATTGGCCATTTAAACATGATACTTTCCAAGCTTTGGTCAGAAGCAACATATCAATTGATAGTCTATAGCAGAGCATTATACACTGTACAACAATGGTATCTGGCACGTCCCCAAGCCACGCTCTGTAGTGCTTCCGTGATATTGTAATGTCTGATTGGTTGGCTATCAAGCTTGATCCTTACAGATTATTGTCACATATAGACACACGATATTGACTGTTAGCAATATTCTGGAATACCCACTCAGACCTGAAAGGTTGAGGCCTTCAATAGTTATATGCCAGATGTAATATATGAATATTTCATGGCCAGATAATCTTTATTGATAGACTTTATCATCAAACTGTACGTACACTGCATCTGGTAACTGTACTTTAGGTTCTTAAGGTAAGTATATTTACTCTCAACATTTGTCTCAAGTAGTGCATAGTTGAGTTTGAAAGGTCCAAATATTGACGTATCCAATCACAAATGTAGGTAAATACTTGTTATCTTTCTACACACGGCGTAGTTATTATGTTTCTTTTGATCAGAAACCCTGCATAGGCAGGAATGACAAAAGCAAGACATGATAAACTGCACAGGAAGAGTCACAACTCTTTTTTATCATATAAAATATTGACATGAAGAATAAATCTTATAGTCTAAAGACATTGTGAATTATGAGCTGAGAGAACAGCGGGTTTGCTAGAAGGAGTGAGAGTCTGGAAGAGGAGCCATGTTGACTGGAGGCTGGAGCTGGGGCTGATTTGTTTTTTAATCAAGCTTGATGTATGGCGCGCTATGATTTCCCAGGTGTGGTCTTTGGTTGACTCGCTGCAAAACCACTGATGAAAATAGCAATGAAGTCTTCTGAAAAAAAACTAAATAAAAACTACTACAAAAAATAGATACAGGAATACAATTAACCCCACCGTTTTAAGAAAAGATAAATCATAAAAGTGTTATTTGTAGGTCTGCTGACTTTGTCAGCATGACTTATGCAATGAGAAGCGCGGAAATTTTGTCATTCTGTCTGTCCGAAACTCAATCTTCTCTGAAACAACTGGGTGCGAAATTCAATCTACTCTGAAACAACTGGGTCCGAAACTCAATCCTCTCTGAAACAACTGGGTAGCCTTCTTAGCGATTTGTAGGTAAGATGTAAAATTGTCAAAGGATGAATTCAATGAGGCTCAGATTTTTTTTCACATTTTTTATGACTTAAAAACACAATGGCAGACAGTAAATTATGTATCATGCAATGTGAGAGCAATGTAGGGGGATGCAGTCAGCCCGCCATATTTAAAAAAAATATTCTCCATTATATTTGCTGTATTTTTTGTTCTCCACCTGCAAAGTATGTTAATTACTTAAAATGATCACTTATAAAACAATTTGTATGCATTTCCAAGAAATGTTTAGGTTTTTGATCTATGTCTAGTATGCTGATGACAGTTGGCTTTTAGAAAAGAAAAACAGTTTATCCTATTTGTCATATAATATATTTTATATTATTACTGATGTTAACTATGAGAGCAAGATACATCAATATGCGTCTTATTATAATCATAAAGGGTTAAACTAGTTATAAATATCACAAGTTATTTTCATCAGTAAACCGTAACTTATAGGCTGGAAAGGCAAGATCAATAATACGAAAAACCGCTGCTCCAGTTGGCAATGTGACAGATTACTTGCTTGGTAAAAGTGTCTACACCATGTCAAAAAGGTAGTTCACTTAAACTAGGCATGTACAAATCTAAATCTTATAGATTGTGTGACACTGTAAAGGAGAAAGATATTCCAGGAAATCCTGGTGTGTGCCCCATCAATGTTCTAAGAGGGTTTCAGTGTCACATTGGCATGTTGGGTTGTTGTTTATGTATTCCCCTCAGCCAGGAGACTCCTATGTCAACTGTTATGAGATCATTAACCTGGCTTGCCTACCAAGATTTACGCTGTCAGCTGTGGTCTGAGTAAGGACAAGGAACACAGCCTCTTTACAAGCCACATCCAAATACATTCTGAATATAACTGCACATCGTTCATCTCAGAAAGATCTAATATGATGCATAGAGAGACGTTACATTCTATGATTAATGATATGACAGATTAAAATTGTCAATGGCATTTACCAATTCGGCATGTTCTTGTTGGAAAGAAATACAGAAGCGAGAATTGTCCATTAAATTATGGTCCATATGAAAATCTAAAGCAATACACATATTTCCCATGCCTAATGAGAGTGAAGCATTATCAGACTGTGTGGGTGCTGCATGCATGGAGTTCACACCACTTGTCACTGGTGGAGGTAAATGATGTAATTTCACATGGAATAATGCAATGTGATGGGTATGTTATCACGGGTTTCCAACATAAGTATACAGTACAATGACACATTACTTGGAGTAATATGGGATGCATCATACATTGTGCTCTTTACATTTATACACAAGTCACGTGTCCAACAAAACCAAAGCAAAAGGCCAGAAAGTCTCCCTGCTGAATTCCACAATGCCATAAATTGCCAAGTGCCCTGGGTGTTACGTTTATAGCATAGACAATGTTACTGGGTGTGACAAAGGCAACAACTTAGGGGAAAAGGCTCATATTTAATGTATGCGAACCACAAATAGTGTACGAAAAGATATTTTATCTTTGACCATATTAATGGTGATTAAGCAATAGTTTAAAAGAACAAGAATGCATCATTATTTCTTTTCATGGAACATAAACTGTGCGATAATAAGTTCTTTGCATGTCGTTTATGACTGCACTAACATCAGCTGATATTGGGTTTATACCCAGGTGCTTTGGTTGGGTAGCATTTAGGAGACTCTCTGTCTGTGCCTCATAGAAATGCCTTGCCAATAGTGATCAATGGTCGGTTAGGTGCATTTGAATTCAGGCCTTTCTTGTCCACTGTATAAGGTCAGACCTGAAGATTGAACCAACATTGCAGGGTGGCTGTCTGTTTGATGATTGTATGTGCAGACCCTGAGCCCGTACGTTCTGCAGGGTGACTGCTTGTCTGATGGGAATGTATACACAGACAGCTGACACACACACGCCATGAACTATAGAACTCTGCTGCAGCAAACCTCTGCAAAATGCATCGCTCCCACAGCACCACAGGCAATCTAACTGCGGTGGCAAGGTCGTGCAGCATGTTGTGGCAGCTGCAGAGGAGACACCACCCCTGTCCATGTGTGATTCATTCAGTGCTGGACACATTTGAAGGCAGCTGTACGGTTGCACCAGCAGTGCTGCACCACCTCCACGTCTGAGCAGAGTGCTGGGTGAAGTAGGTGTGATCACACAGTAGCCACAGACACACCGCACCAGACCCTTCCTTTCATTCTCTTGGACTCTCCCATCCTTCCTGATCTACCGCAGGACCAGGTGAAAGGACAAGACAGGCATGAGTGATCTATAGTGTTGGTAAAGCAGTAGACATCTTGGCTATGCTTCACATTGTCTCCTTGCAAGGTAGGTGGATGTTCACCCTTCGCCCCCTGCATTGTGATCACAAACCATCCCTCATGTATCCTATTTACTCATTCTATTCATCATGATGTATAGCACCCATTTCTCACACCATCTCGCCCTAAAGGACCTTGTCGGGTCTAGAGAATCCAAATTCATCCCTTTCATCCAATACTTGCCGAAGAGGTAGTGATTTCACATAAAACTGCATCTTTGTGGCCAGATTGGGTAGGGTAGTAGAATGGCCTTGCATCCTCGCCAGACATAGTCAGCATGACAAATGGAGGCGTATCTGCCCCTCCGTCTACATGCTGTGCCATTATGAGCAGTTAGCACGGCATAGCAGTGTTATGGTCCATTTATTACCATGATGAGTTCTGCAAATCCGCTGTGATGTTATATCATGAAATGCATTATATATTAAATATGTATGTATTAAACCTTGAATATGACAGTCAAGTCAGTTTGGAAAGACTTATATCATGGCACACAAATCATTTTGTTTAAATTCTATAATTCATAAAATGGATTATGAATAATTATTCAGTTGACATTGAAGGCACAGCACAAAATTGGCTGGCACGGATGTGGATCAGAAAGTAATTAGAGCATATAGAGTATGGCAGCCACAGCACACTTTATATTCCACATTCATGCACCGCAGCTAATCACCCAATGGATGTGTTGTTTTTTCTTCACCACCTGATCCACATATATTGCGTAAATGGCCATTCGAAACTGTTTATCGTGTAGTGTCGACCCAATTAAATGAAGCGGCCTTAAAAATGAGATACATAAATGAGATATACCTCAGCTATGAATTAAAAAATGAATGGTGGTTTGAATCATTTTTTCATAAACTTTGGATATTGAAGCATTGCAGCATATCATACATGTAACTGGTGTGCTTGGCCTCCACCATATGAACACAATGGTTGTGATGGTAAATCAGATCGGTTGAAGCCATATAGTGTATGGAGCTCGGAGGAAGCCTAAGTCGCCGGGAATAAATGGGACACACAGTTAGTCTACATACACTACCTGGCACATACTCAGCATCATTACTAAATCACTTGGATAGCGGTTATTGGCAACATTCGGCCGGTTCAACTTATGTATTATTAACGTTTTAACTTTTGGCTTTTGGGTATGAGCTTACTTACTGAGACGATTCAGTGACTTTGTGGCTTACGCTTGGTGGAGGCTAAGGATTATAAGATATATTGTAAACAAGAATTTGGCTGCGAATTCATCTGTGACAGCAGGCTATCCCAATCCTCAGAGCTACGATGGCCAAGTTGCATAGGTGTGCTTTATAGCCCATTGATCTCACAGGTAAGCGCAGGTAGATCAATTCATATGATGGGACGATTTTCGGCATGGGCTGGAAACCTAAAGGTATCCATATAGAGTAAATAGGGGGCTGTGCCAAGCACTGGGGAGAGTTTATAGATGATCCTAAAGCCACGCTGTGTGCTGGTCCCTGGTACATATATTTTCATCAATCACTTGGCATCCACGCAGGTCTTCGGCAAGCCAGCTTCTTGCCTCAGTAGGTCTGACACTATGTGATACGCTTACATCAATGTTTCCACGGAGAATTTTTACCAACCCCCAAAAACGTTGAAGGTTTGTTTAATTATATTTCTGATCTTTGATAATGAAAACATATGATCAAATTTAAGCCCTTGCAATATAATACATTTCTTTAGCTGTACTGTTATCAAATGTTTTATGACTTGGCACCGTCTGCATGGGGATTTCTTTGCACCTTTAACTCTCTATTCATCAGCAGCAAAACATGACATTCTAAACCATTTGGAGCATACAAGGAGAGTTTGACAGTTAATAATTGATAGAGGAAAGCTTAAGGGCTTATGTTATTGCATCCATTAGTTCGGTAATCTCTGGTTTCATTTGTCGTTATTGTGCATTTGATTATGAATGTTATATATATTTTTTATATATATTATGAATGTTTATATATATATATATTATCAGGATTCAATTAATCACCACACAAAATCCAAATCACATATTCACCACACAAAAGACCTCCTTTTGAACCATTTTTGAGATTGTTGTTTGACTTCTATATGCATATATTGCTATATTCATATGCGCATGGTGCTTTTACTGGTCTTGTGTATCCATCCAAGAATTTACAAACATAGGCAATTTTAGATACACTAATCGTAACTACTGAATTTGTCAATGACTAAGCAAAGGGGCTCACATGTCGAAGTGCCAGAAACTTAAGAAGATGGAAATGTTGCGAAGTCTATATGTCTACAAATGTTACATTATTCTTACTCCAAATCATGCATCACCTTTAGAAGAGGTCAACGACATGCAGTATATAGACTTAAATTCATGCAATGTTTCAAATTCCGCGGTTTATAAGAGTTTGGTCAAATATAAATTACTTTGTAGCATATTTTAACCCTCTCCACAGCCGGAATATATATCTAGGTATGTCTTCTTAAGGTAGCAGTATCTGTTGTTAGGCAGTAGATATAAGTTATATCGAGATAATAAAACTGTCATGAAGGCTAAGTCAGTGACCATTATGACCAGGTTTCAAGCACAAACATGCAAACAGATTAAGCTTCACACCTTTATGGTACACCTTATAATTACCAATCTGATCAAATTGTCTGAATGTGTGGAGAGGTAGATTATCAGACATGCTGCAAATATAGTTGGCTTTTATTGAGGGCTTGGTATTCCATATTGATATTAATTAAAAAAAACAAACAGATTACTGATTAGGTAAAGTAACCAATACATAATTGACATTTGACCAAATAGTGATTTCGTGTAGAGTTCAATGCAATTTTGTTTTGGGTGTATGAAGTAAGCACACAAATGCAAATAGCAGTTTGTGCATGTCTTTCATCAGATCTTCAGACACAAGCTTTACTGCCAACACTGCGAATGATTCATATGTCTCCTATCATCAGACCTCCAGGTACCAATCTTACTGCCAACACTGCGAATGATTCATATGTCTCCTATCATCAGACCTCCAGGCACCAATCTTACTGCCAACACTGCGAATGATTCATATGTCTCCTATCACCAGATCTCCAGGCACCAATCTTACTGCCAACACTGCGAATGATTCATATGTCTCCTATCATCAGACCTCCAGGCACCAATCTTACTGCCAACACTGCGAATGATTCATATGTCTCCTATCATCAGACCTCCAGGCACCAATCTTACTGCCAACACTGCGAATGATTCATATGTCTCCTATCATCAGATCTCCAGTCACTAACCTTACTGCCAACACTGCGAATGATTCATATGTCTCCTATTATCAGACCTCCAGGCACTAACCTTACTGCCAACATTGCGAATGATTCATATGTCTCCTATCATCAGACCTCCAGGCACCAACCTTACTGCCAACACTGCTAATGATTCATATGTCTCCTATCATCAGACCTCCAGACACTGACCTTACTGCCAACACTGCTAATGATTCATATGTCTCCTATCATCAGACCTCCAGGCACCAACCTTACTGCCAACACTGCGAATGATTCATATGTCTCCTATCATCAGACCTCCAGGCACCAACCTTACTGCCAACACTGCTAATGATTCATATGTCTCCTATCATCAGATCTCCAGACACTAACCTTACTGCCAACACTGCGAATGATTCATATGTATCCTATCATCAGACCTCCAGGCACTACCTTACTGCCAACACTGCGAATGATTCATATGTATCCTATCATCAGACCTCCAGGCACTATCCTTACTGCCAACACTGCTAATGATTCATTTGTCTCCTATCATCAGATCTCCAGGCACCAACCTTACTGCCAACACTGCAAATGATTCATATGTCTCCTATCATCAGATCTCCAGTCACTAACCTTACTGCCAACACTGCGAATGATTCATATGTATCCTATCATCAGACCTCCAGGCACTACCTTACTGCCAACACTGCGAATGATTCATATGCCTTCAATCTGCCAAGCATAATGATTCATATGGTTAATAATATTGCTGTTAATTAATATTAGTTGTACGCAATCGCTCATAACATTATGTATCTAATTTAAAAATCAATTTTGTATTTATTACTAAATTGGTTATTTCCACAGTAAAATACAAAATAACAATTAAAAGAAAAATCTACACTTTCATTAAAAGAATTATATCATGGATAGATTTCTGCATGTGCCCATTGTATGGTTGCAATGTTCAGCTAGATTTCGAGATTAGTCATAAACAATGATGCTTGTTAAGATTCCAGAGAATCCGATAATATCAGCATTTCGTCCCTTAAGTTGCTTTCAAGCAGAGTGGCAGAAAACAAACAAAATGATATATTTTATTTATTACTCATGTATTCAAGAAAGATGTGCTGACATGTGTTCATTATATAAGAGTGGTCAGGTCTTGCTTCTCTTGAGGGTAGTCTGAATGCAGGCATCGGACAGGTTCTTGTCTTGTGCTTCTTCCCTCATCTGCCGCATTATATTATTGACCTTCCACCATAACTGGTTTTGTCGGTTCATTGAGATTGGGAAAGCACAAAGGTCAGTCAAATGAGCTAACATTTCTTGGTGAGCAGCGACATGTTAATATATTGAACATTTCTTGGAAAATGGGGGTTGTCCTGCTTTCATAGTGAACCTGATAAAGCATGGTCAGTGATGCACAATGCTGCAGGTCAGCACTGGCATCCTACACGACCTATACGACCAATACCAAAGTCAGTAAGACTAACGCTACTTGATTTCTCAGAAGCATTTGACACAATTAATAATCAGATCAGGTGCAAAATAACAGGTCACAATCTTAACTGGATCAAATCATACCTAATGGAGAGATAACAGTGTATTTAGGCGAGTACACAACACTTAAAATATGTAGTCCCACAAAGATCGATCCTAGTCCTTATCTTATTTACTCTTTACATATCTCCACTTGCTGAAATCATCAGGGCTAAGGTACCATATCTATGCAGATGACACTCCGATCTACATCTCTATGGATTAGATGAATAAACGGGGATAGACGCATTTAGACTTAGATTACGAACAAGCGCATATCTCAATGAGTTATGTGCCAATGTGTCAAGTAAGACTGAGATGATGCTTATTTGTGGTAACAAGAGGTTAGACATGACATCAGCTCAGTGTAAATAGCAAAACTAGATATTATTTATTTATTTAAATCCAATGAGTCTGTAGTAGACCTTGATAAACCTTGACGTGGACATGAAGGGACACATTATGTAAGGTGTCACCTTCCCTAAATGATCTACTTACCATCAGATCGAATAGCAGAGCCCTACGTTCTAGTAGTAGATTAGCCCATGTTGTTCCCAGAACATGTATGAAAACAATAGGGGACCAAACATTCACAATCAATGCCCCTCAACTCTGGAATGATCTTCCCAATGAAATTATGACTAGTGTCTGAATAGATGTGCTCAGGAAACGCATAAAAGACATCTTATATTGAGACACTATCTTGAAAGGTGTTATGAACAGTGTCTGGTATCAGCGCTGTATAATAGTTATTATCATTACTGGTTTTGCCTGGTTAGTGGTCAGTACTGATGCCGGTATATCATACTACAGAACAAATAATATTTTAAATATCAGAATAGGTCTTACAATATAATGGTCCATTCATTTATCTCATGATATTAAGAATCATATGAAAACAGATAAAGCAACAGTCCAAATGGAATATTCACATGACTTGTATTTCTACATGAGGAAGGGAAGGCGATGCTTTATTGTGTAGCTGTCTATTGTGCTATCAGCGACATGGATTTACATTTGGTAGGTCCTCTTGTGCAGCTTCAGAAGGAGCTGACCTATCATCTACTGGGTCACTGCGTCAACTAAGACAATGGCAGATTTCAATATCTGTTGGCCATATTGCTTCATTTCTTTTATCAATATTTTATATCCAATGCAGTGAGACATCAAATTCTGCGCGAACCAGTGACACCCACAGATACTGTATAATGCCGACTTTTTCAAATTCGATAAGGCTGGTTTGTATTCCTGGAGGAAATAATATGCATTCAAGCGCGGTAGTGAATGTATGCCCACGACCTTTTTGTTATTGTATATTGAATCATGGAGAAATTTGATGTTAGGAATTTTTAAACATTGATAAAATACACAATATACAAAGGCTGTAGAAGAATACATATAGAAATGTGCATATGAATGTATTTATGCAATAATATTGAATCACACTGGAGAATTGTACCCAAAAGGGCAGAGGAGCAGCATGAGGTCCCGTGTAGGCCCGCTCATACCACTGGGCAGGAGGGTTGGGACAATGGTCTGATGTATTAGCCTTGGTGCAGGATCCCTGCAGTCAGGGTGCGATGGGTCTCCTCGTCCCCCGCCTCCTACTATGCTCCACTGGGATTGCAGCTCGCTGTGTCCGCTCCTTCAATATCATCCTATTTTGCTGCCTGTCTACTGTTATAGTATTAGGGACCCAGTGCGATGTCTGGTTGGAAGGGGGTGTGTGGGTAGCGATAGTGTCAGCATTTGTTTGACTTGGACCTGTTTAGAGGTGACGTATGGGTCAAAGAAGGTGCTATCTCTGATGAGAGTGCTGGGGGAACTTGAGAGAAGCACATAATGGATACAGACAGCACTGTGCCAGGCTGGCGCTATGCACCTGGCGCCTGCTAAAAACAACAAGTGATTATTACATGAAAATGGCAACATGAAGCATATGACAAAATTACCCATAAATTTCAATAGCAGGATTGAGCAAACAGTGAGTGGATGGATAGGTTGGCGTACATAGTCACATAAAACTAGGGCTCTGCTACTTGATGTAGACTGATGGTAAAGGCTTCCAGGCTTCCTCTGGCCAGAACACTGGTTGTTTGTATGGCAGACACGATATAGCAAATGACTTGAGAATGCACTAAGTCTGGCCCGGTGAGCCCTCGGACATGCTGAATGCTACAGATGACCGTGCAGATGCCACAATAATACATTGTCAATGACCTTTATCTTCAGTGTTTAGTGGGGCTCCCTTGTCTGTGGATATAATTAGCAGTGTCTTCACATCTCACCTCCGTGTAGACATTGGAATTGGGTGCCCATGTGAATTTATGCCACCCCTATAACACCAACTGCACTCTTCGTTCAAAGCTTCCGGAAACCTTTCCCTTTTTAAACTTGTAAGTGGTGGGGAAATGAAGTCACCATGTGTAAATTACATATGTTGATTCGGTTGTTGTTAAAGATGGTGGGTATAGTGTTTTCACCTTACAGATAGACGTATTGATTTGGTGCAATAGTGACTGTGATGAGGTGAGGTGGAGTGGGTGAAGTGTGAGGTCATTACACAGTGGCTGGGTCTGATGTGACAACAGATCCTCCCCAACATAACATATGCTCCCATATTGAGACATTATAATGAAGATTAAGGGAAAATCTGCCATGGGAGATTCAAAACGAGGCCGATCATCACGCCCGTGGAATTCAATAAGCCACACATGGTGAGCATTACAGGGGCCACAGTGGGTGATTCTATGAGGTCTGGTGGACCATTACTGGCACTGGCAATCAGATGTAATCACTGACCACTGGACACCAATAAATGCGCCCTGTACACACCATGGCGATGCTCGTGTAAGGTCACTGAATAAGAGAAAACGTTCGGGGAGAGAATGATAGTTACCACTGCAATGACTCTGCCCAACATCACTCTCACTTCAGACGACAACTGCATGGTAACCAGTAACAGTGCAATGAATGTTGCCAATAGCTTTTTTCAACCCATACGTGTATCCCACAAATAATCTTTGATCTCATTGTGTTGGTTGTAGATAGTCTGAGAGATGAGGCATGCAAACAGAAATGCGGCTATGTCCTTCCTAAGAAGACAAAATGACCAGTAAAGGCATTTTTTATTTGAGCAAAGCCTGCCTCTAGTACAACCTGGTGGTACACCAAGATTGCACTAATGGCCCCTTCTGGTGCTCCTTACCTTGTTTCATGACGGTTGCCATTTACTTTGTTACTACTTCCAAAGCAAATAAACTTGGCAGATATCCACATTTCAGGCCTCATTTAGATACTGTTTCTTGTTTTCTACCCTATTATTGACGAGGATTAAATATAAAAAGTGACATAGAAAAGAATTTATTCCTGAGATTGAAAACTGATATATAGTTCTTCATGATGAAAGAAATCACATTCACCTAATCCATATTTCTATTTAGTTTGGAGAGTCCAGCCACCTGAGCACAGTGGCCCTATGAGGAATGCACTGACTCTTCCTGTTAGTACCACTAACATCTCTTTTTATTTGATAATCCCAGTCATCGCCCACAAGCGCCCTAGCGGATCTACCAAATGTTGAAAGTATCATCAGATTTAACCCTTTGAGGAGGGGCAGGTCAGCAGGATAACAGCAGACTGTCTCAGCAAGGTGGTAATCGCTATATCTCCACCACGCACATATTATCGTTCACATCCTTTTACGCATCCGCATCATACATTCGCGATAAAAAAGAATAGACTTTAAGGAAGTCATAAGTTTACATCTGCATTATTCATGTGCAATAAAGAAGACTTCACAGAGAGGCTTGCATGAGTACAGCGGAGAACTAATCACGTTATGAAGCAGTGGCAGATGGCATACATGATCACTTGGCTGCCATTACTCCTTATATCAACCTTATTCTCATATGAACCCATAAACCTCACCACACAAGTATTCAATGGAGTCTTACTTGGTTGCCTGATCACAAAGTGCATCAATAATCCAAGGTAAGCGCACGCCTATTTGACATACAAGTATATGACAGACAGGTGCGATTTACTTTGAATCACAGATTTACGCCTGCAATAGATGGAAAGGTCAGATTCAGTAAAGCTGGAGGTGCAGCGTATACCTGTTACAGGTGATCTTCTGTTTTACAGAATTTCAAACTCCGACACACCCATTCCAACCAGTTTATAGCAAACTATAATGCCAATGTGATATTCGATGATAAGCTTTTGTATGCAATACAAATGATTATCAATACTTAGTTCGATATTTTAATAGAAACAGTCAATTAATTGTGTTCAAACACATAAAATATATATGATAAAATGAAATCACTGAAAAGGCAAGATGTTGGTCAAATTAAATAAGCCCTCATTCTGTCTACAGTGTAAAAACTTGCGGTTTAACATCAGGGCAATTGTGCTGCAGCTAATTAATTCTCGCTGATTGGCTCATATGAAAGAGCTAAGTGATAAAATGAAAGTGAATTATTCAAATGTCTCATCCACTCTGCATATGACACAAGACCTAGAAGCAGATGATTGATAAGGCTGTGATCAGACTGTGTGTGCTAATGCCATATAAACATTTTGTTCTTTGCTACATTGGGAATCAGATGATTACTTGCGCATGCGTCAACGCATGCGCCATTAAACATGAAACATAAAGGTGTGAAGATATGTCCTTTATTAAAAAGTACATATGGGATATATGATTTTGTGTATTGATGTGTTGTGAGATGAGCTCAGGTGTGTAATAGTAATGTATCTGCTGCTGACGACCAGTCTCTGCAAGCGGAAAGAGTTTGAGCAGGTTGTAAATATCACACGTCATTTACAGCACCACCGTATTGCCAAACAAACATTAATATGAAACATCCGCTTTTATCCTCATCATTCTAGCTTCCACACAGCAAACCTTGTGTGAGGTGCCTTAAGAAATATGAGTCATTCCACTAGTAATAAACTATTCATTAGGTCATTTCATTTCATATGCCTTTGCTGAAAATGTGCAGTCCCAGGAATACTTATCATCAACAGATGAGAATGCAAACAGTTGCGGTACCACAACTATATTGTTAGTCTCCACATATTGAAAACAAGATAAAAGGATAGAAATATGCAATGCATACAATTCTATGTGTCATTGTACGTTATAGATAGAGATGTCCATATATCGAACTCAAACCCATAGGAAAAGGGTTTTATGACACCTCCTCATCAATGTGTACAGCTAAGTATCTTTAATTCATGTCACCACTAACCATTGTTATATTGATGGATGACTTTCTAAACATGACAATTTTAAGATTTAAGTCTCAATGTGTAGAAAGCTAGGCGTGTGTTGACCTCCATTTTAATTTACCATAGGTGCTCGGTGCCACGTAGGACCTTAAAATGTAACAAAGCTTTATTGTGGGCAATCTAATGAGAGTATTGGAGCATGAGATTTCATGACATTGGATTAGTTTTTCACCAATGAATTATGGAATAACTGTTAAAATCAGGTCCCGACCCAAAAGTGTAGGAAATAAGGTTCCTGGAGCAACCAACCCCGAACAATAGGGTGAAACCAAAGGTGTCCTGGTGTTTCACAAGTCGTAAGAACACTGCCCCAATGCAGAACAGTTGGATAGATTGTTGTATTTGGACATTAGTAATAGTCTTTTTCAATTGAAAACAACATACACAAAGGGGACAAAAAGTGGAAGTGCACAGCAAAAAAATAAATATCAAATCCAATCATTAAAAAAACGAGGGCAATCCACAATCAGACTGTTGATGCTAGTGCAAAATCATTTTCATATCTGTGCCCGTAAATAATCACGGTTTAAGTATTTCTGGAATTGTAACCCTCAATATGTTGAACATAATAACAGTATTTGCCATTAGATGTTAGAAGGAATACTGCATCAGTGTCAATAACATATATTTTCCATGAAAATACAAAAATAAAGGTAAAAATGAAGGGTTATGAATATAATGCATTTACTGCAGTTATACAGGTAGCTCTCAATCTACTGCATTGATCTACTATCACATCAGTAGTAAGAAATTATTGCCATCGGTCAGACCGGATGTTCTTTTGTGAGTCACAGTGGCTGCTGAATCACACCATCCTCTATTGCTTCTTAGAAGCATTGTGCAGAAGTAATAGTAGAGACAAAACTCTGTTAAGGCTTACTTATTTGAAATGCAGTTCTTGAAACTAGAAATGTGAAGGATTATGAATATAATGCATTTACTGATGTTTTGATGATATTTGATGAAATATGCTGAGATGTAAAAAAGAGTAGCCAGATCGACTGAATCATCTTATTCTAACATGCACATATTTTCTGTATTTTCAGGGTGGCCATTGGCCAGTCCCCACAATAGTATTACCGGAAGTCCTCTGGGTACTCCATTGCCATGACATCGTCGCCCAGATTTATCAGGAGTCCATCAAGGTCAAGGCCAACAAGTGGTGAAATAACATTTGCTGATTTTGCTAAGAAAGACAGAACATTTTTAAATATGGAGAAACAGATGGATAAAGAGTGTGAAAAACTTTTCAAAGACTGGGATGAGAATCTCAAACAGCACGAAAAAGAGACATTCCAGGTGAAGCCATTAAAAAGCTCTGGCAGTAGATCACGGTTAACCCCAACATACCTATTTGGTGAGATTGATAAAGACAAAAAGAAGGTTTTAAGTATAGAGAGACTGCACGATGTGAAGGACAACACATCAGATGCAGGGGATGAGGCGCCAAACAACACAAGTGGCGAGAGTTTAGAGGAGGACGTGAGGAGGCCTTTCTATGTCACGTGTCCAGACACTGGCAAGAAAATGGTTCGATTACAATTTGATGTTACTGGATTTGAAAGCAAGGATATGAAGATCAAGGTCACTGGAAGAAAACTCATTATCTTTGCCATACACAGAGAAACAGACAGTGGAAGAAGGTCAACAACAGAATTTTGCAGGAAGATCAAATTGCCAGAAGATGTAGACGTGGACAAGTTACAGTGTACTTTATCTGATGGGGTGCTTACTGCTGAGGCACCCGTGATTCCACGAGACTTCAATGTCAAACAAAAACTGAACGTGGTCAAGGTAGAACAGCTTAACTGTCCGATTATCAGACACACAGATATGGGTAAAATGATGCACATGTTTGTGGAGCTAGGCAGAATATTCAAACCAGACGACGTCGTTGTCAAACTCAAAGGTCACGATCGTCTGCTGATAAATGCACAGAGACAGGAGACCAATGAGAATGATTCCATGACGGCATCTGTGACAAGGGAATTCCATTTATCAGAGAGGATATATCCTCACAGCCTGAAGGCAGGGCTGACCCAGGACGGTATCCTCAACGTCACTGCCATAGTACAAGAGGGAAGTCCCGTCAGCGTGCACAGCGTCAACGGCGATACCAACGGAGAACCACAGCCTCCCCCTCCTGAGGGCACGCAGTCGTGATCTCTCTACCAAACGTGACTCTGATTGGCTGATAGTCACGTGACATCACAGACTATCATAATTTGAAGTGGGTACAAAAGAGTACCACCAAGAATTGAGTCAATCTGGATTGTTGAATAGATGATGTTTTAGTTGTTGAAAATGTTGCAGTTGTATGAGCCATCCGATGTGCATATTTCTTTGTTAGAGAAAAATGTCTTATTATTTATTATTTGTTTTGATACCGTCCCTTTGTTTTATGAAGCTTTTCCCAGAACATGTAACTAATATATCTATTTAAAAATGAAACTAAGGACAGAGCATCACATTTCATACAATGCAGAGACTAAGTACAGGTGCACTATGCAAATGGTCTTGATGTTTATATAGATTCTATGAAACATGCCATGTGTATATTATTAGCTCAATAACTTGAACAACTTGAAACCACAAGTTGATTTATATTCAAAGATGGACCTACATCCATGAATAATTCCCTTTTGTATTTAGTTTCTAGATAATAACATCGGATGCCAGTGCCAAACAAAATCCATTCCCCATATCTTTGTAAATTCAACTAGAATCTCTTTAGATAATCACCAAATTAATTATGAAGGTCTCCTGTATAATATAACATTAACACATATCTCCAAATTACTAATATGATATACTTTTAGACTAACGATAAACTGACAGACTTCCGATCAGTATTGAATGCATTTCAGAAATGTCCACATGGGTTGATTTTTAAAAATTAAATCGATGACAACATTTCTTTTTTCTGAGAACAATATAATTATTATTGCTCTCAGCCTTTTTTAATCAGAGTATGTTTATTCATTATGGACCCATTACCTAATTTAGGTAGACAGGGTTGCCCATGACGGTTAGATGCTACGACAAACCTCTCAAAATAGTATCGCGATCATGTTTTAACTTAAAACGGCATGTAAATTTGGTTGGAATTCACACTCATGTATTTATCTCTATAAATTGTAATTCAAATAGAAGTAATTTGTTTGGATGAGTGAGAAAAAAGTAGGTTACTCTAGTCCTTGTATCATAATGCACTCTTATGGGTTTTGTTATTAAGCAAACACCTGAATATGATTTAACGATAGAACTAAATCATGAATTGTGGCAGTTAAACAGCATTTGACAAATTTACGTATAACTAGGGCCTTGATAAACAAGACATCATATATATTTTGTTCTGTACATGTATTTTTACAGGATTATAAATAGGAATAGCATATATTTAAGATTGAGTATGAAGCACAGGAAAAACATTGATTGCTTTCTATTTTCACATATATATCATTAATTCACCATTTTAGTCCTGAATATTATAACAGAGAAAACGACATTTAAAAAGTTGTTTAATTCCCACAGCCCTACCATGAAACGAGTGTTTAGAATTATCTTGCCTCGTCTGTTCTCTTATTTTATCTCTTGAAGTACATGTATCATGATGTTATAACATATGCAATTTAAATAGTTTGCAGCTCAACATGTTTTGTATGATCATGTGCATGAAGAAATACACAAAGTTAGAATTTTGCCACTTAATTCCCAATGCATAATCTAGTTACTAGTTATTTGACGCCAGCATGTCCCGTCTAGATTGTATATTAAAATAATCAAGTAAATACCATACATTTCATCTTCATGAACTAAACTATGTGAATCACTCTGTATATCCTACAGTTGATAATCTTCCAGGCTGCTGGATTGTCAATATACTGTGCATGTCATTAGGAAAAAGAATATGCTACATTCACGTTATTGGCTTTAAAGTTCACCTCTAAAGCCGCATCTACACCTAAATGCTTGTTTTTGGAAGTACTCAAGTGATCTGGTAGTGCTGATTACATCATGATACTCTGTATAAGATATTTATGTGACATAACTAATGGGCATTTTGTACAATAATATCCCTATAAATGGCGCTGTTCCTTTCATCCAAAATAAAGTGAATGTATGTATAACAATGTCTACTTTTTGTTTTAATGTAATGACATATATATGATTATTATCAAAACGTTGTACCAATCCTATTCAGTCTTCATTAAAATTCTTATTATTATCAATTTCAGGCAATCTGATATGCATTGATACTGGCAGTGTCTCAATAATGGCCGTAAATATAACGTTTGTCCTCATTATAAAAGGGGTTCATCTCATTTGGTCAAAGTTTTTTGCTAGTTTGTTATGAATTACTGCAAATTTGAAAGATATTAATAATATTTAAACACAATGAGTAAATGTGCTTCATCATGCAGGAATTTCAATTTGACTTTTGGCCAAGTTATACTTCATCTTGAGAATAATACCATGACTTGTCAACATGCTAACAATACCATGACTTGTCAACATGCTAACAATACCATGACTTGGTGTCAACATGCTTATAATACCATGATTTGTCAACATGCTAACAATACCATGACTTGTCAACATGCTAACAATATCATGACTTGGTGTCAACATGCTAACAATACCATGACTTGTCAACATGCTAACAATACCATGACTTGGTGTCAACATGCTAACAATACCATGACTTGTCAACATGCTAACAATACCATGACTAGGTGTCAACATGCTAACAATACCATGATTTGGTGTCAACATGCTAACAATACCATGACTTGGTGTCAACATGCTAACAATACCATGATTTGGTGTCAACATGCTAACAATACCATGACTTGGTGTCAACATGCTAACAATACCATGACTTGGTGTCAACATGCTAACAATACCATGACTTGGTGTCAACATGCTAACAATACCATGACTTGTCAACATGCTAACAATATCATGACTTGGTGTCAACATGCTAACAATACCATGACTTGTCAACATGCTAACAATATCATGACTTGGTGTCAACATGCTAACAATACCATGACTTGTCAACATGCTAACAATACCATGACTTGGTGTCAACATGCTAACAATACCATGACTTGGTGTCAACATGCTAACAATACCATGACTTGGTGTCAACATGCTAACACTACCATGACTTGGTGTCAACATGCTAACAATACCATGACTTGTCAACATGCTAACAATATCATGACTTGGTGTCAACATGCTAACAATACCATGACTTGTCAACATGCTAACAATACCATGACTAGGTGTCAACATGCTAACAATACCATGATTTGGTGTCAACATGCTAACAATACCATGACTTGGTGTCAACATGCTAACAATACCATGATTTGGTGTCAACATGCTAACAATACCATGACTTGGTGTCAACATGCTAACAATACCATGACTTGGTGTCAACATGCTAACAATACCATGACTTGGTGTCAACATGCTAACAATACCATGACTTGTCAACATGCTAACAATATCATGACTTGGTGTCAACATGCTAACAATACCATGACTTGTCAACATGCTAACAATATCATGACTTGGTGTCAACATGCTAACAATACCATGACTTGTCAACATGCTAACAATACCATGACTTGGTGTCAACATGCTAACAATACCATGACTTGGTGTCAACATGCTAACAATACCATGACTTGGTGTCAACATGCTAACACTACCATGACTTGGTGTCAACATGCTAACAATACCATGACTTGTCAACATGCTAACAATACCATGACTTGGTGTCAACATGCTAACAATACCATGACTTGGTGTCAACATGCTAACAATACCATGACTTGGTGTCAACATGCTAACACTACCATGACTTGGTGTCAACATGCTAACAATACCATGACTTGTCAACATGCTAACAATACCATGACTTGGTGTCAACATGCTAACAATACCATGACTTGGTGTCAACATGCTAACAATACCATGACTTGGTGTCAACATGCTAACACTACCATGACTTGGTGTCAACATGCTAACAATACCATGACTTGGTGTCAACATGCTAACACTACCATGACTTGTCAACATGCTAACAATACCATGACTTGTTAACATGCTTATAATACCATGACTTGGTGTCAACATGCTTATAATACCATGACTTGTCAACATTGAGTATATATCAACATATTAGCTTCCTATAAAACCAACATCATACCGCACTACTTTACACATGGCGTCTCCATGAACATACACACAAAATATTACTGACTTTCTTTGTTTTGGGACAATTTTCTGTGTTCTAGTCTGAATCAAGCTCAAGTAAAATAGAAATAATGTGTCTGGGCATTCTATGATAAACCTCGTATTTGAAGTAATTCCATGCTCAGCTTATATATCTACCTGTAGAGACTCAACAAAAAAGATTTAGATTTAAATGTGAAACATGAATTGAAAATATCAGGTACTTTTGTTCTATTCGTATTATTTGTGATACCATCTTAGACATAAATGTATTTAGAAAAGTTTGGTCTGTAATTTGAAGCTGACACTTGGAATTACTGAATAGCATCCTTTATAAAATAATTCGATATAGTGATGCAGATCTAAATTCTCTTCTCTGATTTATCAGTAAGAAGAATAAGTCATTTTCAATTACCTCAAATTCTATTCTCATATTTCTTCAAAACATCTATTTAATTTGTAAATAAATAACTGAAGAATTATATTATGTTGGATTTGACACGGAAAAGGTATCTGGTAACTTTACAAACATTGTGAAGTAATTTTTGCATGGAAGACACTGCTCATATAATCACTGAGATTCAAATATAACGCCACGGACAGGGGCGCTCTCCCAGTCGACCTCTCATAAATGTTCAAGAGCTTGTTCACGAGGTGAATTTTAACTTGATAGTTCAATTTAGTGGACAGATTGTGAATTGAGATAGAGAATCGAGGGCTATCAGTTAACGATGTACATTTGAGTTTTTGTTAAATATAATGTAGCCTATTTTACAGTAAGATATTTTTTTTAATCAAAGTACCATGGTCTGTCATCTAATCACCAATCATGAAAGCTCAACTCCCAGATAGGGGTGATTTTCAACATGTTGCAGGATGTGAACATTTAATGTATATTTTCTTGTATGAAGAGCTTGTTTTTTTCTTGCTGCCCAGGGTATAGTATTTCTGGGCATTTAAGTCAATCTGCCACTCATTTGACCATTCATCCAGTGTATTTTGCTCCTCGTGCAGTTTTACTGCATCATCATCACTTTTAACTATTCCTTATAGGAGGCGGTTGTCTGTAAAGGGCCTTAGGTTTGAATGTTTTAGTTTCTCTCCAATGTCATTAATATAGAGTAGAAAAAGTATTGGCCCAAGTATTGTTCCCTACATCACTCCTGATTTCACATGTACAGGGTTGGGCACTTCACCATCAATTACTTCCATCATGGTCTGAGAATCAGATCCTTATAAGCTATGAATCAACTTGCCCTGAGATTCCACAATACTCAGGTTTAGGATCTATTCATTCATGGTGGACTGTGTTTAAAGCTTTACTAATGTCAAGCATCACCATGTCAATATTTTCTCCCCCATTTCTAGCCTTAATTATATCCTGTAAGGTTGTAATTAATTGTGTTTCACACGGGTCTCCTGTTCTGAAGCCATGCTGAAAATTTACCAGGATATTGTAAAGTTTGCAGTGATTCATCATGTCTGACAAAAAAATGCTCCAAAATCTTACAGAGCACAGATGTCAAGTAAACTGATTACAAGTTTACAGCACAGCTTCTAGCTCCCTTTTTAAAAGACTGCAACTATGTTTGCTGTGTGCTATGCTTTTGGAACTTCTCTTTTGTCAAGTGAGTCTTGGAATATATGGAATATTGGTGTGATTTCCTGCAAGCATTCTTTTAAGACTTTTTGCAGTTGAGGTTTGAGAGTAGTTTTTCCACACCAGCAACTGTGGTGGTAATTGGCTCTATTTGTGGAGAATTTGTCAGGAATATTATCCATATTTTCAGTAGAAAATACAGATTTGTATTAACTACTGAACAAAAATATGGCAGCAACCTAGTTTTATTCAATCTTGGGATTTTCTTCCAAACAACCTCCATGTTTCCATACATACAAAAATTATGGACATTTTTCTAGCCTCAAATCATAACTCTGTAATAACGTCAAAGGTTTATTTTGCACACCTAAATGAATATCCATATTATAAGCTAAAAAACATATATAATGGCTTGACTTGCTTAGTGCTTTCCGTGCCAAAGATATAATCTTCATATTGGGGTTTAATTCATATTGGGGTTTAATCCGTGCCAAAGATATAATCTTCATATTGGGGTTTAATTTAGCGTTATGCACGTCAGAAAATATAGAATTGAATTGTTTTTTTTTACAAACGCAGAAAATGTAAAAAAATAACTTAACAGAGAGAACAAAGATCAGGGGTAATATATTAGAATAGAATAGATAATAGCTATTATAGAATAGGTTAGATTAGAATATACTGGATTATATTAAAGCGAATCAGAATAAATTAGAATAGATGAGATTAGATTAGAATAGATGAGATAAGATTAAAATAAATTGGATTCGAAAAAATTAAATCAGAATATATTTTTTAGATTAGAGTAAAATAGATTAGAAAATAATAGAATAGATCAGAATAGATTATATATGTGGTATTATGTCATATCAAGTTAGCATAGATTAGAGAAGAAAATATTATATATTAATATATTTATTAATATATGTATATTAATATAAATGAGATTGAATTAGAAAAACATAGATGGGAACAGATTATAAAATAGGTTTATTCAGAGCAGGATAGAATACTTGGGTCGGGTACGAGACCTTAAAAGCCTTACAGAAATCTCGAATATATATAATATTTTGAAATGTTTTTTCATATGCATATGCATTGTGCACAGTTGTCTCATCTCAGGGAGATCGCATATGCATTACGTCATCGAGCACGTGCCATGAGGCCGCACAGACTTGCTTCTCAAATATCTATGGAGGTTGGAAGTCGATGGGGTTCTCTTTTGGTTTAATTTCGGTTTGTCATTTGTGTCAATGCTGCCATCTGATGGATTCTCGAAGATTGGACACAAATTTGGCGATTTCAAGATTTAATCATGGATTTAAACTTAAAGTAAGTTGGCCACGTTTACGCACTTGCTACAAGTTTTCAATAACACTAAGCTGACGACTTTAAGATATAATCATTTAATCAACTTCGAGGAAGTGTGCCTTTATTATAGATCAACCTTGAGCGTGTATAACGGTGCAAATATAACATTAACCAAACGAATGTAATATTACAAAATACAGATATCACTGCACATCAATGACACAATAGATGTATTTTTGAGGTCGTTTTTTTTATCAAATTATTAGCCAGATCCGTCAATTTCGAAGATGCAGTGTCGCCCCCTGTTTTTCATACTAAGTTTAGAACATTTTCCCCCAAAGAATTAATGTCTATAAGAATGCGTGTCACGTGGTAGGAGAGAAAAGAATGGGCGTTTCTTTGGGATGATAATATTTCACAATAAAACATGCATTACAAGGAAGATCATGTAAATTATCTCAAGAAGATCATCACCCTCTGACAAGAGTATACTCATTTATCGAATTCCACCAGAGGGCGACGTGCTGAACTTATCAATCACAATTCTGGTAAAGACTGCACGTTCATGTTTAATGATACCAAAGAATATGCTTCATTTGTAATTTTAATTCATCAATTTCAACAATTACTTATGTAATTTCTTGGGGATTAGAGTTAAGGTGTATCTTCTGATGATTCCTTTTTGGATGCACATCTTGGTGACAGATAAGCGAAGCTTGCCTTGTGTTACAACTGTTTACTTCGCAATACTTAACTTTGATAACCTGGTGAGATCCCAAAGCAGCTACCAATAAAGAGATTGGGAAACAGATTAACTTTCTCCATGTGGACCATGTCACATGTGTATATTGACGATTACATAAAACCCTATATTCACTCTACCCATTTCCCTATCTGATATTTTTCTTTTTCGTTGGTAGCTGATTGAAAAGCATGTTATTTAGGTAGTTTTTCGCAGAAATAACATACAGATAATAATGGTTCATTGTCATGTATCAACAATACATACCAAAGAAGGCTAAAAAAGCTAAGGTCGCCCCCAGGTTTCCACGAATTAATTCCACGAATTAATTAAAATATGACGGCCATAAATTGGTCAAGATATGACTCAAGGTCTCTGACGGGCCTAACAGGCAATGGTTTCAATGCAATAATAGCACTGATCACTAAAAGGATCTATTAACTATTTTTCTGTTAAACTAATGATAATAACTAATAAAATTATCTGTTAACTATTTTTTTTTCAAACAAAGCTTTAAATCCAAACCCAAAGATATACATGTTTTGATTTTTTCTAGTCCATTTTGAGATATCGAGAGGTGTGTAAAGAGTTGGGTGCCCATCACATTTGGTATAATTACTACTTGTAAGAAGCTAGAAGCTAGAAAATGTGAAACTAACTTCTAACACTCTCGCCAGGTGGCACCAGATGTCTTCACACATTCATAAATTGATTTCCCCCCCCCCCCCCCCCCCCCCAAGTGAGAAATCTTTCATAAGTGTCAATTCCTGGATCAGAGAGAAGGGAATGCCCAATCATTGAAATGTAGTGCAGGCAGTGGGTGCCTTTGATACAAGATACTTACGAGACTGGGTTCCATTTCAATCCTACAATCATGATTTGGGTCGGGTATGACTTTATCAGTAATGTGTATGACTGCATTGGGAGAATTTTAGATGTGTATGACTGGATGAGAATTTTAGATGTGCCAATAAAAATTGCCATATTATGCTGATATATAACTAATTTAACACTGACTTGGATGTAAATGGAGGTTATCTATAACACTATGCTCAATTTTGAAATCATGTTTAAATATTTCAGAAAAAATAGATTATTTTGTCAAAAAATATTTTACCTATTATCAATTTTGGAAATTGGCACAATCACTTTGTATGGCAATGGAATTTTTTTTTAATTTCCTGACTAAAATCAAACAATGAACAAGGCCATTTAACTTACCAATATTAGAAAAATATATTCATATCCTTGTGAAAAATAATTTTCATACTTTTTAAACAAATATAGCACACTGTACTTTTTAAAAATCATTCTTCCCTGATTGGAACCTTAAAGCACTCATGAAATGAGGTTTCAAGCACTTTTTCCTTGCATATGTTTATACCCCAAACTTTGCAATCGAAAGTTATTACCCATCATATTTCCCCTACATAAATTTCTGTGTCATTTGAAAGTTGACGAGTCTTCTACTAAAATTCAAGTAATCCAGTGGATACTTTGTCAACAATCTGCAGTGATATTGGAATTTTTTGATATTACATTCATTTGGTACCCCAATCCTCTTTAAAATTGCCTGTGACCTCTGTGGTTTCACGAATGCTTTAATTCATTTTGACATCATAATACTACATTGCATGTTGTATTCAAGTGCCACAAAAATCATGAGACAGTTCAATCTTTTGAAAACCATAAGTCGAATGTGGTTATTACAGGAAAGGGGGAAATGTTTATTTAACAGGTTATAAAGTATTTTGATTTTAGATTTTGACCAATATTCTAAACTGCTAATTTTTCATGATGTATCATGAAAATTTGTTGGTATACATAATATATGTTAGTTTGAGAAAAACAAATATCAAACATCAAATGAACTTTATAACTGTAACAGAATGCCTGTTCAAACAGTCAAAATTCAATCTTTAGATAATCTGAATTTAATTGTTGCTTTGTAAAATAGAAATATATTTTGAATTTGAAATGCAGCATTCTGAATATGAAATGACATTCTGAGTTTAGAATGTGAAATTCAGAATAAAAAAATAATCATATTTGATTTGATGGAAATCTTAATCCAAAGGTAATCATTCATCATTTTAGATTAAAAGAAGCACTGGATTTTCCAGGTGTCTAATATTTTCAATATCAGATATTATCATAATAAATTGGGAGCCTCAGCAAAAATAGGTAAAATTGGTACCCTGAAAATATACCATCTTACTGATGAATAAATAAGAACAAGTTTGATGAACAGAATGATAGGAAATCCCTCTCACTGCACAAGCTGTGCGGACATAATCAGCATAGCTAAAAATGAGATGGATGAAATAATAGACAGATAAATGTGATCAATTTACCTTCCAGTACCTGGATGGACACATCACTGATGGTCTGCATGGGAAATGTAAGGTGCAACACACAAGGTTAAACACCTTCCAATATCTCAATTACATATCTTCAGACCATCTTGCACAGTAATAGAATAAAGCCCAGCCTCAGATGCAGACAATAGATACAACATAAAATTAAATGATTTAATTTTTAAATGCAAACATTTTGACGGAATTTCTCCAGAGGATGTTTTGTCTTTTTGAAATCTGTAAAATCAATAAATTAAAATCGCGCAGCAGGTTACAAATATCTGGTATTTTTATGAATGTTTTGTCCCCAAATTGTTATATTTGACATTCAATTACCAAGATGATGTCTATAATATATCAAATTTGTGTGTTATCAAATACACTGGTAAACAATACTTTTAAGATGAACAAAAGAAGAAAATCAAGAATGGGAGTGGATAAAAAAAAGAGACAAAAACACAAATCTCATTGCTACCTGTATTTATTGGAAGAGTGCTCAACCTGTCACAGTTGTGAAAATAGACATATACAATGATTTTTGACCGTTTTATAAGAAAATAGGCCATGTATTGAGTTTATAATAATCACAGTGTTTATTGCATTTGTGCTCATATACCATCCGTCCTATGTAATATGAACATGATACAATCCATATAAAGTCACCTAAAATTGCAATCTATTCATATATACTTTTACTGTCATTCAATAATTGCTAAAATCAAGCAGAGTTAAACCAAAGTTTGAGCTATTCTCCTCTAACTGAACACTGAAATCTATGCTATCCTTACAATGTGAGGACAGGCTTGGAAAAAGTCCTATCTGTGATAACCACCCTGGGTGATTGTTTAATCTAAACTAAACACCAGGTGGCAACACAAAGTGACAATGTCAACAAGCCTATCTGGAACTCACTGTTTTACAAACTAAAATTCAAAACAATTTAAGATCATATCATCAAACACCAAGGCATATAACAAATGATGTAATTTTATGAGCTCAAGATGAATCAACAGAAAGGACAATACAAAAGGCTACAAAAATCATTACCGGTATTTTGTGTTCAAAGACTAAAAGCCATTAATAACAGTTCTCTCCCCAAACTTGCATTAATTAATACAGTATATTTTGCTGGATATGGTTGATAACTATGTTTACCTTACATACAGCTACCAGTAAATGGTTTTTATTTCATATGCATAGAATGTTGTATGTAATTATGGAATACGTCAAAATGTAAACAAAAATAAGTATAACATGTGGATAAAATATATGTACATTAAACAACAAATGCCAAAAATTAGGACTTACACTAGAGAGAAGCTGTATAACAACTGAATATATAATGCATTTACAAAGTCCAATAAAAGTTGCCAGCAGCCGAGTACTGAGGTCTACATACTGAGGTTAACATTGAAAGTACTCTTGTTTACTTATATCAAACTGAAGCCTAACTAAATGCCTACACATTCTCTCATTCTACAATAAACAGATTTCTACAACTGAAAGCACCTAAATGATCAAAGTAATATGTTGGGTGCCTACACAGATTTATGTACAACTTTATACAGAAATCCATAGAACTGGAAACTTCCACTTTCCCTGACATTCACACCCTTCTGAAACAATGATGACATGGATATACATGTAAAACAATGGGCAAAAATGATTCTTTTATTACCTCATTGCATTCTGCAAGCTTCAATATTCTCCCTTGTGCTAAACAGGAACCATGAATCGTTATGTTTTGTTAGGAAATCCTGCTAGATATGATAAATTGGATATATTATTTTGTTTCACTGTCAATGATAGTAGTTTGATTTGTATGTCTGTACATAACGTTTGTTCATCCCTTGTAAATTTGAACCACAACATGTTAAGACTGAAAACTATGCTTTTTCAATACTTCTGGCAAATATAGTCCATTATTCACAGCCATCTTCAGGTGAGAATATTTGATATCTTATAGTCAACAGTTCATTAAATTTTGGAAGCTATTTACTTAGTAGGGTTCTGAAAATCATTAAAAATCATATTTTGCAATTTAGAGACATCATTGAAATTTACAAGTTTTTGGCCTGCAGATCACAGGAAATGCTTTTATCATATATTCATACCTCAGTTGTAAGATTTAAAAGACTATTTTGTCTGAGGTTTTAAACTATTCATATTGAAAACTACAAAAGGACTGTGATGTTGCCTTCAGAACTTGCCAAAAGTTACTGACATAATTAATCAAATTTCTGTTATCTTACAAAACAGCACAGTTCTCAATTTGTCATCAAATATTTTGCATGATTTATGATCTTTAGAAAATCGTTGAGAAATACTTAAATGATAACAGTTATCAGCTCATACATGATGGGACACAACATTTTAGCAAATGTACAAAGATGGAAGATCTGTTGTTATAAAACTTCTCATCAAATATTATGGCACTTTTTCAAGGCTTGACATTTGACGACATTTGCAAGCCAATTATATGTTATCATTGTTATATTTTAATAACTATTATTGCAATTTTAGATAAAACAATTGATTTTCTGACATTATTTGGAATGCTTATAAAACAAAAATGACAAACACCTTGCAGCAAGACAATATGCCATATATGGGCAGTGAACAATGAGGTAATCTTACCTTAATCTTAAACACCAAACCAAATTAGTTCAAATACAACATGATAGTGTAGCATTACTTTGACAATGGTGCACACACACACAATCCCTCTCTCTTATTCTGGCATAAAACTGTCTGGTATCACGGTGCTACCACTGCACAGCAGGAGATGTATTCTGCTTACCATGGTAGACTGTCAGTCATCACAAAGTTACACTCTAATAAAGCCATTAGTAACCTTCTTCCTTTATGATACATGTCATCATTTTATTAAAATATAAGCATAATTAAAATAATTCAAGGTCCCACTTTCATAAGCCCTATCTGGCATAAGAGTATGAATGAATATTCTTATTTCATAGCTACAATATATTCATTATGTACAAGACTAACTGAAATCAAAAATTCAAAAAGTGCTCTCCATTCCCCGCGTAAAAAGCAACCCATTAAATGCAATGTATTTGAATGTTTTGTGACCGTGTGCCACGGTGAAGCGGGCCCTACCCTGGGACATGATAAAGCTGCAGTCTGGCACACCTCTCGCTGCCACCTTCTCTCAAGGCACTTCATTCAGCATGGGCTAGCTCTGGTCTCGTGGAATGTTCAGTGGCATCATAGCGGCAAATCTTGGGATCATAGCAGATCAACATAGCAGTATCACCATCTTCTGGTAGCGGATGGGCAGTCAATACTTCATAATTCAAACATATTCACCTCCACTGACATCTAAGTTTACACCCAAAACTCATCCATAAAAAAAATTCATAAGTGTTTTAATCAAGCAAATATTTAAAAAAATATTCTCGTACTTAATTTCAAGATATAGTATTTGCAAGAGGACCAGGATTGGATTAATGTATTTGCCTTTGTGGTTACGGGTGGGTCAGGGTGGGTGTGCCAGACACAGCTGTGGATGGATAGCACATCAGGTTCCCAGAACCTCATCAGCACATTGTATACAATCATTTCTCTATCATACCAATTTTTGCCAATATAAAGATTTTTCTGCCTCGCTATATTCACTAATCTACTGTATAGAAAATTTTGTACAAATTGTTTTCCCTATGCATTAAAGCATTTCTCCTAATGGTTTGCTTTCAGCATCAATTATATTTCTCATTATAAAATGTATCAACATCATGAAATCATAACAACTGAATGTGAAAAATAAAATGTCTAATCTGTATAACATTTGAGGAAACAATAATGTTATCCTCATACCACTGTCTTTTACTCCAGTTTTGAACCATATTTGGGAAGAAAGTCTTCCCCGATAATAACACGCTTGTATAATTCCTCATCCCCTCTTGTAGCCATGGTCAATCTGTGACAAAAGTACAACATCAAGGGTGACATAAAAGCCAAGTGTTCCTGTCGTATCCAAACAAAAAGAGAGTAGAAAACACAAATCCCTTGTCCCTTTAATAACAATGACCACTGCTGTATTTCCATGGCAATGCTCCTTAGGAGCTGAATACAGCATTTACATGGCTGTGTGGTATGCGACATTTCATGCCGCTCTTCTGTGATAGTGCACTCAAGTTGTCAACAACTTTCGTTCCAATCATTTGCGTTGCTCAGGAAATAAGAACTGTGCCTTGCGTTTTTCCCTGTTATGCTGATCCGTCAGTGGAGAAGAGTTCTTTATGCAGGGCAGGGAAGTCCACGCCTGGATTGCTTTGTTTAAATCTGTTGAGTATCTCAACATGTTTAGAACTGAGTTCTCGTAGTTTGGGAATCCTCTCTATGAGTTTAGTTTTGAACAAGTCATCATCAGGATGTGCCAGTCCCACCTCCATCTTGAGGGCTGCTTCTATTCTTTCACTCAACTTTTCCACCACCGATGAATCACGGACCCCGGGACGATCTGCACAAACAATTCATAATGGCTTATATTCATATGCAGGAGATAAGTGTATACTTCACATCTAATAAGAATAGGTTTCTAATCATGATAATAATGTTGTACTTTAGCTAACATCTTCTGAAAGATAACTAACTTTTTCCATCAAAATCTTATTCAAATTAACAATTTTATAACTTGGAAATATCTCTAATGTTTTGGGGAATTAAGGTATTGTGACAATATAAAGGTGCTGCACTTACTGGAATCAATGAGAACAACAGCACACAGCAAGGCAAGCTCATTCTCTGTCAGGTTGAGAGCGATCATGTCCTTAGCAAACTCAAATATCTGCACCATCACCATGGACTCTTCCTCATCTGAAAGGCGACATCATATAATCAACTACAAAGCTAGCAAAATACAAGAACCTAATAGGTTTATGAGGGAATAGTTTCAAAAGGAATATTTCAATTCAAAAGAATTATTTCTTTTCAAAGTTTAATCCTTATACAGATGTACATTTCATGTATTCTGAATTGAGCAGCACAGTTATTTCTACAATTACTTTTATTGCTAGACCTTTTTGGGTGTCTAAATAACCCATGATCTCTTGATGACATCACATATGGGATATTTCATCCTTTATTTTTCATGACCTTGTGCTTCAGGTTTGGTAGTGAATCTTTAAATGAATAAATCTCTAATTGTGAGGGACTATCATGATTATGTTGTTGGTATTTATCTGATCATACTTACTTAAACTTGAAAATGCTTCTAATGGGACGAAGGCATTTCCAAATATAACAGAGTTGGTTGGGATGTCAAAAGCTCTACACAATCGCAGCAATGCAATCTCAAAGCTCCCTGCAATGGAGACAAAAAGAATTATGTCTCAATGAGTCATATTTATTCAGTTCCAAATTTCAAAGTCTTAATTGATTTCACAAAATTCCTGAAAATTTTCTAAGGTAGTCCCATTTATGGAAGGGGGCTGAAATAGCGACCCTTTTTGGCAAGTAAGTCCTGCTTATCATGAATAATTATACATGCGTTATAAGCACTGGTAAGAGCCATACAGGAATGTGCCCATTTATAGATTTACTAATATAGATGTCTACCTTTATTTTGATGTTTTTAAATAAATCGATCCCTTACCTCCTTTCAATAGCATAATCTGGTCGTCCTGTAGTAAGTTCATGAAGCCTGGCACCATCTTGGAAAACTCAATAATCTGTTGCACTGTCATTGTAACCTTTTCAGCAATCTCCACCCAAAGTTTCTCATGGGTCTAAAGATCAAATACAAGCAGGTATTAATAGTTATTTCACACAGAGACCATCTAGTACACATATACATGTAACACTTTAACCACCAGATGGCACTTTTATAAAAAGTTATAATTCTCAAATTTAGATGGAGGTTTTCTTGGGAGCAACAGATAACATTCATGTCCCCTGCTGAAGCTTACTGGCAATGTCTGGCAACTTCTCTCCTCCAAAAGTAAAAAAAATACGAGTAAAATAGGTTTGTTTATTGGTTTCCATCCAGTAATTTTAGAGAAGATAAGAGCTTCATTGACAGATACAGTGACAGAAAATGAGCAGAGCTAAAAATAAGTGATATCAGAGTTGAGTTGGCTTCAAAGTTCTCACCATATTACGATACATTTCCACCATATCTTGTGATACAGTCATTCCCCGCATCTTCTCAATCTGGTCATTTGTAAATAAGCATGTCCTCGCATGGGCATCAGCGATAGCTTTTGTTAACAAACCTGCAAAAAAGAAAGTACAGTGCATGTTATTTTCACAGGTTGAATAACTGTTTACTTAATACATTTTCATTCGCATCCCCGCGAGGTTGGTTTTATTCTACTTCCTCAATTACCTTACTTTTTCAGCTAAATTACTTCCTATTTTATATTTTGAAGAAAATAATTATGTGCTTGAACTTTTTACCTAAATCGATCTCATCATGAGCAACTTCTGTTGTAGTTTGAATGGCATAAGAGCCTTCCGGTACTTGGATCTGTGAGTAGGTAGGATACGTGCCATAGCCATTTGGAGAATACTGGTAGTGGGGTGCTGGGTATGAACTAAAACAAAACAACACATGATCATCTGGAAAATAAACATCTGATAGAACCAAAACAACAAGAATCCAAAATGGACTTGACATGTTAACCACAATTTTGGATAAAGTGACACTTTTCTGTCAATTAGCATAATTTTGAGACTGTACAGTTTGAATAATAAAGCATCGTATATGGACCCCATACCCCCAGGGCAATAGTTCAGTGGTTAATAAGAGATGCGTGGTGGTATTTACCCAGGGTACTGGTTGTTGTTTGTGGTAGGTGTGTCGGGGTAGGGCAGCGGGTCAGTGATGCCATTCATCCTGTTCCGCTTGTGGAAGTTTGCCTCATCCTCCACCTTCTCCCTCTGCTTCTTGGACATGCGACCAAACTTCACCGCTGAAACACAACAATACAATCATAACCATTTATCAATTATTGATAATGCTTTTCACTCATTGTTTCCTTTTATTTCATTAATTTTCATAATTCCAATAAATTGATTATTCATCCTGTTTAACCAATATCAGCCTCATTTGCATACATTTGAAAATTTAGTTTCCTACATAAATAAAAACTTCACCATTGATTTCTTGGATGATTTATATTATTTTCAAATCTTGTTATTGCTTTTTAATTTCTATCCAATAAAGAACCTACCGTCTCTGGACATCCCAAGTTGTAAGCATTTCTGTAGTCGGCAATACTGACATCTGTTTCTATTAACTCTGTCGATCACACAGTTTTTATTTCTTGGACACTGATAGTTCACAGGCCCTGCTTGTGAACGTCGGAAGAAACCCTGCAGCACAATAAAATATTATATCGTTTATTTACCATTTATACAATTAAAAAATAATTCCCAGATCTCATTTTACTCTGTCAGATGCCGCATATTCTGCAGGATGAGACCAGTTAATATGTCAGTACATATTTGCAAATACATCTGTCCTTTACCTTCTGCCACTCACTTATATTTATTTATCAATCTTTCATCCAATATTTATAGATGTTTTTAAACGGTGTCCCTCCATATGAAGGAGGTCTCATTTAATAAATATCCCACATCAAAGGGTCAATCACTGGTCAAACAGAAAAGTAGTTACCTTGCAGCCTTCACATGTGATGACTCCATAGTGGACACCTGAACTCTTGTCCCCGCATATCTTGCAGGGGATGACCTCTATGTGAGCTGCAAAGCCAACAACAAGAAGATATGCCTAATCAATACAAAGTACACACATGCATCTATCTCAACAAATTAACACTGCTAAACAAAGACTTCTTACAAATTTACATAACATATGAATGTCTACTAAATAAAATGTTAATATATTATTGTGAAGATTATAAAACAAGTATAATATTGAATACACATAAAGAAACTGCTGTACAAATTTGTCAATCATTTTACCCTGCACTGTTGCCAGCACCTCTCTTTCTTGTTTGCATATTTCTGTCTTTTATTTACTGTTAAATACTAATTTGCATTGCCGCATTGTTCCACAACCTGATATTTACACATAGAAACTCCTACATGGGAAACACTGAGAAATTGCCCATTCATGTTGGAGGCAGGATGTGAGTGATTTCCATAACAGAGTCTATTGTATGCACAGGATTTGCTTCTACTTCATAGGAGACCAGATCAGAATACACAGTTCAGCATAACATTTCCCTCAGGGAAACTCCACTCATACATATAAACTTTGACTGTACAGAGTTTCCCTTCAAATAATAATAGGAAATCTTTGAAAAAAAGTACTGCTAAAAGTTGTCTATAATAGCCTGATTTTTCATTTTCAGTAATATTTAAAACATTTGTGCGTTATGTTTTAACTGTTTGACCCAGGTTATTTGCAGCATAATATCCCCATATATCATCTATTATCAGCATGAAGAAGACTGCTAGTCACAGATCATAAATAAGACACAATATGATATGATATCAGGTTAGGCTGAGCTTGGTGATATCAGGGGTCATGACCTCCACTCAGACGTATCAGCCCAAAAAAAATGATAGCTGGGACAATTAGTACTACCTGAAACCACTTCAACAATTCAGCATACTGGTACACTGACTGAATAGCACAACAATCCTCCTATAAAATTGAATGCAATTATCAATATACAAAACAGCATTCACTCCATCCTCTATTTCATCTAGAAAGCCTTTTCCCAATACAGCCACCACATGTTTGGATCAATAGACTAATTTCAGTAAATTCAAAATGTGCATAAAACACAAATTTTCAAATTATTTGGCAGAAATCTTTTCATGTCACAAAGTTTCAAAAACCTGACGAACATATCGAAGAAACAGTGGATAGAATCAAATTAAAATGTGTATCATAAATCTGATACTCCTTTTATATCATATATCATTTATTTATGGAAGCTCTAATCTGTTGTTTAGACTGGAATCTAATTTGGACTGATTTCTATGTGTTTATAATACAAGCATAGAGATTCCATGGATGATTTACTAGAATGGCCTGAGGTTGCCTAAGGCACCATGCGCCTACAAGGACAAATATAAAACAATCTAATGACATTCCTAAATCACCAACAGACAAAATTTTGTCTCTCTCAGTTCACTGACTTCATGCTAATCCTGAACAATTCATCTCGTAATTTTAATTTGTACAATATCGATATAATATATATTATATTAATAAATATATTATTGTAATAGCAAATAATAACTGGCAATACTTATTTATTATTCTTTTATACATACAAGACATGAAAATATATAAAACAGGATGACAACTAAAAACAATTCTTCACAGGAAATATATTATGAGTCATCTCTTTATCTTTTTTTTTATAAACAAGTGCTCATGTGAATATTTCACTAAGTAAAATCAAGCTGTTTTGTTGGACTCCTTTGCAAAGCAGTATTTGATTAAGATCACAATCCAGAATTAAAGCACCTGGCCTTTTCCCAAAATGTTAAATACCAACACTTTTTTACATTTATAACAATTCCTGTCTCTTAATTCCTCCAAAGCCTGAATAACCAAAACAGTGAGCTTTTCTTGGCAAGTGTGTGAGTGTTTGTTTCTTGTGCTGCCATGCTTTGGTAGTGAATCAGCTGAGAGAGGTTTGTGGTGGTGATCCACATGTGGCAACCTACTGGCCTCCTACCCTGGATAGCTCCCTCCTCATAACACACCTTCAACTAATCAATACATTATTATACCAGCTGCTCTCAGCTTTACCCATGGCTAAACCTCCTTGATCAGCTACCAATTTATAATATATATATATTGTTTGTTTCTTGTGCTGCCATTCTTTTGGTGTATATATATATATATATATATATATATATATATATATATATATATATATATATATATATATATATATATATATATATATATATATATATATATATTTATATATTATATATATATATATATATATATATATATATATATATATATATATATATATATATATATATATATATATATATATATATATATATATATATATATTTAGAAGCTGGTACAGATATGAGGTACTGGAGGTATCTTTGTCAGACCTCATTATGGGATACCATCTCATACCTTAATGTGTGTAACAGGAGAGTGCCATCTGGTGTTAATAATGAATTTATTTTACATACCCCACAAATCTAACGTTCATATCAATGGCGCTAATGCCATTATCCACCACCAGGGCACTTATTACTAACTGTGACACTAGATGGCAGTGATTTATATAGTTATGGCCAGGTTGTATAAATATGCTTCTCAGACATGTTTGTTCAAAAAGGCCTTGTACAGGTTACTTATGTAACTGTGACTAAGCAGCTGCAATATGAAGAGTGGGGTATTTTATATGCCTCACAGTACGTCAATGCCCCACAAGACAGGTCTGAGATTGGTAAAAACCCCATATCTGATACAATCTCTTTCTATATATATATATATATATATATATATATATATATATATATATATATATATATATATATATATATATATATATATATATATATATATATATATATATATATATATATTACTGTTGAAGCGAGGCCCATATGTTGCACCTACCATCTACATGTTTGGATGCTTGCACTGCCCTAGGATTACTGGCTTTACGAACTGCACCTGACTGGGGCCCTGCAACTGGCGGGTACACCAAAATGTTCTCCTGAACTGGTTGCAAAACATCAAAAGATTGTTGGTGCCTTCCATGCTGCATGAATGATGGTAGCAGGTAGCTGTCCAGGTCATCGTTATCATTGAGATCAGGTGGCATCATACTGAGCAGAGGGGGGAGGCTGGCTGCCAGGCTGGACATCATCTTGACCACTCTCTCCCAAGTCACCAGCAAAATGTAGCCACTCTCACTCCAGCGCCCACTCTAACCTTGTAAGATGTCACTGCTCACAGGAAACTACCAGTCAATAAACTTTTGATCTTTACTCAAGGGCATCCACATTTATCACACAATGTAAACACTTGAGATTTAATACTGAAGAGTATCAGACTGGATATTGAAGTTAGTGCTCCACTATTGTCCAACCTGGTGTTAAAAACTCTGATGCACCTCTGGTCCAGCATTCAATTCACATGTCAATATATCTCTGATATTATAATTGATAAACAGATGATTTCTTACACAGATGTTTGCCTGTCTTGGACTTAGCTCACACAAACAAGGTGTTTTATTTGCTCTTCGCTTAACATTTACAAATGTAAACACTTGTCACCACTAACTTTCTACTCTATGGCTATTTTTTCAATCATCCCTGTCCACTTCATTATATTTGCATAAGGAGACCAGCCTGTTGTTTATTAAGATAAATGTATTCTGCCAAGATGCTTAGATAGATTATATCACTCTTTTTTCCCTTCGGCAAACATAGCAATCAGAAGTGAAGCTGTATCTTTGTCAATATGAGACAAACAATAGTTAGATTTTCATTGACAGATCAATATGAAGCAAACTTCAGATGATATTATCTGTTTATTATTCCCAGATCTGAGGCTTGTGCAAAGTTTATCGCACATCAGACACATTGATATTTCATTATTAGATTGTTCTCTTTGTATTCATATTGGGGAGCCAGATGTGACAGTCAAATATGAATATTGGATTTTCTAACATGCAATCATAATTGGATAGGTTGTAGTCAAAATAGACATATGAAAGAAAAACAGAATATAAAGAAAGAGAACTTCCAAATTACTTGCAAAATACATGAAAGACCTAGTCTAAAACATGCTGTCTGACGGTCAACAATTTGATATCACCAGGCAATTGATTATGTTATAGTTTATACATATGTAAGGTCAGGATGCTTCAACATGGACCATATTGTCAAAACACATACATCAATATCATAATGCAGAGAAGTGGGGAGGAGGAGGCAGATCCTGGACTGAATCACATGTGTTCTCTGTTATCCAAACTGTGAACTGTGGGAAAGTGCACCAAAAGCCCAAAACACTGTCACCAACAACCGCTATTACAATTGTGAACAATATCCCCAAAACACGGGAAAAAACATATTACTCTCAAATCATAATTGTCCTATATATATAAATATGTTGAAGGGCTATTGATTTCTGTGCATACTAAACTGTTTCTGGTGTTTGGCTTTGTAAAAAAAAATCATTAGTAACATTGTTCAGTGACCTTCAGTTTTATAGAAATTTAATCAGATTTTATCTCTTCTATGGGATATATTGTGAGTGCAATGAGTCAAATCAAATGCAGAAAGGGTAGTATCTGGCAAGACATATTTCAGTAACCATTATAAAATTGTTACTATGGCAACCAACATTCCATGTTTTGATGTGATGTTTGGTGTCAGGTCCCACTTGTTGTGGGCTCTGTGGAATGTGAGTGTCACCCCTGATCGTCCCCCAATCCCAGTCACAGGGCTCTCCCAAACCTTCCTTATCAGAAAATAACTCAATTAACCCATCTTTCCTTCCTTCTTCTTTAAATACACATCTGAAGTCCCCGGCATGTTGTGTATAAAACAAAAATTCAATAGTTCAAGGTATTGCGGTCTACAAAGTGACGGGAGAGCCCTGCATGGCATCAACGAAGAGTGGCAATGTTGGAATGTAGCAGACATGTGAGTTTTATGGCTTTTATGTCCTGGGGCTGGGGGCATGGTGACTGACATCTCCCACCAGCTGACACGGCCAACCCCTCCATAGTCCATACACTCCCAATATCAACACAATCCTGACACACACTCACCATTTAAAATGCCTCTTAAAAACACCCTTTTCCACTCTTAAAACTGTCCTCAACCACATTGCATCCAAACCCACAGACCTGGTTTTTTGTTTGAAATATTATTTATTCTTGCTAAGTCTGTCCTGATTTTTTTATATTTCAACCTATAAGGCAAACTTAAAAAAAAAAAAAATCGGATAAACATTACTTTGAAAATATCAATACACTACCTGAGCTTTCTTAAACTTTTATTAAAAGATGCCTGATGACAATTTTTTTCACTAAAACTCTCTTAAGTAACACTATCTAGCATACATTGTTAAGCATCTTTTCACTTCTACTATGGCTGACTTCTATATTTTATAAAGCAGGGTGGGCTGGGGTCATGTGTTGCTATGACAACTAGGAGACATCTATCCTTCAAGTTGTTTCGTTTACCCTTGGACTGGTTCCCACACATCAGTAGTATCAGCTGACTGAACACAGAGAATAGAGCGTCAAGTGTATCACCGAGAATGTCTCCACCACCCTATTGTTTCCATCTCAATCATGACCACAATATAAAACATAAAACTTCCTTAAATAGAAAACTGCTCAAAATAGATTATCCTTAACACAGGGCAAAGGGTCATAACCTCAGACCAATTCACACAAAAAACAATTTTGATCTGCTTCAATTTTCTTTTTAAGAGCAGGTTTATATATATATATATTTTTTTTTTTTGACAAACAAAAATGATATTTGCTACATATCTTCAGATAACATAATAACATAAAAACCTCAATGCACTCTTTTGACTAAAGTGTTCCTTCATCATCTCGTTTTCTCACCCATTTCCAGGGGCCATTTTTCATGGTTTAATCAATAGTGGCTATAAGCATGTTTTTTGGTCATGTTTGAAGTTGATTTCAATCTGCATAATGGTGTTGGTAGCAGCTGTAGCAATTGCTGCAAGCTACGGCACCTTCAGGAAAAACTTTCCTCCCAGTGGGTCTTTTTTAACAATGAAGATTGTTTCATTTTTCATTTCACGATGGAGAGCAGAAATGTTAAACTTCTTTTGCGGACAAAACTCAAAACAGGTTTGTAAAAAAAAAATTCTTGGCAAAAGTCTTGAGGGGGGGAGGGGGAATCCTTTATTTGGGGGGGGGGGGGGGGGCATTCCATAGCGTTGGATACAGGCTTATTGTATTCATTGTGACCAGAGGATATATATGATAAACTCTGGAGATATTCATCTATCATATGATATGATTCAGCTGCCATTTGTATGCATATATCAACATACCAAACACTGATCCTTGAACAGGACATTCTAATGTGATGGATGATTCAAAGATCACTACATTTATCTTCCTTTAATAAGGTGGCTAACTTTGCAGGTATTTTCAAAATATATCAAACTTAATAATATTTCCTAAGTCATAATATACGACCTTTCTTTTAGTCAAGTGTCAAATGAAAAAAATATGTTTGCTTATGTGCTTCCAAATAACAAGAAAGATTTCATGAAAAAAAAAAAATTACAACGTGCTGTGAACAACGTGGAAATGATGCATCTATTTCACACCAACGTTTTGAGGATGCTCACCTCTTCTCATCCACTTTTTAAATTCATCTTAAAATCTGATATCTTGTACAAATCATTGCTAGGATGTGTGGTGTTATTTCGGAAACTGATATCTCATGAATATACCTTGAGATTTTCATCTATTTAAAAAACATATCTCAAATGATTCAGGTGGTCACCAAGAATGTTCAATGACAGTTAACTTCAAAATAATAATTAAGTTTCTTTTTTCTTAAACCTCTTATTCTTGGCGAATGTTTTCTTCATTTGGGCTTTGTGTATCACAAAAGGAATACTTCGTAGCAGTTCAAACAGAGTTTGAGCTAATACTTCTGAGCTGGCTGAAGTTATTGGCCACTTTGATACATGTGTAAACTTTGATACATGTGTAAACAATTTCATTGAGCTCTGGGCTGTTTCATGTTCACACCACTATCATGCCATTCCATTGTTCCAGTCATGTTATATTCCAAGCAATATATATATCACACTTTTTAACAATCAAACAGAATAAATAATTTAATTGGTGTATTGTATGTTCACGTTCTTTGTGGCAGGTTTTACTTGCATGGTAAATACTTGTTCTCTTCAAATTGAATATTTTGGTTCAGATATCATATTATTGCATCCCTGCATATATACTATAAATAACATGTACAAGAAGGGCATATATGAATGAACTGCCCTATGTTTTGAGTCAACCAGGATCTACAGAGAGATTAATATTAGCAATTATGGTGATTACACACAATGTGCTGGGAATCCCTCATGCCAGTATGTTTCATATCCAAGCCAATCCTCCTACACTTATCACCATCGTTACCATAGCAACTCATATCAATATGAGGTATTTTAAAATTCCAGTCTATCATAACAATTAAACAAATTGTAGTAGAACTTAAATAAAACATGTGTAGAAGTCAAGGTGCAAATTTGTATAATCAGAGAAAACAGAAAGGGAAAGCTTGCACATCTGATTGGTTAATAATTGATCAAGAATGGCAAAATGTGCATATTTTTTCATCTGTTATCTTACAGATCACATTAAAGTGATTATTTAGCATATCGGAATGTTTCAAATGCCTGTGTAGAACATATCCCTCAATTTTTGAACTTGAAACTCCATATCTGATTACCACCATGGCAAAGTGAAGAGATCTGAAGTGTGCAAATGTTCTCCCATGTGTCTATAATAGCCCCCATTTTATAAATGTAAATTATCCACAAGTCAGGGAAAATTAGCATTTAACCAAGTCCAACCATGCAGATCTTGGGTAGAATATTTTTGTCATTCAATGATGTATATCACTAAAAGTAATTCAAAACAAATCCATGGACTGCATAAAAAATACAGGGAAGGTGTGAATAATACATAAATTTGAAAGCAAAGATACGATATGGTGTGACCACTCTGTCTGACTGTAAATAAATAACATCTCACCTTCCAGTGGGACATAATTGCAAATGAGAATGAAGAAAAATTGAAAATTTCAGTTTTGGTTATGAATATCCTCAGGCAAAAACACAAAGTGTAGTTGCCATCTAATCTTAATTGATTTCTTCTGCAGAATACAGAGACACAGAAGTATTTGTGCACTGGGAACTATCCTAATGGTTTGATGCAGGTTTGATACAGTGCCAAGCTATACAAGCAGGCAATGGTAGATTAGCATGGCTGATCCCACTGTGGCTACCCAGATGATCCCTCCATCTCTGACTTATCCCCTGATGAACTCTGATGATAACACACACACCCAGCATGGCCTTAATGGCAGCCCTCACCAGTCTACTTTATGACACTCATCACGCTGATTTGGCACACAACCAATTCTAAAATGTGAAAATTACCTTGCCATTTTATTGCCACATTCAAATATTCTGATCTGCTCAAACTGAAATTTCCATTTTGATTCAATACTGCATTATCAGCTCCCCAGGGACAGATTTAAGTGATGACTAATCCTTGAAAATGTTCTTTGCGTGGCATATTAGCATTAATCTTTTTACCTTCTCCAGAGATCTCAACACTTCATACATGTATATGTCTCCTTGGATCATAATAACCATTCCACTGCCACCAAATATATGAAAATAATGAATATGGTTAATCTTTGCTATTTTCTTGTAATTGTCAGGCTTCAGTACAGTGTATGACCACCTTGTTGCCCTGTGCCATATCCTCACTCAGCAATGCTGCTGATTACATAAATAATTCCAGATATCACAGTAAATTATAACAATATCAATCACAATCAAAATCAATCTTACATAAATATTACATTAGAGGAAATATGATAATATATTACTGATATATGTTGTATGTATATAAATCTATATTTTTATATTTATACTGGGTAGAAGTCTATTTTCCTTCCTATTAAGAACATTTTATATCTTAAATGTCTATCTGTATCCCAATGGCCAGAATATATATATAATCAGAAGGTATGGAATAATTTTTAACCTACCACACCCAAAATGAAAGTCCTTACATGACCAACGATTCTATCTTACTTGCAACAACATAAAACTGTTTTTGATATTTGACTATGACAGTATTCTGGGCGTGTCCTTCATTAACTACCATAAATTACATGTGCAAAGAGAAGTTTCAGTGTTTATGCATCCAGCATATCACAGCAAGTTGGTGTCCATGCCCCAAGTTACAGCTATATGCAAACCCACACATTGTCACAGCCATTTTCTAAAATAAGCTTACATATTAGCTTGCTTGTAGTCCAGCCTACAAAAAGTGAACTTTCCATGACCCAAGTCTGATTAGTTTTCGAACTGACTCACCTGTCCCATTAAATTATCCAAGAGAAATGGTTAGAAATGAGGATCTATATCCTTGAAAAATCTAAAAACGAAATGAAGGCATCTCAACATGCAAGCGTGTCAGTTCCTGGTGATGTTTGCAGCACCTTTAAAGGAGGTGTATATATATATATAAATATATGGGCAGATGAGGACAAGTGTCCCACTGCCATACTGACACATATCAGGGCCTACTGACCTTCTCTGCACAACCACAACACAGACACACACCAAGGTCCTGTACCTAATGTAGGTCTCTTGGTCCTGCTCCATATTCCCATCACAGGTGAGCCAAACATGTACCAACCACACATAAACATTTACCTCTTAATCTATTTAGTGTTATGAGACATATCATCAGTTTCTTTTCCAACCTAAATCCTTTAATGATGATAAATGTTTCATAGCCCCATGGGTTTATCTTGATAAAAATATTTATCCAACAACAAATGTCAACAACATTACAGACTTATGATTGGTGTATTAGGGGAGAATTAATATATATCCAATATCGAAGCAAACATAGACAAATACATAGTGCAGGCAACAGTGGAGAAGGTGGTCATAACATCAGGGTTATGGTTATTTGTCCAGCATTAGGGCAGTATAACATCAAAGTCAAACTTCCTGGTTAATTTATTACTTGTAGACTATCATATTGTGACAGCAAATCTATATACACACATACAAAGACTTGGATTCTGGAACTATCTCACATTTCCACAAAATGCCTTCTTGAATTTATAAAATAAAATGCCTACTCCTATAATTAAAATAAATTTGGCGTCATTCCATAACTATAACATTCCTAAAAATCAAATTGAAAGAGACCTGAATATGCTGTGATATCTATTGATAATTGATTAATACCCCAGGGCTCTAACATTTCCAGAAAAATCTATAAGCTCACTCACATGATATGGCCAAAAGTCATTTCTCAACCTTCTCCAATCACACCAAGATCATGGTCAAGGTGAAGGTCACAGGCAAGGGTATTGTCATATGGTGATAAGAAGCTGAGTGATGGCTGACCCTGATATGCTTATCTGATAAGTTTCTATTGTGATATGATTTCACATCTTCCCATTATAAACTTTATAAACACTTGAGAAAAAGTCTTTTATCAAGACAATTTTTTTTTAAATCTGTGAATACTATAGACATCAACCGGTCCCAAAACCTGTTTTTAAAGATAAAAAGAAAGCATGGCCTTAGAGCTATGCTGATCATTGCTTTTTGTTAAGTTCGTAAAGATTCTTTTGGAAATGCCTGTAAATTGTTTCATAAGTGAGGATCATTTAAATCCTTTCACAGAGAAGAGTAGAGAAGACAATAATTTTGGCCAATCAGAATTTGTGCATTTTAAAATGATAAAGTTAAAATACATCTCAAGCTTCATTTCAGTAACTTTGACCAGGGATCTATCATGTATTTAGTGTCAATTTGGGAGCAAACACCCTGTGTCAGAGGGTAGGTATCAGGAACCAGGAATTTGAATGAGACTAATATTTATTATAATTTCAGTTCCTTATTCTCATTTTTTATATTTCTAAAAATGTGAATCAACGATGATTACTGATAAAACAAAATACAAGCCATAATTAAAGGAAACACATGGCATAAAAATTGACGGGGCTATACTGGGTTCTGCTTATAAAAGCACACTGCAAAATTGTCAAAGTAAAGTGCCATAGCCATAAATACAGAACAAAATTCATGATAGCATATCACAAAATAAATTCCACATTCGATAGTCCAGCCACTTTTAGGGTGTATTTTTTGTGATATATTTGTCAGTGGCTTGTTTTTATAATAAACACACATGTAGCGTAACAGACAATCCATTTTTTCCTTGATATCATAGGGCATCTCCATTCATGCCCTGTGCTGATATATATATGGCCATAATAGTCAAAGTACGGTTTGAATTCATGTGTTATCTTCCCCTTGTTTTTGTGATCACTTAACTGCGATTTGAGTATCCTGTGCCTTGCTATAAACTGATCTTTCTATATATCTCTGAAAATGGGTTATGCTAAGAATTTAAAGGTTAACTTCATCTTCTTCAGTCCCTTCTCACCCATAATTAAAGCTTATGCATACAACTATCATTACATAGATCCAGCCAACTGCCCTTCACACTTTCATATTTTGCTCTAAAAGGGAAATGTCAAGCATGACCTAAGAGTTTGAAAGAGCATGTCAAGAAAAAATATATTTATAAGCTGCTTGAATATTTTGCATAACACTTGCATGAGCAAAGAAATCTTACAATTCTCTCAAGCTATTATGGTTTATGGACTTAAGTTAAATAATGGTTGTGCTACTGTTCTGTTGTGTACTGCATCAATAGTTAAGACCAATGCCCCTTGATGGAAGTGAGGGCAAGCTAAATGTTAGGAGTTCCCCAAGGTGCTGTGACCCAAAGTTTTACCTGTATATTTACACCAGGTCCACAACTCTCTAACCTGAAGCATTCCATGCTTCAGTGACCACAAATTGTCCCACCTGTGCTTTGCCTTGCCTTCTATGTACAATCTACTGTCGGGTGATGCATATCCCTCTCATTCTGGACTGCTTTGGACACATTCTTTGAGCATCACTGCACTTTAATTCAACACTTAAAAGACACTGTGAATACCAGGTCTGTTCACCTTAAAATTCCATCATATTAAAGGCCATATAGATTGACAAGGATAAAATTCCCTGGTATTAGAAACTAATGCAGTCAGAACGATAAGTGAGAGTAACCAAAATAATATTATGTTCAAGACTACATAACTATGACATTAAACAAAAAATTATTAATATAAATATATTATCGGTGAGGTCTCACAGATAAACTCATTTCATCATCACGATACAGTTATGCCTGGGTAAATTATACCATCATATTATATTATGATAACATAAATATTCATGATGCTGAGCTTGGCTGTAACTACTTGTATGTTTGTTAGAGTGATCCTTTCCATTCGTGTCATCAATGACATTCACAAGTTACAACATTTCACTGTGTAATTATTTATCTTCCCTGACAACTAATTTGCTTGAATTGAACAATTTGGGGGTTTCAATTGGCAATTTCCTTTCATACAAGAGATTAGCCTCGACACCAATGGATGGGGTTATTAAAATTTCCATAATTGAGGGTGATCATGTATGATTAAGGGAGGGTATGCAGGCTTCAAGGGAGGAAACAGGTCATTTAATTGGGGCTGTTTGATTCTGATGTGGAGTACTGCCAAGCCACCATACAACCAATACAGCTTACAGTACATTGCAGGGTTTTCCTCATCTCAATTTATGCAACAACTCATGCATGGTGTTTTCAGCTTTCATCTACATTTTACATTCTATAATTTCTCTACTATTCTGAGAGATGATGTTGAGGTCAAAACATTATAAATTTACACTTCGTATATTATTAAACCTTAAAATAGGTGCTAGAGAACCACTGTTCTGTATCTGAGAGACCAGGACTTGATGGTGACATAATGGGATAAGATATACAAAGTGATCTGAATGACAAAACTGTGAATGAACTCTATGCATTACAGCCTGATGCCAGGATCTTCCCACAGAAACTGGGGTCTCCACTCTCAGGGTATCCACTCTCCATGCAGCACTGATATAATCATAGACACATTGCTCCACCAGAGGAGAGTGGTGTTTGAGACAAGACACATCAAGGCAGTGTCACACACAAATCTCAATGTAGACTTCTCTTGTTTGCATTCCTCTGTGCTGCAACTCAATACTTGCTTGAACAGACTTCAGAATCCAAACAAACCAACACTGAATGTTTGATCAGACTATTTCTGTCGAAAAATCTATGCACACATTTCTATGTCTACAGGTAAATGACGAGCTAAAACCTTCCTGCATAACTTTTATTTTTTATTTAAATATTTTCATTCTGACCATCTTGAAAATTGAATAGGTTCTATCATAATTGGAAAGTATTATTTACATATATAAAAGTATATACCTGCTACGCATGTACAAGGGAACTTTCCTCTCTGATATGATGCTCATCTGTATTGAGTTAGTTTCACTTTCTCTTGAGGGATGATATAAAATCTAATTAGTATCAACCAAACTCTGGTGGAAATTAATTATGGTTCTGAAAATTAAGATCACATGCATGTTCAGATTTGCTGCCACGGTTGAATGAGAAGAGTGAATAATTCATTACAAGCTGCTTGGCACTCATATTGCCTTCACCTGGATTTACCTCATCACAAACTTCTCACATTATCCTCTATAACTTTCATATACTGCCATTATTGTCTGTCAAGCTCATTAAAAACAAATTAATATTTTAAGCTCGTACAAAGATATAGGTACAAGACCTGATCATGCCTTCATCTTTTGACATTTCCAGTCAAATTTTAGTAGGATGTCAGGATGAGTCATTGTTGCACTCTTGCATGGAAGTTAAAATACTTTGGATTAAAATTCACCTGGATCTAATGTTTTTCATCACTTCCAATATAATGGGTTAATTTTGAATAATTGATTACTTGAATATTTGATAAGTGCATTGTTTTGTTTACTTCATCAGATGTGTTAGATTAGTTGTCAGTGGTGTCCAGGTAAGGAATGAGAGGTGTGTTGTTGTGACTGGCAGGCAAGACTAGGCCAGTGTCCTCAGCTGTTCTCCTGGCCTACTCTACTTGGACCAGCCTCATGCCTGCTGCAGACAATGCCATGCCACAGCAGTGGCTGCAAACCAGGCCACCTGCACCATGTTAACCTTCATTTGCAGGCAAATAAGGCCAGACACATAAGAGCCTGTAGCCCTAGACCAGGTGACCCAGTAGCCTGCCTGCCCACCAGCCTGCATGACCCACTGACCAGCCCTGCTTACATCACCAAGTCATGCACCTTGAACAATTGGAACACAACACCTCTGTGCATGTTAGTGTGAACATGTGTAACATGCTGACCTGCCTCACTGACCCACTGACACACCTACCCAAACAAAAACATAACACATTTTACAACAGTCAATCAAAGAAAACCAGGACATCTCCTCCCCACTTCACTCAGTGATGTACTATATATTACATAACCACCATAGTAATCTGATACATTCTGATTTCCTAACAATAGCCAATATTTACTTTAAAGTAATAATATTATAAAATGGAGAAAAAAAAGAATACTGGCTCATCTCACTAGCATATTCTATTGGTACCTAATAATTATCCAACAAATTTATTTCAAATGCAAATTCTGCTGAAAAATACTCTTTCATTATAAATCTGTAAAACATAATATATATGATATCTGCATTCTGCAGTTAAATATTATTTTGAATGTTATCAGCAGGATATCACAGAAATATATGTCGTATATTTTCTCATTATTTGATTGCATGATAAAGCCACAGCAAATGACCGCAGTAAAAATTGACATTTCTGATCAATATAAATATGTGTGCATACAGCTGACATAATACTGCAGCAACAGTTGCCACTGTCACACCTGAGTGTGATAAAACACTTCACTTTCCTCTATTCCAAAAGTTTATTCTCTGCTTTAATGTCCGTCAATTCTTTTGACAAAAATAAAAAGACCATCATGTATCATGAAACTTGTAAAATAATTTTCTGGAAAAAAAAATATATATCCAATCCAAGATCTGGATAGCATCCCATGGTATATGATAAAGCTTGTAGCAGCTATTGGGGTTCTGTGATATTTGATCCAAGGCAGCACATAATTCAAGTAGATGGACTGCAGATAATGAACCTTGGCCTCATCTCGTGTGTCCATTTTGGTGTCTAGTTTAGAATTATCACTTGAGTGCAGGGAGTGACAGTAGCATTATGTTGTGTAACTGAGGAGAAGCTGGAGAGGGAGGTGTCCACTCACCCACATAAACCAACTTACAACCCCTGCTGCTAACATGGGTGTGGGAAAGTCAGGGGTGACAATCTGCTACACAGACCTCCACACATTATTATTAAACTACTCATCACCATTTCTGGATTTTTTACATGTTTAACTTGGGATAGGTATAAATATTTTCTATTTCTTACCAACTCAAAATATTTCACATTTTACATTCTTTGTCATAAAATAATAGAATCTATTCAGTGTCTGTTGAGGTTCCTACTTTAAGCATAATATAATTTTAACGCCAATCATTTTGGCTGTATTTCTAACTACATTTGATTAAATTAATTCAAAATTCAACAAAAAATCTACAAAGCTATTACTAATTTTCTGCTACTTTTAGATTTACTCCTGTTAGGTTTGACATAATCTGGTGTTTGTGGCCATATTCAACACTGATAAAGACTGAAACAAACATAGCATGTTTGACAGGCCAGCAGTAGGCACTGTTGTGATAAATGACTGGTGGATGGGGTGAAGCCTACAGGTTACACCTGTTGACTTTATCCTCATCCTCCCCCTTTCCCAGTCCTTCACCCCTCAATTCACATTTACACTTCACCCCACATTGACTTGGATCTGGATCCAACAAAAAATTACTTGAAAAGCTATACCAGTTTGCAGTTTTAACAGAACAGGCTCAACTCAAACTTTAATATTTTTGTCACTGAGTGTTATTTCTTATTTCTACTCTCCTTTCAATATTCCTGAGAGAAAAAGTATACCTAAAAAGGAATATTCAATACTCTATTCTTGAATAAGAATTATGTGGCAAACATTTTTTAGAATCTATTTCAGCACCATGACATTTATTCCAACTCCTTCCCATATTTTACTTTCCATATTACATCTTGGAGTTAAAACAAAGAGAAACAATACCTGAAGTGTCTGCCTATTTGTGGAATTTTTAATATTTATAACATCAGTCAATGTACCTGGCATATAAACTTGGACCCAAACTTCCATTCCTACTTCCCACGGTCTGGTGATAACAATTCTAACTTATCAATTTTCTTGATTCAACAAAACTAATCTTAACAATGTGCACCTTTAGGTTTTTTCTATAGGGTAAATTCACATCGGTGCACTCAAGCTATAAGAATACATTGAATTTACACATGGCCTCTAGTGACAAGCTTCATGAGGCAACAAGAGCAGAGTTCTCCTCAAACTAAAATACTTATAAAATCTGCTGGTATCACTGTGCTCAGTCTCATCATGTCCAGATTAGGTCAATTTATTTAGCTTGTTACCAAGGACTTACACATAGAACTTTCTGAGGCATTTCCTATTCAAGTAAAATTGAACATTTCATTACTCTCATCCTTAAATGGTATCCCTATAAATAATATCCCTAAACTTTGTAATGAATGAGCAAGTGATATCCACAGTGTATCAAATGAAATTTTGGCTTGCAAACACTGAATTCTATTTTGTGAAACTTAAACGATTATATAATAGCATGCTTCAGGTGAGCAAAATTAATACTTACATTAATTAGCCCACAATATTTGTACAGTAATTTCTTTAGTGTGTTTGTTGCTATACACAAGATTCTTGAAAAGACCTTTTATGTTCTTCATCAGTGCTGGAACTGCTAGGACTGAGACAATTAGACTTGTGACATTTGGCACTGTTACATGAAAAAACTCAATTACGATAAATATATATATATATATATATATATATATATATATATATATAACAGCTCAAGCACTGATGAACATTTTTTTCTTAATTAAATCAGGTATTTTGCATATTATTTTCTGTAATCTTAGGATTACAATATTGTGATAATCAGAAGAGACCTTTAATTCCCAGTGAATATTTTTCTAAAGCATAAGTTTGAAGTCCCTCAGCCAATAAGCTTAACCTATTATGTTATATTAATAGTTCAAAAATATTTATCCCTTGAAGAAGGCAATCAAAGGAAGAAACTAATCTTAGTTTACGTACTGCACTTACTACTTTTTCTGGGCGTTGGAGCCCTGGTGTACATCACTTGTTGCCCAGGGACACCCTGTACACCTGGACTGAACTCTACAATTAACACAATAATAAAACATGAGTTTTTGCTTCAACAGGTTCTCAATGACTTTCACTTCTGAGGTAAATTGCTGATTTTTGTTTCTAAATTGGTGCTGAACATACCATTTTTTCTGATCATGCCATCGGGAGAAGTGGGGTCACCATGCTGGATTCTCATTAGGTCCTCCTCTGTAGGTGACATTGGCATCCTCAACATCCCATCATGATCTGGGGAGGTAGGAGTCCTCATCAACGCTTCTTGTTGGGGAGATGTTGGCATGGGTATGCTCCTCATTATCATTTCTTGATGGGGAGACGTTGGATGAGGAAATGACACTGGAACTTGTCCGTCTGAGACTGGGGATTCCATTGGTGCTGGGGGCGATTCCATACCTTGCCCTACAATACATTACAATCCATCTTGAGAAGTCAAATCTCTACTCTTGCATACAGAATGCATGTCTCTATAGATGTATTTATTTTAAAGAAATCAGTAGATACTATATCTATCCCATCCTGCAATGAAAGTTAATCTTAGCATATATATGCTACATCAAGAAAAATATAGACTGCATGCATACCATCTCTGCCAACTGAACTAATCATGGCTTGGGCCTGGGAGTCAGGGTCTGGGGATGCACTTGTATACATATTTGGAGGTGGAGACCCCATTGCCTGGGAAAGAGGAACTGACAAACCATGTTCTAAAACAGAACCAGAACAAAATAATCTTATTCATAGCTATCTTGTTACATAGTTTATTGACTTACATATATGATTCGAACTGTATTTACAGTTTCTGAATAAAAATATATTAATTCACAAGATGAATTGAAAGAATCAGAGTAATGTTAATTAATTAAGGAGTCATATTGCAGTAAATAAAGAAAACTGTTTGGACATAGAAATTGAGTCATCAACAGCAACACAGAAGTAATTAACAACAAAGCAACATTTTAATATAATATTGCACTCTTTGCAGGATGTCTCTGGTTTTGCCGAGTAAATTTCAGGATTTTTATAAAGAACAAATAACATGTTCCAAAGCAATGGTTCTATGATATTCCTGATCAGACTTTTTATCATGTTTTATTTTAGGCACCAAAATGGTAATTTATTAAGACACATACGATCTGATTATCCCAAATCCATCGACAAAATGAACATGAAACGAATGATTTACAGGAATATCACCCATTACCCATCATATTTAGACTATGACTCAGATAGAACTTTAAGAGGTTTTCAAAAAAGCCTTGTACTTTACTTTTGAATGCATAGGTTGTCAGAATTTTTTTTTTTTTGTATTTTCTTGATCTCGCAATTTCTTTGCCATTGTTAAGGAGTTTGCTCAATACGGGGAAAAGTAGATTATTATTATATCAAAAGGTGTGACCACAACAATTTGCAGCTCAAAAACACTGACATGCTTCTAAGGTCATTTGACATTTTCCCCTTGTGTGTTACCATGACATCATCTCTCCTGTATGCCATTTTGAGTTGTCAAGCATAGTATCTTGAAAGTAAAAACTGAAGAAAGGGCATAACAAATAACAGATATATTGACTGGAAAAATTGAGCCAGACTCACAAGGAACTTTATACTCTTGAGACTTTCAAGTCCATTAGGCCAATGGATTTTAAAGTGTAAAGTATATGCATGCCAAATGAATAGATGAAATTGCATTTTACAACACAGAGAAAGTTCTGCACCAAATGCTTATATCCAACATGTGATTTCAATATCCTGAGATTATTTAGTGAGAACTTGCAGTTTAACCCATAAGGGACTAGGCTATCTAAATTTTGTTGATTGGCTGGACCAACCAATTTTGGACTAGTTTATCTACATACTTAATTGATAAAATTTATAACCATGGTTATTCAAAATGCTCAATGAAGTGCTTGGGTCAAAAGTTCATGATCCACTCAGTCTGACGTCATTATCATGATTACATTGTAACAAAGTTGCAGCCCAAAGGAATGTTACAAAATGACGTCATCGAGCCAGAACAATGGGGACGTTGACGTCCCTTCCGTCCATTACCAGTGGTGGACGTTGCCGTCCTTCCCGTCCGTTAGGGGTTAATGCATGTAATGTATAAATGCTACTTCCATACCATGATCATAACAACTCTATAAAGACCTGTCTCAACAAAAATGTCATAAAATACAGAGGCAGTATCATGTATTCCTCAGAGTATATACGTGAAAAAATATACACGAAAGACCTACAGTGGTGGTGACACTGAACTTACAGGAAAACCCTAAAATTATCACATGTTAACATTATTCTAACTTAGCCAGTGAAACTTAAACTAAAAGACAGGCTGGATTTGGTCTTTATCCAAGACAGACAACTTGGGAATGATTCAAAGTCCACACGGGTACATGATTAGCTGATAACGAGAACGATATAACAGCCAAGTCATTACAAGTGGATTTCCCAAATGTATTCTTTCTTTGGGACACGGCAGAAGTGAAAGACGTACCTTCGTGTTGCAATGAACATTCAAACTCCATCTTGAAGTTGCAAAGTTTGCAGAAAGGGGTAAAATTTGTGACAACAGACCAAGCTGGGGGTGTGTCGTTTGTGGATTTGTGCACGTTGCTGTGAGTTGTGGAAGCACTATTCAATCACTGACTTGCACGATTTCCTTACTTTTCCATCATACAAATGAAATGACAGCCGTCGCAAAATATCTAATCATCCTATGTGATATTTAACACAGATAAAGATACCGATAAAGATTGTTGATTGTCGGTGAAACCAAAACTCCCAGCGTGAATACGCAACGCTTTGGTGGCAGGATGCACATGGGGGATAGCGCCATTTTGCTTCCTCCCTCCGAAAGCGTGTGATGAACTCAACATCTGTGCAGCCTTCCATGGCTACATACAAACAATATTTTGGCCATGAAAAGGAAAAACTCTCACCTTTCATGTTTACGTTGATTTTGACCGGTGTTATCACCGGTGAAGCTGTTTGTGCTTCCATGTCTACAGATCTAAACTGTGGAACAAGCTCCGACATACAAAGGGATAAAAATAAACTAGGAACAGCTCATTTGCATATCAAGGTCAATCTCGTGGTCAACATAAATTAGCATACATTACGATTGCCCTTTCTTTGACCTCAATCTCTACCTTAAACAGGTTATCAGGAGATTTATGTCTTTTCTTTTTACATCTGTAGAGTTGTTACTGACAGATTTGAACTGATACTGACGGTAAGATTAAGTGAATGCTTTTCACAACAGGCTTAGAGACTATTTCTTAATGCAAAATTAGTTCACATTCCAACCACTAGAGGTCATCCTATTTCCCGCCAAATCAGCTCACAACCGGATTTCCGGATGCCCGGGATATTTAAATGATAGGACTGAAATATTTGGACGACAAAACAAACAAAAACAAGCAAATAGATTTTGTCTGTGTGGGACCCGTGGTCATAAACATATAATGAAATGGTTCAGTTGTATTTTCACTCCTTTATGTGCAAACGTTTAGACTGATTGGAATAATCTTCCCTCTGGTTTAACTACATTGGGATCTGGTAACTCGGCATCTTTCAGGAACTCCCTTGCCAGAATGTAAAATCTGGCCTGCAGCTGGTATTGACCAGCTGCACCCCTAGTGCAATTTTGCTCTCTCGGTGGGATGCCAATTGGTTTTGCCGAGTAATCATATAGATGTAGATGTACCAATATCCCAAGCGATTTGTCAGTACACATAGCTATTAATAATTGTATACACGTGCATCGATACTGATAGACTGGGAGACATTCGTGAAAATTGCTATTCTATTTTACGCTGTCTTTTCAAGAACATTCATGAAACCATGGATGACAAAGCATATTTATTCCACGACGGAACAAAAATGTTTTATTCCAACGGACACATAATGTTACCAGTATCGATGTAAACGATGGTTGGGTTATAATGAAAGCAGAATGAGTGTAACCATGGACTATCTATTTAGTCCATGGTGTAACGTATATACCTGCTAAAAGTATACCTGCTCTCAATACGCAAATGACTTTCATCATGCAATCAAGTTCCTTAAAGACTTGCGCAGATCAAGTTGAGAAATTCAGAATAATGTGCATCTTTTAAATTGAGTCATATAAGAGCACTTGCTGCATTTTGCATTAAACTATGTTGAGAAACTAATACGGCATAAATGATGACAGTTGAGAATCTTACTTTTCACTTATTTATTGTTTTATCTCTGGCAGAAATGATGATTTTGTAACACTGCATATATTTAACACGAGAGGGCGATAGTTGACGGTTGAAGGATCCAAGAGCCAAAATGTATGTCACGCTGAGATAAACAGGCTCTCCTAGAAATGAGGTCGCCAATCACCGTATTTTCCATTGACACAGAGAATAGTGTAGCAGCAGCCAACTTAATTCTAGGAAAGCCCACCACGGAAGAGGCTCAATGGAATGAAGGCCCATTCCAATATCTCAGCGTTACCTTACCTATTAAGGTCATTAAATGTAGTTATATATCAAATTTATCTAAAGGTCCAAATTAATCTCCTGTATCTTCCATTGAATAACCACCAAGCCCACGTAAGGCTACACGATAAACTGTATTTGGGCTTGACATGCTTGTCAATAACAAATTATTGGGGTCACCCAGATATTTGCCCTAGATCACATAGAAACTGAATGACAACAATGGCAAAGCAAATGCCCTACATATTTTACGGCACATACTATTAATAATTAAAACTGTGAATATCTATGCTAACGAAACTTGATTCCTTCACAAATAAAACCTTAGAAGACTAATTAATAAAATGATTGAAAATAACAAAACAAAGAAAAATATTTCAATTCTTGCATTTTTGTTATCAGAACCTCACCTTTGCTTCAGACAATGGCCGCTGTGCCCCATTTCTGAGAGGTCATGTTATACCATATACATTCTCTCCCGGCATTTCCTCTTCAGGTGGAAACAAAATTCTCCTTCTTTCCTTCCGAATAAAATAGATCCTTGACTTCATTATTGCGTTAAGAAGACATTGAATTATTCAGGAAATGTTATCGTAAATGAATGACCTAGTTGGTGTCTTATTTTGTCCTCTGGTTCATCTGGATGTAAGAGAAGGATGTGTTCAGGCCTGGCAGCCAGCGAGCAGGCCGCCCTACATACCATGCCCTGGCCCCGATGTATTGAACGGTTTGAGACGGGCCTCAGTTCTGTGTAGGTCACCTACATCCAATGACCAAAATATGCTTCCCTGTGTTAGATAAGAAGTGTGCCATCACAGAGCGACTTGCTTGCATTAATGTGACTGCTCACTGCATGGGTGTTCTTGTTGTTGCCCACCTACACGCCAGCAGCAGCAGCCCCTTCAGGGAGGGTGTCGCCTGCAGGACACACTCAGCCCCACACGGGTAGCTCGCCATCAAGGTACACCTCCAACCTGCCACGCTAAATTGGTCACTATGTCATCGGTAAATGATACACGGCTGTGTACGCCTTGCTAGCGTTTAATAATTTGAAGCAAAGCGGTTAGTATGTCAGTATGTCATAATACAATTGCATGGCTACAAGTCTCCACGTGTGTGATTGCGGGCCAGCTGGCCTCCTGCCCCCATTAAGCACTCGCCAATATAAAACACAGGTGCCACAGGTGAGACAAGCAGTACGTAGGCCCTCGCAAGACTCAGCATAACATCTTGGGTTAAAGCAGCCAAACGTGTACACGCGCCGCCCTTCTTCCCCTGCCTTTGTGTATCATGCTACATGTGTATGTATGTATTGTGGTGAACTCTGCATGATCAGGTTGCGTTATGTGACCTCTGTCCTCGATCCCAGGGCTCATGGGGCTCACCTGTTACTGTAAGGTCTGACCACCCAGGTCACTCCACATGAAACCTCTTCAGAATGGTGCCACCACCATCCCCACAGATACTACTAATAAATATAGATATATGTTCTATATTTTGTTTGGAAGTGCACGAACTGAACCAAGGCGCACCGCATGCCATTAACTTTTTATTTACCATTGCCATTGTTGGTTAGGCATCGATCACCTTTTATTTCACAATTCTTGCAACTGCAACGCTTTAATTTTAAAATTAAAGTCAACTCCATGATGACGTGTTTTTTTAAAAGGAATGTCCATTTCGTAAGCCAATAATCTGACATATATCATCAAATCATTAGTAAAGGAAGTTAAATGCCAAGATTTATAAACGTAAGCGGTATTTTCACGTAAACATTTAGTCCAGAATGCATTCTTTGGAAATGTGACTATTCATTATTAAATTAAACCATACTACCCATACCAAGGTGTTCATATTTTAAGCTTTCCATCGGATCCTGAAATATGGGACAGAACCATATCGCCTATATATATATATCACAACACAACAGACACAACTCGGACCTATCCTTGTCACACTCAAAAGACTTTAATAGCTCATTTCCCAATTCCCCGATAAAATAAGCCATTATCATTTCTCCATAACCATTATTTTTATGCCAGGTAAAGAGGCCTTTACTTGTTCATACTACCCAAAGAACGGTCAAAATGGTTAAATGGATGCTTGTTTGCATACTAGAGAATAGGTGCCCCCTGGTGTTATAGACAATTTAGGAGATTTTATGGCATATGAAGTCTCGCTTTTATTCTTGTGGTGACGGTGATATCATTACGTGTTTTTCCCTTAAGCCAACATACCTAACAAAAAGAGGAAAGTCTCAGGTAAGGGTACCGTAGGTAGAGATTAAAAATATGAGCTGGCGTCCTGCTGGGAACACTTGCTTACTGAGATTAGTACTCAGATTAGTGGGGTGTGTAGTCACTTTCACATGTCAAAAATAGTGGGCAAATCACTGTACACACATCTGAGCATTATTACTACACATGTTCCTTATTCAAATTGTAGTTTTATTTGACAATTAAAATGATGATTGCAATATTTGAATTTATTTCAAATATAGAAATTCTAATTCTATATTGTTAGTAGTGTTTAAACAACTGTGAAACTAGAGAACTATTTTAGAGGTATCGACACCATTTCCAAGAGGTGATCTTTGCACATATGAGTACATGCATTCTTGGCTGATCTCACTGGACAACAGAGAAATGCACATACAGGTGACATGTGACCTGTTGATTTCCATCCTGTCAGTGATATGGTCAAATATTGACAACTACACATTTTGAAGATCTTGAAAATTGTTTTGGAATATATAATATACCAATCTGATTGAATGTATTTAAGATTGAACATTGTTTGCAGGAATATTTTAAGTGTTGATGAATTGTAACAACACCTTAGATAGGTACAGTCCATGTTTATTTTTAAATGTGCATCCAGGCGAAATGTTGAGTGAGCAATCCTGCCATGAGAAAAGGTCAAAGCATATCATCAGACCTGTGAGACACATAATAATGCTGAAACATTGGGAACTATTGCATCGCACTGGATTTATTCAGAGATGCTCAAGGTTGGCCTCTTGATCAACTTACTCGAAGTTTAAAGTCTATGATAAATTCTTGAAATTGGATCCATGTTATAATTCGTTTTTTCTAAACTGAAATAAAATTGGAATATGAAGATTTCATATTTGTTTTCTGCATATAATTACTATTTTTTATATTTTCTATGTTGGCAAAAAACATATTCAATTCTATATGTTCTGACATGCATATTGCTTAAATATTACCCCAGTATGAAGATTTTATATTTGTTATTATATTATATTGCCCAATAAGAACTCCAATATAAAGATTTCATTTTTTGGGGGGTATCAAATCATTTCTATTATTTTATATTCTTCTGCATTTGCAATAGACAAATCAATTTATGTTTCCTGAAGTACATATCACTCAAACAGTACCCCAATATTTAGATTTCACCTTCGGCATGAAAATAACTTTTACCAACCAGGATTCGAACCCTGGACCTTTAGCATAGAAGACAGACATCTTAACCACTGAGCCATGTATCACCCTGTCTCAGTACTGTAGAAAACTTGGAGTCACAGCATTGTATGAATATTGAAATTGTTCCATTTCTTTGCTAATAAAGACATTTTATTTAATTTTTTTGTATTTTCTCCATAAACAAACAAAAGAAAAAACAAAAGAAATTTCATTCTGCTCTAAAAAGACCCCAACATGAAGATTTCACCTTTGAAGATTTCACCTTTGTTTATTGTATCGTCATTATTTTTTATAATTTCTATCAAAATAAAAAATGTTTCAATTCTATATGTTCTGATGTGCATGTTGCGAAAATAAAACTTCAAAATGAAGATTTCAGTTTCAGCATGAATAAAAAAAAATATATTGTTCCCGGTGGGAATCGAACCCCAGACCTTTAGCATGGGAGACAGATGTCTTACCCACTGAGCCATGTTGATTAGTATGATTTGACCTTCTCACTGGTAAATCACACAAAAAGTCAACATTATCACTTGATCAAGTTATTTTTATAAAGGGATATTCCGTTATTTCACACAACAGCCTAAATTAAATTTATAGAGTAAAATTTACCAAAAATATGTTTGTCTGAGATGATATCAATAGTAATGCAAATCGATAAAAAGAAACAGATATCTATAACTCATCTCTCATTTAAATCTAACCATTTTCTAGTTGATTCTCTATAGGTAGGTATATAAGGTTAGCATGTAATAATTTATATTGAATATGAGGTGTGTCATATAATGTCCATACACATTTTATATATTTAACTCGAACACATAAAACAGAGAATTGAAATTAGCCAAAGAAAATCAGTTACTGGAGTGGTGCACATTTTTCTGGAGAAGTCATATGGAAAGTAGTCCGGTAGGATGTTAATTTCATAGGGAGTTAATGTGTTAATATGTACCCAATGAGTTCACTCATAACAGAAATCAAGATGGCCGAATGTTGGTTGAGAAAGTGCTTGATTTCTCTTAAGGGGAGTACACGTCATGTTTTGAGTCCACATACACATACACACACACAACACACACACACACACACACACACATATTTGATAATATATTCCCAATACCCATTTCAGATAGACTGGGAGGCATCACTCATCTCAAAGGCAAAGCTGTCAATTTAAGTGAATTGAATCCCAACACAAAGCCCACTAAGGCAGTAGCACTGAGAGTTCCCATATATATATCCACTGATGCTTTCCTTGACCTTCCCCACGTACTTCACGCAAAAAGATACACTTTCAAAGATAGACCCACTTCAAAAGTTGAGATCACTTTCGAAGGTCCTCCCCCTGCCTCTGTCACTCTCAATCATCTTGGTACCTTTAACCTCGAGCAGTTTAGGACTGAGCCACGTAGGTGCAGAATTTGTCAATCTTTTGGACACATAGCTACCTTCTGCAGAAACTCAGCAGTCTGTGGCATCTGTAGCAAAAAACACGACACCGAACAGTGCCTTGTCAAACTCAGAAATAAAGAACAGGTTGCTCCTTGTTGTCCAAACTGTCACAAAAAGCATCATGCTTGGAACAAAAGATGTCCGGAGAGGCTAAACAGAATTTATGCGCAAAACAAGCCAAAACTTCAACAAGTGCACCCCCTGATGACCATTCCCACCCATCCTCCTTCTAGGACCTCACCCCCTGCCCCCCAGCCTGCCCCCCAGCCTGCCCCCCTGCCTGCCCCCCAGCCTGCCCAATGGCCAACCAAAAAGGCCAAGCCAGGCCAGCAGGTCAAAAACCCTGCCAAGAAGTCCACAAAAAACACTACCCCCACACACCCCCTACACCCACTCCCACCCCCACCCCCACCCCAACCCAAAATCAAGAACCCCCCAACCGTGAACTCTCGTGTGAACCCGACCCCCACCCCTGAACCCACCCCAGGGCCTAGCAAAATGACAGTTTCCCTCCTGACATCTGACTCTCCCTTACCAGAAAATGATAGGACTGACGTTCCACTGACTCAAAGCATCCCTCCCACATCATCAGCTGCACACAATCCTTTACCGCTGTGTGCAGTTCCTGTTAATACTGTGAATGCCTCCCTTGTTCAGGCCCTGTCACAATTAGCCACAGTTACTCAAGAGGTCAGAGACATATCTAGATCAATAGTAAATCTCCTCATAGAAATTTCGGCCAAGTTAAATTCACAGAAGTAAGTCAGAATCTGAAAATCATTAACTGGAACTGCTTCTCACTAAAATCCAAAATTGCTACCCTCAAAGCCTGCATTGGGACAGATGATCCAGACATCATTACCCTCCAGGAAACTTTAGACAAGAAAGATTCTCCCCCCAAAATCAATGGATACACACCCTACACTGAAAAAAGTGAAAATAATAGGAAAGGTCTCGCAATATACGTTAGAAATAAAATTCCATCCAAAAAGATAATTGATCCTCTTAACTGTGGGACAGGTATAGAAGTGGTAGCCATAGAGATCACCCTCTCCACAGGTCCTGTCCTTATATATAATATATACTCCAATCCCAACCCATTCCACCAGGGCAAAATAGATCTCACCAAACTGGCAAGAGTTGCAAGCTCACAATCCAGTGCTGTGTTAGGTGATTTCAATGCCCATCACCCCATTTTGTATTCCAAATATTACAATCATAATGGCCATCACATCAATGCCCTCCTCAATGACACTGATGAATTGTCCCTGCTAAATGATGGTACGCCCACTCACATTAGAGGACACTGTTTAGACCTTACCTTCGTGTCCTCAGCCCTTACCCAACTTGCTAAATGGGGAGTACACCCCACCCTAACCAGTGATCACTATGGTACCACTCTCTTGCTTGACATTCCACACATCCCACCCCCTCCTCCACCCCCACCCAAGTGGAACGTTAGGAAAGCTGACTGGGACAAGTTTCAAAAGACAATATCTGACTGGTATGACCAATTTGTCCTACCACAGGACATAGACGAACACTCAGAGGCAGTCACGCAGGCTCTTACATTAGCGGCTAATGAAGCCATCCCTTTAAAGAAAGCAACAGGTACCCATCATACAAACTACTGGTACTATAATCCCACAATACCTGAGTATAGGAATAGGCTAAATAGGACCAGGAAGATATATAGAAAATATCCCACACCACACAATAGGCAAATGCTCAGGGAGGTTAGCAAACACCTGCAGGAGATCTGCAGGGGTGCCATGCGTAGTAAATGGGAAGAGTGGTGCGAATCTTTCAATGAGCACACATCTCTCACTGAGCTCTGGAAGAAATTGAAAATTTCTAGTGGCAAGAAAATCTCGCCCATTCCAGACCATCCCAATCCCAGCATGGAATCAGAAAGACTTGCAGCCATGTTTGCCAGTAGGGCCTCGTCAGATAATCTGTCACGAAGCATTAGGCTCAAACAAAACGAATTGCTTAGTGGCAGGGACAAAATCATTAGTGAGGCTTGCCAGGCAACACACAGAGCAGACATTCCCTTCACAATACAAGAACTTTTCAATGCTAGGAAGAAAGGTAGAGACACTGCCACAGGTTCAGATAAGATCACATACAGTATGATCAGCAACGCAGGCACAGCTGGGCAAATGATGATATTAGATCTCATAAATGCCTCATATCAAGCTGGCCAGCTCCCGTCAAAGTGGAAGCTTGTTGACATACAGCCCATCCCCAAGCCTAAAGAACCCATCAAGCCTAGGCCGATCTCGCTCACGAGTTGCATATGCAAAACAATGGAGAGATTAGTACTAAACCGGCTGCTGTATGAACTAGGGCCCTTTCACCACAACATCTTCGGGTACATTAAGGCAGTCAGCACCACCCACAGTATAGCCACACTGCTTTCCATCATCACGACAGGTCAAAGCATTGCCATCTTTTTAGACCTTGAGAAAGCCTTTGAGTTAGCCAGCCCAAAAGCAATTTTAGTCACTTTAGCCAGCAAGGGCATCAAAGGCAAGCTTCTTGCCTGGGTTGCTTCCTATCTCACAGGCAGGAAGAGTAGGGTGCGCTATCAGGGAACTTATAGTGCTTATCATGCTCACGAGAACGGCACGCCCCAAGGTGGTGTCCTGTCCCCCACGTTATTCAACATCCTCATGAGCAGATTAGTCTCCCTCAAATTCCCCCCAGGTGTACAGCTGCTTTGCTATGCTGACGACTTGGTATTGACAGTCACAGGTAAGGGATTGACCCTCAAAGCTCAGAACTCGCTAGACATCCTATCTAGAGAATGCACAAACTTAGGGCTCAAAATATCTGCCTCCAAAACAAAAGCAATGTGCATCAAAATGAACACACCCAGCTCACAGCTCCAAATACAGGGCCATGCCCTGGATTGGGTCCCTGTGTATCAGTATCTGGGGGTGTGGATAGATAGCGCCTTTAACATGCACTGTCAGGTCAATTACCTCAAGGAAAGATGCCAAAAGAGAATAGATGTCATGAGAGCCCTTTCTTCCATCAAGATAGGTCCCAAAAGTGAGATTCTCAGACTCTACTATTTAGCCACTACACGTAGCCTAATAGACTATGCCACACCACTGTTAGCATTTGCCTCAGATAGTGCAGTACAGCAGGTTGAGGTCATACAAAACAAAGCCCTCAGGCTCATATTAGGTGCCCCGTTATGGACTAAAACTGAGAATTTACAACTTGAGTCAGGCATCCCAGCTGTCCGAGTTAGAATAGCTCAGACCACAGCATGCTTCTTAGCCAAGGTTATGCACTCCCATGTACTAACACCTCTTAGGAAAAGTACCAAGATAGCCCTCGGTGATGGTGGCAAAATGCCCTCCAGGAGAAATCACTTGGCCACCTGGGCTGCTTCCATAGTGCTAGGGTTTAGAGATGGACTAGTATTACACAAAGGTGCAGACACTCCAGCCTCCAACTATGTCATCCCTCCACCCTGGAAGCCACTCCCGTATAGCATTACATACATGCCTATGGCCAGCAAGAAATCAGACCTAGATAGGGCAGACATGCTCAGACAGGCTCATGCATCCATAGATATTGTTCGGTCCCCGGGAGCAACAGTATACTACACTGATGGCTCAGTTCAGGAAGATGGCAGGTCAGGCTCTGGTTATTGTCAGGAAGGTAGACAGGAATTATGGAGAAATAGTGACAATTGCTCAACCCTGCAGACTGAGCTCATTGCCATTTCATTTGCCCTCCTAGATGCCCTTCACAACAAGACACGTCCAGTACTAGTAATCACAGACTCACAATCATCCCTCAAAGCACTAGAGAAAGGTCACCCCTTAGACAATGTTAAGCTCATCACGGGAGTTTATGTTACCCTGTATAAGTTACAATCAGACAATAGGGCTGTTGTGCTACACTGGATCCCCAGTCACATTGGACTTGAGGGTAATGATATGGCAGACGAGGCTGCGAATGCAGGCTCCAAGCTATCCAAGATATCAGCCCATGTCCTCCCCTCTCTTAGCCAGACCAGACGACTTTTTGTCTCTGACTCAAAAAAAAGGCACTATCTCAGGCACAAATACAGTGTACCCGGTTCAGGAACTGCCAGATGGTATGCCATAGCCACTAGATACAAGCCACTCCCCAGACTAGCTGAGAACCACAGATCCCTACAGGTCACCATGCATAGACTTAGACTAGGCTACAAGTGCACTTGGGAATTGTTAGGAGATATGGATAGAGCCTGCGAGCATTGCAGTAGGCCCACCAGTAAACCACTGTGGCACTACCTGCTAGAATGCTTTTACACAATGCCTCTTAGACAATATGACAATAGAGTATATGATGTGGAAGATGGCGCTGACCACACCCAGGCTGCAGCTGAGGTGGTCTATAATGCCTTAAACTTCGTGGATCTGCATTATATCCTGACTCAGTATCCTGTGCCCAGATAGGAACTGGAAAAGATCCCACTAGAACCCATGAAGTAGGCAGCCCGCATGACTGACTGACTGCGGATGGCCAATCAATGGTCACTTAAGAGATCGGGTCACAGTGGCCACTGGCTGATTCCCCGAGGACACATTGACTAATTAAAACGGAAACGAACCTGATCCTACCACTGGCTGCAATGATGGAATGTATGTCCTACATCCCTTCATTGACAGCCAGGGTAGATAAACCTAACACATTACTAACACATGCCACCCATAATAGTGAAAATGCCTGGCCTGGGTCACAGATTGCCGGCTTTGGTTTCACAAGAATGACCAACAGCGGTTGCAGAGATATTCAGTGTATATCCTGCCCATAGTCGGCTTTCAGTGCCCCAAATCGGGCCATTTGCACCGATAATCACACACCACCCACCCCATAGCAATTTCAAATAAACTATAATTAGGCATTTATACACATAATAAGATGGAACACATAATAATATAAATCTTCTGAAGTATTCTGTCATCCAAAAGCAAACAAAACAAGCGTAAACAAAAAAAGTTCACTTTTGCCTATGGACACCCCACTGGGTAAAATGCAATTCTCACTACTTTTTAATCAAAATTTCTACATAACTTCTCATATATGCAACCCACACACAAAGTCTGAACACAACATAAAAAACCACCTCTAAACTCACTATGGGTAGGTCCCCCTTTGACAATGCCTGGTTAAATTGTCCCCCAGCAAGGTTATTGCTCGCCCGCTCGGATCGGGCGTAAAACGTCGTGGTCCCGTGTATCTGACCCTATCCCAGAGCACGTTAAAGAACCCAGTAGCACTTATCGAAAAGAGTAGGGGGAACCCGGTGCGAATGGTCTCTGAAAAAAACCTTTCAGTTAACCAACTCACAACAACAATAGTCCATTTGTCAATAGCAATAATCAATGACCAAATTTAACAATACATGATTGCAATTCACAGCAATCACACTGCAGGGCCGCCTCTCCAGGCTACGGCCCTCTTGCAATTTAATATTGCATAGATTTCATTCATTCATTTCAGATAGATGAGAAGTCCCATTTCATCCGATGCCAATGACAAGCCTCGCTCACCAAAGCAGGTCCTCTATCTGCAGATGATCACAGGGAGACAGGCCTTGACCGTCGTCATTCTATTTTGGGACTGAGGGTCCTAAAATGTGTAAAAACATAGGCATTAGAGATGCATCAACCCTCAGCCCTGGTAACTTACTGTATACAACATTCGCTCTGTACAAAATTTGTGAACAAAATGTCACTGCACCAGGGCGAAATTGATGCAGGGGTTAAAAAACCATAATAGTGCACATCTACTCCCTTTGATAGCTTATGTGTGACAAGTATCATGAAGCTGTCATCATTTACTCTAGAATTATTGAGATGATGGGCCATTGACCTTGAAAGTAGGTGAAGATCACTGTCCATCAAACTCATCTGGAGTCTTCACCAGATGCTTATCATTTGTTCTCAAGTTATCGCAATGATGAGGATTTCCCATAATTGTCCCTATGACCTTGAAAAGTAGGTGAAGGTCACCATTCATTGAACTCGTCTGGGGTCTTTATCAGATAGTTATGTGTGTCAAGTCTCATGGAACTGCCATCATTTGTTCTCGAGTTAAAGGATATTAGGGGATTTGATATAATTGCCCCATGACCTTGAAAAGTAGGTGAAGGTTATGTTCCATAAAAAAGTCTGAGGTCTTCACCAGATGATTATGTGTGTCAAGTCCCATGAAGCTGCCGACATTTGTTCTCGAGTTAAAGGATGCAAGGGGATTTGATATAATTGTCACTGTGACCTATAAAAGTAGGCGAAGGTCATGCTCCATCAAAGAAAAGTCTGAGGTCTTCACCAGATGCTTATGTGTGTCAAGCTGCCATCATAAAGCTGCCATCATTTGTTCTTGAGTTATCGCAATGATGGGGATTTCATGATACAATTGTCCATGACCTTGAAAAGTAGGTGAAGGTCATGCTCCATCATAAAAAGTCTGAGGTCTTCACCAGATGCTTATGTGTGTCAAGTCTCATAAAGCTGCCATCATTTGGTCTTGAGCTATTGCAATGATGGGGATTTCACATATTTGTCCCTGTGACCTTGAAAGGTAGGTGAAGGTCACTGTCTATCGAAGTCATCCTGGGTTTCACCAGTTGCTTATGTGGGTGAAGTACAATGAAGCTGCCATAATTTGTTCTCGAGTTATCGTGACGACAAGGACATACGTACATAAGTAAGTACTTCTTGGAACTTAAAGGCGCATATAAATGTTAATGTCTGACTTTTGAGATATCGTTATAAATCATATTACAAGTTCATGCAAAACATGTACTTATTATAAATTAGTATAGAGGATTTAAGGGGATGGAAGCCTTCATTAAATATGAGTTAGCGTATCAAATATCAAGAAAGGGAAAAAAATGACAAAAAAGGAAAGAGGATTTTTAAACCTCCAGTCAGGCCAAATCCAAATCCAAATGGGAGCTTTATGGGCTAGGGTTGTCATGTAAGGGCTGCCCTGATTGGTTTTTGGTAATGAATTTTCTGACTGGTTCATCTATTGATAGATTGGTGGAAACTATTAAAAGACGGGTGGAATCTCCTCATGCCATATCGATGGACCCCTTTTTGTTTTTTTATATATTAAATTAGCTGAACAAATTTTTTAAGAGCGTCTATTAACATTCCAAATTAATAAAAAAAAGATGAAGTACTCAAAAGGTCTGGTTTTAAAAAAAAACTAGAGAAATTCCATCTCGCGCAGAATTATCTGCTCATAGATGGAGGTGGCTGGTACCAGCTACATATGTGTTACAATATGGTTTCGTCTGAGCAGTCAAGTTTACTTCGAGATTTGAGCATTTATTTTTATCCGATAATTAAACTATGCACAAGGATTTCCTTATTGTGCATTCATTCAGATATCTGGGGGGGGGGGGGGGGGGGCTGTACTCGTTTGACCACCAGGTGGCTACATGTATAAAATCATGTGACCTCTATTGTGGTCTGTCAGGGTGTTAGGCCTGTACCACTGGACAAACATTAATGGACGAACAGGTTTCGGTAAGCCAAATTACTCCATTGTCCCAGTTTAGGGTGCTCCGTTGTTAGAAAGACTTTACTAAGCTGGTCAGCTAAACAAAGTTTGTTGACAAAGTGTCCAATGGATGATTTCGATTTTAGCAGAAATATATGTAGGGGAAATATGATGGGAAGTAAATTGTGATTGTAAAGTTTGGGATATAAACATTTATATTATGCAAGGAAAATGTGCTTGAAAACCTCATTTCATGAATGCTTTAATTCAAGCAAGAATGCTAATCAGGTGTGTCTGTACTCGATCACTGGTCAGCTGAACAAAGTTTGTTGACAAAGTGTCCAATGGATGATTTGGATTTTAGCAATAGACCCCTCTACTTTCAAATGGCACAGAACTTTATGTAGGGGAAATGTGATGGGTAATATAATTAGATCACTAAGTTTAGGGTAAACATTTTTAATACTGTATACAGACAAATATTCGCGACCTTTTTATTTTCGCGTTAATTCGCGCCAGGACGTGATTCGCGAAATTAAATGAAGAGGGGACACTCCCGGTAATTTTGATACCAAGCATGACCATATTGACCCAGTGACAGCTGAGATAATTGATGTTTTAGGAGCCTAAAATTTGTACCTGATGCCTGAATTGCCGGTCCTGATTAACATAAATAAAATGTTTCTTCATGTCAGTTATGATTTCAACAGAATTACCTTGTATATGAAGCACAAAACGACATTCTTTTCCAAATTTTAGCAGATTTCAAACTCGATTTTCTCTGCTTCTAAACAAGATATCAACAAGCGGATTTCGCGTGCAGATTCTGTGAAATCCATAGATTTTAGAAATCTAAAATTCGTGAAAATAAAACGGCGCGAACCTGTCGAAAACGGAGATGGCGCGAAAATAACTAGGCGCGAATTTTTCTCTGTATAGAGTATGTGAAGAAAAAGTGCTTGAAAACCTCATTTCACGAATGCTTTAAACTCATTTCACGAATGCTTGAAATGATATGTATCAACGTTTGTTTACAAAGTGGATTTCAATGGATTATTTGGATTTAAGAAGATTCATCTACTTTCAAATGGCTCTGAAATTTATGTTGAGGTAATACGATGGGTATTAACATCTAATCACAAAGTTTAGGGTAGACATTTCTATTATCCTTGGAAAAAGTGCTTGAAAATCTGATTTCGTGCAAGCTTGAAATGTCCGTAGAATAAGTGCCCAGTTGGTTAAAGCATCTGTTCCTCTATGATGATCTAAAGGTCGTTGATTCATTTTTCGGCCATGAAAATTCAATTAGAAAGCACTATATCTGTTACAAATAGGTCTTATCATGAAAACACTATGTTGGCAATCCATAAGATCCAGTGCCTTTGCATGATGCCCGCTTGCTCATTACCAAAGTGAAGTATTTCAAGCAGTTTCTACCCCAGGATTATCACAGTTACTATGACAATTTGCGACAGAAATAGATTCATAGTACGTGTTCCTTCACAGAGGGTATTAGACTGAAATATTACACTGTCATTTGATTCACTTGACATACATGATTACAGAGCATAATTATGATGAAAGATTTGCTAAACGTACTGTACATATAAACATAATGAAAAATCTGTTTAATCAAACATTCCAAGTTGAAGTGATGAATGGTGACATGCAGACCCGCAGTATTTGTTCCTTCACAGAAGGTATTAGACTGAAATATCAAGCAATCATGTGCTTTATTAGACATGCATGCAATGTATAAATAATTATGATGAAAGATTTGTTCAATTTAAATGAAAAAAAAAATAGTTCAACAGATGTTTTAATTTAAATTAACATTACAGTGTTTGATGGTTAGAAACATCATGTTAGTATTAGATGAGAAGTCATTTAAAGTTAAAAAATGTTTCTCGCCACTGAACAATTTAACTGTAGACAAGTGCCTTCGGCTGGGAAAGGATGCTCTCTTTCACTGTTGTAGCTATCTCACTTATGCAGCTGTCTCTACCTTGTACAGCTATCTCTCACTTATGCAGCTGTCTCTCACTTGTGCAGCTATCTCTCACTGCTATACCCAGCTTTACTGAGCCCGATGCAAAGGAGAGTATCACTGATATAACTGTCTCTCACTGTTATGACTATTTCTCACTTACGCAGCTCTCTCCCTTGTGTAGCTATTTCTCACTTATGCAGCTGTATCTCACTGTTGTAACTATCTCTCACTTGTGCAGCTATCTATCACTGATGCAGCTGTCTATGTCTCATTGTTGTAACTGTCTCTTGCTGTAACTATCATCTATGTAGCTGTCTCACTTATGTAACTATCTCTCACTTATGTAACTATCTCTCACTTGTACAGCTATCTCTCACTTATGCAGCTATCTCTCACTTATGCAGCTATTTTTCACTGCTATAACTGTCTCTCACTGTTGTAACTATCTCTCACGAATGCAGCTGTCTCTCCCTTGCACAGCTATCTCCCTGATGCAGCTGTCTCTGATGCAGCTGTCTCATGTGCAGGTATCTCACACTTAGGCAGTTATCTCTTATTCATGCAGCTATCTCTTATTTATACAGCTATCTCTTATTTATGCAGTTATCTCTTATTTATGCAGTTATCTCTTATTTATGCAGTTATCTCTTATTTATGCAGCTATCTCTTTTTTGTGCAGCTATTTTTCATGTCTCAATGCAGCTATCTCTCATTTATGCAGTTATCTCTTATTCATGCAGCTATCTCTTATTTATACAGCTATCTCTTATTTATGCAGCTATATCTTATTTATGCAGCTATCTCTTATTTTTACAGCTATCTCTTATTTGTGCAGCTATTTTTCATGTCTCAATGCAACTATCTCTCAGTTATGCAGCTATCTCTTATTTATGCAGCTATCTCTCATTTATACAGCTATCTCTTATTTATGCAGCTATCTCTTATTTATGCAGCTATCTCTTTTTTGTGCAGCTATTTTTCATATCTCAATGCAGCTATCTCTTATTTATACAGCTATCTCTTATTTATGCAGCTATATCTTATTTATGCAGTTATCTCTTATTTATGCAGCTATCTCTTATTTATGCAGCTATCTCTTGCTGTTGTAGCAATCTATCACTTGCTATCTCTCACTTGTGCAGCTATTTCTCACTTGTTCAGCTATTTCTCAATCGTGCTGGCTAAAAATATCTACATCTCTCCCATAAAGGCCCCTTTGTACAAAACCTAGCAGGGCTTCACTAATTAGGTCAATAATTAGGTCAATTTACCGATGGTTGAAAACTAAGCTCTAATGCAGAAATATAGGCATATTGTGGGTAATATTTCATATCTAACATAATTCTGATAAAAATTGAGTGAAAACAAATCTATTCCTAATGTACATATTGCGCAAAACATCGCATAAACTTGCAAAATAAAATTGAAGTGGAGACTGGTATAGCGTCCACCAGAGGGCAACGTAAAAACGCAACAGCGAGATCGCACGATCTTATCAGTGGCGAATTTTATTGCAACCCATACCTCACACTGCAACTTTTTTTTTTCAAATCTCGTCACCCTTCCTCTCTGATCACATTCATGCTTTTTTATATATGTATGTAACAATGTTCCATGAACTTAGACTTGAGCAATGAATACGAGATGTACTAGATAGCCACGAAATGTTAAAAATCACTTAAAATTGCCGTTTCTGTGTAGTTTTTATATTGTTCGACTTGAGCAATTATTACGGGATGCACTTGACAACCACAAAAAGTTTAAAATCACTTTAAATTGCAGTTTTGAGTGGTTTTTATATCGTGGGACTTTGTCAGAATTTTGTGTTTTTCAGTATCATATTGTGATAAGATATGTTGACAAGTCAGGTACTACTATATCTATTACATTCACCTTGCATTTTGTATAATAACTTCTGGAGGCTACTTAGTTGTACAATGTCTTTCATTTAGTAGTCTAGACTAACCATATACTCAATGGAAGTTAATAACCCATATTGAAATACTGTACTAATTTGAAAAGTCTTATTATCAGGTCTAATATGTACTGTGATTTATAATTTGTTTGTTATTTGTTTGTTTGGGGTTTAACATCACTTTCAACTTTATTTCAGTCATTTCGTGATGAGACCTACTTGTAGCCGATATTGTGCTGCCTCACTGAATGTCTCAGATCCTTGACATGAAACCCATCTGGTAACAGATTTACAAGGACAACAGGTTAACCCTTTATGCACGGGCCTAAGCTCATGTGTGAAATTGTATTATGATTTCAATCACGGCATGTTCGGGGATCGAACCCATGACCTTTGGATCACCACAGAGGAACTGGTCTTGAGGAGCTGGCTCTCTAACTGCACCACGGCCCGTGGCTGTCATTTATAATTGAAGGTAACATTCGTGAGGAGTTCACAGGTTTTGTGGATGTCACTGGTGACACAACTAGCTTGGCACCAGCAAATGCCATGAAAAAACAATAACAGAAACACTGGGTCTTGATCTGTCAAATGCAAGAGGACAGTGTTATGATGGAGCAGGTAAGTATGCTATTTGAAAAATAATGAGACATGTCTAATTCATAATATTCCATTTATTTTTCATCGAAAAATGATCATGAACATGAATCTAAATGCATTTTTTTTAATGAGTTTGACATGTCATTTGTCTGAAACATGTTATAGGAAATAAAAAATTAAAAAAAGGATGTGAACCAAGACTACAGAGAGAATATCTAAAGGCTCTCTACCTATAAGTCATCAGCTGAATCGGGTCATAGTTCATAGTCTTGGAATACCAATTATAAGGAACACGATGGGAATATGTGATGAGGTAAATATTGCAAATGAGATAAGTTTCTTTCACAAATTTACTTACTTTTCCATTTAATTAGCATTAAATATAGGTATGTGCATTTAACCATGTGGAATTCAAGCAGCATCACTTATTACATAATTTTAATTTTCTTTCTTTTATTTCAGGTGGCCACAGCAAATGATGACCTCCCAGCTGAAATGATCAGATCAGCAATTTAAATGAAGGCCCAACTAAGACTAAATTCTGCTATGTAGAACAAGATGAGTCCAACGACATACTAGTCCCCAAAACCACCTACATCGTCTTCCTGTTGTAAGTAGCAAATCCTTATTTGTACCAGAAATTGAATTGCACTTACAATGCTATGTCTATCCATGTTATACATTTGGAAACTTTGTGATAAATTGCAGGTTATGGCTGCCATGGAGAAGTTAGCAACATCACAATCATTCAATGCCTAGGCTTCCACAAAAGCATCATGTCTTCTGGCATCAATTGGAAAATTTGATCATATTGTGAGGTCAGTTCTCGATAGGCCATTTTTAGCATTTTCAAATTACTCGAAGATGAGCGTGTTATTATTTTCGCTCCCGTATTTATACTAGACTTTGGCGATTGACCACGAGGCATTTAAGTCGCCATTTTGCGAATCGCCACAAAAGATGTTCAATTTCTTTCTTATTTACGTAGTTTAACATCGAGAATGTATAATTTTCTCCTTGCCCGCTATCTTGGCCGGTGAGAGATTCATACACTCGCCGTGGAGCGTGTTTTCATGATTACTACTTAAAGGAATACATTACCGTTTCTAACAAGGTACATTTCCTACAAAAATAGATTGAATTAATTACAAAAAACACTTCTGATAATTCAGAAGATACTTCTGAGAATTAATGCTTCTGAAATTATCACTTATAAGGATTAATGACATTTGATCAATTATAAGCTAGAGAATGAATTGGAAGATAACATTTAACATCATGATGACAGTGCCTTTTCCTGGATTTCTTTTGGTGTTAAAATGATTAAAAATGGATGAATATTTATGGTGTTATGCGTACAAACATGCAAGAAGATATTGCAGAAATTGACAATTTAGTTTTATATGTTCTGACGTGTACATCGCTTAAATAGAACGCCAATATGAAGATTTCATCTTTGTCATTATTCTTAATATTTTCTACGTTTGCTAAAAATAATTCCGTTCTATATGTTCTGATGTGCATTTCTCTCAAATAGAACCCCATTATGAAGATTTCATCTTTGTTTTCTATACGTCAAAATCATTATTTTTTATTTTATATATGTTTGCAAAAAAAAGTAAAAAAAATAAATCAATGCAGCCTGTGATGTCTTCCCATTCAGTGGTGTGAAAAACCCCAAATTTCATCAAAGAGAGTCAAATCTTAAATTTCACTGATACCAATTATCAGCATTCACAGTCCTTGTGATTTAAGGCCAAACCAGTGATCAAAGGATTTAATGTCACTTTTTCCACATCTCGGCCTTTGAGTCATGTCTTTCCTTTTTGACAGAAAGGTTTTCAAATGCATAAGATATTTTTCAAATAAATAGTATACTTTTCCCACAAATGATATATCTTTCACAACCATAAAATATTTGTCACAACCATGACAGTTATTTCACTGATTCAAATAATATTAAAATAATCTTATGTTGTTCTGAAGTATACTCCTGGCAATAAGTTATACAAAACATCTCCACCCTGTTTCCCAAGTTGGACAGGTGCCCAACTGGTAACTCATTAGGTGTTCACCCGAGATCACAGACCAGCTAAACAAAGCTGGTTGACAAAGTGTTCAATTGCTGGTGCAGGTTTCAGCAGACAACTGATCAACTTTCAAGTGCCACAGAAAGTTGTTAATGGATTATGTCGCATAAAAGCACTGTTTAGGGTATAAACATTCATGTTATGTAAAGAAAATGTGCCTGAAAGTCAGGTTTCATGAATGCTTCAAGGAGTTGGCCTGTACCAACCTCTGTCAAAGAAGTACACAGATTCATTGGATTCTGCTCTTGTTATAGAAGATATGTTCCACACTTCTATGAGTTAAGTGATCCTCTGTCAAAACTGACGAGAAAAGAGAACAAATTTGTTTGGTCTGAAGAATGTCAAAAATCTTTTGAAGGCCCCATCAAAGTCCTTTCAAAAGCACCGATGTTGGCATACCCTTTAGATGATGGAATCTTCATTTTGAACACAGATGCTTCTGATGTAGGAATTGGAGCAGTTCTTTCACAGATCCAAGGAAATCTGGAGAGCATCAGCAAGTTCAAATCAAGAACTTTGACAGTGCTAGAAAAGAAATATCAGGGAGAAGAAAAAGTGATCTCATTTGGCAGTAGAACTTTGACAAAAGAAGAAAGAAATTACTGTGTTACAAGAAAAGATCGTTTGGCAGTAGTATACTTCATGAAATATTATCACCATTAACTACTGGGAAGATCATTCTTGGTGAGATCTGATCATCATGCACTACAATGGATATTCAGATTGAAAGATCCAACTGGACAATCTGCACATTGGCAAGAAATCCTCAGAATGTGATTTCCAGATGATTTACCGCCCAGGAGCAAAACATGGAAACGCTGATGGAATGTCCAGAAGACCAAGGCATGAGGAAAACACTGAATCTCCTCCATGTGGTCCTTGCAGAAAATGTGAAAAACAAGACAAACTTCCAGACCTCTTAAGTGCTATAACTACTCGAAGCAAGAAGAGATCAAGAGAAACAAATAGTTCTGGAGAAATGTGCAGCTCAACATCATGGGTTACTGGATACTCACTGGCGGAACTCAAGGAAGCTCAGGAAAAAGATCCAATCATCTCAAAAATATTGAAGTGGAAACAAGAATCATCTGAATGACCTGATAGTGCAGTCATAATTAGATGTTCTCCAGCTATCCGAAACTTGTGGTTACTCTGGAATTCCTTGGTTCTGGATGAAGGAGTCTTATACAAAGAGGGATTTGAAGATAAGAGGCTAGATTTACCAGAGAGCCTCAATGAATGAATGGTTGCTTAGAGGCACATCAACCACTAAGGTTATTTAGTGCCTAAAAATGGTAAAAATGAATGAATGAATGGTTTCACATTGACACAATAAAGTGCCAAAACAGTAAAAATAGAAACGTAATATTGACTAGAAACAAAATGTAAATGTTAATACAATATGTAGATAACACAAGAATTTATCAACTGTGAACAGCATTTATATAATATCAATCAAATATAATAAATATGTATAATTTGTTTAAAAGACTTTATCAGTATGATGTTTTGCAGTTCTTGATAAATAAGTCAATGACATAAATAAACAAAAGCTCTGCCCTTAAAACTGATTATAAAGTCCTATGTGAGTTAAAAACGATACTATTACAGAAGTATCTACAGTATCAAATAACATATGTAAATCTTGTACATTAAAATATTGAGTTCGTATAATATCAAAATCGATACACTCAATTAAAATATGTTTAATAGTCAAAGCCCTTTGACAACAAATACATTCCGGTTGATCTTCACCTTTAAGCAGATAACAGTGCGTCAAATGACTATGTCCTATTCTTATACGGGTTAAAACACACTCTTCTCTACGGTTAATTCTAATAGCACCTTTAGTTTTGCCTAGAACGGGCTTAATTTCAAAGAAGAAGTACCCTTTTCTCTTCATAACTCTATCTTATCTGGACATCTAGGAATGCAGAAAACATTTCACAAGGTTGTAAAGAGATTTTATTGGTACCAGATGAGAAATGAAGTCAAAAACTACATTGAAAGATGTGATGTCTGTGAAAGGAACAAGAAAAAGAGGAAGACTCCAAGAGCACGAATTTCACACCTGCCAGCAGGAGCCCCAATGGACCGAATAGCTACAGACTTGTTTGGTCCCTTGCCAGTGACGCCACGGCAGAATCCTTATATTCTACTCTTGACCGACTATTTCTCAAAGTGAGATAATTCCAATTCCACATGCAACAGCAGAAACATGTGCCCATTCCATCTTGAATGAACCTGTTGCGAGATTTGGATGTCTACTTTCATTATACTCTGATCAGGGGCGTAATTATGAGTCAGAAATATTTCAGGAGTTATGCAAACTTCTCGAGATAAAGAAGACCTGTACTTCACCGAGGCATCCAAGTGGAACGTTTCAATCAAACTTTGGTGACTCTGATAAGAGCATATCTAAAAGGTTGACAAACCACTTGAGATCTACATCTAAGTAGTTTAGCAGAATAGCCTATAGGGCTACCCCACATGACAAAACTGATGGCAAAAGACAATCTGGTTATGGTAGACTAAAATAAATACACGTGACATAAAATTTAATAAAAGTATGTTGTTTCCCATTACAGATAAAAATAAAAAAATGACTTTCCAGTGCAAGAGATATACATACAGATCAGAAACAGTCTGGTAAGTTAAAAAAACATTTTAAGAAACATCTGAAGTCTCATGCAAGTTTATGGACTGTCTCCAAGGCAAGACTCCAAGGCAAGACTAACGGGTATGGATACCCCAGTTTCTAATCCCAGCATGTTAAAACTTGGAGATGAGGTGGTACTGGAAGTGGAAAAGGGAGAAATATCGGATGACGAAGGATCCGTGAGAATAAGCTTTAAAAAATGGGAGGCTGACAGAGGGGAGTTTAGATCAAGATCACCCCTGTCACGCCCACCCAATAGCCAAGGCTAGACCAAAGAATAGGCAGGCCATTAGGACATCTGCGACAACAAAAAATTCACAAGGGTGTCCAAGGACGCAGATGTACCACCTCTGGCTACAACACCAGTACCTCAAAGCTCAACAAATTGTCTGGTGCCCCCTTGCCCAGAGCAGAATTCTCGGGATTCTGAAATTCCACCAACAGTGACAGAAACAGTACCGTTCTTCTCACCTCTAATTAAAATCGTGAATACTGAAAATGAGGAGTCATTTAGCGCTAGCGAATCAGGAATCTCTTCGGATGAGAGTATGCTGGAGGGAAAATCATCTCTCTTCAGACCTCTGTGGAAAAAGAGGCCCACAAATCAAGGCAAGACAATTCCGCTCATGGCCTGTGGATAGTTGACACTCTGGGTTGCCTCGGTAGACAACTAGCTGCTCAGCATGCTCAAGTATTAGAGGCTATGAATTCCTGTCAAAACCAGCAGTCTGACCAGGAGTGTTGGTTTGAATTTGCAGGCTATGGGGGAAATTATTTGGGATGGAAGTATGCCCATGGACAGTGATTTTTCATGCAGATGTCCCAAATGTAATAGCAATAATAATAATATGATCACTATGATTCGTGAGGCAGATGCCAATTTTATCAACCCCTTCTCTCCTTCATTTTAAACAATTATAACAGATAACAATTACAATTTCAACTTGATAAAGGATTTAATATGCATAATTGGACTTAATTATATGCATCTGATAATCCTTCAAGTTCTTATTACACAAATTTTATATCATCACTCTTACTGATCAACCATACGAAAAATTCAACATCAACTTGATAAAGGATTTAATATGCATAATTGGACTTAATTATAGACATTTGATAATCCTTCAAGTTCTTATTACACAAATCTTATATCATGACTCTTATTGATCAACCATACAAAAAATTCAACATCAACTTGATGAAGGATTTAATATGCATAATTGGACTTAATTATAGACATTTGATAATCCTTCAAGTTCCTAATACATGAATCTTATAATATCACTCGTTTGGATCAATTATACAAAAATTCAACATTGACTTGATCAAGGTTTTATTATGCTCAATTGGACTTAATTGTAGACAAAATTCTTCAAGTCTTGATATGAATTTTTATCACCATGGATAATTAAATGTTCTCATATCATAAATTGAAATTCATAGACGTTGAAACATTTTGAATTGATATGAATATGTTTAATGTCTATTAAGGAAACGCTAAGGTATTCCAATATTTTTGGAGTAAAATTGGTTTTAAGTAGGGGGGAATGTGAGGAATGGTCAGTTCTCGATTGGCCATTTTTAGCGTTTTCAAATTACTCAAAGATGAGTGTGTTATCTTTTCGCTCCCACGAGGCATTTAAGTTGCCATTTTGCGAATCGCTACAAAAGATGTTCAATTTCTCTAGCAGGAATCCAGAGGAGATACTGTATACAGACAAATTTTCGCGACCTTTTTATTTTCGCGTTAATTCGCGCCAGGACGTCATTCGCGAAATTAAATGGACGCGAAATTGAAGATGCATTACACAATATGAGGTCGTCATGTTAAAAAGCGGGAGTGACGGGGACAAGCTCTTATTTTTGGCGCGAAAACAATTGGAGTCTCTCAACACGCATTGAAATATTAATATATTGCGCAATGATGGATCCCTGGCTTCTCCTCGTGTTGCGGACGTGAATTACTGCGATGCCACGTACATGATATTTACGTTTTACTTCATGGATAAATTCTCGACCTGCGAAGCATAATTTGTGATAATATTGGGTAAATACCTTTATTTATCATTTAAAACGCAATTAAAATCGATCCACGTGTGAAGGCATTTCTGTCAAGAAGGGAAGACACGATTCAACGCAACACGTGGTCGCAATTTTGAAAGGCGGAAGTGACGGGAAGAGGCTCTTGTTTTTAGCGCGAAAACGATTGTTAATATATTGCGCAATAATGTATGGTTTTGTTCTGTTCTTGACCTGCAAAGCGAATTTGTGATAATATTGGGTAAATACCTTTATATATCAACACGTGGGAGAATATGCATTACGCAATACTAGCGTGAAAGCAAATATCGGACAGGCGGACTACACGTGGTTGAATATTTCTTTGTGTATTAACACGCTTTGTTTTGATGCTAAGATCGATATAAACAATAATAATTAAAAGCGATATAATGAATATCATTGGCTTTATAATACACAAAGAAATGTTCTCCCACGTGTTAGTTGTGAGGCTAAGATTAAGGACGTCACTGCTTTGAGTCGTGTCTTCCCTTGTTGACAGAAATGCTTTCACACGTGGATCATGTATGGTTTTGTTCTGTTCTCGACCTGCGAAGCATAATTTGTGATAATATTGGGTAAATACCTTTATTTATCATTTAAAACGCAATTAAGATCGATCCACGTGTGAAAGCATTTCTGTCAACAGGGAAGACACGACTCAAAGCAGTGGAAACAAAGACGAAATGCAAAACTGTGAACGCTGAATCATACTTTCTCTATGGTGAGAACAAAGTCAAAACAAAGTGTTTCGAATTTTTTTGTTTAGTTCTGTTCTCGACCTGCAAAGCGTAATTTGTGATAATATTATGTACTAGAAATCCAAAATTCGCGAAAATAAAACGGCGCGAACCTGTCTTAAACGGCGATGGCGCGAAAATAACTAGGCGCGAATTTTTCTCGGTATACAGTATACAATTTTATATTAAATCATATTGGAGAAAAATTCACATTGGCAACGGATCCTTGCCATGTATATTAAGATTTGCCAGTACCAGAATTAAATTAGATCATATATTTTTATAGTCACACTTCTGAGATTTCAGAAGTCCTGCTGAAATCTCGGAAGCCACTTCTGAGATTTTATAAGTTAATCAGCACCTGTGATTCAGTTCAGAAAGCAGATGTATCAGAAGTCTACCTATAAGAGAACATGGAAAGTAACATTAATGTATAAGTGGATATAAAAATAACAATAAGAACTATCACTTATAAGACTTAATGACATTTGATCAATTATAAGTTCTTCTGAGAATTCAGAAGTCACACTTCTGAGATTTCAGAAGTTCAGCTGAGATCTCACAAGATCCAAATCATATGCTGCTGGAATTTCAAAGGACACTTAATTGAGATATAAGGAAACTCTTTGTTGGACATATGACATTTGTCATGACATTTAACATTTGTCTTTTCTCTAATTAAGGGAAGCATCCATTTTAAACACTTCTGATATATCAGAAGTGACTTCTGAAATTTCAGAAGTCATCTGAGATTTCAGAAGTCTCTAGCAGGAATCCAGAGGAGATATACAATTTTAAATTAAATCATATTAAAGAAAAATTCACATTGGCAACAGATCCTTGCCATGTATATTAAGATTTGCCAGTACCAGAATTAAATTAGATCATATATTTTTATAGTCACACTTCTGAGATTTCAGAAGTCCTGCTGAAATCTCGGAAGCCACTTCTAAGATTTTATTAGTTAATCAGCACCCGTGATTCAGTTCAGAAAGCAGATGTATCAGAAGTCTACCTATAATGTTGTAAGCTGGCAGTTTAAATCTTTCCTTTATCTGCCTGGTAAGACATGTTCATGGTGATAAATCGATGGACATATCTAGCTGGTAAAATCTAATTTGTAGAAAATATAATGCTCAACACTGAAGCACTTGCATAATATTGTTGCTGATAAATGACTTCATTTTTATGTATAGTTCTTCACAAGCTAGTAGTTTGCCTGTTAAATGTCTAGTACTAAATGTGCCTGAAAAAGGACAAATGAAGGCCTCACAATGTAAAATAAAGGCTAATTGAACACTATCCCCAAATTCATCATGAAAATACTTAAAATCCACTGTTTCGAAGAACACCAAACACTGTCTATCATATTTCAGTGACGACTCATTCCTTTCATTTTATCATCAAACACATGGTTTGTAAGACGAAAATGTTTGCTCTTGATCTCAGCATCATTTCGCCATTGTTTCCAAGTTTGCCGAAATTCTATAAAATTCGAAATAACTCCCTTGTCTTGGATCTTTACATTGAATTTTAGAGAAAAGGCAGATGTTCATTTTTCATTTTCATTTTCAGTAAAGATAGTCATCAATAACATTCTTTTAAATTTCAAATATTATGTCCCAAAAATGTCTAGAAATAACTTAACCAAAAACCATGGGATCACCGGGCGTTGGACTTTGCAAAATGCCATGCATACTGGTTAGTATCTGCCAGCTGGTAAAAAAGATAGTGTTGTCACAATTCTCATCTAACTATGATTAAACAGCCAACTAGCTGGCTGGCAAAATAATATCCCGGTACCTGGTGAAAGACACCAGAAATGAATATCAGATTATTTTTGCCAGTTAATTTTTAAAATCATTTAAAAAGGTCTCCTTTTCACAAGAGACCAATTACAAACATGAAATGTGAAAATCCCCAAAAATATATTGGTGGTGAGCCCCTGTGTAAAAGCACATGAGACAATAGATATGGTCCGACAATGCATATATTTCAATTAATTTAATTTTTATTGTTCAATTTAATTCATTACCATCATATTCTCAATTCAATCTGATGGGTGCTATAATTCATCCAGTCTTTAATTTTCATCTTGGCTGGAATTACTCTTCATGTCACTTTGCTTTGTTTCTATAGATTAGGTGTAATGTGGACCAGAAGCACCAAGACTGCTTTGAGGAAGCAGTAGTTAGAAACAGTGTCAGCATACCAGTGTCCATGTCAAGGATAGTTTCCCGGCAAACTGAGAGAGCCAATTACACTGCAGCAACTCCCAAGGAGTACTACATGAAAGCACTCACTATGCCACTGCTTGACCAGATCATGTCCGACCTGGGGTATATTAACTTAAATAATAACTGTCCTCTATTAGGCTACATATGCAATAGGATGGAGCTGATGGGCTTCCGCTGGCTGCCTCCATGCAGATACGTGTACCCCGTATTCATACTTGATCTGGGAGATATTGTTCAGATCTTCAACTTGGGAGAACTTTAGACCTGGATGACAAGGATTTTCCATGAAATTGGACTTCAAAAATCTGTAACCAGGGAAGCTTCACTGTCAGCCATTTTGACAAAAAATACCATTGCTGCAAAAGTGTATGTATGTAAACACTAGCTATTAGGGCACTATTGTGAACTCAAAAACAGCAACATGTCTTCAGTAGCTGATAAAATAACACAGAAAATGAAATCTTTGTCCCCCTTTAAAGCCAATAAAGGTGAACATTGTAGTAAAACTGACTCAGAACTGCCAGAAAAAGGGCGGGAAAACAGACTTGCAAAGAAATTGTCATCAGTTGTGACAAATTTGGCCAAAATGACACAATAAATGAACCTGTTGCTGTTTCTGAGGAGGCTACTCATAGTAGAGGTAAGGATGGCAAAAATGAATCACTGATACAGTCTCAAGAGGAGCTTTCAGATGACCTTAAGTCAGATGGAAAAATAGGTTTATGTGGAAAGTGTAAAAAATCATTCAGAGCCAGAATGAACCAATATGGTTGTGAGTATTGTGACAGATGGTTTTGCAAGGCATGTCAAAATATTGATGTAAAAGTGAGCAATGTTCTGAAACAAGAGAATAGCAAAGTTCATTGGTATTGTGAAGACTGTGAACCCAAGGTTTTAGTAGCTATTGCAGCCCATAAAGCTGATTCTGCATATGAAAATGATGAAACAAACCCCATTGCTAGATTTGGTAGAAAAATATTGCTCAAAATTGACTCTGTGGTTGAACAAATTGTTGCTGGAGTGGTTGAGGCTGTTAAAGACACAATTGTTAGAACTGAAGATAACATAAAATCTGCAACAGAAAACAAAAGTACACAGTCTTATGCAGAGGTAGTACAAAAACTTGATGAGAGGAAAAATGATGAAACAGTGTTAGTAGTGATATGGGTGTTAGAGAACTCCAAGACAGAGCTGACAGAAAAAACAATCTGATTGTATATGGTCTTCCTGAAAGTGAAGCCACAGAGGGTGAGACCAGAAAGACTCATGATAACATAAGTTTCAAGCAGGTGTGTGAAAGTGGGCTAGGATTGGTTGATGTTAGAGTGGAGAAAGTTAGTAATGAATGAATGAATGGTTGCTTAGAGGCACATCAACCACTAAGGTTATTCAGTGCCTAAAAGTGGTAAAAACATAAACGTTTATAAAATCAATATGATATGTAAATAATCTTAACTACACAAAAATTATCAACAAAATCCTTTCAATATATCAGTTATAGACATAACAAATTTGTATAAATAAATTCAATATAAAAGACTTTAAATACCATATGTTGTTTCGCGGTTCTTGATAAATAGGCCAATGACCTAAGTAAACAAGAGCTCCACACTTAAAATTGGTTATAAAGTCCTATTTGGTTTAAAAACGATACTATCAAAGAAGTATCTACAGTATCAAATAACGAATGTAAATCTTGCACATTAAAATATTGAGTCCTAATTATATCAAAATCGATACATTCAATTAAAACATGTTTGATAGTCAAAGCCCTTTGACATCCAATACACTGAGGCTGATCTTCGCCTTTAAGAAGATAGCAGTGAGTCAAATGACTATGTCCAATTCTTATACGTGATAAAACAGACTCTTCTCTTCGGTTAATTCTAATAGCACCTTTGGTTTTACCTAAAACAGGCTTAATTTCGTGTAGTTTATTAAAAATAGCTTCGTTCCAGCGCAATTGCCATTTAGAATGAAAAAAACAGTAATATATTTCTTAAACTCTGTATAAGGTAAAAGCATATCTATTGGGCGCTTATCCAATGCTGCTTTGGCAGCTTGGTCAGCAGCCTCATTTCCAAGGATTCCAATATGACTGGGAATCCAGTAAAAACGAATCTCTTTATTTTCCTCAGTACAGAGTTTATGATACCGTTCAAGGATATTTAAAATAAAAGGATTTTTCCAATCCTTGGCTTTCAATGCTTGTAAACAAGACAAAGAATCAGAAAATATTAAAAATTTCCGATGTGGAGAAGTCTCCACATGATCTAAAGCAAGGTATTAAGCATGAAGTTCTGCAGAATAAATAGACGATTTATTTGGCAGACGTTCTGAATAAATATGATTGCCCTTAACAGCAGCTGCAGCAGCCTTGTCATCATCAAATGATCCATCAGTGTATATACACTGATATCCAGTGAAAATAGATTTTATTTCTTTGTATCTATTTATATAAAGGGATGAATCAGTTGAGTATTTCTTTAATTCTGACATGGCTACATTAATATTTAAAGTTTCGTAGGTCCATGGAGGTGTCTCTGGATATTGAAATTTAGCTATTTGATTTGGATTTAAATTTAAAGATTGTAAAGATTCTTTGATGCGAATACCAAAAGTTGGTATTGTATTAGGTTTACTTTCAAAAATGTCAACATAATTTGGATTAAATATAGTATCATGGGCAGGATTGTCTGGACAAGCTGCAATTTTTGCAGCATACTGAAGGGCAAGCTTTTCTCTTCTTAAATCAAGAGGCAGCTCATCTGCCTCAACTGCCAAGCTATCTGCAGGGGATGTACGAAATGCACCTAGGCAAAGTCGTAAACCTTGATTTTGTATAGGATCAAGCATTTTAATATAAGATGGACGTGCTGATCCATATACCATACACCCATAATCAAGCTTAGAACGTACCAATGCTCTATACAATTGTAATAAAATATTACGGTCCCCTCCCCAATCGGTATGGGCAAGAACCCGTAATAAATCTAATGCCTTCTGGCATTTCTTCTTAACGTATTTAATGTGGGGGATAAAAGATAATTTTCTGTCAAAAATAAGTCCAAGAAACTTGGTTTCTTCGACAACAGGTATCCGAGTTTGGCCTAAAAAAAGATCAGGATCTGGGTGAACCTTCCATTTTTTTACAAAAGTGCATACACATAGTTTTCTTTAAAGAAAATTTAAATCCGTTTTGATCAGCCCATTCTTGTAATCTATTTAAGTGTTGTTGGAGCTGTCGTTCTATTGTATGCATGCTTGTGGACCTGTAGCTTAAGTTGAAATCATCAACAAAAAGTGAGCAATCTGCTCCAGGCCTCATACAATCAACAATGCTGTTAATTTTAATAATAAAAAGGGTGACTGATAATATACTTCCCTGTGGAACACCCATTTCCTGATCAAAAGCATCAGAAAGTGATGAACCAACTCGGACCCTGAATTGTCTATTTGACAAAAAATTTTGAATAAAAAGGGGTAAACGACCCCTTAATCCCATATCATATAAATCGCTCATTATTCCAAATTTCCATGTAGTATCGTATGCTTTCTCTAAATCAAAGAAAATGCTAACCACATGCTCACCTTTTAAAAAACCCTCTCTTATAAATGTCTCTAAACGTACCAGGTGGTCAATGGTACTTCGTGTTTTTCTAAAGCCACTCTGTGCAACAGAAATATAAGTTGCAGTTTCTAAATACCAAACTAAACGCTCATTAATCATTCGCTCCATTGTTTTACAGATACAACTGGTTAAAGCAATGGGGCGATAATTATTTGAATCTGAGGAGTCTTTGCCAGGCTTAGGAATGGGAATAATAGTGGCTTCACTCCATGAAGGAGGAAAATCACCACTTTCCCAAATGTTATTAAAAATATTTAAAAGATGCCCAAGTGATTGATCAGGGAGGTGTTTAAGGATTTGGTAGTGAATTTGATCAGGTCCAGGAGCGGTATCATGAGATTTATCCAAAGCAAGTTTCAAATCTTCTATTGTAAATGATTTGTTATATTGTTCCAAGTTATGAGATATAAAATTTAGTTGGTTTCTTTCTTTTCTATTTTTTATTTGTTGAAATTTTGCAGAATAATTATTGGATGAGGAATTCTTGGAAATTGTTTGACCTATTGTGTTACCTATTTCAGTGGGATTTGTAATTAATTGGCCATTATGAGTTAGATGTTTGATCCTTGCTCCACCTCCCTTCCCCGAAATTTTACGCACCATATCCCATCATTTTTTAATCGGTGTACGCGTATTTAATTTGGAAACATAATCCTTCCAACTTTTTCTTTTGCTTATTTTAATAATATAACGGGCTTTAGCTCTTTTTACTCGAAATTGGTGCAAATTATATTGAGTTGGCTGTCGATTAAATTTTTTCAGAGCTTTTTTCCGCTCCTTGACAGCTTTTTTGCACTCATCATTAAATCAGGGTTTTTCTTTAATTTTAGAATTTGGCTTTGATTTGGGAATACACCCATCAGCAATATCATACAATGTATCTGTAAAAACTTGAAGAGGATCATCTACATTGTTAAAAAGTTCTGGAGTTATTCTATTGAAACAGGATGTTTGAAATTTTGCCCAATCGGCTTTATGAAATTTCCACTTGGGGATTCTTTCATCTGGTGGAGGAAAATGGTTATTTAAAATAATGGGGTAATGATCACTACCCCATTGATCTTCCTCTACTTCCCAGGAATAGTCTAAAAATAAATTTGGAGTGCACATGGAGAGATCTATTGATGTTAAAGAGCCTGTAGCTGGATGTAAATAGGTTGGAGAATCGTCATTCCAAAGGCACAAACTATTGTTATTTAAGAAATCTTCTATTATACGTCCTTTGGCATCAGTATTGTTTCTACCACCCCAAAGATAGTTGTGAGCATTAAAGTCACCAACTAACATATATGGCTGTGGCAGCTGGGTTACCAAATTATTTAAATCTGTAATATTAACTGGCTCACTAGGTGGTAGATATATTGAACATATAGTTGATGTATTGTGCAGGGTAACCCTGACTGCAGAAGCTTGTAAGTTAGTATTTAAAGTTATTTTACTCTGGGGTATACAGGATTTAACAAAAATAGAAACTCCGCCATGTGCTCGGTCCATTGCATCTATTGAACCAACTTTAATATAAGGTACATATCCCTTAAATGTAGTTGAGTTATCTTTAAAATTAGTTTCCTGTAAACAAATAACAGATGCATTATATTTTTGGGCTAATAACTCCAGTTCTGGCCTGTTTGCCTCAAATCCTCTACAATTCCATTGTATGATATTGCCGATAGCCATATTAAGAATAATGAGAAAAAATATATGATCTAACATAATCACTTGTTAATTTTACGATTATGTTTCGAGTGCACAGGTGTAAAATACATATCCGGAGGATCACCTGTGTCCATCCTTTCTAAGGATTTAGTTCTATTTATTTTACTTTTAACTTGTTCTTTGATTTCTTTTTTGTCTGATTTATGTATTGGTCTATTACTATTGATACCTTTATTATTGGATGATGTAGAGGGAGTTTGTGAAGAGGGTTTAGTAGATGTTGTTATTGGTTGAGTTACTACTGGGATAGTGGGTGTCTGAGTCTGAGTGGACGTTGCTGAAGATTTAGAAGATTTTGCAAAAAAGGAATAATTTTTGTCATTGATTGGCCATGTAATTTCGGTCTGAATTGCTATTGATTTTGTTTCTTTAGGTTTTACAGAGCTGGCATAAGATGTCTTTGTTGTGTTTAAACTTTCTACTCGCTTCCGTGCCTCTGGAAAAGGTATATTTTCAGTGTGTCGTATTCGCTGAATTTCCTTCTCTTTTAAAAAGGAAGGACAATTCCGCGAATACGATGGATGATTGCCTTGGCAGTTGACACATTTTATCATATTTGAAGAACAATCATCTCCACTGTGCTGAGCGGTACATTTTGGACATGTTACATCACCTTTACATCGATCAGATCCATGTCCATACCTCTGACACTTGAAGCAGCGCAGAGGATTTGGAATAAATACATCAACTCTAACGTTCAAATATCCAACTTTAATAGATGTTGGGAGCTGCGCTGCTTCAAATGTCAGAATAAACGTATTGATAGGAATTTTGACACCATCCTTTTTTATAAATATCCGCTTACATTGCACAACATCCTGGTCTTTGAGCTCATCCACTATCTCCTCCTCAGAAACTCCCACTAAATCTGGGCATCTGATTACTCCTTTTTTATTGTTAAGAGTTTTGTGAGCCGTTATAATAACAGGAACTGTGGCCAACATTCGGCATCTTAGTAGATTGTCCGCATGGCTTTTCCGCTCAACCTCAATCAATAACTTACTTCCCATCTTTTTAACTGTTTTCGGCACCCCGGCAATGCCTTGAATCCCCTTTGCAATTGCAAAGGGGGACATTTTTGCCAGGGTATGTTCAGCATCGGAACTTTCCGCAATTAAAAATCTCGGCCATTTTTCTGTTTTATTTGAGTCGTCATCACTATCTATGTCATTCCTAGGTCGTTTTTGTTTGTTTTGCGCCATGTGTGTTATTTTAAATTTCATCAGTTAGGTCCCCTACCCACCATGGAGCCCAACAAGGGGACGCCTTTCTGGGCCGGTAACTCCAAACCCTGACGCCATGAGGATACCTAACATGACATACTCTAAGAATAAAAACTCCACCCTTTCGGATTTTATTTATATCCCTCGATTGACCCAATCAGCAGTAATCTCCTTTTAAGAAATATTTATCAAAAATTTATCAATTGTTCCTAAATTTCAAACATTAAAATTGTCATAAATAAAAATCAAATAGCCAGAATATATTTAAGGAAATATACCACAAGCCGGTTAAATCAGATCCAGGCCTAATCTGATCTGCCTGTCTGGTGAACATTTGGATCCAAGACAGGCGTGTTGCAACTGGACCGGTATTACTGCCAAACCAGCCCAGTGCTCAGCCCGTCAGGATTCCATATCCTCCCCGACACAGGTCGCATCCCACGGCAAACAGGACGCCCCTTTAGTCGCCTTTTACGACATGCTGGGGGGCAGTGGGGCTATTCTTTAATCCCCGCACCCACAGGGGAGGAGAAAGTTAGTAGACTAGGAGAAAAGAAACAGAATGGTAAACCCAGACCACTCAGAGTACAGTTAGCCGATGAAAAGACAAAGTGGAAAATAGTTGGTAAATCCAAGGGTTTGGCTAGTTCTGATGATGAGCTTCTAAAAAACGTATACATCAGCCCGGACAGAACTTTGATACAGAGAAAGGAACATTCCGATATGTTGAAATTGCTCAGAGAAAAGAGGGACGATTCCAAGAGGAAGAAAGACGGAGCTCGATGGGTGATAAGAAAGGACAAGGTAGTAAACATAGCCCGACCAGAAGGAGAAGCTCGCCTCGTTGTCTGTCCAGGCCCAGGTGCATCAGGACGCCGAGGCCGAGGAGGAGATAACTGTGATCTCCTAAGTAAGCAAAATACCCAAAAAGACAATGTCATAAGCATGAAAACTTCACCTACTGCACCTGCATGTGATTTTCGTCATCCAAGACAGCATGATACTTCGGATGAGGATCTACACCGCACCCCCAAAAAATCAACCAGTGTAAATAATTCCAAATACGGACTAAACATTTTGTATACAAACACAGACACTTACCTAGACAAACGGCAGGAAACAAAATCAATCATTGATCACCATGACCCAGATATCTTTGGTATCACAGAAATATTATACAAGAACCGCACAATAGACCCTGAAGACAGTGAGTTTAATATACCTGGATACCAACTTTTCACAAACCTGTCAGACAATACTTGCAAAAGAGGTGTGATAATATATGTCAAGTGTGAACTCAAAGCCAGCCCTGTACATGTAGAAGGAGATGGGGATTTAGAGGAATCTAAGTGGATCTCAGTATCATTAAAAAACAGTGACAGATTACTAGTTGGTTGTGTGTACCGATCCCCAAACTGTGACCTAATAAAACATGAGAAGTTGCGTGACCTGCTGCAAGGTGCATCAGCACTCGACACCAGCCATATGTTGATAATGGGTGATTTCAACTACAGTGAGATCGACTGGAAAAATGAAATTTCACCACCTGACCTTGGGCATCCAGCCTCCAAGTTTGTTGAGCACCTAAGAGACCTATTCCTCTTTCAACATGTCATCGAACCCACTCACTACAGAGGAAACCAGACACCAAACACTCTGGATCTGATCTTGTCAAATGAAGAGGGAATGGTGAGCAATCTGGAACATTTAGCACCAATAGGAACCAGTCACCATGTGCTTATCAATTTTCGTTTTAACTGCTATAGTTTAGATACCGGACTCTACAAGCCGAGGTATAAATACTTCAGTGGTGATTACGAAGGCATGAGAGCTGCTGCACGCTCAACTGACTGGGAGTCACTCTTCTCAGATGATGTGGACAATACTTGGAGGGCCCTGGAGAATAGAGTGAAAGAGTTAATGAGTGTGTTTATTCCTAAGACCAAAGGCATCAAGGGTAAGAAGAAACCAGTATACCTTGACAACAGAGCTTTTGCAAAGATTAAGAGGAAAAGACACAGCTTCCAGCGCTATCTTGAGACCAGAGAGGGACAGGATTATCTTGAGTACGTAAGGTTCAGAAACCAGGCCAAACGTGAGTGCCGGCGAGCTGAGAAGGACTTTGAGAAGAAAATAGCCCGAGAAGCAAAGAACCCAAAAGCTTTCTTTAAATATGCAAGATCAATGATGAAGATTTGGAACATATGCCCTCCTTTGAACAGAGACAGTTTGAAGCGGCCCTTGAGGAGGTAGAGTTTTCCGAGGAATGTGTCAAAATAAAATTGTCAAGGCTCAAGATCAATAAGACCCCAGGACCGGATGGGATGCACCCACGTGTGTTAAAGGAGCTCGCTGCAGAACTGGCCAAGCCATTCTCCAAGTTTTTCACTTTCTCTTTCCAGACAAAAGACTGGAAGGTGGTTTTTGTAACGCCCATATTTAAGAAAGGTGATAGACAGTTACCGAATAATTATAGACCTGTCAGTTTAACCTCAATTGTTTGTAAAGTACAAGAGTCAATTATAAGAGATTGTATTATTGAGCATATGCAACAGCACTAATGATCTTATGTCCTCATGTCAACACGGTTTTATTAGTGGTAAATCATGTCTTACTCAATTGTTAGCTGTTTTTGATATCTGGACTAAAGTACTTGACTCGGGTGGCTGTCTTGATAATGTTTATCTTGACTTTGCCAAGGCTTTTGACAGTGTACCTCACAACAGGCTTATGCTTAAATTGTCAGGCTATGGTATCCAAGGCAAATGTCATAACTGGATAAGAGATTTTTTGTTTAATAGGAAACAATGTGCTATTGTAAATGGGTCCTGATCACATAACAGTGATGTACTCAGTGGCATACTGCAGGGTAGTGTCTTAGGGCCGGTTTTATTTATATTATTTGTTAATGATTTACCAGATATTGTCCATTCTTATATACAAATGTTTGCTGATGACACAAAAATTTTCCGCCAGATAAGGTCGACCGTTGATTGTGAAGAGCTTCAGAATGACCTCAGGAAATTAGAGGAGTGGTCAAGAGTATGGCTCTTAAACTTCAATGCTGGCAAATGTAAGACAATGCATATTGGGGCAAAAAATGGTAAACATAAATATTATATGTCTGATGGAAACAGTCCTGTAGAATTGTCAGAGACTTGCCTTGAGAAAGATCTGGGTGTCTATGTGGACCCTGAGTTAAAGTTTTCATCCCACTGTGAGAAAAAGGTTAATGTTGCAAATAGATTGGTTGGCATGATCCGACACTCCTACTCCCACCTGGACAGTACTCTAGTCAGAGTTCATTTAGAAAACTGTAACTCGGCATGTTCTCCAGTGTTACTAGGGGACGCTCGTTTACTAGAAAATGTACAGAGAAGAGCCACCAAGTTAGTTCCTGACCTTCGTGACCTGGAGTACGAACAGAGACTGGAGGCTCTCGACCTCCCCAGCCTGTTTTATCGTAGAGCCAGAGGGGACATGATCGAGGTATACAAACACCTCCACGACCACTACAATATAGACTGCAAATATCTACAGGCAGCAGGAACGTCAACAACAAGGGAACACAGCAGGAGACTTGTGAAGACAAGAGCTACCAAGGCAGTACGTGCTAACTTCTTCAGTGTGCGTGTCACGAACGCTTGGAACAGTCTCCCAGAATCTGTTGTAAATGCACCTAGCCTGAATGCCTTTAAAGCCAGACTCGATAAAGAGTGGTCAAGACTGAGGTTTACTCAGTCGCCAGTATATCATCAGTTTATGCCAGACAAAAGACCAGAAGGAAAGGTTAACAAACTTACAAATGGTTATTAGCCAACACGTAAGAAGAGGATAAGTAAGTAAGTAAGTAAGTGACCATGCTTATAGATATATAGCACTTTCTAGTGAATCAGATATGTATTACAATAACACATTTAGAATATTAAAAGTATGTATCTTAATTAAATCAAGTCCCTATTTCTAGGTTTACAGACCTATACCTGCATGCACAAGAAGGAATGTCAGTGATTCCATCAAAAGTAGTAGAGTCGACTGCTACTCCCGACTTACAGCATTACCTGGATGATATTCCAGATCCTGTGAATGTGAAAGAGGTTTGAGTGCTTTGAGGGGTTAAAGACATACCTCAGGACCACAATGACAGATAAGACTTAATGGCTTTGCCCTCCTCACAGAGACAGATATATTGATACAGGGAAAATAGTACAAACATTTGCCATGAAGCACCAGAGGAGGATGCAGCTTGGATCTCTTCCCTTAGATGCCTGAGAATATGTACTCCATATTTGTACCTAATTTTTAGTGACGTGTTACTTTCTAACCACTGCCTATGGATTGGCTTTTATTTGTCTACTGTTTCATAATGTTTGGAACTACAACCAATATTTTGGATACGGCTGTTTCACAATCAGGCGTACCCTATTTATTTTTCAAGAGTTACGAGCTAGTAACAGTAATGTGAGAGTGTGTACAGTTACATTTGTTAAACCATGGAAAGGTCCTTGCACCAAGGAGCAACATATAAAAAAAATATGAAAATCGGTAAATATTTGGCAAAAATACAAGGGTTTATACATAAAAAAATTGTGATTTTTCATCGTTATGAAAGGTCATTTGTATTTTGTACATTTCCCAACACCAAAATGTAAATAAACAAAATATAAATCCTTATAGTTATGTGTTTCTTTATGTTAACCAACCTGTTTTCCAACTTTTGCAGGTCACTTTAACAGGTCACTTCACGATTTGTATACTTTACTATCAACTATCGCTAAGTCATTTCGTTATGGTTTTTGTTACAAATTAAAGTTGAATTTTCCAGAAGCTCTGAACTTTCATTGCTCTAACAAAATGACATTAATTTATGTTATAAAATAACATATCTAGTTTATCAATAATTATGAAGTTTTACATTCCTGACCATTGTCTAAGTATGGCATGTAGCTGCAAGAAATGAAGCCTTGATTTTCCAGAAAATTGTTTAGTGTCTGTACCCCGTAATATTGCTCATGTTATATGGTTTAAGTTATCCAACTCAGATGTTTCAGGAGGCATTTCTCATATAATAATGTAGTGTATATTCAATCAATATCATGAAGGTGTTTATAAATATACCACATTTTTCATGAAATGTAGTGTCCATACCCCTCCTGTAGTGTCCGTACCCCTCCTGTAGTGTCTGTACCCCTATGTTATAAGATATTACGGTCTACAATATATATATAATCTGCAGCCTGAAATGTTTTAAGTATCATATACTAACCCAATACAACTCAAAATGTGAAGTAATAATCTGGCATAGTTATCCAATATAATGTAACTCATGATGAACATTATTAAACAGACTTGACAAATGCAAAGGTCAGCAGACAGAAGTTATTTGTATATTATCTGAATATAAATGGATGGTCACTTGCAATATTTAAGAATGAGATCAAATGTTTTATCAAGACACTTTTATCACAAAGGGAGCCTCAGAATTAACCCTTTGTGGGGGTACTGACACTATAAGAAACTATGACATATTAATAATATGTACAAATATGCGGAAGTTTATTGAGTTCATATGTATGTCTTGTAGGTGGTTATATGAGTGGTCTTCATGTCACATCTAATAGATGATTATCATACATACATGTGCAACATGGCTGTGTACCATGTGTATGAGATGACGAAATTGGAAACAACATCACAACAGCTAGTCTAGATTTCATGTCAAGCGACAGCTTAACTACGACTCGAGTTGAAATCTTGGTCCATTAACAAAGTTCCATTTCAGAAAATAGATGTAAATATGGATACTCCAATGGATGATACCAGAGTAAGCAGACCAAGGAAGAGAAAAGCAGATGCCAGCATTGAAGTCAGCAAGAATACTCTGAAGAAAAGAAGACCGAGAGCAAACCAACTGCAAGATCCAGCTCCCTTGGCTAAGGCCAGGGAAAAGGACCGTGACATAAAGATAGAAAGCGGAAAAATCAGAAAGCAATATTTGGAAAGCCATCCAAGGCAGATGAAAGCACAAAGAGAAAAGAAAAAGTTAGAAATGAGAAAGTACAGAAAAGATACAAAAAGAGGACATGCAACAGCTGAAATAGAATCAGAAAGAATACCAGCTGGAAAGAACCGTGCGTTAAGAAGAAAGGATAGGGAGAGAAAGCAGACAGAAAGATTCCAACAACAAGCCAAAGAAGCAGAAAAGAAGAAAGTGTTTAGGGTTCAAAACTGGAGAATGAGAATTAAACTGAAAGACCCAAGTTATCCTGATATTGAAGAGAACTCACCCTTTTCATCTCCCTCTACTCAGAAACGGGCAGTGAGAAAAATAAAGCAGCATATGCCTGACACTCCACGAAGGCGTGCCGAAGTTCTTGAGAGGCTTGTTGAGTCTCCAAATACAAAGAAAATCTTGGAAAACCAAGGGATAGTGACATCACAGGAGAACTGCAGATGGCTTCAAATCTAATTGACTCATTAGGAGATCACTTGGACCAGACCAAGTCAGGTGGTACAGTTACAACAGACAAGAAAACAGAAAAGGGAATCCCGTTGACAACAGTCAACAGTTAAGGGAAGAACAGAATATCAACTGCCTTGAGGAAGGAACTAAAGCTTTTTTACCATTTTTAATGAATGGTCAAATGTGTAGGGTACGTACCCCTAGCAGGGTGATGTTTCCTTTGCCCTGTATCCAGAACATTGAACCTTCAACTATATGAAATAGTGCACCTTTATAACCCACCAAAGCCAACTAAATAGATAACATTTTTCTGTTGAAAAAGGATCAATGTTTTTAAAAACATATGGAAACATCATTTAGTGATCTTCTATGACTAATCCAATAGCCAGCAGCTGCTGCATTTGACCTCATCACTGCCAAGTGATACAAAAAAGTATACAAAATATCATATTTCTCAAAATTTCCCACGCTTTTTATGACAAAATTGAGAAGTGTTGCAAGTTTAATTATCAAAATTTAAGAACAGGTTTACTCCAAATATTATTCTTTATAGTTTATATAGAAGGAATTTTGATTAATGGTCTATATATTGATACCTAACTTTCTTCAAATTCAAGTCAAAAATTACCAAATGTGTCAAAAATGATCATTTATTTGAATCATTTTATTTACAAAAACATTAATTACTTAATTATAATACAATTAATTATAATACATTTAAAATCCTGTCAATTTAAACTAAATAACATCATTCTAGCTAAAGATTAATGTCTTAGTTTCTTGCAGATTGCTAGTGTAGTTACTCCCAAAAATGTTTTTCAAGTAAGCTCTATCCATTCTTTAATCATTACCAAAAAAAAATCTTTTTCTGATTTTTACTCCAACTCTAAAATGATTAAAAATGATAAAATTTAAAAAACAAATTAAAAATCAAATCAAAAGAAAAATCCATCCCTAAGCATTTGATACATTAAAGGATGAAATCCATTTTGTAGTTATTTTCATACAAAGCAATTATCTTGCACCATGTCATTTTTTTGGTTCAAATGACTTTTTTGGCGGGGAAAAAGAACACTGTTCCCCCCCACTTTTTTCAAGTATGTATTTTTGTTTGTTTGTTTGGGGTTTTACATCACTTTTAACATTATTTCAGTCATTTCGTGATGAGACCTACTAGTAGCAGATATAGTGCTGCCTCACTGAATTGTCATGTCGCAGGTCCTTGACATGACAACCCACCCAGTCACAGATCTACAAGGACAACGGGTTAACCCTTTAGGCACAGGCCTCAGCTCATATGGGAGATTGTTTCATGAGTTCAATCTCGGCACGGCCGGGGATCGAACCCACTAACTTTGGATCACCACAGAGGAACTGGTGCTAATAAGCTGGCACTCTAACCAACTGCGCCACGGCCCGTGGCCCCTTCAAGTATGTATACAAGACTTTTTTTTTATAAAAGGTTTATTTTGGTTACAAAAATCACAGGTCATATCTATCTTTCGCACTGATTGACCATTTCAGCCAAAATAGCATTCTTGCTTATTTTAAACCATTAATCAGTATATTCATTGCTAACAGTGGGGTACCTTTAGATTGGGACAATGGAGTGATTTGGCTTACAGAGCAGTCCATTAATGTTTGTGGTAATAGTACAGGCCTTACACCCTGACAGACCACATTAGAGGTCACATGATTGTATACATGTGGCTACCTGGTGGTCAAAAGAGTACAGGCAGTACAGTGTCACTTTCACGCTGGTTAGTCAAAGTCAATCAGATATGGTAACATTGTTGCTAACAGGGTTGTTACTAGCAAACTGTGTTTGTTAATGATCTACACTAATGATGGTCATAGCTGATAAATTCTCAACATCATTCCAAACAATTTGATTTCCAATTCATAAAAAATGTGAAAAATTACTATAGCTTCAAGACTTCTGTAATATTCAACTTTATAAAAGAGTCAATATCCCTCAGATTATGATAATATCTTGCCAAACCTTTACCTCTCAATGAAAACATATTGTTTTGATATGACCAAAATTTCAGTTGGTGATAATATATCACTGAATATTAGGTCATATTCAACACAACAAACGAGAGTTACCTGATATAAATTCCTCTTTAATTTGTTTCTGATAAGTTTATATGTATTTGTATATATATATATATATATATATATATATATATATATATATATATATATATATATATATATATATATATATATATATACACGAGTAATAAAATGGTTGACAAAGCATGTTATCTTTGCACAATATACGTTTTGCACAGCATAATACATATTCTCTTTTGTGTTATGTTCTATACAGTTATTGCTATTTTATTATTATTCTAAATAATACATTTTCAGCACCTCCTGATTTTCAAAGTGGCATAATCACAGAATGAAACCTCAGCAGTCCTTGTACTTGGATTTGCAGCCTTTTAATTTGGTAAATTTGTACAGAAATCCATTGAAATCTGATTTAACAATCAAGTCAGAGCTTTGATGAGAGAAATGTTAATGGATTTTGTCATATACATTTGCAAATGTCAACTAATTTGATGAACTTGGTGTACTAAGTTATTGACTATCATATTGCATATCTGGTATTCAATTAATAATAATTGTAATCTGAAAATAACCCTACTCTGACATTATTAATTCATATTTGTATGTATGTGTGTATGTGTGTGTGTGTGTGTGTGTGTGTGTATGTATGTATGTATGTATGTATGTATGTATGTATGTATGTATGTATGTATGCATGCAGAATACATGATAGCTTATACCTTTTTATTCTGAACACTAAATTTCCAGAGGACATTTTTTGTTTTAAATGGTTCATATCCAATTACAAAATACTTTAAAATGTATATATATATATATATATATATATATATATATATATATATATATATATATATATATATATATATATATATATATATATATATATATATATATATATATATATATATATATATATATTGTGATAATATATATATATATATATATTGTGATAATATATATATATATATATATATATATATATATATATATATATATATATATATATATATATATATATATATATATATATATATATATATATATATTGTGATACAAGCAAGCTGTTTCCCTAAAATGAATCAAAATATACTTGCCAGGATTAATGTGTTTGCTGAAAGTGCCTAGTACTTTGTGGTCACATGCTTGTACTCATTTGTTTGATTAGTTCACTGGTCAGCTTCGGAAACTTAGTTGACAAAGTGTTCAATGGGTGATTTGGATTTTTGTACAAGACCTATCTCAAACAGCACAGAAGTTCATGTAGGGGTTATGTGATGGGTAATAACATTTGATCACAGAGTTTAGGGTTTAAACATTTATATGAGTTTCAACCTCCTCCGCCATCCTATATTGCTATATAGACACTCGCAGCATAAAAAAGGTTCATAAGGGATGATACCAATCAAATATTTATATTGTGTAAAGAAATGGGGCTTGAATTTCATAAAAGCTTTAAACACCCCCTCCCATCCAAGCCTCTTAATCAAAGGAAACTAGATATCACCTGCTGGAACAGTCAGTCCAACACATATAATTAAGCTGGCTGCTGGCTGCTGTCTGACCCTTGTCTAAAAACTAGGAACACTTTAGTGTGGCTTTTATGGCAATATTAATGATAAGCACTGTTTGCAAAAAAGGTTTGCTATATTAGCCCCCTTCCATGAGGGAGAGATTGAAGCTCAATCGCAATCATTATATAGACAGGTAAAAATGTACACATGAAACATAACCCAACAATGTCTGTAGAACCATTTAAAAATTTTTGCTTACTCTACTTAATATTTAGGTGTTTTTTTAAAATCCATTGACTGAGCTTCAGCCCCATCCCTCAAGGAAAGGTGATATGATGGTTAATGACAATTGATCACAACGTTTATACTGAGTACATTTATACTGACTGAGATCCAGCTGCCTCCATCATCCTGTATGGACCCTCAAAGCATAAAAACATAGGCCAATGGCCTCAGAGCTATGCTGATCATACCTTTTGTGTAATGTCTCAACAGACTGTGAACATTTTCTGGAGATATCTCCTAATTGCTTTTAAAATGTTCATTTAAAATCCTTTCCCAGAGCAGACTTGGGCAGATAATTTCAGCCAATCAAAATGCATATAACATAGTGAATTTTATCTTGATTCTCATTGGCTGATATTTGTCATGTTATTTAAATGATCTATGTTGATGGACAGAATCACAGGAAATTTCTCCCACATCACTGCAAAAGATATGCTTAGCATAGCTAAAAAGGTCCATATGAATGACAACAGTCAAAAACATCCCAATCATTCCAACGTTTACCATATTTTGATTATGTGATGACATCTTTCCTGAACAGACAAAAAGTATAATGTTGTGACCAAAAACAAGACAATATTTTACATATATTTATGATTTTGTGTGACAGGATATTCTCTAACCTTTCCAAGTACATTCTTGTCTTTCAAATGATTGATAGCACAATTGCATCTATACATTACTTTCATCTGATTTAATTGACAATCAATATGACTTACTTGTAAATGAAAGTTTCAGCAGTAAGGATACATTTCAAATGATTTAATAGACAAAACCTGATGTCAATAAAGAGTAGTAATGTGGACAATAATTACAGATTACTTTTCAAAGCAATTCTGATATTCATTCAAGTCATAATATTATTATGGTCAAGTTATCAATTAAACTCTTCATCAAAAATTGAAAAGTTTAGAAACAAATACAAAATCATATATCACATAAGTTTCTAAAATAATTGCCATATAAAATTATTTAAGTCTATCTCTTTGCCTTTGCCTATTATCTGGTAATATCAACATTAATTTTCCAGAAAGAGTTGGGGGTTTATACAATTGATTAAATTGATTAAATGTAAATATTACATCAGCCGATTGAGACAGGTTTTAAAAGTGAAGTACTGGTCAGCCAACAACATTCTTTGCTTTGAGAACATATAATTTGATTTACGGTCAAAAGAAATATTCCTACTGCAAGCATATAATGTAAACCTAACTATTCAGTTTATTTCAATTACTTGCATTCCATGAACTGGTGGTGTCACCTGGAGGGAGAATCTAAAGGTTTCCTTGCCACAAAGAACACACAGTCATATTTATATTGAAGCATTGAGCGTGAATTTTGGGTGTAGGTGGATGGTACTGATGTGTTTTCTTTCTGCAAATATAAAATATTTATATATTATTTACAAAATCATTATTACAAAAACAACTTTCTACCCAATTATAATTATAATTAGGTAATATAATGAAATTGCTGACAGCATTCTGCAGCTACACCTATCAAACTAAAATCAAATATTCCCCAAATCACAATAGCATAAGCCAATATTCAACCCAAACACCAAATTCACACCATGAATCTTTAAAACGGTATATGAGCTTACCACAATTTCAAACTTGAACTTGAGGATGACATCACGAACTTCCTCATAACTCAGCTCTATTGAACTCTCGTTTGGCATGTCAGCAAAATGATACAAAAGTGGCCCTGAAAGGAAACAATTGTCCACATGATCAACACTTTCATTATAAGATGATGTCTCAATGCTATTTCTGTAACTTAGGAGTTTGAGAGTTATTTTTTACATTTTATCATTTATGTGACCTCTAACAGTTTCTTTTCAATATAAATGAATATCTACACACCAATATTAATCCAATATCCACCAGGCTTTAGAATATGATATATAGTTTCTATGTAAGATATAATATTGTGTGCTGTATCAATAAAATATACAGTAGCTACACAGTCCCAGGAATCTACAAAATACAAAAATATTAACACAAAATCAAAAACATGTTATGGTGTAGATGTCATATTAAAATATGTGACCCTCTTAGATTGGAAAAAAATACAAAGAACTAGATACCTTGTGACAAATGTCACAAAGGTAGTGTAACAATCTGTAGTGTCAACCCCCTACCCCTTATCTGAATATAGATAACAACAAACATAGTCTACTTTGTGGTTTGTATGGAACAAATGTATTGTCATTTTTCCTGGATTCTTAGTGGCTTCATTGTGCATCAAATTTCCATGGAGAGGGACATATAACTTGTAAGCTGCTGCTTAAATAATGTCTTTACATTTTTCTAGCTTACTTTGTGATATTTTCATGATTTGTGAAAATAAATTATTAATTATTTCAATTTGTTTACATACAGAACATAGTAGCATTACAGCAAATGGATGGAAGGAAGGAATGGAGGAGGAACACAGGACAGACAGGTTTTCTACTAATAGGCACTGGAAGTTTTTTTCCAGTACCTCAATAATATATACATTTCACAAATTTAAACTTTCATATATTATATTATTTGCATTAAAATGGAAACTGTCAATTTAAACCACGTTCTTATACTTTGTGATAATATACAAAAAGAGAGGAATGGCATACCTGGTTCAGTGTATACCTCAAGAAAATCACCAGCAGCCATGGAGAAATCTGATGTTTCAGGTAAATCAGATGGGTTGATATCCGGGAAATGTATGGGTCTGATCTGATCTTCAGTTGCCTTGTTATTACAGAACTGATGTATGTATGGATACAGCGTGAACACATTTGTTTCTTTACATCTACCAAAAGTCATGAGCATTTTTATAAAGTAAAAACCTTGATCAATTGCATGAAATATGTTAAAACTCACTAAAAAAAATCACGATAAATTATCCTCATTAAAAAGTTTGATAGGAGTAATTGACACTGACTACTTCAGTTTAGATCACAGAAATAAATGCTATATCTCAAAGGAATATTTCCAAAGAGAAAAGTAAATCAATTAAAAAATACTTATTGAAACTTCACTAAAAAATGCTTACTTGTTAAGTATGAAATTGGATGCAAACAGCATAAATAGACTGAACTCATTGCCCTGACACCTGTAGCCAAGCCTGGCAATCTCAAAGGCAAGTCTTCCCAATCCAGCACCAGGAACCAGCACTGATACATTCTGTGTGTCACTGAAAACCAACAGCATATCTTTATTTACCGTACATACTCGTGTATTAGAGAAGATTTTCGTACCCAAACCCTCAGTTAATGTTTGGGGGGGCCATCTTATACACGAGGGCAACCTGTGGACGGTGATTTTCGGGAAGAATAATTAACTTTATCAGCGTGAAAAGTAAATAAACTTCGTTCATACAAACTCCCCACGAACTTTCGCATTTTCGAAATAACTGATATCCTTGTGTGTAAGACCTTGTTGAACAAGCATATTTATGTTTCACTTTAAAAATGGCTGCAAATCTTGAATGGTAGCAGTGACGATGTCTCGAGAAAAAGTGACTTGTCTAATATTCGGAAATTGGTCTTTTCAAGCAAAATAACCTCAATTTTTGGGGGTCGTCTTATACACGAGTCGTCTTATATTCAAGTAAATATGGTAAATGTATATAATAAAATATTGATGCACGACTCAATAACTAAATTAGGGATTGGATCACTCCCACGTTTGTACCAGTTAACCAAATATCTAAAACATAACCCCCTGGGTTGATAGCTCTGCTGACTTGAATGACAACACATAAACTGTGTAATCAGCAAACTTTCTGCAAGCTCTGCAGGCCATGCCAGTCACTTTTCGCCCATTTATAAGAAATGCATAGTAATCGCATATCTGGGTGCACACTGTCCACCAGAGGCACACACAAACTATGAGGTTCACCACGTCGCCCTCTGGTGGAGTTTGACCTGGGTGCTTCAAACTTTCATTTCTCTGGTTTCCTTCCTTACTCTTTGCTATTATATAATCACAACTACAATAGGGCTCCAGTCTAACCGTAGCTTGTGACAATTGGCTCAAGGGTATATGCGTCACAATATAAAGAATTTACAACAATATATGAACCAAATATTGTAACTAAATGTTCCTTATGGGAACATTAGAGATGAATCATATATATGTAAATTGCACCTACTATTGAGAGCCTGGGAATCTGTTGATGATCTCCTGTATGATTGGTTGATAGCAGCTGTCACGTTCAGGCTTGCCCTCCTCACTCCAGTCCCGCACAAACTGCTTCAGGGTCGTCTTCAGTTTATCCATATCATAACTACTAGCAGGCTGCATCAGAGACTCCTAAATTGTTCAAACACAAGTCAATCAACACTAATCAAATATTCCCCTTGATTGGACTATTGAAAGCTACATGCACAGTGACCTAGGTAGCTTGCCAATGACAAACCAAAAAAAGCAGTCTATCAATTTAAATATACACCAAAGGTTTGCTGAACATTTCCTTTTGATGGAATATTTGCTGTTATTAGCCAAACTTTGCTGGTAAAAAGTAATTAATGTAGCAAACATAATGTAAAGTATTGAACACAATATGACTGGCTGACTGTCATTCCCACATTACTTTTCAAAAGAAGTTTCATAGAACTGAGGGTATATTCAGATCAGCATGAGGAACTGGATGTTCCTAAAAGCTATGCTTGTTAGAAACAATTCACTCTCTGCCATTGTATTTTTTTAAAACCTTAATTTTTAATCTGAGCTTTATGAAAAGTAGATAAAATTCATATATTCATCTTACCTATGAATACCTAAGAAACATGACCATTAGTTTCAGAGGAAAAGATGAAGTCTGACAGACAGAAAAATAGAAAATTCCCCCATCACTGCATAAGCTTGGCTGACAGTTAGCACAGCTAAAAAAAACTATTGACGCAAATCTCGGAGCAAGTAAATCCACCAATGTGGTGAGCTATTGAATCCAATTAATTAATATCAATGCCTGTCATAAATTATTTTTCATGGAGTAGTAAATATAGGCAACTGATGTGTAACTCCCATGGCCCATGATGTTGATTTAATGAAAAAATAATTAAATAACAATAACCTTACCTGCAAAGGACCATGGTCTTTGTTCTGGAACATGTGATCTGTGTTATCAATTATCAATTTGACAATTTCACTATTTGCTTCGACACATGCATGTAACTTTTTCAATCTTCCCCGAAAATGTGAAATTAGTTCCTTGTGGTGACTTGGCATTTCATTGTAGTACTTCTCTGCCACCATCACCCTCTTCATGGCATGCACTCTACAAATCAAACACATATATTTCACCTCAATTTCAACATTGCTTATATTAGGCATAAGTTAGACCACAGCAAAAAAATGAGGACTGAATACTTATTGTGGTTTTAGCAATGGGATTTAAAATAGCCTCCAAATTTAGATGGTTGCAGTGCTAATGCCACAGAAAATTGAGAATATTCATAGAAATATATGTCGAACATGAGGTCTGATAACAGAGGAATGTAAGCAGACCAAGGCAAAAAATATTGGTCAGGACCGGCAGTTGGGCAGGTATCAGGAAGACTGACAAGTTTATTGTCAATTGCATGTTTACATTTTAAAGCTCAGCTTATGCCTCAGTCACATTTGCACCGGGCGCCGGCCGGGATGTATACATGGGCCGACTTCCCCGTCTGCCGGGCGCCGGGGAGTTTATAAGCAACAATCTGAAAGATGCCGTAGCTGTGGTCACATTATTAAAGGGCACCGCACGGCACGTGCAAGACTGAATAGCACAGACGTCTGTAGGATATCTTAAAGACGTCTAGATCATTGACAGACGTCTGTCAGATATCCTAAAGACGTCTGTCTCATTTGACAGACGTCTGAAGGACATGATGTGCCTGCGGGACACTGCCGGGACCCTGCCGTGTACTTTAAGATGATATTTGCTGATAAGACATCGGGGAAACGCCGGCAACTTTTAAGTTGCAGCTAAAAGTTCCCGATGACCTGCCCGACGTCTTAAAGATGTCCAATTGTGGCCGATGATCTCCCAGTGCCCGCACGGCAATCTGAACTGCCGGCCGATTGTGTAAAAAATACTCATCGGCCGGGCATCTTTGCTGAAATCGGCGCAAATGTGACTGAGGCATTAGCTGCTGTTAAGCAGATTTTGAGAATATAAGATTCTTTAACTATAAGTTTCTATAAATTAAAATCACATTTTCCAGGAACTAAATTTTCATGTTCAGCCCCAATGATTCAAAGACTATGATGTAGCCTTCGACAAACATCATGTACTTCCATTCACATTAATACTTGAACAGATAAAGTTAACCTGATGACAATATCAAATATACAACACTCTTGGTGGAAACAAGTGAGTGAAATAGTATAGTGCAATTGTGGGTTTCCATCTTGTTGTTTTTTTTAATGATTGGAGAGTTTTTTGTGCACTTCCCGATTGTAATTGTGCAGTTCCTGTGTGTTGTTTTCAATGGGGCAGTATGGCGACCCGCAATGTGCCTCTAGAACCAAGTGCCTATAAAACCAAATGCCAATAGCCTTAATGCTGTGCTGACCATTTCCTGGAAATGTCTGCCAATTGCTTCATAAATGGTGATTTAAAGTATTTATCTAGCTTTGCAGGTCAAGAACAATCAATGTGGTAAAAATAATGTACACAATATTGAGGATGACTGTATCACCTAAGATTGCTTACTTCCAGGTGATTCAAACACAGAATGATTCACACTGTTCTCAATGTATATGTCCATGCAAAACAATTCACATCTGCTCATAACACTACATTTTACCTTTGAGTATCTAAGAAATCATCCAGTAGTTTCAAAGAAGATTAAGTTTTTGTATTAAATCATATACGGTATTGCAGACACTCACTCAGTCACCAATTTTTTTTCTGAAAGTCTCAGTTCCGTGTTACAGAAAAAAAATCATAAGAAAAATAAAATAAAATAAAATAAAAATTATGACGAACAAAATAAAATTCAACCACAAACAAGTGTTGATTTTTAAAAAAAATCAAGCTCGCATAATTTTGCAAAATCCCAATGCAAAATACAAAATCCTTATAAAATCCGAGAAAATCTTCTTACTCTACTACGCACTCGCAAATCACTTCTGAAACAAAAGCGCCATCTGACGGTGTAAGCAGAATTAATGTGCCAAAACATGGCCGCCATGGACCAATAATCGGGGTATGCTCCATAGACTTCCAGCTTATCATGTCAAAACCTCGAACATTCAGACCTAAAGTCAAAACAAACGCGAGCGAAAAAAAGCTGAGAAAAATATTTATCCAATTGCTTTGTTTACCTCCAACAGAAAGCGAAGAAAATTATCTATCAGTACAACACATGCCATCTTCCAATTCAATGTCTTGACTGTTCTGAAAATTGGCTGAACATTTGACTGTTGCCATCCCTTATGAACCATTTTTTATGCTGTGAGGGTCTGCAAAGGAGCTGTAACTCAGTGAAGCTGAACATGTACTGTTCCAATTTTGATAATTGACAAACATGTACACAGAATTGTCAATTTCTGCAAAACCTTCTCCCGCGATTGTACCCCCCGTGATTGTACCCCCAGGATCATACTTATACCCAAAGATATCGGCAAAATGGACTTGAAATCCACTGTTTCTAGAAACACTATGCACTGACCATCATATTGAAGTTTCCCCAGTAAATAAACTCGACCTCCGGCGATTGACTGTTGCAATTATGACCCATGTTATTATCATTCCCAGTCATAATGTCTAAAAATACAAATCCGTGTCAATTCTGTAGCGTTTTTTCTTCAGTTTTTTACCCGATATCAAACTTGACTACGTGAAATGGCATTTAGAAGAGTCCAAGTGATGACGTCATGGAAACACCAAGGGAGAAATTTCATATGACGTCATAAGAACCACAACTTGTGGAGTTTCCAGATTGTTGCTGTCACTCCCGTGAATAAACTGACCCACTTTCACGTCTTTGCGCAAACTCGTAAACAATGGCGAAATGATGCTGAGATCAAGAGAAAACAAAGAAATATTTTCAAACCAGGCTGACATCTTATGTTGATTTAAACAGTACATAATTGTTTGACTGTTAGTTGCCGGAAGTCGAGTTCTTACAGAGTCGTGTATTAAAATGGATGGGCAGTGCGTGATGTTTCTGGAAACAGTGGATTTCAAGTCCATTTTGACGATGTCTTTGGGTATAGTTGTAGTTTCAGTGGAGAAGATCGAAGTTGACGGACAGACAGAGAATGACAGAAAATCACGTCACTGTATTAGCTTTGCTGACATATTCATCACATCTAAAATTAATATTTTAGCCGCACTATGTTTTCTGGGGTCGCTGAACAAACTCTACAATGGCGTGGTACCCTGGTCATGAACAGAGAAATAAAACTGACACTCCAATCATGTTTCAAGATGAGCGATAAATTATGATTTTGCTTCATGACTGACAAGAGAATAAGTCCCTTATTGCCAATAACTTCCCGTCAAATATATCGGATCTTTATGTTAACCTGTAATATTTGAATGCATTCACTATCCGCAGGAAATGTTGCCTCTCTTGCAATTCGTCATTTTCATCTCCATGATTTTGATCCATTTTCGAAAAAGCTGGAACAATGGCTCCACACAATTGCGTCCGGCGAGTTACCCCGCGTTATGTCCACGACAAAATGGAAGGAACGGAGACGGCGAATTGGCGGGTGCCAATCATGTGCAGCCAAAGTTGGACCTGCAACCACACTGTCCACCAGAGGCACACGCAAACTATTACCTACCATGATAGGCTCACCATATCGCCCTCTGGTGGAGTTTGACCTGCATTATGCCCGATCAATGCCCGTTCAAACACCATTCAAAATGAACACTAGGGTACACCACAGAATAGAAAGAACAGCTTGACATCTGTTAATTCCAGAGATATTTAAACATATCTCTGGTTCATTCTAAGAATTTGTCTTCTTACTTATTTGCACAAAGTAGGAATTCCTACTTTGGGCAGTTGCACAATGTAGAAATTCCTCAATATTTTCCAAAATATTTAATACTTGTCCCCGGCTAAAAGAGGCCCTATCTTGGAAGTACTCAAGTTTTTAGGGGGCCCACTGGCTAATAAGGCTGAGAAAGCCAAGAAAATTCCCTATCAGACCTGTTTACATTGTTTACTGCTTAGAAATTATGATATACTCTGACAATACAGACTAAAAGTTCTCCATTTTGATTCTTTTCTTACAGAAATTATCCCCTTTGGAATTCTTTTCAGTTTAAATAAGTTGTACCAAAAATATAAAAAAAATTGAAACAAAAGTTCTTCTCCACATGTATGTGCTTATAATTAATGTGAAATAATGTATGAAAGCTTTGATAAAACCTTGGAGTAATTATGAATGGAGGCGTGACGGCCGTTATATGAGATATAGGAGCTTGGCTTGTGAGACATTGTGTAAATGAAACAAAGGCAGTTTTGTCTGATACAGGTTTATTGAAAATAATATATATATACATATATATATATATTATTATATATATATACTATATATATGTGTGTGTGTGTGTATGTGTGTGTGTGTGTGTGTTTGTCAGCTACTTTGAAACAACAGAGCAAAATCCTTGTTATTTGTGATCAAACATTTGTGATTTCCATAAGTTTCAAACTTGATTGCAAAACTTCCTAAAGAATCATGATGATAACTGTACTTGTTGCTGGATCTTCATCAATTGCCAGGCGTGAAGCCCCCAGTTGTCTACAGAATTCTTATATGAAATAGCTTTAAAAATAGCATGGCCTGTGAAGCAAGTTTGTTCAAGCATTGTGTCAAATTAAACACTAAGATTTACATTTGCACGTGCGTGAGGCAATGAAAATCCATCATGCCAATGTGTCACTAAGAACCAGAGGGAATTCTGTTGAGCAACAACAGAGATCTTCCACAAAGCAATACCCTGTTCACACAAGGGTGTTGAGATAATGAATTTATCATAACAACACTGGAATAATGAGATATTGATGAATGTCCTCTATTAAGATAAACAATCATATGGATGTCCTCTATAAAGATAAACAATCAGATGGATCTCCTCTATTGAGATAAACAATCAGATGGATCTCCTCTATTGAGATAAACAATCAGATGGATCTCCTCTATTGAGATAAGCATTCAGGTGAATGTCCTCTATTAAGATAAACAATCAGATGGATCTCCTCTATTGAGATAAACAATCAGATGGATGTCCTCTATTAAGATAAACAATCAGATGGATCTCCTCTATTGAGATAAGCATTCAGGTGAATGTCCTCTATTAAGATAAACAATCAGATGGATCTCCTCTATCATATTGGCACCTTCTTTAAGGTTTGAAAACTGCAAAACCCTGCAAAAAAGAAAACATGTAGAAATATAAATACAGATATTCCATTTAAACATAATGCTTCAAACAAATTATCATACTTAAATGTTGGATCCTGCAATGCGCAGAGCATCAGACATAAAATTCTACTGATTAAAGATTATGTCAAAGAAAACAATATACATGCGCTTTTTATTACAGAAACCTGGTTACATGAAACCGGGGATGAACTAATTAAAAATGAGCTGGAAAGTGGAGGTTACAGGTTCCATTCCTTCCCCAGGATAGGACGCACCGGCGGTAGCCTAGGACTGCTACACCGGATAAAAATCCCCTTTAGAACAAATAGATTAAATCCACCAAAGCTCAAAACTATGGAGATAATGGAATCCTCACTACACATTAGAAGTAAACATGTAACCTTCGTCACCATATACAGACCAGAGCCATCTGGTGGAAATAAGTATACATACTCACAATTCTACGATGAGTTCACACAATTAATCTCTTATTATGGGTCATTTAACCATGAAGTCATTTTCTTAGGTGACTACAATTTTCATATGAACAAGCCTAGAAAACCGGATGTAGTTAAATTTAACGATATTCTATCTACATTTGATATGACACAATGGATAAGTGAACCCACGCATAGACTTGGAAACACCTTAGATTTAATCATCACTTTTAAGAACAGCAAGTTCTTAATGGGTCATAAAGTTGATGAATACATATCGGACCACAAAATGATTATACTCAACATTGATATAAACCCCCCAAAACCAATCAAAAAATCAATACATTACAGAAACTTTAAGAACATGGATATAAATTCATTGAAGGAGGACATTAAGTTAATCCTCCAAGAGGATATAAGCTGGGAAAACCTCTCCCTGGAAAATTTGGTTGATTTCTATGACAGTAAATTGACCTCAGTCCTAGATAAACATGCCCCTGTGAAAACAGCAAGGGTAACAAATCGCAACCCTGTCCCCTGGATGAATGACCAAATAATAAAGGAACGATCTCTCAAGAGGAGACTCGAGAGAAAAATGAATAAGTCCGGATTACAAATCGATAAGGAACTTTACAAGGCAAAGAAAAATGAATACAATGCTTTGCTTAAAACAGCTCAATCAAATTACTTTGCCAAACTCGTGCATGAGAACAAAAATGACCCAAAGAAACTCTTCAGGGCCATTGATAAGGTGATACATAAACCTAAAGACGTCCCTATGCCCCCGTCAAACGATGAGACTGAACAAGCAAATAAATTCAATGATTTTTTTCCTGGAAAAAATTGACTTAATTAGACTCAACATAGATGCAACACCTGGTGGCAGTTCCTTACCGCCAGAAGTCACCACAATCAATCGGGATAATACCGACCCTCAAGCTCTAACCAGATTCATGCAACTTACTCCAGAGGAAGTCAGGAAGCTGATCAAGAAGGCAGCAAAGAAGTCATGTGAACTGGATCCACTTCCAGCCTGGTTACTACTTGACCTTATGGATGATCTTCTTCCAATAATTACTGTCATCATAAATAAATCACTCGCGGATGCAGAGATGTCTGAAAATATGAAAATAGCAATTATTAAACCACTCTTAAAAAAGCTTGGTCTAGAACTGATAGAAAAAAATTACAGACCGGTATCTAATCTCAGTTATATCTCTAAACTAACCGAAAGAGCTGTATCTGAACAACTAATATCACACTTAGTCAAAAATAGACTAACCGATTCGTTCCAATCGGCATATAAGGAGTTTCACAGTACAGAAACAGCTCTATTAAGAGTCCATAATGACATTCTTCTAAGTCTAGACAAAAGGAATTCTGTGATACTACTCCTACTCGACCTGTCTGCGGCTTTTGACACTATTGATCATAATATACTGTTTGATAGATTACAGAACAGATGCAAGGTCAGTGGTCATGCATTAAAATGGATAAAGTCATACTTAAGAGACAGAAAACAATGTGTCAAGGTGGGACACAAACGTTCCACTCTTAAGCCAATAAAATATGGGGTACCCCAGGGCTCGGTTCTGGGTCCTATTCTTTTCACAATCTATATGTCTCCTATGGCGGATATTCTAAAGAAATACAACATGAGTTATCACATTTATGCAGACGATACGCAAATCTACATCCCCATAGATCATACATCCAAAAGAAATGGAGAATTGAGTAAAATAAAGCTGGAAAAATGTGTGGATGAAGTGAGAACATTCCTAATATCAAATAAAATGAAAATAAATGATGGAAAGACTGAAATGTTACTATGTACGAATAACCGTGATGTAAAAGCATACCTGCCCACATCTGTCAGAGTAGGTGATTCAACCATATCACCATCAGACAGTGTGGTAGATCTAGGGATCACACTGGACCCTAGTATGAACTTAAAGGCTCAAGTCAGAAAAATGTGTAAAAAGGGTTACTACCATATAAGAAACCTATCGGCTATCAGGCACTGCCTGGATGAAAAGACCGCCGTTACCCTGACTCATGCCTTCGTGACCTCTACTTTAGACTATGGAAATGGATTACTAGCTGGCCTGCCGAACTCTGAAATTAGAAAACTGCAGTATATACAGAATGCGGCGGCGCGGGTAGTGGGTAGACTCAGAAAATTTGATCATATATCAGATAAACTGAAGAAATTGCATTGGCTTCCAGTTCATGCAAGAATAAAATTTAAGATCCTCTTAATGACTTGGAAAGCCCTAAATGGAAAGGCACCCCCTTACTTACGTGACCTCTTACATGTGAAACAAGGTGAACGTAGTCTTAGATCAAATGATGGTACCTACTTATGTGTTCCAAAAATGCGCCTAAAGACTATAGGTGATAGGGCTTTTTCGGTGATCGGCCCCAGACTCTGGAATGAGTTACCTTCTAACATTAGAACTAGTACTACGGTCGACTCTTTTAAGAGTAGACTCAAAACTCACCTTTTCAGAACTCACGTTCTGAATATAGCGCTATGAACAGTCCCGACTGGTATCAGCGCGATATAAATTTTATTATTATTATTATTATTATGGGCTATTTCAGGTCAGATAGAAGATGAAGGATAAAGGCACAGAGGGAGCGAGCGACGCAGAACAGTGGTACAACCCCATGGCATGGAGACAAAAAGCCAGAGTTGGTTTCGATAACTTAAATCACAAATTTCAAATTTTTGCCCACGAAATATTCATATCTTTGCTTTAATATCATCATTTTTGCTATTCAGATTTCATGTATTCCTTTGAACTCTAAACACGGCGTAGCTTTCGTCCCATTCTTCGGCTCTTCGGAGTGGTTTCTGTATATTTGGAAGATCGAGATATCTCAAGAAGCTTAGACATATTTTCTTCCAAATTTAAAAGAGAAGTTCTCTACATTATTTCTGAGAGCATTATCATTTATTATTGCTCTCAGATTATTTTTGTTGATGCAAATAAAGATATATCATTCAATGCGAAATGAAGAATCGGAACTCTGAAGTTATAAGCAGTTTTATTTGTATGACCATGATTATGTACATATGACAATCTGTTTTGTGTGAAAATATTGGTTATACTTATAAAATGTATATACATTTTCACATTTATATGAATTGTTTTTATATTTTTACATTCTATTCATTTAACCTTCAAGATATACTATTTAGTTCACTGTATAGTTCCGACATTCTATTATTGATTTTTTTCGTTCAAAATCTTAGATAATAAATACAGCTTGCATGCAATACATAAGAATCACAGTCAGAAATTTACATTTCCATTCCTCAATAAATATTATAAGAAAATACACAATCTTGCTTTTTACAATGATTTTACAAGTTCAAGTGACATAATCAAGAAATTGCACAATTGGAACGTATAAATATATATTCAGAGTGAAAAACGCTGTGTAAATATAGATACTGTGAAATATGTGCATATATAGTGTAATTAAAAATATGTCAGCACAGTTTTAGTTTTCATTAGGAATACTGGATAAAAAAAACTATTGGTGCATTTTTTTTCAAATCTATGAATAAAAGATAAACTTTAAAGAGTATTTTTTGGAAACCATTTAACCGGGAATTCTATTTCATTCGAACAACTCAATATACACGATGAAATGTTAAAAAATTAAATGTTGTAAAGGTATTGTAACAAAATGCCATTTTACATCCGACTATGATTGTTCTAATATGATATTTCAATCAAGCATTTTACATAATATGTCCATATATTGTGATACATGCATATGATATGTGTATACTTATACTGGAAGACAATTCTATGTACACAGTCCAGTCTACGCAATGGCTCCTTTGATCAAAGAAACCAAATGTTTTTTGTCAGAGAACACATTGTTTGCAGATGAGCAGAGATTTATGTATTTGTTCATGTTTTTCATTTTCATTTGTTCATGGCCCTGTGTCAGAATCCGCCATGGACCTAAGGCACATTCACTCAGTATTACACATTCATAAATATTAATTACATCATCATCATCGCGATGGAAAATATATTCCAAGAAATGTGAAAATAAGGCAACATGCGTCATGGGATTTGTGTTGAATCGAACGCGCCCAGTCTATACATATGTTTTTGGCAAAGCTTGCAAGCTTGTATTCAAAAGAGTGTACTAATGTATTCGCACTTGAAGAGATGATTAACTGTTAGTATATGTCACTAATTTAAACAGATATACTAGCCCAAAGGCTGCCCGGTAACACGAGATTTCTTTGATGAAGTGCCCCACCAAATATGAAATGCCCCTTCTGAAGTATGGAATGGAAATGAGTGCTTGCTTTAGGCACGGGATAGGTCTGCAAAATTACAATAGTGAATACCAACTTGCATATTTCTGACTGAAGTTGGCGAATAATTGGCATGAAAATGAATTTTGTGCTGCCAATGTCTGGCTGAGAGATGATGTCCTGGGGGTGAAGCTCGGACGATCATGTCATGTAACTATCGCTAACTAAGGTGGTATTCACCATGATCATATAAATATTATATGTTCAGGACCCAGAAGTATGTAAAGTCAGCGCCAAACAAATTACGCATCCACTGAGAAAGTGCGTCAATCGACTCCTGAATGTATTCTTTAATTTTTGTTTTTGTTGTTTTTTGTTGTTTTTTTTTTTTTTGCATGGCGTCTCGTGCCATTCACAATTTTAATTGTTAAGATAGAAAGTTTTACATTAAAATTACTGTCATAAATTATTTATGTTCTTATCAAAGTTTTTTAAAAACCTTCATGCATTTATTACAATTGAAGTGACTTAGTGTTATATATATCCTTCAAGTTTCGGGGTTTGATGGACACACAATTATGTTTTATGTGGTGTGAAAATATTTTTGAGCAATTCATACATTCAAAAAATAATTTAATTACACGAAATTCCATCCTACAGAAACCAACACAAGTGGTCCTAATTCTCAAGGAACACCAGACAAGTTAAAAAGTTATAATATCAGAATCTGACCTGCACTATTATCCTAGTCTGACATATCTTTGGCATATTTGGTATTTACAGCATGCATAAAAATGCACATACTCTCTTCATCAATTTATCCGAAAATTCAAAATGAAAACTGAAAAATTCAACTGCAGTTAAAAATATCTTTGTTTAAAAGAATTTTAAATATATATCCCAAGCAAATCGGCAAAACTGTAGATTTCAGAACATTTACACTTAGCTTTAAACAGAATTAAGGATAAAAATATACATTATGATCCATTGATAATGAGGTTACCATGCAACTTACTAGTGTTTCAAGCACTTTATATATTAAAAAGTTGAAATGGTCATAGCACCTTCAATCAAACTCTGAAGTAAGATGACATGAGTATATATTACAGATCTTATGTCACTCGCTCATCGTGTTCTTGCTTTCGCGAGACATAATACTAGAAAAGACTCTTTGAACTGTTATTGATAATTCATTAAATACTGCATTGTCATTCATGAAGTGATGAAGATTTTCAGTAATGTCGATACTGTGATCTATGTCAATCAATGTGCGGAAGATATGATGTCATACATCCTTCTATTATTTCATTGTGAAGTGTCTTCGAGAAGAAATGTCACATTCTTCAATAACACCATTGTTTCTGAAGTGTCTTCATATGAGGTCACACATTCTTCTATTGTTTCTGAAGTGTCTTCATATGAGGTCACACATTCTTCTATTGTTTCTGAAGTGTCTTCATATGAGGTCACACATTCTTCTATTGTTTCTGAAGTGTCTTCATATGTGATCACACATTCTTCTATTGTTTCTGAAGTGTCTTCATATGAGGTCACACATTCCTCTATTGTTTCTGAAAATTCTTCACATGAGGTCTTCACAGAGAATGGTTGTGTTGTATTGAATTGTTACGCATGGATTCTTCCATTAACTAATATATGTATTAAATGTGTTGGACAACTTTTACATCATCACAAAGATTTCACGTTGTCACAATATCAAACTCGTAACACCTTTGTCAGATGACGTCACATGCTGGTTGCCCATTCCTCCATCACATTGTCATAAACTGTTTTTGTGATATCATCGTTTTCATAATGTATCCGAAGCATGTTGTTCTCGTAATCAACATGATCAATGTCATGTGCTCGATTCAGTACAGTACGAACCTGCAAAAATTATCAAAGCTAAAATATATAAGCAATAAACATTTTATTTTATACTAGACAACACATTATATTTGTATTTTATATTTTCACTGGCATAAAGAACTTACTATACTATAAAATAATTAGTGCTAAGATCATGTCTTAAATGCAAATGCCCATTAAAACTCAAGAAGGAATATACAAATTTGATAATATTCATTAAACTAAGATAAGCTACTTAAATATGCAATGTTTAGATTAGAGTAAGTTAAGAAATGTAAATTATAAATTGATACTGTGCACTTTAGTAAATATAAGTAATTTGTGCATTTAATCAAAATGAAATAAAATTGGGAACATGTGCCCGAAGTATGACAAAGATTTCTATGTGAATAAAAATAGCAATACACCGATAAATATGACAATAAAGTCAGATTCATATCAATTCACTGTATAGCATGTAAATGACTTTCAGATTTAAAAAAAAAGAAAGATGTACTATGTATTGAACTTGAATGAGGTGGATCTTATGATAACAGCATACTTACCCTGATGCTAGTTATCTGACACACAAAGACACAATAGCAAACAGTGAGATACCACAATACATCCTACATCCCAGCAAAACTCAACTAGGTATACGTGAGAATGTCACATAATGAAAGCAGAAAATGTACAGAAATAAATAAAATGATTATATATATATATAATACTAAGGAATTATTCAGAGTGAGTGTATAGAAACGTGCACACTAAAACACGGTAAATAAAGAAACACAAATCACAAAGCTTCCTCTTATCTGGACTCTACCAGGGAGATTTAAAAGTCCATTTAAGTGTAATAAAACGCCAAAATAATTGCCATTGATATCTCTGGTTTACATGCATGTCTTCCATTCAATGTACATGATATCATGGAAGATGTACGTATTAAGAGATATTGGCCCATGAAAGAACATCTTATTTCTAACGGTTTATGTGGAATTGGGTTTATTTTTTTCCAAAATTAGGTTTATCTGGTAGAGCCTTGTTTAAGGGTGAAATCTTGAGAGCGAATGCTTGGAGAATGGCAAGTGTGTCCATTTGTGGCGGTGCATACATAAAGCAGGGCAGGGTGCGTGTACAAGTGAAGGTGGTGGTGGTCATGTTTCACAACACAAACCTGAGTGTGAGCCTCATCCACTGGGCCACTACCAGAACTCTACAGCCACGTCTACAAATACATACAACATGCTGCTGCCATCTGGTGTCTTTTATCAAACATACATTCAACATACAACCACAATTTCTAAACTTCCACGACTGTCTGGGGCAGGTGACCAACTCTTGAGCATATAACAAAACCATGCTTTATCGTAGTATACCTGATCTCTGATGTTCATTTAGTCTCCAACGTCGAAAAACAAACTTTATGAAACGATAATTGTAAATGGAATTAAATATTTCTGTGCATAATAAAAGCATTATGCAATTAAACCTTAGCCAGTGCAATATATATCAAAATACTTAAAAACCCATCCCGTCCATGATTTTACTGGGAAGAAGGGTGAAGTTAATATATAAGAATCTTGAAAGACAATTTATATAATAAATCTAAAAATATCATGCTTTGATTTAATCTTGAGTTATTTTAACACCTTCATCTTTGGTAACTAATACAGTGTCTACATAATCAAAAATATTCTTATTATGTGAATGTTAGACGTTAGATTTAGACTGTGAATTAGGGTATTTAAGAAAGTGGAGTAAAGAGCAAGAGAAGCAAACTAACCAATTGGTCCTTATTTCCGGTTGGCGCTATGTCTCCATTTGTTCCTGGGTGATCTGGTCCTCCGGTTTGCTTCATCTCGTTTACAACAAAAACATCTGCCAGGTCCACCACTTGACCATTGTCCGTGTGTCTGGACGGGTGCCCTGGTCCCGTATGTCCCATTTCTATGTTGGCGTCGCCGTTATCATAGGATATGAGAGGTTCGTACGGCTTGTCTTCTGGCAGGGCCTGCTTCTGGATGGAGATGCCGCTTCCTTGGTTACTGCTGTGGGCGGAGGGAGACGAGTTTCTGGACACCCTGTACGTCTGCTTCTCCTTGCGTTCTGCCTGCACACAGCACTACAAGTGAACAAAATATTATTATGTTAATCATTTCTGACTTCAGACCTCAGGCAGAATCAGGTATAAAGATAAGTAATCAGACCTACCAAGACAATGCCACAGATCATGAAGAAGACGAGGAATATGCCTCCAGCCAGGGCAGCACCTATGGCCCAGGAGGGTAGCGGATAACCCTCCTCCTCCTCAGCCGACGTGGGCTTCACAGAAGTGGGTGAGGGTGGTCGCACAGTTGAGGGTGATGTCGCCCCTGGGCCCACTGGAGTAGCAGCGCCACCGGTTGTGACTGAAGCCTCTGGTGTTGATGACATCTGGATTCTCTTGGTTGTGGTTTCCTGGATTGGTGTTGTGGGCACACTGGTTTGAGCAGCTGCGGGGGCGGGTGTTGAAGCAGACGTTGTGGCCGCAGCTGTGGTCGAAGCAGACGTGGTGGCTGCAGCTGTGGTCGAAGCAGACGTGGTGGCTGCAGCTGTGGTCGAAGCAGACGTGGTGGCCGCAGCTGTGGTCGAAGCAGACGTGGTGGCTGCAGCTGTGGTCGAAGCAGACGTGGTGGCTGCAGCTGTGGTTGAAGCTGCAGATGTCGATGGCGTGGCTGTAGATGAAAGAGATGTGGTGACCCCAGCTGTGGTGACCGCAGCTGTTGATGCAGCTGTGGTTTGAATGGTTGTGGTTGAAGCTGCAGTGGTGGTAGCTGCAGCTGCAGACGTGGTAGCTGCAGTTGTGGTTGAAGCAGTTGTGGTAACTTCAGCTGCAGTTGTGGTGGTCGCAGTTGTGGTTTCAGCAAACGTTGTGTATGTTGTCGTTGTTGCGCTTGTTGTTGGTTCTGCTGCTGTTGTTGGTGCTGTTGTTGTTAGCGCTGCTGTTGTGGTTGTTGCTGTTGTTGTTGCAGATGGATTGCTTGATGAAGTTTCTGTTGCCACAGCCTGAGTTGTCTCAATGGGAGAAAGTGTGACCTCTAAAATTATATAAATCATATAAATTATTGTTCATCCCTGGGATTAAACATCATTCAAGGTCTACAAATTTAGATGATAGGTTTGGGTTTCTATGGATGTATAATTTTTACAAGTGTTTTTTTTATTTATTAGCTATACACTTAAACGAGAAGGCAAACTTGTAAATAGTACAAAGTCATATTTCATGGCCATGATAAGTACATTACTATAGATCATTTGATGTCATTTTTGTCATTTATGAGTTATGTTACCTCCACATTCCTCTCACACTTGATATCTTATAGTGTGCCAGTATTAGTGGGATGTCAATTGTCCATATGTTATATGGTGACAAGATATGTGGGAGTTACCCGCTGACGTTGAACCGTACATCAAAAGTTCTGCCTAACTTAAATGTCATGGACTTAAATGCTGACAGCATCATTCATGTCTGGTCTCCCAGCTCGGCCCACATTGCCATGTGCACTGTAAGATGCGGTTACTATTGACAAGGTAATTTTTATAAACCCCTCTTTTATTGGATATATTTCACTCGAGTAAAGAAGTGTGGCAGAGTGTATGTATTGATTTAATTCAATGAACAAATTGCATATCGTATTACATATCTAAGAAATCAATCTGTGCTTATCTGGCATTGGATATTAAGGAGAAAGCAAGGGCCTGATCAATGTATTGAATCATTGATTTAGTTCGAAGTTTTCTTGGAAAGTTCAGAAATAGGATATTCAAAATATTCAATCTAAACCTCACGCAAATAGTGCTAATCACAATGCCATATAATGTTACTTCTACATCTGTAATAAAATAACATGTATAGTATCCGGAGGGTTATGGAAGGTTGAGTCTGTCTTGTGATCCTGTTTGTATAAAAGTTCAGAGTCATGTCCTCAGGAGGAAATGCTTATAATGTCTGTCCCATATCCGTAACACAAGAGGTCAAATTGTAATAACTCAACTGTGAAAAGATCACTCGCGTCAGTGTCCTTCGGGTCAATGCCCAAACTTGATTCTACATGTATTTTACCCAAAAAAACCCATATATATTCTGTCCTTTTTTCAATTATTGTTTAGTATCTTGAAACGTATTGATAGGCACCATTTAATGCATTTAACAACAATCAGAGCGATGTTTTCTAGACATTCATACAACATCATTCCTTTATTGGGTTTGGCACATATTTGATTATTTAACATCGGATATCCTCCAAATTAAGTTGCATAGATTTTGTTAAGCTTAATTATAAAATATATTTAAACCTTACTTTCAAAACCTCCAAATTCTGGATCCATCGTAAAGTTTCCAAGTTGAGTTCCGTTAAAGGAGTTGCCAATATCTCCAGGCCCTGCAGTATTGTTTGGACTCAGAACCATATCAAATGTGAAGATGATACTGCCTTCGCTACAAACATAAATTACATATTGCATAATTATCAACAACAAGCCCGGCACTTAATGCCAAGTGTTCAATCAATGCATTAATCAATACATTTGTATTTGTAAAAATGCCTCTGGTATTGTAAAAATAATATGTTTTTCTTTTGGGTGAGACTTTTATGTGTATACGTATAGAGTGGCAGAGAGTGGGGAGATAATTCTATTACGATAAAGATATGTTTCAATCCAAAATAATCTAGACAGAATTTACCTGAAATTGATATTCTGAATATCTGTCACATCAACACCACTGTTTCCCAGTTTTTCAATTATCTGGAATAAAAAAATATATAGCACAGCTTTAGAACAATATTCAATTGTCTTAATTGGTAGATGGACATATTTTGAACTGAAGTACATTCGTCTCAGTTATCATTTACTTACCAACGCTATCAACTCATCTCTCAGTTCTTGGTATGCTTGCGAGGTGGGGTCAAGCAGGTCATCTGACCATTCTACACTGGTCAGTCGAATAGATCCACGCACAACATTGTCTTCTTTATCGACCGGTTTTGGGGTAGTAGATGTGGTTGTTTTAGCAGGCGGTGTGGCCTCTGGTTTAGCCGCAGTAGTTTGGGACGGTGTGGACACTTTAGCTGTTGTTACTGTGGATGGTGCTGAAGTAGTTTTAATTGATGTCATAAACTGCTTTGTTGTAGCTTCTGTAACTTGATCAGGTCCTCCTGTAGTATATTCGGTTATTTCCTCATCAATTAGTTCTGTGACAATCTCTGTCATTTCCTCTGGCATCATAGAGGTTGTGGAAGTTGAAGATGTAACATTTTTTACATAGATGATATCCGTGGTAGCAACTTCAGGTTGGAAAGGGATCTGTGTTGTGGGTTCTGAACCTTCTGTCGTCATTATCTCTGTGACAATTGAATCGCTTGTACTTTCTATTTCCTTTGTAATTGCCTCGGTTATCACAACTGGTGCTTTAGTATCTTCGGGTGTCTCTGTAGACATTTCTGCATCAGTCACAACAGCAGAGGGTTTGGAGGTTGTAGTCACCATTTCTGTTATGTTTGCTTCCTCTGTGAATCCCACAATCTCTGTAACAATCTCTGTAACAATCTCTGTGGCGACCTCTGGCGCCTCGGTAGCTGCAGATGTGGCCATACTAGACATTTCTGCAACAGTCACAACAGCAGAGGGTTTGGAGGTTGTGGTCACCATTTCTGTTATGTTTGCTTCCTCTGTGAATCCCACAATCTCTGTAACAATCTCTGTGGCGACCTCTGGCGCCTCGGTAGCTGCAGATGTGGCCATACTAGACATTTCTGCAACAGTCACAACAGCAGAGGGTTTGGAGGTTGTGGTCACCATTTCTGTTATGTTTACTTCCTCTGTGAATCCCACAATCTCTGTAACAATCTCCGTGGCGACCTCTGGCGCCTCGGTAGCTGCAGATGTGGCCATACTAGACATTTCTGCATCAGTCACAACACCAGAGGGTTTGGAGGTTGTGGTCACCATTTCTGTTATGTTTGCTTCTTCTGTGAATCCCACAATCTCTGTAACAATCTCCGTGGCCACCTCTGGCGCCTCGGTAGCTGCAGATGTGGCCATACTAGACATTTCTCTATCACTCTCCGTTATCACGGTTGGAATACTTGGTGTTGTAGATTGTTCCGGAGTCGTTTGCATTTCTGCATCAATGTTTATAGTAAACGTATCGGTAACAGTCTCTGTCGCCCGTGCTCCCACAGAAGAAGTGGACACTTCTGGCTTTTCTGGACCAGGTGTTGTCATCATTGTGGGAACTTCAGGTGGAACGGAATCCGTCTCAGATATTTCTGTACCTCTAACATCAATATCTGTTGTGATCACTCCAGTAACCACTTCTGTAGCCTGTGCTGTGAATATAGGGGTGACAACATCAGGTTTGTCCGTGTCAGCACTGGTCACCATTGCAGTGGGCATTGCAGTCATTTCAGGTGGTTCAGTGACTGCCACGTCTTCGGTGACAAGCTCAGTGATTACATCTGTTACAACAGTAGGAACCTCTGGTGGCATGGTAGCTACATCTGTTACAACAGTAGGAACTTCTGGTGGCATGGTATCTACATCTGTTACAACAGTAGGAACCTCTGGTGGCATGGTAGCTACATCTGTTACAACAGTAGGAACTTCTGGTGGCATGGTAGCTACATCTGTTACAATAGTAGGAACCTCTGGTGGCATGGTAGCTACATCTGTTACAACAGTAGGAACCTCTGGTGGCATGGTAGCTACATCTGTTACAACAGTAGGAACCTCTGGTGGCATGGTATCTACACCTGTTACAACAGTTGGAACCTCTGGTGGCATGGTAGCTACATCTGTTACAACAGTAGGAACCTCTGGTGGCATGGTATCTACATCTGTTACAAAAGTAGGACCCTCTGGTGGCATGGTAGCTACATCTGTTACATCAATAGGAACCTCTGTCGCAACATCTGTTATGTCAATAAGGACTTCTGTAGCTGCCTCTGTTATATCAATAGGAACTGTTGGTGGTGCAGTAGCTGCCTCTGTTACACCACTGGGAACTTCTGTAGCTGTCTCCGTTATACCAGGAATGACAATTGGTGATGCAGTGGCTGCATCTGTTACATCCATCTCAAAAGTGACCATTTCAGTAATATCCTTTTGGGATTGTGATGCTTCATCAGGAGTTATCAGATCAGGTTTTGTAGAATCAGACGTCATCATCATTGTTGTGGTTATGGCTATTTGAGGTGCTTTTGTGACTTCAATTTTTTCTGTCACCACATCTGGTTTCTCTGTGACTTTTGCTGTTACTATCATATTGGAGTCCGTCACACCAGTAGATAAATCTAAGTCAGTGACTTCAGGTATTTCAGCGTCTGTGACACCTAAGTCTAATGTTACTGTCTTCGTTAAATCTTCTTCGGCTTGTGTTGCAAATGTTGGGGTGACTACATCAGGTTTGGTGGGATCAGAGTCAGTCATCATTACTTTGGTGGGTGTGTCAGTAATGGCAGGGGCCTTTGTCGCTTCTAACTCCTCTGTGACCAGCTCGGTGATAACCTTTGGTACAAGTGTCACCCCATCTGAGGTGAACACTTCAGGCACTTGTGTACCAGCATCAGTCGCTACAAACGGAGCTTGCGGAGTCTGAGACGACTGTCTCTTGATATCAGTAGTTTCTGTTGTCATCTTCACATCAGGAAGATCGGTAACTTCCATTATACTTGTCAATGATCCAGTGTCCGTCACGCCAACCATTGGCACATCAGATACATCAGGAGATTCAGTTTTCATCTCTTGAGTCTGTTGCACCGAACCATCTGTGACAATATCAGTCACAGGAGGAGTCTTGGTGATCTTTGCCATTTCATCTGTTTTTGGGACAGTGTCTGTCACAGATTTTATTGTGGTCTTTCCCATAGAAGATTTTGTAACCTCTGGAATCTTTACACTTGTTGTAGTGACTGGTGAATCTGTAATCTCTTCGGTGATCATCTCTGTTATTTCGTCAAATTCCTCAGTCACAATTGGAACGGCTGGCTTCTTTGTTGTAACAACAACAGGGGTCTTTGTTGTCTTCTCATTGTCAAAGAATATATCATCGGAAGTAGCGGTAACTATTTCTGTAACATAGACATCTGGTGGGTCTGTTGCCTTCGTTGTTTTAACGCTAGTTGTGTCGTTTGTTTTGACATCGGTGACAACCTCCTCCTTGTCTGCTACTGTGATCATAGGTGCATCAGTCTTAGCAACTGTGGCTACTTCTGTTACATCCCCACTTCCCATCTCAGTTGTGATACCCTCAGGAGATTTGGTTACTACTTGAGGAACTGCAGTTTCTCTCACCGCATTAGGTTCAGTGGTTGTTGCAATATCTGGATCAGCTGTTAGAATATCTTTTACTTTTGTAAGTGTTTCTGTTATTGATTCGGTGACTAGTTGTCCTGATTCCTTAGTTCCACTTACTGTAGATTCTTGTGTTTGGATTGTTTGAGCATCAGTAACCACTTCACTAACCATGATACCAGCAGTAGTGACACCAACAGGGGCGTCAGTTTTAGATTCTGTTGCCTCATCTGTTACATCATCAGTGGCTTTAGTGGGAACTGCCTTTAATTCAGCTTTCTCCGTTTCTGTTACTATTACTGCTGCTGTGGACACATCTAGATCTGTATTAGGATCTGTAGTTTCTCCTGCCGTTAACGGTTTGGTTGTGGTTTTCTCTTGACCGGATACTGTTGTTTGTGACTTTAATTTGGATGAATCTGTTATCCCTGCTGTCACAGATGATGTTTCATCATACACTGACTGGGTAGTCCGTTCACCTATCACAGTGTCTGTTGACTGTTCACTACCAAGTGTGGTTGTTATCGTTTTAGATATGACACTAGATCTTTGGCTAGTTACTTTTTGGTCCTCAGTGGTTGTCACTGGTGCTACATTAGTGGACGATGGACTACTTGACGCAGTCATTTTTTGACTAGAGGTTGTTTGGATATATATACTTTTACTCGATGTTTGTACAGAGTCCACAGGCTCCACTGTGCTAATACCCTCCACAGAAATATCACTAGTGTCTGAGAGCCCAGGACTGGCTGAGTCTGTAGTGTCAGAACCCTCTGTAGCACTGTCTGATTTAGCAGAGGTTGTCGGAGATAAGCTGGAATTTGTCAAAGGTGTAGTGTCTTTTTCTGGTGCCTGCACCATGGCAGAAGTAGATGTCTCCTCTTCTGACATCATCGACGTAAATGATGTTACTGCTGACGGGTCCTGCCCTGTAAGAACAAAAACAATGATTTTATAATTGGAATGAATATATTTTCTTGATTAGGAAATCTAAAGTAAACTTGATATAACATGGTTTCCTAAATATCTTAATGTGAATTGTCAAGATAGATATTTGGAGTATATATTGGGAGTATTATTTGAAGCAAAATGTCTTGAGGCAGGTCGTGCAGCTTCTGCCAATATTTGCGGTGAATGGGTGCTCCTGTTTTATTCTATAACAAATACGATTCCTTGTAAATTGTCAATTTGTTTGTTTGTTTGTTTGGGGTTTTACATCACTTTCAACATTATTTCAGTTATTTCGTGATGAGACCTACTTGTAGCAGATATAGTGCTGCCTCACTGAATTGTCATGTCGCAGGTCCTTGACATGACAACCCACCCGGTCACAGATTTACAAGGACAACGGGTTAACCCTTTGGCACAGGCCTCAGCTCATGTGGGAAATTGTATCATGAGTTCAATCCCGGCACGGCCGGGGTTCGAACCCACGACCTTTGGATCACCACAGAGGAACTGGTGCTAATAAGCTGGCGCCCTAACCAACTGCGCCACGGCCCGTGGCCTGTGTAAATTGTCAAATTATTCATATTACAAAAAAGACATTCTGATCATTGAATATAATATGTCGTATATAAAATATACCTCAGACTCCATATAAAGTGCCTGGGGAATTCTTGTATACTTTGATCTATCTCCTCAACTTCTTAAGACTGCTTACAAGAGGGTCATTATATTTATACACACACACACACACACATATATATATTTATATATTATATATATATAGTCACATATTTCTGACAAAATGCAATTATTTTTATGCAAACTTAAACTCAAGCCGCCAAGACTAGGTCACAGACCTACATGCTTATGTACCAGCTATGGTATGTTAAATACACATGAAGACGGAGATATAAAAAGTCATTTGTAGTAGCCGGTCACAGAGAGTAGCAGCCACAAGTAGTTCTCCGCTCTCAAATATTTGTCGAACACATTTGTGTGTGATATTTAACTGTGGATTGGCAAGGTCAAGGGTACACAATACATGTCCATGTACCAGAACGCTTCCATAAATAAATTTAACATGTTGAGAGTATAGACATTAAATGTAAGATTATATGTATGCGTGCAATTTCGCATAACCTTGATTTCCAGTTGGAAGAAGGTTAATCTTGGTGAAATGTATGTACAGGCGTGGGTTTTGTTCAGAATTCATGTTGGTGTAAGTGGCCTAATCTTAAATTAAATAGCTAGTTGTCCCGAGGCTAGAAGTAATATGTACTTTATGACATAAAGGTCCCACTTCCTTATGCCCGGCTATGAATACTAATGATCAGTTTTGGCTCATCGCATCGTTGCAGTCAACTCGATTCTCAGCAAACTTAAAACCAAATTGGTCCAGTGATCAGACAAGTTTGAAACTTAATAAGCGCATACTTATGATGAGCAACAACATATCGTATTGTATTGATTAAGAGTAGTGTCACGGCAAGATTAAATCTATCCTAAACATACTATATATATATATATAGTATGTTTAAAGTTCCTCTGTTTCATCCATGCCAAGCGTGTACAAGGTATGTTTAAATTTGAGTGGTTTGGCAGGATTCAAACTACAATAAGAAAAGATCGCCAAAGAACTGTCAATAGTGGCATTTGAACATTTCTCCGAAAAAAATGAACAAAACAAACTCAAATCCACTCGAGGAAACAAATAACATCATTATATTGGTGCCTTTTATGCAGTACAAATTCACTGACCCATAACTGGAGATAAAATGAAATACTTAAAAAATTGGTGATAATTTTGTATTGAAGTAGTGAATGAATCAATGTCTAGATATGTCGGAGATATGTCATAATTATATAGAAGCACCATTTTCCTTATCTTTTTTGTACAATATAAAGCATCTGAGCATATTTTCTATACTACCGGAAGTGGCATTATAATTGTGGCACACTGAGCATATACTTTGCTGCTTTATAACAGACTGGAATGGTGAAGCTTTTCTTCCCCTGTGGTGGGCCTCCAGGTACTGACCACACTCTGACCTTTCTCACCCTCAGTGCATTTGGCAATGTTCATGTTCTGGTTCCGGGTGCTTAGTTTATATTTAAAAAATAGAACCAATCAGGGATGATATTCATTCAAAAGCTTCAAAGATATCCCACCTTGTAACCCAAATATGTGTGGCAATTATAGGCCTCAGTGACTTTTTAAACCATTTTGTGTGTATAACAAAGCTGAGAGGTGTAGAATATGTTACACAGAACTATATAGAGAAAAGATGAACACAGCATGTCTGAATGTTGAATACATCATTCATGTCAAAATCTCATCTGAATGCTGCAAGAATACACCAAGATCATAAAATATGTGGCGGAGGAAAGGAAATCCATATTTGCGTGTTTAAAGATGCAAAGAACTGCACTTTTTATTAAGGTTATGACACGGACGTTGTGAAGTGCATTTTGTGGTCGTCTAGACAATGAGTACTGAATTTAGGATTGCCATAACTTTGCATTGAGTCACTATATAAAAACCGAAGGTGAATGAATCTAGATCTGTGGCAATAAATATGGGAAAATAAACATCTAGGCACAAGCCTGTAAAATCACAATCATATATTCTTATGATGTGGTGATGATAAAACCGAAAAGATGATAATTGTCAAAATTCAAAAGCATTTCCCCTGGCAAATTTTCAAACAACTGTTAGAAGAAACAGAAAGGAAAGCGCTTTCATACCAATGTGTAGGTTGGCTGCCTTAGTTGAAACGCGTGTTTGAAATCGCATTTAGTGAATCCATTAGCATTTATTGAGATTTTAATGTTGTTGCTTGTAAAACAAAGAATATAAAAGGGTGACAATGCCACATTCCAGATTTATTACTTTTGGGAGCCTTAAATTTCCGCTAATTATATTGCATATAAATGCTGATCATAAATTTCTCAATTAAGTTTGCAGTAGTGACAGGGCCACGAACTTGTTAGCAGTCTCGTGTCTGTGTGCCCTCGATGTACGACAGAGGTCACACATTTGGCATGGGTATCGATAGTCAGTCAGAGGGTAAATCAACAATGATGCCCTGTGCCGAACATAAAAGAGTGCATGTGCCCCTAGAAACACCGGGCAGAATGTCTGTTATGATACACCAATACCCCAATATAACGCCTGGTCGAGGCTGTCTTCTTGCTTCCCTTTGTCTCTAATCAACTATTACTAATGATTGTGTTGCAAATGACATCTGTTTCACATATTCAACCTTAGGCAGCAGGCAAATAGTATGTGCAATGAGAGATGTAAGTTGTTGGCATCCTCTCGGACTTTCTTTGCCAATCCTTGTCAAGGCATTTCTTCTAAGAAATTTTTCTGCCAAACAGTGTCAGTGCACTTTGGTGATCAAAAATCAAGAATAGTAGACCACAGGCTTATATGTGTAATAGCCAATACAACATTTGAAAAATAATTTCTCAAATGGTAAATTGGATCTGATAAGAGCTTTTATTATTTGGTTGTGGATATACAAAGACTGAAATGGCACACATTTATTCAACGTTCACGAACAGCTTCCAGTTTGGGTGACACTCTTTGTTGGTTAGTACAAAAGTGTTGCATGACTTCAATTCTAAAACAATGGAGACCTTCATAATATGCCTAACAAAGTCTGTAATCTATAGGTCATAATCTACTCAAACATATAACGATATGCAATTGTTATCTATTAAATCTGTCTTCTCGTCATGCAAACCAAAACTTTTCATCAAATTTATACTTTGGTATATACTGTAGTAGATATTGGTTTGGCTGTCTCATTAGACATGGCACACCTATTGCGCCATTACTGCCCAGACTTGCTTTCAACTGGTAAAAAATCTAGTTCAGTTTTCAATATGATAGCATAAAGTCATCTATGCTATTTTCAATGAATCCATAAGGTAAATCATTTCCAAAAATACCGTTACATTTCTCGGAGCAATTCTCTTCGGGCTAAATTAACACATAACCAAGGTAGCAACAATATTACATATATTTACGACACTAGATATATTATATTCTGGTGCATTTTCTACCCCCAAACATGTGTGTATAACAATACATACATCTTAATATCACAATTTAAGTATTTCTATCTCAGGAATCTTGTGCTTATTAACACTCCACAGCATTCGTCAATATCGTTTGGTCACCACTAACTCCACACAGTTTAGAAAAGCCATGATAAGTGATGACCTGGAGACAAATTTGACAAATACTTACAAGGGACAACTTGGTACAGACTCTGGGGCATGCCCTATAGGCTGAAACATGCCTCTTTTCACTTTTTGCAAACGATTTGAAAATTCTGACGTGCATACCCTTGCATACGATTTCTAAGCTATATATTTTACAATTTAGAATACATACATATTACATTTAGTGTTTTTTTCATAACAGTTAGCGTTTGTAAAGTGTTATGTGCGCCAATGTCTACCATGTGTACATTTACTTCAAAATGCTGCTTGTAAAAGAGTTGACAATTTCGATCATTACATCTTGTGTATATAAGATAATCATACTCCAATTAAAATCGAGTGGGCCTGATTTGTCTACACGGCATATTGACAGAGAACATGTGTGAAATCTCCGGCCACGCACCGATAGTGATAATGAACAATTTGAGACTGGCTTTCAGATGGTCGAAGCAAGCTTCTGTGTATCTATCCTCGGGGACTTTCCATCCTGGGCATACCATCTTGGTCTCACAGTAGGCCCAATGCGCTTACAAAAGTTTTGATGCGAAAGAATAATAGATATATGTACATGAATGGATAAATATGATTTTAAAATTGTATGGTTTAAATAGTTTAATTACGATTAGGATGTCCAATCACAATTCCTTAACAAAATGCAGCAAACTTATTGAGTGCAATGTGTTCAATAATGTGTATAATGCACTTGACCTGGACTTTTACACAAATCACCACCTCAAGCCTCAAGGAAAGTTTAAAAAGAACAAATATTGTTGGCACAATTGGGTGGTAGTTGATCTCTCGTGAGAGGACAGTCAACATTGCGACAAGTTTAACGTGTTAGTTGCAGCAGTCCAACAAGATCTTACAATCTGGTAAGGTCAAAGTTGGAGCAAGAAAATTGTCACAAATGCACGTGGGGGACATGAATGATTAAAACCATGGAACTTGGAGATCAGGGCAAATTTGTTCTGTAAACTTAGGGTGTATTGTGAGAACAAACGGTACAACTTCCCCTTTGGCATGTTGCCAGTTTGACTTTCGATGCTGCTCTGTTTGTAAGGAAAGACCTCATTCTATTCTAAATACGAAGTTGTAAGTGAGGATTTCAACCATTCAACTTACCATACTATATATGTATTGCAATTTGTTATTTGCCACAGAAAAGTTAAATTCATTTTACCTGGTACAACACTGGGCTAATTTGACAAATGTGACCAATTAAGAAAATATAATACAGGAATAGTATAGTTAACATAGACGGCCAGAAGCGGTACAATAAAACACCGGTCAAGATTTCGGTCCAGAAACGTGCACCTCACGAATATGACAATTGGGACAATAAATTCGAATAGTTGTAGTGTCAATTAAGGTGTTGAGAGCTTTGATAACCTTTTCATGAATATAATACTATTTCTAAATATAGACATCTTGTTGGACAACTATTTTTCACAAAAGGTTATGGGAAAATTTAATTTTAGAGATTATTTAATGCGCAACCCTGGTTGACTAACGTGAAATGTGAAGAATGCTTGACCATTATATATTTGATAGTTAAAGGATAGATATGGACCAGCTTTGCAACAATGGGGATCTTGTACAGGCATGCTTTGATATACCCTATATTTATATATCATTGTGATATTAAATACTTAACCCTTTGAGAAGCCAATGGTAGGCATATTTGAAAAGAACATAAAAATAAACTATCGAGGAACATAAAAATAAACTATTGAGGGCTTGATTCCAACAATAAATGGGCAAAGGTCAAACAAAAGTGAAACAGAGGCCTGCGATCTAACTTATCTTCCTGATAGGAGTTATGTTGCACATTTCTATGATAAGTCAAATGCTAAAAATAATGATTTAACTGTAAATGTATATACTAAAATCTGTAAAATAAATTCAAACTGAACTCGATTTCCCCTTTACTTCATGACATTTAATTAATGTTGAAACTATCATAATGTAAATGTTAAGCGACCATTTGATAAGTTATTAAATAGTGCACGAAACAGGAACCATTCATTAACACGATCATTATAATTTTATTATTATTGTAACAAATGTATATATTCGGCAAAGTATTCGTGTTTATTAGGTATCAACAAATTTGTCCACGCAGACTCCACCCTGCATTTACTTGCATAAGTGTATTATCAAACAGATATTAATGGCGTCTTGCGGCACTCATCCATTTCAATCATAGAACGCACGTGTTTATGATTTTGTAACAGAGATCACGATAATCTGATACCAGGAAACACAATGGCCTGGAACTCCGCTCCCTTGGTCCCCGACTTCACTCCACACCTTCATAATTCATGGGCTGCACGTGTGTCTGTGTCTTTGTCTGGCACTGCCAATTCGATTGGATATTTGAATGGTTTGCGTGAGGCAAAGAGTTTGGTGGTAGATGCAATGACTGCCGAGGTGAGTTGGGGGTGAGGGGAGTGGGGGTGAAGTAATCAGTCCCATGTGGCCACGCATACCTGCCCTATCAAGCCGGTCAATAATCGCTACCTAGACCATTATAGTCATTGCCAAATATGCTCAACAACTGAGACAAACACGTGGTTTTAATCATCTTGACATTTATGACATCTGACAATAATAAAAATTGAATTTCATAACTTAACGATAATGATGATCATGCTCCTCACAGCACCATGCACGAATCTCCCATGGATAATTGAGCAAACTGCTTCAGGAAAGAGCAGACGATTCACATAGGAAACCTGACAACTATAAAGTGATGTTTTTCTCATGTGCAGCAATGTCTCGTCTCAACTTGTACGTATGTCACATTCCTACCATTCTAATTGGTATTTCCAAGTGATACGACATCATTATTCTCATAATATTAATGATATCCATTTTATGGATATAAAAAGATGCTTGCATGTGCATAGACACTTCACGTAGGAGACACTAGAGTATGGCTATATATATATACATATGTTGCACAATAAAACTGAAAGTTAGAAATATTTGTAACGTTTCTTTTTATTCTTGAAATATAAAAACAATTACCTTCGTGTAAATTCACTTAGTGGTGTTAAGAAGTTTCCGGGAAAAGAAAAACTAATATGAATATAGCATGTCAAAGAACGTATTGTATGCATTAAACTTTAAACAAAAAGAGAAGGAATTGTTTTTCATTCTAGGCATCTAACTTCTATTGAATCATATACATGTACAGGACAACAATAAAATTAACCAAAAACTTGAAAGTTGGCAATGAAGTTTATCGATATTCCACATCTCTTTGTCCTTATCTATAAACAATAAAACCCTTGTCAGCCAATAACGGCTTATTATCATTTGCATGCTCTGTAATTTCACCCCAGAATTTCTCATCACATTAAATGTGTGTTGCTTATTTGACGTCCAGCTGATGGCTGTCACTGGGTTTGCGGGACATGGTTTGCTGATTGGGGTTGAACACCTTGGTAATGCAGAGGGCAGATGACTCACTCTGCATGTTCTACCACCTGCCATCCCATTCCTATCACTTAATAATGATATTCTACACAGTTTGCCAAATGCCCCAATTCCACGTAATTATTTCAAGCCTAATAGAAAATTAAATAAAAAACAACATATAAGCAATAATGAAACTCAATCATTTTTGGGGGTGACATGACTGGAGGAGATTGCTATATTTATGACGAGTTCAGCTTGAGTGATTGTCAGTGGTGCACTTCAATAGTATTGTGCTCCAAAGTTAAAAAAGAACTTTGTGATCCACTTCATGCTCATCTCCAACACATATTTCAGCTAGAAATGTCCTGACATGATAAATGTTGTTTTTTCAAACAGTTTTTATGGCAAAGCTTTAGAGTGAGCATCGTTTCAAAGGCTTGTAGAATTATATTGAGGCTAGTCATGCTGGTTACCTGAAGGCAACGTTGCATACGGGCACCAATATTTGCAGGTGACATGCTACCAAGCTTCATATCCGAGCTGTAATGTTTGAACAAGAAATGTAATGTTTGATGTAGGGAAAGTAAAATGAAATGCAAAAAAGACTTACCAGCAACATTGTGGTGGTTAAATAGGTTAAGTAAAAGAAGCAGACAGACTGCCATGTGAGAAGCCCAGGGTACATCCATGTTGTGAAGGTAGCTGATGGTATGCGAATATCTTCAGATCAAGCCACTAAGTTAATGTATCATCTCAATCCAAACAGGCACCGGTAAAGTTGAACTGTTCCACCACCTACATGACCTGCTTCAGCCATTTGCCCGTATTAATACTCCCTGTGTCCCAACAAGTTGGTGTTGAAGTGAGCAAGTCAGCTGCCCACGTTGGTGGTGGTGGTGCGAGGTGGCAGCCAGCGAGGACAATACAAGGCAAACCTACCTGGCCACAGGTAGCAAGCACACACAGGCAGTCCGCCAGCCCGCCCCAACCACTCAGGTAGACGGCACACTGACTCGCCATGCCCTCTCTATGATGTCCTCAGTCAACCACCAACCATGCATACCTACTCACATCCTTGTTCATAAAGCTGGCATGAAAGGGGAGCTGGCAATGGCTGGCTTTATTCACAAATGTAAGACAGGATTGCTAAATATGTCTTTATGCAGGACCGAAACTGTAGCAACTTGTACAACTCGCTTGTGTGAGTTGTTTTATTTTTTCTGCGTGAAGGTTAGATAATGAGAAGAATTCAAAATATAAAGTTTAATCTATGTTTCATTGATGAGATTTCAACGTCTCTGAATATTACAAATTCCTCGCATTTAGGTGTGAAACATTTATTAGCACGAGGACGTGTTTTGATTTGAAAAATCAAATATGCATTGGAAAAATTGAATAATGCAGAAGAATGTGATAAGAAATTCGAAGTACAGCAAAATCAATTTTTCATCCATCCATATTTTATTACTGGCTTTACAAACCCAGTTCACAGTACACCATACATAACACCATGTATGAACAAAAAAGCAGATAATTGAATTTGTTCCAATGAATCATTTCCCATAAATTATAAAGAAGCATCATATACTTAATTCAATACTTATTTGTTTCAAAATTCATGGCATGATAATTAACCCTGATACTGGATACATGTGTATAGAATAAACCTGGCCTCAATCTATCTGTTTCTGACCCGAATGCTGATACTTCCAGTTCACCAGATTCAAAGTAGTTCGGATTGAGGTATATGTAACACAAGCATTCAAGGGGTGCATAAAGGCTGTATGATAGGTATACAGATTTTTAAAGGACAAATGCAGTGATTTATTTAGGATTAGAATCTACAATTAAGTTCCAAGTTTATGGAAGACTTTTTATTGATGCTTTATACTGATGCTCATTAATATTTTAAGCAAAGTCTAATTCATTTTTAGTAGCTTAAATAAATAAACTTTTTCAATGTTTATCCTTGGCAACTTTATGTTTGGAGCCAGGGACCAAATTGACTAATTTAAGAAACTAAACTTGAACTATATTTTTTATTCAATAAAATCTTTCATCACATTTATATATTTTCAAAGATCTCTATCGTTTCTGAGAAACCATTTCACACTTTGTAAAACCAACAGACCAACTTTGTATCTGCTAGGTTTTTAACTGTGAATAATATAGCAGTCGATGTAATACACTCTGTAACAGCAAGATATTTCCACTTTCAATTATGATATGCTTACTTCATCATTATAAATTCATGTTTGGAACTATGATCATCATTTAATGACATGCAACAAACTCAAGATGTCCGATGATTTAAATTCATATGATTTGTCAAATAATCACCAAACCTGGCAAAGGCAGCTCATAAATTGTGCCATATAGTTTATTCAAACTATTTCCAAACCAAAGACACATTGACTCTGCGCACCGGTTCAGCTAATTGAGGGTCATTCATTCGGACAAGGGCCCTCCAAAGTTAAAGTCCCACAGATTTTCACACGGACTAGAAATGGCTAGATTAAGAACATAAACTTATACAAGGCTGTGGTATACAAACTTTTCTGGCGTTTACAGTAAATCTCAATTCTCACCGAAACAGCTATAATAAAATTAATTTTATTATTAGAAATATAATTTTCAGTATTCCTGAAGTTGTGATTTTAAATAGCATGTTGTTATGGTCAAAAGTGTCTAACCAGCTAATATATATTCGTTTGAAATACTTTTTAAGGACGAAAAAAAATGATAAAAGTATGTCTGAATCATTTCATCCATTTTTTCAAGAACAATTAAGATTCTCTGATATATTGTTTTAGCAAACAACAATAAAAATATCTATTTACACATGTAAACTTTAAGAGATTGGATCTTCAGTCCCTAAGGAATGACATCAAATCCCTAACTGGTGCAACTGCAACATGGGAACACTTATCCTTGAGTGACATGGTGGATTACTATGACAAGGCACTCACATCACTCATGGATAAACATGATCCTATCAAGTCTGCCAAGGTCACTCAACGCAAACCGGTACCTTGGATGAATGACCAATTAAAGCTGGAAAGATCTCTCAAGAGAAGGCTTGAGAGAAAAATGAAGACCAGCTCTCACATTGACAAGGAATTGTATAACTCCCAGAGAAACAAATACAATTCCATGCTGAAATCAGCTCAATCAACATACTTTTCCAACCTGGTTGAGGAAAACAAACATGACCCTAAGAAGCTTTTTAGAGTCATTGACACAGTCATGCACAAGAAAAAGGACACACCAATGCCCCAAACTGACTGTGAGGTCACACAAGTGGAGAAGTTTAACACTTTCTTTCTTGAAAAAATAGTAAGAATCCGTCTAGAAATTGACAAGGCTCCACCCTGCCAAACTTCGCCACCAGGTGACACTGCGAACAATAGTACAGCATGTCTGGAGAGGTTCACACCCTTAACCATAGATGACGTACGAAAATTAGTCAAGAGGTCTACAAAGAAGTCATGTGAGCTGGATCCTATTCCAACCTGGCTCTTACTTGACCTCCTGGATGACCTCTTACCAATAATTACTTCCATCATAAATAAATCACTGATGGAATCAGCAGTATCTGAAAATATGAAGATAGCCATCATAACACCCCTGCTGAAGAAACTTGGTCTAGAACTGGTTGAGAAAAACTACAGGCCTGTTTCCAACCTGACATTTATCTCTAAGCTAACTGAGAGGGCAATAGCGGACCAATTAGTCCCTCATCTTGTAACGAATGGCCTTACTGACAAGTTTCAGTCAGCCTACAAAGAATATCATAGCACTGAAACTGCTTTGTTAAAGGTGCAAAATGATATCTTGTGTGCTCTAGACAATAAAAAGTCAGTCATCTTGCTGTTGCTTGACCTCTCTGCTGCCTTTGATACTATTGACCATCAAATTCTATTTGATAGGCTAGAGGCTAGATGTAATGTCAAGGGTCACGCCCTCTCCTGGATTCGGTCATATCTAAGGAACAGGAAACAATGTGTGAAGGTGGGGACCCATAGGTCCTGTCTGTCCATAAAATATGGAGTGCCACAGGGCTCAGTCCTGGGTCCCATACTATTCACCATTTATATGACACCTCTTTCTGATATCCTAGCCAAATATGGGCTGAGCTATCATATTTATGCAGATGATACTCAGATCTACATCCCTGTAGACCACACTTCCCCCCATCAAGCTGATATAAGCAGACACAAACTTGAGGAGTGTGTCTGTGAGGTCAGAAACTTCCTTATATCAAATAAGATGAAGATAAATGATGGAAAGACAGAGATGCTCATATGTACTGACAGGTACAGTACTGCCGCCAGCAGTAGTATCCCAGACACAATCAGAGTGGGTAGCTCTGATATTGCTCCTAGTGAGTCAGTGGTGGACCTTGGCATCACATTCGACTCCAACATGGACATGAAGGCCCAGATCAGAAAAATGTGCCAGAAGGGCTATTACCACATTAGGAACTTGGCGGCCATCAGACATTGTCTAGACGAAAAGACCGCTGTAACACTTACCCATGCTTTTGTTACATCTACTTTGGATTATGGTAATGGCCTGCCGGCTGGTCTTCCTAAAACAGACATCAGGAAGCTGCAATACCTCCAAAACTCTGCAGCACGTGTTGTAGGAAAAATTAGGAAATTCGATCACATTTCAGGAAAACTACAGGAACTGCACTGGCTCCCTGTTCATGAGAGAATATATTTTAAAATCCTTCTCTTAACCTGGAAGGCTCTAAATGGTAAGGCTCCGCCTTACTTACGTGATCTACTCCTAATCAAACAAGGGGAACGCTGTCTAAGATCCAATGATGGCACCCATCTACAAGTACCTAATACCAGGCTAAGGACAGTGGGTGACAGGGCCTTTTCATCTGTCGGCCCTAGACTTTGGAATTCCTTGCCTACTGAAATTAGGACAAGTACTTCAGTCTCCTAATTTAAGAATAGACTGAAAACTCATCTCTTCAGGATGCACGTCCTGAACACAGCGCTATGAACAGACTTGTCTGGTATCAGTGCTATACAAATTTTATTATTATTATTATTATGTGAATTCATAGTACTAGGTATTTAGATCAAACATATTAGCACATAACATTTTAGATAATAATAAAGTAAATCGTATTATTTCAATTACTTCACAGTTCTCAAAACAAGCCTCGATGCATTATGGGTATGCGAAACTAAGATGTTTTAAAATGAGGTTTTATTCAGCTGTATATTTGTAGATCTAACATGATTGCAAATTAACGGAATATAATTGACATATAAGTTTGTTTACTTAAAGAGATTATTGGATAGAAGGCATATAAACTCGCTAATTGTGAGCAAAAAATACTTAATTTAAACTCATTTGATGGTATCCATTTCTTTTCAACACAACGAATCACATAAATTTAAGTTAGGTGGGACAAGTGTCACAGGAAAAGGGAAACTAATATGTCTTAGGAAAAAGGAAACTGTAACTGGGAAGAATTTATTCATTGTTAAATTAAACTTATTGGTGGCCTTCTATCCCAACTAGAAAAATATTTTCGACAAATATACACTTTGCAATACTGTTATCGGCTGCAATGCATATGATCTTCATTATACTCCAAGATATGATGAACCACTGTCAGAATGGGACCTTGAAATAGTCTATAAATAGATCAAGATCAGATCTGCTTTGATGGATCACCGGCTGCAAAAGAACTACAACATGCACGGTGCGCGCGCATACATTTCCCATCTTGGCGAATGTTTAGTGTTCTCCAATCACCCATCGGCAAAGCCCAGATAGGTGATCTGGAGAGGTCTGAGATTTTTGCTTTTTGGTTTTAATCTCGTTTAGATGTGATTTTTTAAATACCCAACTGTTTAAGTGATAATTCATATTTTATGTATGATTATGTCTAAAATCTCACAAAAAGGCTTGATTATTTTTTGGATAACATTAAATAAAGAAAATATAAATACTTGATAATAATCGCCAGCTGCAAAAATTGAATCAAACCCGTTTTAACGGCAGTTGAAACGGGTTCAATTTTGACGTTTAAACGGGTTTACCTCAGTTTTTGCAGCTGGCGACTTTTTACTTCACTTGAGCTCTAACAATTCCACCAAACTTTTCTTTGGTTGAAATTGGTAGAGACCTTGGACGTTCGACAAACCCCTCCAGATCACCTATCTGGGCTTTGCCGATTGGTGATTGGAGAACACTAGCGAATGTTTGAATGACAAAGTTCTGCATTTCGACACATCATAAAGTAACTATTCAACAAAATATTTCCTTTGAATATTATACTTAACAATGGATGTTGCTGAAGACAATGTTCTACTGTTCCAAGGTAAGCAAACCGCCGATCTATGATATTCAAGAACATCACTGGCAGGTGTATTGAGCAGACTCCAATCAACTTCTCATCACTGGCATCAGTGATTCAATCATAATTTCCCATCAGTTTACACGAAGGCCCAATATGTCTACTAGTAGTAGTAGGCCACTTTGTACTTCAGAACATATTCGTACAGTTTCCTGTACATGTACCCATTCCACCATGACCTTTGTTTGTGACCCACGTGTTGGAACAGCCGAAGACAACCGAGCTGCAGACGACAACAGAGTTGTGGTTCCATTTTCAAACTTTGAAAAATCAAAGCATCTGCACTCTGGAGAATATTCACATCATTGTCACCACCAGGTGTATCTGCAAACTTAACTTTTGACACTTCAATAATGACAGGGCAACTTATGTCATGAAGTAAGGATGATGTCAATCTTTGACTATTGCCATCCCATTTTGAACCATTTTCATGATGCGAGGGTTAACACAGGCACTAGAACCGTCCACACTGGCACAGTTGGTTGAGTGTTGGATCTGTGCCTTTTAATGGTTTAATAAGTGGAGGACAGGAGGTGGTTGTTTCGAATCCCACTACCAGCAGTGTTACTTTCACACTGGTTAAAAGGCTCAAAACTCGACCTGATATGGCCATAGTTGCTGAAAAGGTCGTAAAAAACACCATCTCACATTTTTTTTTTTTTTAAATTTGTGTACACTTTCTATTCCTAAATTCCCCAATGTAATTATAGTCCCACCCATAGACTTTCCCAGTCAGTGAAGCAAGCTTCTTTGTCAAAGGAACCAAGGTGTCACCTGCTGAGACAGTCGGGCTAGTTACTATTGTTGTAAGCAAAGGTGTGATAATTAAGCTGGATGCTGTCTTACCACTTGTCTACAACACATGTCACACAATTTTGTGAAGCAATTGTGCAAAGTGACCGGCAAATGCATGGAACCTGCATTTGGAAGTCAGAAATTTTTAATGTGCTTTTTAACCCCTAACAGACGGGTTCATTTCAAAGACCCATGCATTATGACTTTTCACCAAAAGAAATCTTATAGGCAGGTTAACCTCAGTGTCTGTCCAGTCAAATTTTATCATGTCAGTAAACAAACAACATTTACATATATATTTTTACACAGTTTCCTCCTACTCCTCTCCTGTGGAGATGCCAAGTGCCACATTAATCAGCCAATTCTAACAAAGAACTAGTGGACTGTATGTAATATGTTGGTTCCCCACATTATGATTAGTGGAGCTGTCAGGCATCTCAGTGCTAAAATAGAATCTGATGTGTTTAATGGGATGGGGTCAATGGGTTAGTATGAGCAGGACCAGGTCTGTTGACATTTTGGTTACTTCTGATTTTTTTAAAAGGTTTAATTTATTCATATTTTCATGTGACCTGACTGGAATCAAATTGTGCTTGCTGACCAAACTGATTAGAGGCAGTACAGTGGTGAGTAGTCGCCAAATTTTCTCACTAATTATCATTGTTTTGTCATTCTCAACATTTAATGGCAATAAATATGTATTTATTATAACAAAATTGTTAAAATTGGACAACGTTTCAGTTGCAAATAAAAACACAAATAGGAGTTTATACTATCTATAAATTAAGTTTTCCTCATGTTTATCGATCTTTGGTAAAATGCTCTTTAAAGTGCTATGAAGCAAAATCATTGATCAGCTCATAGTACTCTGAATTATATTTGATCAGATGTGTTTGCCTTTTCATCTTCTTTACAAATTTCAAGAGAAGTCCATTTTCAAGATTGGCTACTCAATAATTTAGGAGGCAAAGGTTGCTGAAGTATGCATTGCCAGATTTACTGGCTTCCTGCCATGACCAATATGATAACAGTTTGAAGGAATGCTTTATTAGCTTGGAGACAGCCGTGAGTGAGTCACAAAAGACTTCCAATGTGGACATATCCCTGATGCTGGTCAACTGTCAGAGATGTGCTCAGATCCTGGACACGCTTCTACTCACCGAGAATGATCCTATCAGACTGGTGAGACACTTCACTAACTCTAACCTGAGAGCAATATGAAATTTATTATTGATCTCAGCTCTAACTCAGAGAAAGAAAGCAGCAAATTATCAGATTAATTTAAACTAAGACAAATGCTCACAATGATTTTCTTAAAAATAAGAAGAAGTGGAATAGTGGTGAATAATTAACCAAGACTTGGGTCCCTTTAACATTTTTTTAACCCTTCAGCAACTAATGGTTCTGCAGGGTGTCCTCATAATGTCATTTGTAGCTATCCCAAATGCTCACAATGATTTTCTTAAAAATAAGAAGAAGTGGAATAGTGGTGAATAATTAACCAAGACTTGGGTCCCTTTAACATTTTTTTAACCCTTCAGCAACTAATGGTTCTGCAGGGTGTCCTCATAATGTCATTTGTAGCTATCCCGGGGTACCTATCCATTACTCAAACTCTTCAACTCCCTCAACCATCCTACTGAAGGGGTTCTTTGTATTTAGCAACTTTACGTTTAGGCCTCAATCTAAGTCTTCTCACGAGTATTTATACCTTGACTGTGGACACCACACTTTGGAGAAACAGAGGTATATCTTGTTTCAGAGATATTGCTAGAAGAAAAAACTATTGTGCCTTTTGTCTCCTTATAAATTAAAGTTATGAGACAATTCAAAATGAAATGAGATGATAAGATTATTGAAAGGCATATTATAGGACTATGTTAGACATACACAGTCACTGTACATTGCCATATTGACAATAGAGGGCCCCGCAGTGCTTATTCTGCCTGTCACCAAGCAAGTGCTCAGGGCCGTTGTCTTAGTGTGAAGAATAACCAGTTGTAAGTTTCAAGTACAAACAATGCAAAATTGAACCATTGTTCGGATAAACAATTTTTTTTATAATTGTCTGCCACAAGTGCATGGCTTTTACATTAAAGAACCAACAAAATCCCCATTTCAAAGTCTGGTCATGCTATCATTGTAACTAGCCCTTTATAGCTCATTTAGTTGTGCACCTTGGGCTCGTGACTTCCTGTGATTTTATGACAGTGTTATGGCTGCCACAGAAGGCTGCTTTAATTATTTGTAATGCTCCAAAAGTTTGTGAACTATGTTATGTGTTATATTTTTCAACATTTTATGAGGCGCATGTTATGCATGGTCAAGTGGGATTAATTTCTGCCTGTTAAAACGGCTGCATTTTGTCACAAATGTGAAGGCATCAACATGTTTCTTAACCTCAGTTTGGAATGACAACGTAACCTGTACAATGATACTGATAATTATTCTTTGATTTATTAAGGAACTTTTCCTTCCCTTTGAATTCTCAGTACTGCACAAATCATAAATGATTTTATTTTAAATATTGCAAATATAACACCATTTACCTTTTGATAACTGCACCTTAGCTTGTGATTAAGCTTTTGATATCTGCAATGCAACATAGCTTTTGATAACTACATTTTAAGCCATATTAAAATACATAATTTAACCACCATTTCCTTGAATTCCCACTGATAAGAGTGCTTTTACCATCAACATCAACATATCAACATATTTGGCTTGGCTATTTAAAATATTTGCATGTCACAAATTTATGAGTTTTGGGGGAATAGATCTCTATCATATTTTGTGCATTTGTGCAGGGAGTAGTCACTGGGACAGAATACGGTCATCTTCACATCAGAATTTAAGCAGGATATAGATAGAGACACTGAGAACTGAATTGTGTAAACCATTCTCGTCATCCATAACATGTTGTTACACAATGCAATATGAATCAATAACCATACATAATTTATATGATTTTATATTAAGTTCCAGGTTTAAGCATTACTTCCATAGGGCAACAAAGTAATGTAGAATGAGAGATGACTAAATGAATCATTAATCGGATTAGGTGAAATATGCAGTTTTTCCATACAGGGTGGTTTAGAGCAGTTGAGCACAATCTTGTATCATCATCAGGAAGTGCTGTCTGCAAAGATAAGTCAGCTGGATGGACAGGTGGCACCACCAACTCCACCCATCCAGGTAGCAGAGGCAGGTGCTACAAACACACAAGGTGAGTGAATGCGTAATTATACTGGCACACAAAATTCATAGCACAAAATTCCAAAGATCTAATAAACAGCAGCAGTAATATCATTCTGACAACAGGTGTCAGCACTGCCTTGTAAAATAATAGACAATGTACTTTAAAAATCAAAGGGTTTATATCTTTTATTTGCCAGCAGAGAATAAGACTTCGCGGCAGCTGGCCATTGAGGATACGATAGTGGCGAAGGGTCAGGTGACTTTGGAGGATGTGGCCGGGCTGCAGGAGGCCAAGCAGAGTCTCAAGGAGGCCATCATCATTCCACTGCAGTTCCCACATCTCTTCACAGGTAGACCATCATTCCACTGCAGTTCCCCCATTATCTTCACAGGTAGACCATCATCATTCCACTGCAGTTCCCACATCTCTTCACAGGTAGACCATCATTCCACTGCAGTTTCCTCATCTCTTCACAGGTAGACCACCATCATTCCACTGCAGTTCCCCCATCTCTTCACAGGTAGACCATCATCATTCCACTGCAGTTCGCCCATCTCTACACAGGTAGATCATCATTCCACTGCAGTTCCCCCATCTCTACACAGGTAGATCATCATTCCACTGCAGTTTCCTCATCTCTTCACAGGTAGACCATCATCATTCCACTGCGGTTCGCCCATCTCTTCACAGGTAGACCATCATTCCACTGCAGTTCCCCCATTATCTTCACAGGTAGGCCATCATCATTCCACTGCAGTTCCCACATCTCTTCACAGGTAGACCATCATCATTCCACTGCAGTTCCCCCATCTCTTCACAGGTAGACCATCATTCCACTGCAGTTCCCCCATTATCTTCACAGGTAGGCCATCATTCCACTGCAGTTCCCCCATCTCTTCACAGGTAGACCATCATTCCACTGCAGTTCCCCCATCTCTTCACAGGTAGATCATCATTCCACTGCAGTTTCACCATCTCTTCACAGGTAGACCATCATTCCACTGCAGTTCCCCCATTATCTTCACAGGTAGGCCATCATCATTCCACTGCAGTTCCCCCATCTCTTCACAGGTAGGCCATCATCATTCCACTGCAGTTCCCCCATCTCTTCACAGGTAGATCATCATTCCACTGCAGTTTCACCATCTCTTCACAGGTAGACCATCATTCCACTGCAGTTCCCCCATTATCTTCACAGGTAGGCCATCATCATTCCACTGCAGTTCCCCCATCTCTTCACAGGTAGACCATCATCATTCCACTGCAGTTCCCTCATCTCTTCACAGGTAGACCACCATCATTCCACTGCAGTTCCCCCATCTCTTCACAGGTAGACCATCATCATTCCACTGCAGTTCCCTCATCTCTTCACAGGTAGACCACCATCATTCCACTGCAGTTCCCCCATCTCTTCACAGGTAGACCATCATCATTCCACTGCAGTTCCCTCATCTCTTCACAGGTAGACCACCATCATTCCACTGCAGTTCCCCCATTATCTTCACAGGTAGGCCATCATCATTCCACTGCAGTTCCCCCATCTCTTCACAGGTAGGCCATCATTCCACTGCAGTTCCCCCATCTCTTCACAGGTAGACCATCATCATTCCACTGCAGTTCCCCCATCTCTTCACAGGTAGACCACCATCATTCCACTGCAGTTCCCCCATTATCTTCACAGGTAGGCCATCATCATTCCACTGCAGTTCCCCCATCTCTTCACAGGTAGGCCATCATTCCACTGCAGTTCCCCCATCTCTTCACAGGTAGACCATCATCATTCCACTGCAGTTCCCCCATCTCTTCACAGGTAGACCACCATCATTCCACTGCAGTTCCCCCATTATCTTCACAGGTAGGCCATCATCATTCCACTGCAGTTTCACCATCTCTTCACAGGTAGATCATCATTCCACTGCAGTTCCCCCATCTCTTCACAGGTAGACCATCATTCCACTGCAGTTCCCCCATCTCTTCACAGGTAGGCCATCATCATTCCACTGCAGTTCCCCCCATCTCTTCACAGGTAGGCCATCATTCCACTGCAGTTCCCCCATCTCTTCACAGGTAGACCATCATCATTCCACTGCAGTTCCCCCATCTCATCACAGGTAGACCACCATCATTCCACTGCAGTTCCCCCATCTCTTCACAGGTAGGCCATCATCATTCCACTGCAGTTCCCTCATCTCTTCACAGGTAGGCCATCCCACTGCAGTTTCACCATCTCTTCACAGAGATTTTTTAACTTAAGAAATGAATCATAAATATAAACCAAACTTTAAAAGATACATTTTCATTGAAAGATATTTGAATCAGCTTTACTTCAGTTTGAGTCAGTGACAGTTTGAATCTTATCACAAGGAGCGCGTAAACCCTGGCGTCGCATCCTCCTTTATGGTCCTCCAGGGACTGGTAAGTCCCGCCTGGCTCAAGCCGTGTCCTCAGAGATTCAGTCAACCTTCTACAGTGTCTCCAGCTCCGATCTGGTGTCCAGCTGGGTTGGGGAAAGTGAAAAGTAAGTCCTGCTGCTCATGTATGTCTCAGCTTCAAGGAGAGGAAAAGTGAATCCATATTTATAAAATTATGATATATTTACCTTTTGGGAAGGAAGTGAATGATAAACTCCTTACACCAAATAAATATAAATTTATACATATTTTATTGATATTGGTGAAATGTTATTGAACAAGAATTTATGGATTGATTCATCAAAGAGTTACTAACGAATCAAAGTAACTTTATTAAATATTTGAAGACTGATAAAGGAGTTATTCAGCCATGCTACAAGTCAGAAAGGTCGGTCTGTGATCTTCATAGATGAGATAGACAGCATCTGTCGGCAGAGGAGCTCGCGAGAGGAGGAGTACACGAGGCGCATCAAGACCGAACTCCTTAAACAGATGGAAGGTGCAGACAACTCACACTCCGCAGACAAAATCTTCCTGCTGTGTGCCACCAACTGCCCTTGGGAGCTGGATTCTGCCTTCCTCAGACGATTCCAGAAGAGGATTTATATACCACTTCCAGATAGGTTGCAATCATTTGCATATTAATTGAGATTTCAGAGTGTTAATATTCAATTTGAGAAATAAAATTTAAAACTTTACAATTAATAGATTGAACAAGTAAATGATAGCCATTGTACAGGTTTTTGGAATGAAAATGTCCTAATAAATACTGTGTTCATGGTGATTGTGATTCACAGCATATTTATTGGGATTATTCCATTCATAAAGGAATGGTTCAATCAACCCTTTCCTTGGTGTTTGCTTAGTATTTTGGATTTGACATCATATATCAATCAGCTAAATACTCTTCATGACACATTATTAAAATCTGCCTATTTTTCAGAGATGCACGTATTGCACTGATGAAGATCCACACGCGAGACAATGAGATGCACCTGAGGGAGGCAGAGTGGGCCACTGTGGCGGACAGTACTGATGGCTACTCCGGTAGTGACCTGGCCACTCTTGTCATGGGAGCTTTGTTTGAACCCATCAGACACTTGCAGATGGCCACACATTGGATACTTCATGGTCAGTCAATATCTGAAGATGAGGTTATTGATTATAGCAATTGTGTCTTCAGGTGAACCTGTCCTGGAAAAAGGTCGTTCACCCATGACAATACCCTGAATTTAAGCATTTATTCCTGTAGGGGTTAACTGTATGGGGTTAACTGTATGATGGTAATTTGTTATGCTATTTATGTTACATTACTTGATACCATTAACTGATAAATGCAATTTATATAATTTAACTAAGTGATTGATATCATTTAGCCAGTGAATGCCATCTTCAAGTGCTAGCATGTTTGATATAAAGAATTCTTTTGAAAAGAAATACTACTATGCTGTAGTAATAATAATACTATGCTATTTTACACAACATAAAACTAGCCATATTTTGTGAGAGGGCTTCAGTGTTTGTTGTGTTGCAGATGGCAAGTGGAGCCCTTGCAGCAGTGACCAGCCTGGTGCCATCAAGTCTGACATGACTGATCTTCCTCCAGACCAGGTAATCTTTAGGCAATATCATTTTGGGAGAAATAATATTTAATCTGATAAAATCTGGATAACTTAGAATTATTTGCATGTCTTAGCATGAAAATGTTTAAAATAAAGTATTTTCTCACAAAAAAATCATAATGTTTATATTTTCTGCATTTCAGTGTTATGAACAGAGTCTGGTATCAGTGCTTTACAAATTTTATAATTATTGTTATTTTACATGTTTGCTAGGGTGCTCAGATTCTATTTGTCTCTCAGGTTCAACCCAGAGATGTGTGCTTGGCAGACTTCCTAGAATCCCTCTCCACACACAGGAACACAGTAACCAAGGACGAACTAGCCAAATTTCACAAATTTACACAGACATTTGGACAAAATGGATAAGATATTTCTAACAGTTTTTGGTCTCATAATATTGCTTCATTTTTTTAGACATTGTAAAACTGAGATTAAAAACAAGTCTTTTTCGTGTTGTGTGTACTGAGCATCATTCATATTTATTGCCTGAGAAACGAACCTATAATTGATAATAAATAGTGTTGGGGCCTTAAAATAAATATGATATATTTTATTTCCTGAGGGCTGAAGGCTGAATGAAAATGTGAAAATTTATAAAGATTTAAGTTATCCTTAAATGTACATGTAGTTAATACTGAATCTGAAGTATTCTCTTTTATTTTGAGAATAAATCTTCAATAAAAGACAATGTTACAAGATTGCAAAATTATATATTTATTGTTTGAATATATTACATTTCAATTTTAGGATAATAAAAATAATAATTGATCATATAAAATTGTTAGCAAGCATGTTGATATACGTTTGTAATAATTAATCCCTGAGTTGTAGTTGTGCATATCCAGTTGGAGCATGTCATTGAGTATTTATCAAGACTCCACAACTCGCTCTTGATACTCGGGAAGCGGATTGATTTCCTTCACATATTTCTGGAGATATGTACACGTCAGAATCATTTTAATATCTTTCTCCACTGCATAGTCCATAGCAGCCTGAAAAAGATAAATAAACTGTAATTTACCTGGACTGCTTTCACCCAACTAAAAACTTTTATATGCTACCTAGGTCCCAGGTGACAGGAAAAGTTGGATAAGGCTCAATCAAATTGAGTCTAGGAAGTTTTCAGTCTCTGTATTTTTCCCCTGGACAAATGAATGAGGTGTATTATCATTTTAGCCTTGCTAACTTTGTCAGCAAAGCTTATGCAGTTTGTCAAACTCAAACTTCTCTAAAATTACCGGGTGGAGGTTTTAGTTATTCATAGGTAACATTTACTGTAAATTCTTAAATTCTTGTAAAGAAACCTCTGCTACATTTGCTTCTATTGTCTGAGAAAGGAATTAAATGATTATTTATGAAGCAATGTGCAGCCATCCAGAAAATATTCATAAACATTACCATAAAACAATGCATAGCTTAAAGGTCATTGGCTTTTGTTTTAAATGATTAAAAAAATATATGATGACAAAAAGTGATTTTTTTCTTCACATGAATATCTACATGTAGAACATTCAGTGCCTCATTCTACGTCATACAGTTGAGACATCTGGAATGTTGGGGTGATGGAATGAGGCCCATTATTCGGTACATTATATTCGGCACACTGACTCTTCTTGACCCAATACGCTATGTAAATATTTAAAATGATCATTTACAAGCAATTTGGAGATATTTACATCAAAGCTGTAAGACCCACAGCCTGTATTTTTGAGAATGAGAAGTGAAACTTTCTTCTTGGCCTAATTTATCAAAGTCTGGATGTATCAAAATCTTGATTTTCCATATTGTTTAATGCTGGATGACCCAGTGGTATCCAAGACAATCCGTCATTCATAGATGCATAAGCCATTATTGGGATATGCAGATGAAAAAGAATACACAGTTTTCACCAAAATTGTTGCACAAAATAACTTTATAACAAAACCTGAGATGTAATTATGAAATTTGCCATTTGAAGAAACCATTTAAACCCTGGCAAACTGACATTAGACACTAATATAGATATTTGGACTAGCATAGTCTAAACTGACATTGATAAACTACATCATCTCAGTACTCCTTATCAGCCCCAATATAATATGAACTTTGATCCAGTGCCAACGGGGTCAATCTGGTAATCTGCTGTTTGCTTATTTATACCTACCTTTGCCAATAGCTTGGCAATGCCTTTGCCACGGAATACTGGAGGAACTTCAGTATGGTACATATCAATCACATCTTTTCTAGCCCAGTCATAATCTAGCACGGCCTTACTCTTTTCTGGAATAAACAAATGTTTAAATGTTTACATAAAAACCAAGAACTTTTACATAAATCACTGAGGACATGTATTAGATAAATCAAACAATTTTATACAAGGGCCATTTTTGGCGAAACTATATTCTGATAAAGTCTTAATTAATTCTTTAAATAAAAAAGATACTGAAAAGTTTTTATGCGTAGATTTACCGAAGATGAAAAGTAGAACATGAAAGTGAACTTGTTACCATTGTCTTTGAGTTTGATGTAGAATTGTTTGTGAGTGGGATCATGTCCTACTACCACTGGATGTGTGTCACCTGCTGTGGACGCCTTCACAGCTTCCTCACTCACACTGCTACTCATCCTCAATGATCCACCTGCTAATCTGCTCACGATAATCCTACCGCTTAGCAAATTCTGTTTGCTGAGTAATTTGACAGCTGAAGCCATTAAGCAGGTCTGTGATGGGCGGAAGAAGGGAAATCCTTTTTGAAGCTATTTTAAGCACTGCACACGTGACCTCCACATCACAAGAGGGATTCTCCGATAAATAACAAAACGTCAAAGAATTTAATTCAGGTTCTTTGAAAACATCTACACACGAAGATAAAAAGTCATATGGATTTTTAGTAACATGAATGAAGGCATTCGGTGTCAAATAATCAGGTATGTTTATTACAAACTGTTGGGTTTGAAGGAGTGTACAAACAACCCACATAGGTCGATTGGTCTTGTTTTAACTTTACTCTTTAGACTTTAAAGTCAAGATCTGCCTCAGACTTCAGCCGTGCTCGTTCTCTACTTACAAATAGTCTGACCATCTATCTGCAAACTAAATGATAAGATTATAGCAAACACTTTTCCTTGTATAATGTAAATGTTAATACCCTAGATTTTGCGATCAAATGTTATTACCCATCATATTTCCCCTGTAGGGGAATCTTCTGCTAAAATCTAATTCATCCACTGGACACTGATCTTGTGCAAACATCTGCTTCGTAAAGGTTTGCTAACAATGGGGCACATTCAGGTTGAGACATATGGATGATTTAGCCTACAGAGGCATGTTTGCCTATTGATACAGGCCTAACACCCTTACAGACCACAAATGATATCACATGCTTATTCACATGTGACCACTTATAATGGTCACAAGAGTACAGCCAGAACTTGGCACTTTCAATAAAAAGTAATGGTAGGTCTATTTTGGTTGATTTCAGTGAGATAGCTCATCTGTATAATAATTTCATGGACACATATTATTTAAACACACCCCCAAATCTCTGTAAAATTGCTTGTGAACTCCTTGATTTCATGAAAGCTTTATGGAATAGGCTTGATCTCAGCCATGTGTCATCTCATCTTTTTCACACATCTTGTTTGTCAATAACTCTGCAATAATAACCAATTGATCATTTGTGTGGCAAAGTGGAGTACAGGGAGAAATCATAAGATTATTTCTTGAACAAAATGATGGCAATCAATACCAATTAGACCACACTCAAACTGCTGAAATCAGGTATTTTTTAGGTGTAAGTTATCCACAAGTCTAAGAAAATTTGAGTTGAACAATGCTTAGACACATACACTCTTTTTATTTACATTTTAGGAGACTTAAAATGGCTACCAAACTTGACTGGTAGCACTAATATTGAGGCCTGAGTGATCAGTAAGAATATTGACAGAAATATATGTCGGACATCAGGTCTGATAACAGAGGATACATGTACTGATACTACTGATACCAATTAGCTAGTAACTCAGAGTTGAGAGATACATGGTGCCATGGTCACCTTTCCTTGCAATATATAAAGGTTTATACCCCAAACTTTGTGATGAAATATTGTTACCCCTCATATTTCTCCTACATAAATTTCTGTGCCATTTGAAAGTAGATGAGTCTTCTGTTAAAGTCCAGATCATCCATTGAACACTTTTTCAACAAACCTTGTTCAGCTGACCAGTGATCAAGTGCAAACACCTGCTTAGTAAAGTCTTGCTAACAGTGGGACACCTTAAGAGACCTGTTTCTTCAATTGGTACAGGCCTAACACCCTTACAGACCACAATAGAGGTCACATGATTGTATGTGTCGCTACTGGGTGGTCATAAGAGTACAGTCAGTACTTGGCACTTTCAGCAAAATCAAAAAACCATGGTTGGTGTGTTTGGTTGATTTTAGTGAGAAAGCTTGCTTGTATCCCAGTTTCTCGGCCACGTAATTTAAGCATACCCCAAACCTCTGTAAAATGCCTATGACCTCTGTGATTTCATGAATGAATAAGTCTTGACAGTGGCATAAACTGCTCTAACCATCTTGCCCACAGACAAAACCATTTACAGCCCACAGGATATGTGGCAAGGAGGTTATGGTTGTAGAAAGGAGAACATTTCTTTTAGGGATTTCTTTAAGAGTAAATATGGTAATTTAGCCTGGATCTCCATTTGAGTATGCAGTGATATTTGATATTATCATGATTATATTATGCAGTAATATTAATAATAAGAAGTATAGTATACATGTTCATATGTGTGTGATTATTGAGCAGAACGGTGTGATTAGAAGGGGTAATTAATGAAACTATTTTATTATTTTCTGTAAATAAAGGCACACACATATTATATTATATAAATATATATGATGTGTAATATCGCAGTATGCAATGTGTTAACAAAGTGTGTACACAAATCCAGATAAGCACACAATTTTATTTGATTCGTGTCTTTAAAGAAGAGCGAAAAATTTGCAATTCACTTCACGTGACCCAGGTCAACATTCTTCAGGAAGGCTTATTTTTTTTACCATGTTATCTACATTTTATCTACACTATTCATCTATGTCATGCAAAAGTTATTGCAAGTAAATGTTGCAGGGAGTATATACTTTTGAACAACATCATATAAAAAAGAGACTTGGGAATGTCAAATCTTATGCTAACATCTACAATTTTGCACATATTTTGCAGCAATTTTGCAGCAAATACAGTTGAAATAGAAAGGAGAGATGGATGAAATATCAGAAGCAGAAGATACTCACCTTCTTTATGAGGACAACTATAAAGACACTGAAGATACAGGTATAATCTCCATCAAATTAAATGCAATAATCAGATGTCTACATCTACAAGTTTGTTCATTTGACCATTTGAACATATTACAGTGGAGTCTAATTACTACATGACCACATTATGCCATACATGGAGTGTGCCCAAACAGATAATAGCCAATTGTAAATAAATTGGGCTTGATCATGACTCTTTTCATTGTGTTTAAATGATACTTTAGTGGGACAACATTGAGGTATTTATCATAAGATAATTTAAACAATTGTTTGTATATATCAGTTTTCAAAATTCAATTAAGCATGGTTTAGCATTATTGCATTCACTTAAGTGTGTTTTAAAATATACAAACAATGATCTAATATTCTATTTTGAAGGAACTGTAACACAGAAGAGAGGTGCAGACTATGAGACTGCTATATCTAGGACAGGTCAGTCCATTTTAGATTTATTTGATATTTCATTTTGAAATTTAGGAACACTCTTCCTCCTATTTTATCTAATTACTGGTATATATACTTTCCTCCCCTACAACATCCACAGGTCTTTCTGTCTTCAACACACATTCATGTTAAATCAACCAAAATTATATGCAACATTCAAGTGTCAACTTTTATGAAAATTATTTCATGATGGCCTTCACAAGCACTTGTTGAAAAAAATGTATGCATTATCAAGTAGTCATGCTTCAATGCATATATTTTTATAGACATTGTTCAGTCACTGTGGTTATGGTTGACTGAGCAGCCTTTTTTAGTTTGCTGATCCTTTATGGTGGATGACATTTTTCAATAATGAATCAACTTACCGGTAATACGAAATTGAGATGTCAAGAGTTTACTAATCAAATTTTCACATGGACATTATTCTGTGAGCATAATGGATGGAGCTCTTATTTTTGATTGGATGATGCATCTCAATGAGAAGTATTGGTGTCAGTCATTAATGTCGTACTTCCACTTATTAGTTTAAGTTATCAAGAATGCCATCTTGGTCTGAAAGGGAAAAAAAACAATTGACTTATTTTGAAATCTCATTTGCCCTTCTCAGTGCCTTGATGATCATTTTATTGAATGCCGTGAGAGGTATAACCAGTGGGACCAAATCCTGTATCAGGTATAACCTGCAAATATTAACAAGAAGTATATCTATGCAGTTACCATACAGATATTTTTGTACTACCTATATATTTTTTTCACTGTTTATCGTGATTGTTTTTTCAGGATATGGTAGATTCCACTACACGCTGTTGTTGCTGTGTGGGTGGGCATTGTCCAGTGATGCCATCGAGGTGTTATCCATCTCCTTTGTCCTGCCAGCAGCTACATGTGAACTAAAGCTCTCCTCTCAAGATAAAGGATGGCTCACAGCTGTTATATTTGTGGGTGAGTTTCACATTGCTTTAGTTTTTTTTTCAATCTAAAGTGAACTTCAAACTGTTTCCATTAAGGAATAAACCAAAATTTCCCCTTTCTCTCTCTGTTAAAAGGCAACCTCAATATTTTTTGCAGCAATGTACCAGTATATCTCCATACTTTTTGCTCATGTTTGTTTTTCCTTTAGGGCTGGATGTTTTAGGTTTCAACTGATTAGGTTGTAAGACTTTGGAGTGTCACTGTATTATTGCCCTGTGTAATTTATTTTGGTGACCATCATTAGAGTTTTCTGCATTTTATGGCAATTTTGCATAAAGTTTGGAAAAAGTGAAAATCAAATATTGAGATTTTGCATAGGTATAATCTTCGGCTATGTATGATTGAACATGCTAGCAAGCAAGGATCACTAAATTAAATCACAGGCTTGGCTTGCAAGCTTTTGTTAATTGCAAAATCATTAAATATGTCAGTTTTGACACTTATCTTTTGATGTGGTTCTGATTTCCTACCAATTTAATTTACAAATCCACATGAGATTGTTTTTTTTTTTTTAATTACAACTTGCTTTCTGTAACTTTGTCTTTTTTCCTTACCAATGTATTTCAGGTATGATGGTAGGAGGTTATGTGTGGGGCGTGTTGGCAGATAAATTCGGGCGGAGGGCAGTTCTTCTTTATTCTCTCACAATAAATGGCATTGGAGGACTCTGCTCAAGTTTTGCACAAGGTTTTCCTTTGTTCCTTTTCTTCAGATTTGTAAGTGGTATAGGGTATGTACTGTTTAATAAAAAATATATTTGTGTACATTCTATAAAAATTTAAGTCAAATTATTGAGATTTTGCATAGGTATAATTTTCAGTTATCTTTGCAGACAAAGAATAAAGTGAGTTAATTATTGCTGAAATGTATACTCATGGAAAAAAACTATAGAGAGTTGTAAAAAAAAAAGAATTAAATCAAAATATTCTAACTTGTTTTCAACTTCAGTTTATTACAGCTCAGATTATTTTTTCTGTCTACAGAGTTGGTGGTAGTATGCCTGTAGTGTTTGCTTACTACACAGAGTTCCAACCCAAAGAGAAGAGAGGTTCTATGATCAGTATGCTTGCCACATTCTGGATGAGCGGAAGCATCGTAGCAGCAGGTACAATCTGAACTTTATCACCTTGATAACATATTAATGATGAACACAGAGACGTAAATACAATGGTTTTTCTGATGTTTGATTTATTGTGACACTGCAGGTCTAGCATGGCTTATCATTCCTCACACAAGCTGGGGAGTGACAGATGTCAGTGGGTTCTCATATAACAGCTGGCGGATCTTTCTAGCGGTGTGCACCTTACCCTGCTTCACATCCGCTATATGCTTTGCATTCAGCTACGAGAGTCCTCGCTTTCTCATGCAGGTAAAATTTTCTTGTATTATCAGAATTGCAAATAATGTAAAGCTGTAAGGGAGACCACAGAGTCATTTGACTTTCATCTGTGTGTCTTTCAATCAAAATTTGATGTGTCTGTTATCTGGACTAATATGCAACACTTTGCCATAAAATTGGGGCAAATGTGTTTCACGCTGGCCTCCATAAGATGTATCACTTTATTTGGTACTATGATGGATGGTGCTTTATGGGTGAAGAACTTATGCTTCAGAGACAACTCACACCTCAGTAAACACTTGGAAATATTAACATGCAATTTATTCAGTGTCAATGAGGTATGTACCGGTAGGTGTCATTCTCACTTGGGTGATACATCTTGATGAAAAGGATTAGTATCAGTGATAATATTAGTTTGCCATTGATAAGTCAGTAGATGTATTTACCTGACTTTGGAAATGTGATGCTATATATAACAACTTCTTTATTTCAGACTGGAGATGAACAAAGGGCCCTGATGGTACTTAGAAGGATTTTTAAGAAGAACAATCCAGACAAAAATGTTGAGAATGATTTCCAGGTAATATTTTAAAATTATTTTTTGCATTAAAATAGATCTGAAAGGATGAAATTTATGAGATCACAAGTAACATGTTAGAATAGCTTATCACATTTATATAGAGGCATGAGTTTCATTTGCTTTTTTTTCAGATAGATGAATTGCAATATGTTTCTGAACATCGGGGTGATCAACATGGTGGCTGTTGTCAGATCACCATGTCAGCTCTTAAGAAGGTAAATTAACATTTAATGTCAGCACATTAAGTATTGAATTAGTTACTTTTTAAAAAATTTCCATGTGTGTCATGAGCAAATTTCCTGTACAAATTTTTCCCCATATATATTGTGTGATATTAACAATGGTGTATAATACATATATCATGAAAACCATTGATCACATCCTTGGCTGGATTTGCAGCTGAGCACTGTGTGTTTGAATAAATATTTTGCAATATTTTAATGAATTAAAAATGAATTTAATAAAAGGCTTTTGCAAGGTCCAATTGTTTTCATTACAAATTGCACAGAGAAATTATTTATCTAACTTTTCCACTTGCCTAAAGCAAGGCTTTGGATATTTTCATTTTCACTGTTCTAATTTTTGGCAATGCATAGCTTAATTTCTGTAGTGAATAAAAGGTACGGCTTCCATGAACTGATAAAGAACTTAGGTATGTAAACTTGTGCTGAGGGAGGGGGTTGTGGGGGCTTAGTACTTATTTTGCTGTGAATAGTCCCAGCTAATGTATTTTGAAAGCAGTGCTGCTCTGCAGATCAAGCCAGGGGTGTCATGATGTTTTAAAATTATATTCAATGTTGTAGATATTATTTACAAGTAAAATATTATTTTTTCTTTTATGGTTGACAGCAGCGTGGTGCATTCCGCAATAGAAAATTAAATTGCAGAATGTTGAAATTATTGTACATCTACATTTACTACAACAAGGTTATCTTTGTGATATTTTTCATGTCAACTTTGTGTCATCTTCTTTTAAATACATTACAATATATTACTGTGTGAGACTGATCATTTGGAATTTACAGACTTTTAACCAGATAACAAAATGAGGACTTTTTGCATGCAGATGAACTTTGGCCTACAAATTTGACCAGTCAAACACTATAATAGTGTAATATTGTCCATTCATGTAATATTGATGAGTATTATGGGATTATGTCTGTTAAGTTAACTGCCTTAACCCCTAATGGACTCGCCTATTTTGTTGATTTGCAGGACAAGCCAATCTTTTTTTAGAGGGGGGGGGGGGGGGGGGGGGCTGGGGGCTTGTGTATCTACATACTAAATTAAGTTTAGAACCATGGTCATTCAATCTGAGGTGAAAAGGTCATGATTCAAACACTGTGATATATTTACCGTGATTACGATGTAACAGGTTGTAGCCCAAGAGAAAGCTACAAAATTACATCCTTAAATTACATTAGTGGTGAACGTTGACATCCTCCCTGTTAGGGGTTAAACAGACATTCTACCAAAATCTGTCTACCTTTAAAGTGATTGATGTAAACACATTGCACTACTTCTTTACTATATTAAGTTTAAAAGTAAAATTCCCTGTGTTTATCACCTGCCTTTATCACACAAGGATTGAGACAAAACATTTACAGATTAATCACCATTACTCTTTTGTGATCAGATTTCTTATCATGAGATAAATGAGTGATACCATGCATTTATGTTGTACTTGTATTGTTAAGATTGATTTAATCCATGTTAACCCCAAATATATCAGTAACTTCTAACACCATTTAGTCATTAACCTGTCTGTTCAGCCTTCAACATTGGACCTGTGCCTTGGTTAGTTATTTAGGTGGAAGATGGAATGATTACTTTCAGGACAAGAAGACCTCTTGAATATAGTTGTAGTAACATCAGGGGATGAGTGAGAAGATTCTTGTGATCTATGGTTAGGAGGCCATTGTGAGAAACTAGTACATATCCAGATCACATACAAGTATAAAGTTGTTATCTACATTCAGGCCACTGACAGGGGGGGGGGGGTTACACTTCATAAACTATCCCAGTCAGGAAATTACTAACGGACATCACAATAAATAAATATACATGGCTAAAACTAGGTCAATAGGTCAGATTTCAGCCTTAGAATATAGCATTCCTGTCTTCATGTATTGTTTACATCAGCATTGAAAATAAAATTGTGCCCCCCCCCCAAAAAAAAGTTACCAAACCATTGTTCAAAACCACCAGCTTATTAGCACCAGTTCCTTTGTGGTGATCCAAAGGTTGTGGGTTTGATCCCAGCCATGCCAAGATTGAAATCATGATACAATTTCACACATGAGCTGAGGTCTGTGCCTAAAGGGTTAGCCCGTTGTCCTTGTAAATATGTGACCGGGTGGATTGTCATGTCAAGGACCTTCAGTGAGGCAGTACTATATCTACTACAAGTAGGTCTCATCACAAAATGACTGAAATAATGTTAAAAGTGATGTAAAACCCCAAACAAATCCATCCTGTCTGCTTTTATCTGCTTCTCAATTTTATGTGTAACCTGTCATGGGAAGTACATGGTTTATCTGTGCATTTACGTGTCAGTACAAAGTATTTAATCAGTTTTCTCCATCAGTTTGTCGGCCATGGGCCGTGGCGCAGTTGGTTAGAGTGCCAGCTTAATAACACCAGTTCCTCTGTGGTGATCCAAAAGTTGTGGGTTCGATCCCCGGCCATGCCGAGATTGAACTCATGACACAATTTCCGATATGAGCTGAGGCCCATGCCTAAAGGGTTAACTCATTGTCCTTGTAAATCTGCGACCGGGTGGGTTGTCATGTCAAGGACCTGCGACATGACAATTCAGCAAGGCAGCACTATATCTGCTACAAGTTGGTCTCATCACGAAATGACTGAGATAATGTTGAAAGTGATGTAAAACCCCAAATAAACAAACAAACAAATCCATCAGTTTGTCTTCACTTAGCATCCCACTGATTGGTCACATAACAGACAGTACAGACAGTTACAGTTAGTACACAGTAGAGGTACATTCAGCCTAAGGTTGTTTCATTTTTCGGACTTTTTTTCCGATCAAGCTGCTCATTAAAAGAAATGATCTCTGATATGTAGTAAACCACCAGAAAAAATTTAAGACCAATCGATCAACTTTTAGACCCCCCCTACCACCTTGTATGTTTGACCTCGGAAATCAGTGCTCGGTGGCCATTTTCTGGTTAAAATTCAAGTCTCATTGCCTCATAATTTCATTTTATTCAACTCAGGTAGTGTCTGTGTCACACAAATGTAGTTTTAAAGGTTACTTAATATTTCAAGATCATTCCCATTTAATTTGGGTCAATATCATTCAAATTCAAGACATTAATTCTGAAAAATATACATTTTCAAATCAATTTCACACTCATATCGGATACATATGTTCACATTATGTCCACATTAACTTCAAATTGAGAATTATATTATAGTATGAAAGTTCACAGATTTGTCTCCATTTCATTTTTAGCTCTGCTGAGACTCACAGAGCTTTAGTAGGAGTGGGGAAAATGTCTGTCCGTCAGTCTGTCAAAATTTCTTTGAAAGTCTTCTTCTCCAAAACTACCAGTAATATATGTTTAAAATTTTATACAGAGGTAGACATTGAGGCAAAGATTCAGATTCCTTCAAATCTTAGTGATCTCACCATTTACCTTAGTGCAGTGACCTGGAGGTTAGAAATTTTGTACTTAGCATATTTCAGCAACCACTTAAAAGTGAATAAACATATGTCGATGGCTTTAGGGCTATGATTATCATTGCTTTTTTGTAATGTTTGTGAACATTTCTTCCTAACAGATCATTTAAAACCAATTCAAGAGCAGAAGATGATATTGACCAATCAAAATGCATGTTACATATCAAATTTGGCTCCAACTTGTTATCTCAATTCTCATTGGCTAGTATTTCTCCTTGACAACATTTTGGGCTAAGATTATAGAAATTCAAGACATTAATTCGGAAAAATATACATTTTCAAATCAATTTCACACTCATATCGGATACATATGTTCACATTATGTCCACATTAACTTCAAATTGAGAATTATATGTTAGTGTGAAAATTCACAGAATTGTCTCCATCTCATTTTTAAGGAATTATGGAATTTTAAGTCTGTGTGAAGAAGAGACATGGACAATGAGACCTCTGTGAGCTCCCTTCTTTGCAGAGTTAGCTTAATCCTGGATGTCCTTCACTCCCATTTCTGCTGCATCTTTGACAAATGCCACTACTTTTACAATAGCTGCAATTTGTCTGTATTCCTCATCATCTTGCCAGTGCTCTGGTGGTAAATGGAGCTATCTTCCATCCATTCCTAGGAGTTCAAACAGGAGTCATGACTGTGACCCAATTGGGGAGTAGTGAGACATTTCCTTGGGAAGACTGGTTTTTCTGGAATTAATAGAGCAGGACTAGGCATAGCTTGAAGTTGTGTGGCAATGACAGTCTTCATCCCATCATTCAATGATCTGTCAAACAAGACAAATACCACCAGAGATACCAAAAATGACTTAGCATAGAGTTCTTGACCACGACAGCTATGGATGATGCATCAACTGCCTAAAATATATGGCATAACATGGTGTAAGAGAAATTGGGAGAAACATTTATATCTAATGTTAAAATGGATATGCAAAAGATAAATTTCAAACTGTGAATTAATAGCCTCAGAATTATATCACATCTCATAGTCACACATATCCTCCCACAGCTGGAGATCTAAATTCGGAGCTGGAACAACCAAGTGTACCTGAAGAAACTAAGGCCCATGAAACAGGGCAATGTGCTGGTCTAAACTATTATTGCCAACCAGTATTTCAGGTGTGATGAGATCTGGTCATGTTTCATCAGCCAGTTTTGCCATATTCATGATATACAATGCTGAGGCAAGAAATCAGGCATGATGAAGAGAATGTGGAGCTCACATGGCAAATTTGTCTATGCCTTGATCTTATCCAACAAAAGGTCTCATTACACCTGCAATACTGGCTGACTTTGATAGGATGGCCCAGTACATGTCCCTGTTCCATGGACCTTGGTTTCTTTAGGCATGCTGGGTAGGCATGTTGGGCTGCTCCAGGTCCACATTTTAATCTGTGTGACTATCAGATGTGATATGATTCTGAGGCTATTAATTCACAGTTCAAAATTTATCTTTCACATATCCATTTTAACATTAAGCATAAATTGTTCTCCAAATTCTCTTACACCATGTTATGTCATATATTTTAGGCAGTTGATGCATCATCCATAGCTATCATGGTCAAGAACTCTATGCTAAGTCATTTGTGGTATCTGACTGAGAAGTATTTGTCTTGTTTGACAGATCATTGAATGATGGGATGAAGACTGCAATTATCACACAACTTCTAGCTATGCCTAGCCCTCTCTATTCATTCCAGAAAACCATTCTTCCCAAAGAAACATGCTTTAACAGGGAAATATCTCACTACTCCCAGATTGGGTCACAATCATGGCTCCTGTTTGAACTCCTGAGTGGATGGAAGATGGCTCCATTTACCACCAGAGCACTGGCAAGATGATGAGGAATACAAACAAATTGCAGCTATAGTTAAAGTAGTGGCATTTGTCAAAGATGAAGCAGAAATGGGAGTGAAGGACAAATTTGAAACATATATTACTGGTAGTTTTGGAGAAGAAGACTTTCAAAGAAATTTTGACAGACGGACGGACAGACAGACATTTTCCCCACTCCTAAAGCTCTGTGAGTCTCAGCAGAGCTAAAAATGAAATGGAGACAAATCTGTGAACTTTCATACTATAATATAATTCTCAATTTGAAGTTAATGTGGAAATAATGTGAAAAATTTATCCGATATGAGTGTGAAATTAATTTGAAAATGTATATTTTTCAGAATTAATGTCTTGAATTTGAATGATTTTGACCCAAATTAAATGGGAATGATCTTGAAATATTAAGTAACCTTTAAAACTACATTTGTGTGACACAGACACTACCTGAGTTGAATAAAATGAAATTATGAGGCAATGAGACTTGAATTTTAACCAGAAAATGGCCACCGAGCACTGATTTCCGAGGTCAAACATACAAGGTGGTAGGGGGGATCTAAAAGTTGATCTATTGGTCTTAAATTTTTTCTGTGGGTTTACTACATATCAGAGATCATTTCTTTTAATGAGCAGCTTGATCGGAAAAAAAGTCCGAAAAATGAAACACCCTATTCAGCCTGCTGGATAGGAACACTGAGAAGATTAACAACATTCGTTTATGCTTAAATATATTTTTTTGTTTATTTCTATTGTTTATTTTCTATTTATATTGCTTGAATCAATATCTCAATACTATTCAAAATACTAGATTAATTTCCAATTAAGAATATTTCTATTTCTTTTGATCGAATAGATTCCACCTGTTACAAAAAAACTGAACCAAGTAATATATGAATACCAGTAGTTATGATTTTCTAGAGCAATGTTTCGGGTATTTTTTGCATAAGAATTGGTCAGCGTTGTGAAAAAATAAACATGACTGTTTTTAAACTTAACACAACCAATGAGAATAAAAAAATGAACATTTTGATATGTCTCTGAGTGTTAAATAGTCAATTTTAAATCATCTGTCTGAATAATGTAATGAAGGGTAATTGTAAAAATAAGAAAATGAACTGTTTTCTTCACCTGAATATCCTTGGCATGCTAAGGCAGAATGTCTTCATCTTGTAGGTTATTAGATATTTTATGCTGTTAAGTTACAATATGGACATTTATCTTGCAGTTTATGACATCCACTGCTCAACTGTTCAAGCAGCCCCTGACCAAAATATCCATGGTTCTCACTGTTATCTACTTCACACTCTCATTTGGGTGAGTAAAATATTTACTGTCTCACTGGTGAATCATTAGCTACTCCTCCAGTTTACTCTTATGAATATGTTACCCTTGTAACTTTTTTTCACAAACTCTTTACAGGTACTATGGTATGTTCATGTGGTTTCCGGAGCTGTTTGCTCGAATAGAGAAGTATGGTGGATCACCTTGTTCTCTTCATGCAGTTAATGAGACAGTGGAGAACTCTACATGTGTGGTGGATACCAGTGATACTATATACTTTGAGAGTTTCCTGACTGCAGCATCCAACCTGCCTGGAAATATATTCACTGTCTTAATCATTGACAAAGTAGAAAGAACATACTTATTATGTGAGTATAATAAAACTATTTTTAAGAGTAATATCAAAGAAAAGTAGAGTTGTGTATTCCAAAAGATGGGTGAGTTATTGGTGAGTTGGCGAGACCCATATCAGGAAGATGTCTGTCTCCCGTACTAGTTGCAGGTGTTTGCATTCTTTTTTGAAGTATTAAGACAATCAAAGGTAGACACAACATTTTTAATTTTATAGCTCTGACCATCATGTAGGTTTGCCTACAGGCTTTGTAACACTTCATATCCAGGATTTTATCTTGATTAAATGCTGCATTTCAAAATATGTGAAGTGGGCTACTACTTGATATATATTATAGTTGGAAATGTTTTCTCCCCATAAGTTTTCTCAACATTAGATATTTGAAATCCAAATAACTAATGGAAGTTTGTAGTTGAATAACCTTGATACATTGTTTAATGTCACAGGCTATTTACTGCAATACAAGCCACAAGATAAATTGATGTACATGGATGTGTTGGTCCAAAAGCTCTGAAGGATTATACAAGTTATTAGTTTTATTAATTTTGATCTAAAATAAAGTTGAATTAATTAAATAAGAACTTTTGTGTGCAGGAGTATCATATTTGCTTTTACAGTTATGAGTAGAGCTGAAGGAATTTATCATGTATGGACCGGGAGGAATTTAGCAATGAAAATATTTTCAAGCATTTCCCCCTCCCCTCCCCCCAAAAAAGAGATGTTACATAGTTACATGTAAGCACACTGAATAGCACTTAGTTCTTTTCCTGGGTAAAGCTGTAAATGGTATTGTATATTTGTGTTCCTAGGTGGCAGCATGATGGTTTCAGGGGCCGGAGTGTTCCTTATAGCAGCACTTCAAAACAAAACACAAAGCTTAATCATGTCATGTGTGTTCAGTGCAGTATCTGTGATCGGCTGGAATTGCCTGGATGTCATTGGAATGGAACTTTTCCCAACACATCTCAGGTATTTACACATTATCATCCACTCATCATTGTGACTAAATTTTACGATTAATTTAAAGATTTTGAAGGTTCACTTTTAAATTGGTATGTCAAAAGATCAAATTTGATATTATTTGAGTTTTATTAGAAATGCTTTTTCCAGCAGAATTTTTTTTACTATAAATAGAGCCTCACTGAAAATTAGAAAATAGAAATATTGCACTGTTCAATTCTTATGAAATAAATTACTCCTAAAATGGTTTCCCCACAAAGCATTAGAATATATCAAGACTTGTCACTTGCATCACAAATCAGAGTGAGTTTGATTTAGGTAAGTAACAAGTGAATATAAATGATTTCAGGTCGACAGCCAATGGTGTTTTGATGGGAGCTGGCCGTGTGGGGGCCATCCTTGGTAATTTGGTATTTGGGGAGCTGGTTGACGTCTACTGTGTCGTTCCTATGATCATGGTGGCGGTGCTGCTGGCTATCGGCAGTCTGTCTGCCCTTCTGCTGCCCTCTACCACTCGTGTCGACCTGCAGTGATACAAAGCCACTCACATACAGTATCAGTGAGAGGCTGTGGCCACCCTACCAAGATCCTGGTCATCCAAATAGTCCAAAGGTCCACAGGTAAAATCAGTCACCAGTGAAAATTATAAGTAAAGCATTGTTTTCTCGTCAAAAGGTCATATTTGGAATAATATTTTATGAAAGCATGTAAAGACAAATTTATAGTGTAAGGTTGATAAAATGGCATTGTAAAAATGGGCTTTATAAGGTTGACACTTTTTGGGGTGAAAATTCTACCAAAGTTAAAATTCCACCAAAGTTTTTTTGCAATATATAATATATCCATGATTATTATATACCTAGCATGTGTTTTCAACTCTAAATGGACTTTTTAGTTTACTTCAAGTTGTAATATTATTTGGCTGAAGATTGTCCACACAGCATTTGTTTTTACATTGAACTCCACTCAGCAATGTCAGGGGTGGGAAAGCTCTGAACCAATCTGTGCAGTAAATCTGAACCAACCAGATATGTTTCAATTACCGCCCAGATTGGTTCAGAGCTCTCTCATCCCCTTTTTGTTCCAAATTTCACACGGAACACCTGTTTGCAATTAGGCCCCTCCTAATTGAGAACACCTTCAGTCTGACATTTATTCATTAGTACTTCTTGGGATGGATGTACTTACAGTATACTCAACTTAATTTTATAGTATGATAGGAATTTAAAAAAGAAATGATAAACATATCTCTTGTTAATTTTTAAATTGAATGAAATCTTTTTTTGTACTGCATTAATTGTTAAAACACAATCTCAGAGCAAGAACTGGTCCTGGAAATTGGTTTACATACAGAATTAATTTCGATTACAAATCTTGTGAAACTAAATATCAAAGCAATGCATTACAACACTTGTGTTGTTCTCTGTCAAAAATCTCTTTCAGACTTGTTTTGGGCAAAATTTGGGATATTATTTCTGAAGGAATTGGCCACATTCTTGACCTCCATTAGCCATAAGGACACATTCAAAGACACCAAAGGACATAAGGGAAAATATTAAACCCCCAGTCTGACTGGTGGTTACGTTTCTCTAATTGTGGTGATTTCTCTTATCTTATCCTGATCTATTAGTAGCAACTAGCATGGACAGGTAAGGAGATAGCAACCTTCAGCAGCTGAGCATATCTGGGGAAGATACGTTTCTTGGAATTGCTGCAAATGGTTACTTTTAAACCTTTTTACTTGTTAAAAACATTAAACATTCACGGAGAATGCTAATAAACATTTTTTCATTCTGGAAAACAGACTACACAAAAAATAGTTATATAATTTTGTGTATTTCCCCAAAAAGTCAGCTTAAAGAGTTCCTGTTGTGGCCTGTCATGCCACAAGGAGTACAGTTTTTGGCAAACGTGAGTGCTTAAACCCTTTACTTAATTTATATATATCCACGCATTCCATCATTTTACAAAATAGACAGATCTCATGACTTTTATATTAACTAATCCAGTTGTGATGTTCATGGAAAATATAATTTATTTATTTTTGTATACCTCATCTTCTGTCACCATATTCTCAAATTCACCTGTGACATTTCTGACAGTCAATCACCATTGTTAGACACTAAGATCCAGAGACCAACAGGGCAGTACACAAAGACACAAACATTGCTATCTGCTCTTCGGTTCAAATCATGTTAAACATCAAAATCAGGTGGTCAGTACAGCCAATTTTTAAGGCCCTGGAGATTCGCCATTCTTTTTGTGATCCCTTACTACAAAATGCCAAAAACCTTAGGGACATTCAACTCCAATATGCCAAAAATCTGTTCAAAAAGAGGTCAATATATGACTCACTTTGGAAAGTGTCAGTGTGTCTAAGCTGAGAGCAATAATAATTTAATAATTATTAATAATAATAATAATTTAATAATAAGTTATATTGCTCTCAGGTCTAAGTCAGCCAACCGAGAACAAGTCATCACCTGAGATTGATCAGTTCTGATTGTATATTTTGGTGGGTGAGACTCTGATGCATCGCTAGACATGCTAGACCAGTTTTTTAACATCAAAACAGGGCATGAGGCTGTCAGAACTACCGATGTAATGCCAATAGGAGTAATATGAACAATGCTAGTCCAGAAACAGGGTAAATGAGGTGAATAAATTCATACAACTCATAATATACAGCTTTATTCATGCAATATTGATAATCCAGGGTTGGGTTTTAGCCGGCTAAAACCTATTTTAGCCATGACACATGGCTAAAACTGTAAAAAACTAGGTTTTAGCCACTTTTCGACAGTTTTAGCCGGCTAAAACTGGCTAAAACGTGGCTAAAATGTGGCTAAAACATATTGACACATAACTTCAGTTGAGAAAGATGAACCCTCAAGCCCAACAGGGTGTCCACCATCAGATTTTTGTGATAGGCCTTTACTAGGTCAAGGGTCACCCTACATAATTCTTTCTTTCTGCTATGAGCCGGGTGTTCTGGAATCCTGCCTGCCCTGCAGGTCAAGGGTTTGGAAGCCACCCTACATAAGCACATCTTTTGGTCACATGAAACTGTAAGCCAAGCATGGGGAAGCCACCCTACATAATCCCTGTTCAGGGGCATTGCATGATAGGCCACTTATCAGGAAGCCACCCTACATAAATGAAGCATGTCACATTGCATGGTAGCCCAGGCATCAAGAAGCCACCCTACATGATTACAGCTTTTTGTCACATTGCAAGGTAGTATCCCAGGCATCAGGAAGCCACCCTACATAATCCCTGTTTGCAGCTCCCACATATATGCTCAAGTGACACCAGAATATGGTCTATAATGAAAGCAACTGGCATTTGTAATATGTTCTTTGTAGTATATGTAGATAATAAGAGGAAATAACTAGAATTTTATACACTTTTAGAGAGTTTTGGCCACTTTCAGAGGTTTTAGCCACTTTAGGTGGCTAAAACTGGCTAAAACCCATTTTAGCCGGGGTGGTTTAAACCGCGTTTTAAACCGCTTTTAACCACCTGGTGGCTAAAACCCTCCAACCCTGTGATAATCATAATATGAGTGTTTGATGTGCAATGTATGATGTTCAACCTCAGAAATAGGTGAAAAGTATAGTAACATTCAATGTTTGATGTAAATACTACACTTATAACAGCATTATAGTTCTGTGATTATTATATAAAAGAGTGAAATATTTGTTTACATTTAGCATATCTAATTGTTGATTGTGGACAAAATTAATTGAATGATATAATGCCCAGGTGCATATCCTGGCATCTTGTGACACAATTCTGAAAATTCTCAAGAAATTGTAATGGTATCAAATATTACAACTGTAGTGCCTTATTGTACCCACAGTGTACCATGTTTATTATCTGGCAGGGTAAATCATGTGATAATATGTGATTCAAACCGAGCCAATTAAAATAAAATGTTCACAGTTTAACATATGCTTGGCTAAATTGGGTTGATTTGGCTTAATGATACCTTTCATGTTTCATTCATATATTTTTTATACATTGTCACGGTTATATCTGGAAGTTTGTTATTACTATTATTTTTTTTTTGGGGGGGGGGGGGGGGGTACATTAAAAGAAATTTGAAGAATACATACAAATGGCAAATTATACTGTTTATTAAGAGTAAATTATTTGATGATTTAAAATTGACAAAATCCTGACCTCTCTGAGTAATTCATGATTGACCACTCTGAAATTAACGAATCACAAGAAGGTTATATAACATAAACATGATGTATCAAAGATTGCATAGTGCCACAGGTTCGTGGGCATGCATCAAATGTTGAAAGTCTTATGTCCTCATAAGGATTATAACGGACAAGATTATACCCTTCTGGATGGTGGTGATGATGGATTAAAACACCCCACTTGGAGGCCCATAGCTTAGCATTGAGTCATATATTATTCCTAAAAAATGTTTGTAAAATATTGAACAATTTAGCAGTCAGTGGAATCTGAACAGATCCAGATTCTTTTGTTTTAATATCTCTAAAACCTCTGGTTTCATTTTTAAAATATCACTGATGTTTTTGGTAAAATTTATGTGATGCATCTTTTCATTCCATCTGTAACAGGACTATTACTGTTATGGTTCTATTGTTTTGAGCTAAGTATTCTATAATATTCATATATTGTTTAAAAAAAATTATTTTGAAGCAGATTTTAGCTACCAGTAGTTGCCATTGAAATGTAAACTGAAGAAATTATAGAATTTGACACTTTCATTTAATGTGTTATTGTTACATAAAATTAAATGCAATATTATGCAGTGAATAATCTATATCCTGCAATGTTTTGTTTTTAAAGAATGTGTTCACTCTTTTTGTGCAAAGAATGCAATAAACAAAAATAACCTAATCTTACATAACTTATGTGTTTTGAAATATATTCAGGGACCGGGCTTGCTTGAGAATATATAATTCACGGTCTTAATGGGGTGCATGGAAGTGAAAATTATGATTCACTGTTTGGGGCTGCTACCAAATCCTATAAGAACTTTTTGCAACTAATCATTATATCCAAAATAAGTAATGTCAACATTATCACATCTCCGTAAAGAAGAGCCCATTTTAAATGTTATACCCATTTGTTGGCTTGCCATAATTAAGAAAAATAAAATGGTGGCAAATTGTCTTGAATGTAATGAGGACTCAATTAACAATAATTATTAAAATCAGAAGAATCTTTGTCAGGCTTTGGAATTGGGATAATGCACTTTTTGAAGGAGTAAAATCACTACTTTCCCATGCTCTATTTTGAATATCTAGAAGGTACCAAAGTGAATAAATCCTATAAAGTGATATATGTTTTGATATGGAAGCAGTGTCATAAGATGTATCTGGAGCAAGATTCAAATCTGATATTGGAAATGATTTATTATATTGTTCAAATCATTAAAATTATAATTCTCCAATCTGGTGATTGGGGATCATTTATAATTATTATATTAACTTAATATCTTGGAGTGAGCAACAAATCATTAACAGATTTTCATATTTCATCTGATTCATAGATTTCCATATGGGGACCAAACTTATAAAAATAAAATTTGATTTGCAATAAATGTTTCTAACTATATATTTATTGTATACATACAATTTACATTCACATAACATCTGAGTATAACTCACAATATTAGTATCAAGCCAATTAGCTCAAGATCTGATTTTGTTTTGATATAGATCACTGCCTTAATTCTTTATGAGTTCAATATTTTAATAGACAACACTCAACATGCAGTAACAATGGGTTTCTGTTGTTCATGGTATTGGTGCAATACAAAGTGGGCATCCCATGAGAAGCTGGGGAAAACCAATAATTACACATCCTGGCATGTCAGAAACTTGTGCTTCATGGTGGATTAACAGTATATTTGATTATCTAAACTCTTAAATTAAATGTACAGTTAAAAGGTTCATATCAATCATGATTTAGTGACTGAATCACTCAGCAATGGTAATCGACTGATCTTAAATTTACCAACTAAAATTTAATTCTGACAATATAGGCATCAAATTTAGTGTACATATTTTACATTTTACTTGAATGAAAGTCTCTGATTTTAGAACTGATAATATTTGGTTAAAACAAGGATAACAGATAATTTGCTACTTATCCAAGCAGCGTATTGCATGCATACCAGGTGGAGGTTGATGAAGATGAGCTTCACAGAGAAGACATGTCTATACTGTATGAACATGCAATGGCTTATATTGGGATGTAGGTCGGCATTAATAAGCTTCCTCCTCTGGTCCAAAGTGTAAATTTAAAGGCACATTACTGCACTTGATTGGCCTGGACATTTGATTAATATAGAGCTCATCGTCTTTTTTCCAAGATATAAAGGCATTAAAGTCCAGGCAGGGCAGGAACCAGTATGTGATGTCCTGAATTCTGTAAAAAAATTGATTTATGAGCAGCATTGAGGAAATTGAAGACCGACAACCTTTTTGAAAGAATGTTTCTTTTTTCAGTTGTATATATAGTTTGGTAAGCATAATGCATACACCATACTGTGATGGTGTAGAATACAAACTTGATATCCTTCACCGGTATCCTTATGTTTCTTTCAATTATAATTGCCACATTTATCCAAAAATTCATACATTGTCACAACTCGAAGACATAGACCAATGGTCTGCAGCAAGATGTCTACCTCGATATTACCATCATTTATAAGCTGATCATTTGGAGTATTTACCAAGGTTTTGCAGGCCGAGAAATCAATGGGGTAAAAATAATGTAACCAATACCGACCAGCACTTCTACATTGCTTTACAAGTTTTCAAATGAGTCTATATTTTGGCTAATGAAAATGAACATTACAAATTGTATTTGCTCCAACTTGTTATGTATTGATATCTTGATCCTTGTTGGCTGATATTATTTAATAGGCAGTCTATCTGACAACTCCTTCAGAGGTGAAGACTTCAGTTGACGGACAGAGAGAATGACAGAAAATTTCTCCACTTCCCTGCAGAAGCTATGCTGACAAAGCCAAAAGTCACACATCTTTCAAATTTAGGTCTGTATACCGGAATTTTAAAAATTATTTTGAAGAAAATTTAAGGACACTATGGATGCATTATGCTGAGAGAAATAAATCGAACTGCATGCTGGAAGATAACATGTGAAATATGCAATTGCCCTTGGTCCTCAGGAGAGGACTTATATAAGTAAACCAGATTGTGAACATTTATCTTTGTTTCTTGTAAAATCATCCATAAATTTCAAGCTTGGGTTTATATGAAGTATCAACATGATCAATTACACGTACACTAACATATTACAGGAATATGATCTAATTTGTTCAACACCAACTTATATAAACAACCAATATCTTATTATATTGCAATGCTTCTTGAAGGCCTGTACATGTATATTAAATAATCACGTTTTAAATTATATCTAAAAGACTGTACATATATGGTTAAAATATAGCTCTCTTGGTCCTAATGCTAACACTAAGACATAAATATGTCATTCTTTCATTAACATGATAAATGCAAACAACCTTAGACTATTTATTGCAGCAAGATGTCTACCTAGATATTACCGTCATTTATTTGGCAGGTTTTATTAATTAACTGTCCATCTGTTGTAAATATTCAAACAAAAGTATATACCATAAAGCTGTAAAATTACTCAATCTTGCTTCATCACATTAAACAAAACACTTTTTTTTATCAAACTTCTCAACAAAACCAGTTAATCTATAACTGCATGATCAGAATAAATATTAATTAACAACTGTTGACATCAACATTAATGTCATGTGGCACTTATTGTTACATACCAGAGAATAGCAAATTTATACTCCAATTTACTCATTAGATGTATAACTTAAAAATAACTGAAGATTGTCACTACTCAAAGGATGCTTGCTACAAAAATCATTTCTTAAAATGAAAAATTCCTTTTAAAATCCTGCTGAATGAAAGCTAAAGAAAAACAGGTGCAGATAATTGTCCTACCTAGGTTTTGAATTATTGGTATATACAGCAGTCACAACATTTCAAACTATTAACATTGCATTTTCAACTAAGTGAGTTAAGTCAATCTTTGTACCAACTCAGCAGATAGTACAGCTTAACAAAGCCTAAAAAACGCTATTTGATGGTATATTTAAATTAAGGTTTATTACTGGATATCATATTTAAACTTGTTAAGTTGTAAAGTTGCTTTTGGGGAACATTTTACACAGAAACTGACACTGATTTGGGGATTTTTCAAACACTCTGAGCCACTGAACTCATGGCAAGCTTGTTTCATGTATGCCACTGTATGTAATTGTACAAAAACAAAATTAAAGAAAATCACTTTACAACATTTACAAATTCTCTAGCAGTATGCTTGATAATATATAACAATGTAATAGATAATAAATAGACCTATTTACTATTTACAATGTGGTATGAATAATACTAGGAAACCAAAATAGTATTCCTCACTCAATTTTTCATGAATATTAAAAATAAAACTTGTAAAATAAACACTTTTGATTATTTTGTACTCAATTGTTGTAATTCATTCACATTTATTTAAGAACATAAATTTATATGCTAAAATTAATAAGATATCATCTTCGAAGCAGAGATTTATGATTAAAGATAAATGAACTTATCCCTTGACTAGCAGACATTCCTAATTGTAAAATTTACCTTATAACTGAATTTTAAGTTGAATTTTATGACCTTTCTTTGGGCAAAAAAAAGAGATGACATATAAAAAAGATATAAATTTTAAATTAAATTTCAGAGACATGGGAATAAACACACTTAATCTTTAATCTTCATGATCCAACTATTCATTAGTGCTTTTGGTCAAAAATTAAAAAAAAAACACAAAAATTATTACTTTCATTTCAGATCTGTTAATTCAAGATTAACATCATTTCCCCTTTCAGAAGTTTGGGATATAACGACATATGATTTGGGGCATTTATTATGGAGGATAATGTGATAGTTTTTGGAAGCACCATATTTTCAGGCAGTATTCCCTGTGGAACCTGTGAGACACAATTAACAGTAGTACAACTCTAAACACTATTTTATTGGGGACATTACCAGATGTTTATGCAGCAATTAACTAAGAAACCAGTTTTAAATTTGTTCAAGAAGTAAATAAAATATACTGGTTCTTCCTCAATTTTTAACAAGAATCAACATCTTTAGAAATTATTCCACAAGAACTACTACAAGGTTTAGTCTGCATACTCAGTTCTCCTCCCTTATCTAATAAAAATCTGACAAAGCTGGTTAAACTGAATATCATTTCTGAGCAAAAACTACACAGTAGTTGGTTTGACATTTCCATCAAAAAGGGACACAGGCTGAATCACTGAAGATAATACACTAATTACAAAGCCATACATACAAAAGCTATTCTAAAAAGCACAGTTATCTATTTGGCAAAGGCAACTTTATTTTTTTATCATTCAAGAATATAATTTATGCAATTTGCTTTGATATGAGATACTCAATAATATACATAAAATCATATGTAGTCATGATCATTTACAGTATATAATTTTACCAATCAAGAGTCCAATTATACCTATCTGCTATAATTATAAATGATAAATTTCGTGCTCAGAAATTCATATTTTCACTGATACATTTCCATGATTATGGCTGTTACTACAACCAATCTACTGCTGTCTGTCTAGAATCTTTCATCTTCACCATTGTTCAACATTTCTGGTGGGATCTGAATGTCTGAGGATTGACCATTAGCAAGAGATTCAAGCCGTTCCTCAACTGTTAACTGCTCATCTTCCTGCTCCTCTCCATCTTCCTCCTGCTCATCTGCATCTTCTTCCTGCTCATCAGCCTCCTCTTCCTGATCTTCAGCCTCCTCCATCTGCTCCTCAACATCTTCCTCCGGCTCTTTGGTATCTCCTTCTTGCTCTTCGTAGTCCTCTTCATCCTGCATATTATCGTATTGGTCTATAAGTTGAGACCCATAAGGTGCCACCATCACCGCATGTGACGCTGTACCACCCGTACCATTGTGTATCTCCATATGGGTCAGCAAGTCCTTTTTACGGCGGAAACCATGTTTACATACAGAGCAGTTATACTGAAACTGTTTGAGATGGACACCCATCACATGCTGCATCATGTTGCCCTTCACAGTGAAACGCTTACCACAATGTTGGCACTGAAAGCGCTTACCACGATGCTTCTCGTGAACAATCTCTATATGTTTGTTCATGTTGTCTTTGAGGTGGAAGCCCTTGCTACAATAGCTACACCTGTGTCGAAAGTCACCATGAATGTACCGATGGCGACGCAGACGGCCTTTTGTGAGGAATGTCTTACCACATTCATCGCAGTGGAACACCTGTGTGGTCTCATGTGTACAGTTTATATGTTCTTTGAGACTTCTATTTTCTGTAAAACTGGCAGGACAATGTTTGCAGTAGAATCGTTTCTGCTGTGGTTGGTGACACTGACGCAGATGCTGCCTCAGAGAAACAGGAGTCTTATAGAGCTTGCGACACAGTGGGCAGTTGACTGCAGAGTCCTTAGAGGCATGGCACTGTTTCATGTGTGATGAAATATTACTGATAGAACTAACTAGTTTTCCACAGATTGGACATGGTGTCCTCATGAGTGGTCGGATCTCTTCCAGGTAGGATTTTTTGGATGGATGATCTGGATGCAGCTTCTTGACATGGCGGAATAGGTAACCATAGTCCTTTACCTTGACTGTGCAGAACTTACACTGAACCTTAAACTCTCGTTTGTAGGCTCTCTTTCCTTCTCTGTGATGTATTGTTTCTGTTTCTGCTCCTGTTGCAATTTTCATAAGTTGTTTGATCAGTTTGGAGCTATTGACAACAACACCATCCTCATCTGTTTTCAGAGTTTGCATTCTTTCCTCGTGTTGTGCAGCATTGGCTAGAGACATGAGCCCCTCTTCCATGTCTTGGCCTGGAGCAAGTACAATCTCCTTTGCCCCAACTGTCCAGTCGTCTTGGTCCTGTCCCTCAGTTTTAGGAGTGCTGTGTACCACAATGACTGTGTTTCCTGCATCATTTATTTCCACTGTTGTCCTTGGTTCGTCATCTTCTTCCTCTTTCATGAATTCTCTGGTACGAGCAAGATTCATCATGTGTCTTTTCTTCTGTGGGAGCCTCAACTGGCTTTCTTCAAGCACCACTGTTTGCTGTGGCTTTTTCAATGATGATTGCTGAGTGGATTTGGACTCTGGCAGGTAGCATGGCCTACGTGGTGGCCTGGAAGGTACCTCCTGTCCTGACCCAGATCGACCTCCCCCTTCCTCCTCAGATGGTGCTGCCGGTGTCTGCATGGTTTGTCTTGGTAAAGGCTGTGGTAATAATGTTGATATTTTCCTTTTTTCGTTGGGAGTATCCTTATCAGACTTAGAAGATTCATTCTCTTCATCTATTTGGAGCTTTGGTTTACTACAAACAGATTCTGAGTCATTGTCATTGGTTTTATCATTTTGTTGTATTGACACTTCCTGTTCAGTTTCGATTACTATAGCATATTTTTTTATAAATTCCTCAGTTTCTTTATCTTTTTCCACCTCTTTGTCATATTGCAGCTCCTTTTCTACTACATCGTTTTGCTTGTTCTTTTCATCATCATGAAGTTCAGTTTTATCCTGTTGCTTAGTTTCATTGACCTTTTCCTCTTCTCTTGGTTGCTTGCTTTCTTCTTCTGAGTTGTGAGGACCGGATAAAACCCTAGGTCTTCTTCCTGGACCTCCTTTCCGTTTTTTTTGTCTCCAAATTCTTGACAAGGCAGTCCCTTGCCTCATAAAGCCTTTCTTTGGTGGTAATTTATGCAACAGTTTTTTCTTTGTAACACACTGTTCCTGACTGAATTCATTTTGACTAGCCTCTTCACTTTTTATTTTCGTGTTTGATTCTTCCTCTGCATAATGTTCAGAGGATAGCTCTGGTGGTTGCTTAAGCCTAGCCTTTGTTGGCCAAGGCTTTTTCTGTGGTGAATCCTCTTTCTTATTTTTGCCAGAATCTGAGTTAACAATACTGCGGCGTGTCATTCTAGGGTGAGCTATCTCCTCTTCTTCTGATCTATTTTTCTTGACTTCTTTTTCTTCATCTTCTTCATCAAGATTACTCAATTCTGTCTTTCTTTTTGGCCCCTGCTCAGTTTCCTGATCCTGAGATTTAATTTCCTCACCCCTTTGGAACTGATCATCTTCGGTTTCCTGAGTAATAGGGGTTTCTTTTTCCAATGCCCGTCTTTTCCACCAGCCCCTCTTTCCTCTACCACGGCCACGCCTTCTGCCTCGTCTACCTCGCAATCCCACCTGCTGAAACTCATTTTCTTCTCTATTTTCCCCTTCTTTTTTCTCATATTTTTCATCATCAGACTTAATTTCTTCATGGTCAGGGCTTGTGAAAATGTGACCACCCCTCCCTCTTGAATCACGACCTCGAAAATTTAAATTGCCCTTTCCTCTTTTTGATACTGGTTGAGGGCTGGTCTCTACCACTGCATCATCCAATACTTCAGGCTCAGCATTTTCTATGGTCACCACTGAAAAGAAAACATATAATATATGAAAAGAGAATCTTATAAAGACTGTGCCTGTTTCATCAAATTCCTGTCAAAGTTTTCACAAAATAATGGAGGGAACAGGAGATTGGTAAATGATATACAGTCATGATACTCCAGATGATACATTCAAGCTATCTAATTGAATTCAACTAAAATACATAGATATGCAACAATTACTGCATTTTTGAAACTGGCTATAATTATGCTTGTACTCATGTGGTCACTGTTGTGGTACATAAGGAGGTCAGGCTTGTACCAATAAACAAACACTGGACAAACAGGCCTCTGTAAGCCAAATCACTCCAGTGTCCCAAACTGAAGATGCCCCATTGTTAGCAAACTTTTACTAGGCAGATGTCTGCACTTGATCACTGGTTAGCTAAACAAAGTTTGTTCACAAAGTATTCAATGGGTGATTTGGATTTTAGCAGAAGATCCATATACTTTCAAATGGCAGATAAAATTATGTCAGGGAAACATCATCATAGACACGGATATTAAAAGTTGATCACAAAGTTTAGTGTATAGACATTTATATTGCTAAAGAAAAGGTGCTTACAAAACTGATTTCATGAAAGCTTTAAGGTTGGTGTAATACAAAATAGGATCAGTATTCACATGATCTAAAGAAGAAACAAATGTTGAGTGATATAATCTTATTTCAAAGTTTGGCTAATACCTAAAAAATTATGTGGAAAAGGGATGTCATTCAACATGATCAAGAACTGATAGTCATTTGAACAATTTAAATCTGCCAGTTAATAAACAAGAAGCATAACCTCATGGGTTGATAGTTCTGCTGACTTGAATGAAAACACATGAAGTGAAATAAAATGTAACTGGCAAACAGGTTATGATCCACCTCTAAATCTGAATATAACAAATAAAAAAAATAGAAAGAGACAAAATAATTATTTACATAAACAAACCAAACATAAACAAACAAAAAATAAAACAATTTAATCAAAACAACAAAATTTCAAAGGTGGGAATTGAAGAGTATCCATTGCCAATCTGTGGATTTCAAAACAGTTTAATACCGCGGTCCACTTGGAATCGTGGCTATTTTGACCATAATTCGGAGTATACGCCCAGGGAGTGTACACCCAGGGAGTAAACACCCAGGGAGTGTACACCCACAACAGTCCAAATATCTTTTTAGGTCCCAATCACACTAAGGATGAATTTCCACCCCTCAAAATCTTCAAATTAGGTAAGGATTAGGTCAAAAGACTCTTAAGTTGTAATTGGGGAACCATGAGCTTCGCGTTCTGGCTATTAGGCCATGGTGAATTCTTCGTGAGGATGGGTTCATGGATGATCATTATTGTGCATCATCACCATTCTATTGCAGGAAAGCATCATTTCAGACGAACATTAGATGACCAATGAACTGCGTCTGTGGGAGACCTGTGATTACATTTCCTTCCCATCGTTAACCATAAAAACAGTTAAACATATTAAATGCATCAACATACCCGCTATAAATAGTTTGACGGAGTCATCGCTCTGTTTGTGGACGGTGATTTCACTGCACGTCCCCTCGTCTTTGTTGACAGCTTGGAAGCGAGCTCGTAAATCTCGCTTCAGTTTGTAGCAGGCTTCTACCACATTGGGTGGCAAAATGAGCTCTATACTCGACAAAACCTCGCCCCGCATCCTGTACTTTCTACGTACACATTATATCATCATGCACTAACTGCAGATTTTGTGTGAATTGTGTAAAAATTGGACAAAGGCAGCTGTCAGATCCTGCATCTCTCGAATGCTGCCATATTGGAAATGCCCGGATGACAGGGGTGTGTCATGGAGGAATGGTATCCCCTCGAAAAGGATCAAAATGGTCCCAGACCAGCCCTGGCTTCCCACTGAATCCAGTGTAGTAAGAAATTGTGCATTAACACATATGAAATCAATGATGAATAAAGATGCAGGAGAAAGGAAAAAACATATTGCACCTATAAACAGATATATACAGTTTAGAAAATATATGGTTCAAAGGTGTTTTAATTTGCAATTAAATAAACAGCAACAGATATTATTAGCTATAGATTCAGTGAAAAGTATGTAGTATTTAAATTGTAAATCTTGACAATGAGCAAATATACTATAAAGTCCATACTAAAGTATCCAAAACCTCAAATTACTTTGTTCATACCTATGTTGGTAGGTGTATTATGGATCCAACTATAGGATACATTAATGTTATATTCTTTAATTTGACATACTTATGAAAGAATGTATTTAAAAAAACATAATTATTTTAAAAATTTCATTTGAAAATTACAAATGTGAATTTTATTCTAAATTAATCCCACATACAATGTCAAAATGGACTTCAAATCTCTTTTCAGAAATATAAAATTTTTGTGCATAAAAACTGAAGAAAGGGTGCTACAATTAGTGGTTTTTATTTAGAGACATTATGACAAGAAAATATGGCAACACAACTACCTCAATAATACCTGGGGACGAGTTAAATCAGTTTAACACTGAAATAGTATGCATGGATCCGAGGACACTGAGAAAAATATGATTTCAAGTCCATACTGCCTTTAGTTTGATATAGTTGAACTCATAGTGTAAAATGTAATATTTTTTTAATCCAATAATGAATTTGATGTATTTTCAAATCTACATGAAAAACCATTTTATAAATTCATCTCAAAAACACCAAACAGATGATTCAAAATGACAAAGTATTACTTGTTAATTCATATCATTTATTACATCACATTTACATCCTTTCTCTTACATAAAAATATACAAAGGATACAAACTGGCAAAATCAATAAAAATTATGAATATTTAAGCTATTGCTTTCGAATGAAATATTCTTAATTTTATACAAATCATAGAGTGTCAATTAAAACTTTTGCTGATATCTTATTGATAAAATAAATTAGAATTGTTGTCTTTTACACAAGATAAGTATAGTTATTTGTAAAATAAAATGCACATAATTCATGAGTTTTGCTGATGAAAAGAAAATGAGTCATTAACAGTATTACTTTTGTATTGACCTTGAACACAGTCCACATTTATGCTAACAGAATTTATAAAGATATTGGATATTGGAAAAAAATAATGTTCCTCACAAACTGGTTAGTTCCACTATATCCCAGTACTGATGAGCTAGCTGTCACATGCTTTACGTTTTCGCCAGAACTTTATCTTCTAAAGATTTAGACTTTTTTTTCACAAAGCATTCCAGTTTAATTGCTATTATTTATATTCAACAGCACACAAGTAAAATAATTTAGTTCGAAACTGTCAGTCTGATGATGTGGCAATGCTGCCCTCTTGTGTCATTACACTGAACACAGGTCTATGACTAGTTATAATATACAGGAGATCTTAATGTTCCATTTTCTCTTCAGTTGCTGCTGCCTCTTTATCTCCTGATCCATCCTTAGCCTGAGCGTCAGATTCTTTCTTCACAACATCATCCTTTGCCTCAGTCCTACAACAATTGCACAACTTTGTTAGTTCAATCTTCGACCAACCATATCTGGTAACATCTGATGTGTCTTTATGAAATTCCCACATATAGAATATACGCTTACTTTGACAAGTCTCCAGATTTGGCATCAGGTTCTTGTTTGACTTCTTTCTTCTCTTCATCCTCTTTCTTCTCCTCTTTTTTATCTGTTTCCTCCTTCTTCCTTCTCTTGGCACCATAGTTCTCCCGATGTCTACGTCCACCCTCTCCCTCATCTTCGGAATCTGAGAATTCCTCATCACAAGTGATGCGTTTATCACTGGCACGAACTAGGTGAAATAATTAAAAAAACATGGATGTATGTTTTGCAATATTTCAACAATTATGAGAAAGGAAAATGGTTTTATGCAATAGTTTGTTAAAGATGAGCAGTATTTATTTTAATTGGATTATCATAATTTATTCCTTGAAAAAAAAAATTAAAATGTTTCTAATTTATAGGAATTTCCAAATCTTTTTATATCTTGAAATTAATACTCACTGGATATTCGCTCATCTGGATTTTTAGCATCGTCTTCCTCACTGTCATCGTTCAGTGCATCTTCTGGAATGTCTGAAACAGAGCAATATTTTCATGCTTTAAAGAAGAAAAAACCACATTCAGAGCACTGAAGACCCTCAGCATCTTTGTCTGAAGGGCAACCTACCTACTTGGGTAATGCTTTATCATTTATACCAAGTTTAATGTTCTTTTTTTAATTCAAAGTTGCAGAAATGTAGGTGGCCAATACTCCATAGACCAGTCATATAATAAACAAACCTTTGGCTTAAGTAAGCTGAGAGGTAAAACTAATAACCAAAAAATATTGACAAATCTTTGCAACTGAGTCAATGTCTTTACTTTTAACTAATATTATAGTGTATCAATGATATAGTAAATTCAAATTACATTCTTTTATGATTGTAAGATCTTACCTTGCATCTGTACACCAGGGGCATGAGGCAACATACGCATGTTTTCAAATAATCTTGTTTTGATCTTGTCCATGTACTCAGGTGTGTTTTGATTAGCCATGTTGGAGGGTGAAATGTGAAGCTTGAAGTCTGGTCCATAATATTCAAAATAATCATTGTATGGCAACTCTGCAAACAGAAACAAGATATTTACAATCCACTGTTGTTTTTACCTGGAAATTGCAGCATAAATTCCACTCTTTGGTATAAAAGTTTTGATTTTTAAATCAGATTAACTTACCATTAGCAATGTCACAGCCAAGGGCAATGGAAGTTTCATAGGTCCAGCACCGGGCCACATTTCGGATAGTGTAACCTCCTCCGCCAAGCATCAGTAGGGGCAGGTTATATTTCTTGATGAACTCAACACATTTGCCATGACCTGATAAATACAAGAGTTTATTTCTTACTAAATTGTATTTCCATGAAGATAACACTCTTCTCATTATAGGCTTAAAGTCTATGAGCCCTTGAAAGAAACACAATAAGCAAAGTACAAACATTGCATGTTAGCTAAATACCTTTAAGCGTAAGGTTGAAACATCCAAGCCTGTCTCCAGACAGGGAGTCTGCACCACACTGAAGGACAATTGCACTTGGCTGATACATCTCCATTACCTTTGCTAAAACAGGCTGGAAGATATGCTCATATGCCTCATCATCAATACCATCTCGCAGGGGGAAGTTCACTGCATAATATTTGCCCTTGCCAGCTCCGATGTCCTGAACAAAAAAAACAACAAAAAAAATCAAATTTCAAGGTCTAATTGATGGGCTCTTCTGGTGTTGGCTATACTAACAAATGTTAGATTAAAAGACCTAGGATTGTCATTCTAGAATTTGATCCAATAACATTTCTTTTCAATTCTCCCTATCTGCTCTACCATATACGCTGCATTTTCAGAGCGCTGCGATCATATTTGACCCGATTCTTTGCACACGGCACATCCGGGAACAGTGACGACAGCCTGTTTGGGACATTGTCGCCTCTGCCTTTCATCTTTCCATCCTTCTTTTTTTCGGTTTTACCTCCGTAATGTCGACATAAATTATGTAGATTGAAATATACTTATATAAAGATTACACAACAAACAAGCTTTAGCGCTGACATTAGCGTGTCAATGTACGATGTCAGTCTGAAATTTCGCTCCCATCTTGAAGGCGGGGGGAAGTTTACAATGCAACATCTTTCCCGTCATGCATCGCTCTCTCGCACCAATTTCGTCATTTTTTCACGGACCAGCTAAAAAGCCGGGAGAGCAGATAGCGAGAATTAAAATATTCTAATCTGCACAAGACATACCCTGAGATCTCCTGTTCCAGGGAAGTATTCTCCATATTTATGGAAGGAGACTGTCATCACACGGTCTGTTGTGTAGAAAGCTTCTTCTACTCCATCGCCATGATGAATATCAATGTCAATGTACAACACTCTTTGATGATATCTAAAATTATACACATTTTGTTGTACTGTTGTGCATGTACATGTACATCAACTATTCACCACCAAATCTTCATTTTCTTTGTCTTCATTTGTATTGTGCTCTTACTATTTTTTTTTCAGAACTGGCTTCTTCAATATTGTCAAAAACATAAAATTAATCTGTAATAAAATTGAAAATTTCATAAATCTTTTAAAATCCTTCAACTTACTTGAGAAGTTCCAAAATTGCAAGTACGATATCATTCACGTAGCAGAATCCAGAGGCCTCAGACTTTTTAGCGTGATGAAGACCTCCCGCCCAGTTTACAGCAATATCAGTGGCTTGTTTGTTGAGTTTCACAGCAGCTGCAACTGACCCGCCAGTTGACAACTGACAAAACTCATAGAGACCATCAAACACTGGACAATCCTCCCCTACATTGACTACAAAAGAACAAAGACCATTCTTTGAATATTTTAACATCTTAGAGCCATAAATTGTGAAATGGAATGAAACAGGGTATATTTCAAAACTAGGATAACTTGTTAATCTTGTTCTGCATTATATTTACTGGTGCAAAAATCTGAAAATTGAGACATCTGCTAATGAAAACCATTATAAGTTATCACACTTACACCTCTGCATCTGTTTGTTGTATTCTGACATGTTATCAGGTCTGATGCTCCGTAAAAACTTGATATAATCATCACTGTGAAATTTAGTCATCTCTTCCTGTGTTGCTTTGTGTGGTCTCTGTAAATTGACAAGCAAATATAAGTATGTCAGAAGGGAATCAACAGATAATTACCATTTGTTAATATTTATCTTTCAAATCAGATGATTACCTCAATAAAAAAACAAAATAAATTAAATCACTTCTTACATAGATTTCCATTTTTCTGTAGAGTCCATAGTTAAGGAGAAGATTGTGTGTCATCCTTATCCTATGGGGCTTCATGGGATGACCTTGGCCATAGTAGTAGTTCCCAATATCCCCTACAAAAAAAATTCTGGGGTGAATCATACAAGAATACTGACATTGGCTGATTGAGGGTTGCCATTTCTTTCAGAATCATGAATGTCATTTTGAACTGATTAATCATTATTTGAATAATTTTACTATTTGCATTAAATTTCATTTCAAGAAAAAGATGACTTGTATTGTTGACCCCAAACTTTGCTGTCCAACAATGATTCAGTCTAAGTAACACATGTCAAAGCCATGTCATTTGGTCAAACAATGATGGTTCAAGTTGACAGAATTATTTGTTTTACAGTGACCGACAACTGTCCGAAACCGGCAGTTGAAACTTGGACATTTTTAACACAGTCAAAATCAAGCAAACCTTGCCTGAACTAATTGCAATTGGGCTGAGTATTGTCTCTCACACGTTATCTCGTATTCCCACTGCTTTTCAAAATGTTATAAGTGTTTATTTCTTTTCACGGCACGAGTGATGTTGTCACTGTGAAATTATGTCAGAAGTGGTGACGTGACCAACATCACCGTATAGCTCAATGTAAACTCAGACAATCTGCAGGTTTGCTAAAAGGGTCAATTTCCCAATTTTCTGTACATATTGAACAGGTATCATTTTTACTCCACAGGCTTATAAAATGAATGATCTTCTATTGATGTGAACAGTTTTTACCCAGTTTTGAAAGGTAAATCGGGAGTGAAAAACATGAAAATGTCCGGATCTGGCTGCCGGTACCCAGCTTTACTAGGCCTCTTCAACATAGGCCTAGCGCCGACGCGATCAAATGTCGTACTATTTGGGCGCTCATTAATATTAATGGGCAAGAGATTCGAGTTACGTCATCGTATCGTGCACGTGCTGTCCTACTGAAAGGCTGTAAATATGTCATCGCATCGTGCTCGTGCATCTGGTTACATTCAAGGGGCGAGGCTTATGGAATGGGCCTATTTGAGCATATCTCATCGCATAAGCGGAGAGGGTGTTATATACTGAGCCCGATGCAAAGGAGAGTAGGCTGCCGGTCACTGTACTTGAAAATATCAAAGAAAACTATTGATCCTTTATTATAACAAATAAAGCAAAATAGTCCTTGTTTATGAGATTACCATTATAACCATTTGATTAAGACAGTCTTCCTGATAACCGCCGGTCCAGACCGATATTTTTTGCCACGGTCCGGCACATTTTCCGCCGTAGTCGGACCTCATGTCCGACATGTATTTTTGTGAAAATTCTAACGTAAATACGAAGTGTCAGGGATCCATCATTGCACAATACATTAATATTTTAAATGCAAATGAATAGCGTCCGATCATTTTCGCGCCAAAAATACGAGCCTGTCCCCGTCACTTCCGGTTTTCATAATGACGACCTCGTGTCTTATATGCGTATTTAAGCATTGTTAAACTCGCATTTTCTCTGACTTGTGCATACTTTAAACTTATTAAATGAAGGCGGACTATTGCCGACACGTGTCAGAATATTTCTATGTGCAAAATAAAACAAAGATTTTAATTATATCGCCGTTTGGGAAGCTTGTACCTGGCTTGTTTACTTTTCACGATGATATTCTTTCTTTTTTTTACGGTCCGGTAAAAATGCTTTCGGTCTGGCAAAAATGTCAACTTTGTCGGACCGAATGTCCGTTGAAGGTTTGGTGACTATCGGGAAGACTGTTAAGATCAAGCGTAAGTGTAAGATTAAGTGCAATAACACCATTGACAAAATCAACCCATATTCTTTATTGTTCCAAAGGACTTCCATAGACAACAAAATACACTTTTGCAAAGCAAAGAAAGATTTTTCGAATTAAATCAATTTAGGTACATTTATATATTGAAAAGAAGTAATTAATTGCATGATGGAACAAAAATGTACATTTTTGAAAACGAATGCAAACGATTTAGTGACAAAAAATATAATGAAAATCCGAAGCTTCCAAAACCGAAAAATGGCTTTCCATAGTGAGCGTCACATGTACTTTGTTTCGTTTGTTGACGAAAAGAAGCCCAATCGAGAAGTTTATAAAAGTTGTATTTCGTGATAATTATAAAATATTTGACAATACCATTATCAAAAGACGATACTGATTTCAATTATACGTCAAAATACCACGTGAAAACATATATTGCTTCATCAGACAGTGAATTGTTTGTTAATTTTTAGTCTTGTTGAGCTTGCGAGAAAATGCGCAACCGGCAAATTGTCCCACTCGCGATGATTTGGGCAAATCATTGTGAATACCTCAGTGAAAGTCACATAATTTGAACAAAATGTTCCTCATAAGTTTATAGCATTGAAACATAAACAATCAACAGGCATGATGACTTACCATCGTAATAATAACACACTTTCTTCTTACTGTGTGGTTGAGTTGCCATTTTGCTTTGCCGCGATGAAATCAAAGAACACAGATGCATAAATTATGCAGATTAAGTAGGCCACGGAGCGATTGACGCGCCATCTGTAATAATAAACTCCTGTAATAGACCTACACCAGGGACACTGTGTTTGCAGAGAAGGGATATTCAAAATCTGAAAAGCTAAGATAGAGTGGAGATTGTGTGATCAACGCAATGTCAGTTCTCTTTTCTCTCATATACAACTAAAGGGATGAAAACTTAAATCATAACTTTGGATGAGATCATTTTCATTCCATGTATGAAGTTATTAATTTTATGTTTGTGACCTTAAAATGTGGATATTTCTGATCTTTGTCATCATATCCTTGAATTCAATGTTTTAAAACTTAACCTAGCCTTACATTGATTAATATTTCTGACCAAATATGAGAAAACTTCTATAAAAATCAGAAAAGCCTGTGATCCAATTGAGGGAATTATGGAAATCAATAGTTTCCCATAGAATACTATAATCCTGTGCTCAGTGGGGGGTGACAATGTATTATGAGGAATTAAACAACAGGGGGTGCCAAACTTGTAAATTTCCAAGAGAATAATATAATGTTCAGGGTGTTCCACCACCCAATCACCATTTTATTCTTATCTCTCTTGGAACACAAATTTCAACTCCATGAAATAAATATTTCAAGGAAGCATAAGATAAGGATTACAGTTTCTAAAAATGCTATCTTAATATTGGATGGTTCATATACTTAAAATTTAGGATATACCTAACCATTTTTAATTGAATACATAAGATTGAGAGAAATGTGGTGCAAGAGCTTTCATGCCCCCAGTTTATATATATATAGTAACACTATATATATAGACACATGGCTGAATCAAACATATTCTTATCATTTGGTTAGCAGACATCTCGTGCTTAAGGAGTGCCTGCATGTATTCAATGACATGAGAAAACTTTAAAGTAAGAAGGTTTTGAGATCAGCATACCCAAAGAACAATGATATCTAAAGTGTACCATGGGAAAATTGAATAAATTGATACTTTGTAGTAATTTCACATGGAGAGTAATATTGATGAATATCTTGCAATATTAATCATTTTTAACAGAAAGTGAAAACCAGTTCTGCCTTATCTAGCTCAAGGGTTGCAGAAATCCTGAGTGTTTCTCCATAGAGAACCACATTAGCTTCCAGCCTCTCACGGCATAAATTTGGTAAATTCAGAACAGTATTAAAACGCTTTCTAAAAATCTTTTCACATCATGTTCCGACTAATGATATTTTAATTTTTTTAATTTTGATATTTTAGTGAAGGTTTACTTCCCCTTTAAGCGTCAGACATGGTGGGTTCCATATTATTGTGTACCAGACAGACCTGTTTACATTAAATATGTTAAATTATAGAACACAATATATATCTAACTTCAGGTATAAAACTTTACATGATGATCCGTTGCTAATTCGTTCTTTCTTTTCATTGGATAAAACCTGACAGCCTCCTTGACAACTCAGTGATGTTTATTAGATTTCGTAAAAATCATCTTAAAAAATTGCCAAAAAATCTTAGCCTACTAAAAGAAAATAAGTCAGACCAGCAGTTGCATAGAAGATCAAAGTTGATGGACAGAATGACAGAAAAATCCCCCCACCCTGGATGCAGAAGTGTAGTGCAGCTAAAAACACAATGAAAATATATAAAAAATAAGGTGATGGCCTGGCCTAAATTCTTGACTACAAAAGCATAATAAATTGATCTACAGGACATCATTACCTTTATCAGAAGTACATAACCAGATACATATAACAACCAAAAAACAAAAAAAAAAACAAAAAAAAACAAAAAAAAACAAAACAAAAAACAAAAACAAAACAAATAAAAATACTACCTGTCAGGACAAAATAAAAACATAACCCCATGGGTTGATAGCTCTGCTGACTTGAATGAAAACACATGAACTGAGATAAAGTGCAACAAGCAACCAGGTTATGATTTTCTATACAAGATCCCAATTCAGTTTTGATGAGATATTCATTAATATTTTGTAAATCATTATCTTGTTACCAATACGATGTTTTGTGATTGTTTTAAAATCTAATAGCTATCACCTGAGAGCAATATAACTTTATTATTGCTCTCAGCTATCACTAAGTTGTCAAGGAGGCTGCCATTTTGAATAACATAGCCAATGAGAATCAAGATAACAAGTTGGGGCCAAATTTGATATGTAACATGCATTTTGATTGGTCAAAATCATCATCTGCTCAAGTTTGCTCCACTTTTAATGGTTCAGATTTTGCATGCACGCAAATTTTGAATTCAAGGTCAATGTGTCAAGGTCAAAGATCACATGACTAAGAAATTATGACGAGGCACAGCTATGACCGAAGACATTTCTGTATACCAAGTTTTAATTTCCTCAGTGGTTGCTGAAATATGCTCCTTACAAAATTTGTGACCTCAAGGTCACTGCACTGGTGACATCACTAAGATTTGAAGGAATCTGAACCTTCACCTCAATATCTACCTCTGTATAAAACTTGAAACATATATTACTGGTAGTTTTGGAGAAGATTTTTTTTAAACATAGTGTTGATACATAACAGATATTTAGTATCTCCAGTTCATCGTTCACATTAATACAAATGTCAAGGTCACAGTATCAAGTCCAAAGGTCAAATCTGTATAGAATGTATAAGGTGTTCAAAAGAGTGTTGATATATTGCAGATATGAACTAGTTTTTATTCACTTTTAATGCTTGAAATGTTGCATGTTCACAAATGTTTAATTCAAGGTCAATGTGTCAAGGTAAAAGGTCACATGACTAAGAAATTATGACGAGGCACAGCTATGACCTAAGACATTTCTGTATACCAAGTTTTAATTTCTTCTTATAAGTGGCTGCTGAGATATGCTCCTTACAAAATTTGTGACATCAAGGTCACTGCACTAAGGTCAATGGTGACATCACTGAGAATTGAAGGAATCTGAATCTTCAACTCTCTATCTACCTCTGTATTAAATATGAAACAAATATTACTGATAGTTTTGGAGGAGAAGATTTTTAAACAGAGTGTTAGTATATAACAGATATGAAGTGTTTTTTATTCACTTCTGATGGTTGTGATGTGGCATGTTCATAAAGTTTGAATTCAAGGTCAATGTGTCAAGGTCAAAGGTCACATGACTAAAATTATATGACAAGGCACAGCTTTAACATAAGACATTTCTGCATACCAAGTTTTAATATCCTGTAATAAGTGGTTGCTGAGATATGCTCAGTACAAAATTTATGACCTCAAGGTCACTGCACTAAGGTCAATGGTGACATCACAAAGATTTGAAGGAATCTGAATCTTCACCTATATATCTACCTCTATATAAAATATGAAAGATATAGTACTGGTAGTTTTGGAGAAGAAGATTTTTAAAGAAATGTTGACAGACGGACGGACAGACAGACGGACAGACATTTCCCCCCTCCTAAAGCTCTGCGAGCTAGTCTCAGCAGAGCTAAAAAGCTGTCAAATAATTACATGGAATATTTTGAGCTGGCTGCAACACCAGCATTTCTATTTGGATGATGCCAGATATACTGAATTATGGCATTTCTATACTTACAAGTAAAAAGGACAATTCATACTTCATAACACAAAGACTTCCTATGTGTTAATTTGTAAAATAGGGATGACACAATTTCTTGACTATTTCTCTCAAATGTAGAATTATGAATTTTGTAAATTTTACATAAATAAGGAAAACTTGATAGGCATTTCAATATTTTCAATTATTTATTTTATTGATAACATATTATATACAAATGCATTTAATAATCAATTGGAACAAACTTAAATTAACTAAGGGACGTTTAATATTTCCAAAATATGAACTGACCCCTTCATATTGTTTTCAATTATTTCAGATATCTTAAAACAAATGTTTCCAAACATTACAATATACAATAAATTATATCATGATCTCAGTTATGTGATTACTTTAAATTTAATCACTTAATTCTTAGTGTGTCAGTTTTAAGCATGTACAACAGTCAAATTATTATCCGCTAAATCACATCATATTAAAAAGTATTATATTTAGTATTTATTGTTGTTTGATTTGACTTTTCATTTCAGGTATTAAAATGTTATAAATGAATACTTACATTGCATATTACTAATATTTTGTCTCACAAAACAGCTATTAATAAAATACTATCACAGATTAATGGTAACATTCAGATTTATGAATATTTCTTTATTGTGATGTTTTAACACTGTGCGTTTCTGCTGCTTCTCCCACTGGATTTGTCAATATCAATTTCAAATTCTGCAAAACATAAACATATAAATAATATTCAGATTTCCAATATTTTCAAAAATTACAATCAATTATTGCATGTAACATATTTGGTCAGCTAGCTGTAAATATTTTCCATAGAATAAGAGTACCGGTACTTACTGCTGATTTAAAAGAGTTAAGGTTGGCGACAATATCCTGTATAATGGGGTGTTCTATGAGAGTGGTAAAGAGAACACGGTCAGTTGCTTCACATCCCAGGTCCTGATATACTCCTGCCATACGCTCCTTCAATACAAAACAATCACATTAGTTTTTACATCAATCCATAAGATTCGCAGTATATTCTTATAATATAACAATAAATTCCAATAAAAATACAACACTTTGTATTTGCATGAATGGTATATATTTCTATAAGTATCATAATGTAACAATATAATCATACTCTTTTGTCCTTAGATGCGAAAGTAATTTTTTTTTAAAGTTCAGCAAAAAAGATGCAATTTTGAGTGGATTTAACTGTTTTGATATTGTTCAAACATTAGGAAGAGTGGAAATACAGAAATCAAATTTGTATTCTCAAAAACAAACATAACCCCATGGGTTGATAGCTCTGCTGACTTGAATGAAAACACATGAACTGAGATTAAGTACAACAAGCAACCAGGTTATGATTTTCCATACAAGATCCCAAAGTAGGCAAGATGTTGTATTTTCTGAGGTCTAATTCTATCTATTTTCCATTAGACTCGGTTCTTTTTCCATTTTGTCATGATTTTTTCAAAAATCTAACAGCTATCACTAAGTTGTCAAGGAGGCTGCCATTTTGAATAACATAGCCAATGAGAATCAAGATAACAAGTTGGGGCCAAATTTGAAATGTAACATGCATTTTGATTGGTCAAAATCATCATCTGCTCAAGTCTGCTCCACTTTTAATGGTTGTGAGATTTTGCATGCACACAAATTTTGAATTCAAGGTCAATGTGTCAAGGACAAAGGTCACATGACTAAGAAAGTATTACGAGGCAGGGCTATGACCTAAGACATTTCTGTATACCAAGTTTTAGTTTCTTCTTATAAGTGGTTGCTGAGATATATTCCTCACAAAATTTGTGACATCAAGGCCACTGCACTAAGGTCAATGGTGACATCACTAAGCTTTGAAGGAATCTGAATCTTCTACCTCTGTATTAAATATGAAACAAATATTACTAGTAGTTTTGGAGGAGAAGATTTTTAAACATAGTGTTAGTATATAACAGATATGAAGTATTTTTTATTTATTCACTTCTGATGGTTGTGATGTGGCATGTTCACAAATTTTGAATTCAAGGTCAATGTGTCAAGGTCAAAGGTCACATTACTAAAATTGTATGACGAGGTACAGCTTTAACATAAGACATTCCTGTATACCAAGATTTAATTTCTTCTTGTAAGTGGTTGCTGAGATATGCTCCTTACAAAATTTGTGACATCAAGGTCACTGCACTAAGGTCAATGGTGATATCACTGATAATTGAAGGAATCTAAATCTTCAACTCTCTATCTAGCCCTGTATAAAATAGTGTTGGTATATAAAAGATATGAAGTGCATTTAATTCACTTCTAATGGTTGTGATGTGGAATGTTCACAAATTTTGAATTCAAGGTCAATGTGTCAAGGTCAAAAGTCACATGACTAAGAAAGTATGAAGAGGCATGGCTATGACCTAAGACATTCCTGTATACCAAGATTTAATTTCTTTTTGTAAGTGGTTGCTGAGATATGCTCCTTACAATATTTGTGACATCAAGGTCACTGCACTAAGGCCAATGGTGACATCACTGAGAATTGAAGGTATCTAAATCTTCAACTCTCTATCTAGCTCTGTATAAAATAGTGTTGGTATATAAAAGATATGAAGTGCATCTAATTCACTTCTAATGGTTATGATGTGGCATGTTCACAAATTTTGAATTCAAGGTCAATGTGTCAAGGTAAAAGGTCACATGACTAAGAAAGTATGATGAGGCACGGCTATGACCTAAGACATTTCTGTATACCAAGTTTTAATTTCTTCTTATAAGTAGTTGCTGAGATATACTCCTTACAAAATTTGTGACATCAAGGTCACTGCATTAAGGTCAATGGTGACATCACTAAGATTTGAAGGAATCTGAATCTTCAACTCTCTATCTACCTTTGTATTAAATATGAAACAAATATTACTGGTAGTTTTGGAGGAGAAGATTTTTAAACATAGTGTTAGTATATAACAGATATGAAGTGTTTTTTATTCACTTCTGATGGTTGTGATGTGGCATGTTCACAAAATTTGAATTCAAGGTCAATGTGTCAAGGTCAAAGGTCACATGACTAAAATTGTATGACGAGGTACAGCTTTAACATAAGACATTCCTGTATACCAAGATTTAATTTCTTCTTGTAAGTGGTTGCTGAGATATGCTCCTTTCAAAATTTGTGACATCAAGGTCACTGCACTAAAGTCAATGGTGACATCACTGAGAATTGAAGGAATCTAAATCTTCAACTCTCTATCTAGCTCTGTATAAAATAGTGTTGGTATATAAAAGATATGAAGTGCATTTAATTCACTTCTAATGGTTATGATGTGGCATGCTCACAAATTTTGAATTCAAGGTCATTGTGTCAAGGTCAAAGGTCACATGACTAAGAAAGTATTACGAGGCACGGCTATGACCTTAGACATTTCTGTATACCAAGTTTTAATTTCTTCTTATAAGTAGTTGCTGAGATATACTCCTTCCAAAATTTGTGACATCAAGGTCACTGCATTAAGGTCAATGGTGACATCACTAAGATTTGAAGGAATCTAAATCTTCAACTCTCTATCTACCTCTGTATTAAATATGAAACAAATATTACTGGTAGTTTTGGAGGAGAAGATTTTTAAACATAATGTTAGTATATAACAGATATGAAGTGTTTTTTATTCACTTCTGATGGTTGTGATGTGGCATGTTCACAAATTTTGAATTCAAGGTCAATGTGTCAAGGTCAAAGGTCACATGACTAAAATTGTATGACAAGGCACAGCTTTAACATACGATATTTCTGCATACCAAGTTTTAATATCCTGTAATAAGTGGTATGCTCAGTACAAAATTTGTGACCTCAAGGTCACTGCACTAAGGTCAATGGTGACATCACTAAGATTTGAAGGAATCTGAATCTTCAACTATATATCTACCTCTGTATAAAATATGAAAGATGTAGTACTGGTAGTTTTGGAGAAGAAGATTTTTAAAGAAATGTTGACAGACGGACGGACAGACGGACAGACGGACAGACAGACGGACAGACATTTTCCCCCTCCTAAAGCTCTGCGAGCTAAAGTCTCAGCAGAGCTAATAAAAAAGACAAATATTTCATTCCCAAAATTGACTTTTCTAATTCTTTGCCTCATAAGGTATCAACTTGACTGAGTTTCAGGCCACCTCCTCATGTCAGGACCCTCATAATAGTCAAGGCATCATCATAATAATACCCGAGGCCACAACTAGGTATAACTTACCATGGAGAATGCATCCTCTGGGTCGGCTGTGACTGAGAACCTGTGACTGTCCCCTCTCATACTCTGACCGTGGTGCAACACCTGCCAAATAAAATATTCACATTACTGATGCGTCTCTACAAAGAGAATATACCTGATTTTGTAGTAAGGAACAGTTTTGTGGGATTAAAAAGTTTTATAAGGCATATTGGCCAGTGCAGTCACACATATTGTATCTGCAGGAAATTTATTTGTGATAGCTGTAGGCAAACTGTCAAAGCACTAAAAACTTGGTGGTTTGAAAATTCCATCAAGATCTCATGACACGTAAAATTCCATCAAGATCTCATGACACTTAAAGCACCAAATATTAACAGAAAAAAATATAATACATTTGAAAACGCAAGAAATTGATTAGTTTTCAAAATATGATTATCTTTTGCTTGGTCCAAGAATGAGACTTTGTGAGGCAATTAAATAGCATGCAACTTCAGTTGCAGGGACCATTTTTATTTTGAATAAAGATAGGTCAAAACACTGCAAAATCTTGTTCAACTGGCATGATTTTTTATTATTTTTGATTGATAACACACAAACTGTTGCCATGAAAGTAAAATATAGCAGGCAATTTGAAGAACATAATTGTTTTAAATACATATGAGAATGGATCACAAATATCAAATAAGGGAGTTCTCATTCGTATGCAACATGTATGCTGATCACACACAGTGTAAGTCCTTATCAAGTTACTCTGACAGCAGTTCAAGGTGAAGATTTTTGCATCAAAGTCCTAATTCATCTTTGATGTGTTAGCTCAAACCAAAATTGCATAAACTTAATGATATTAATGTCATATGATGGAAACATAGGATTATATTACCTTATCTAAGGCATCCAGGGGGACAGTGGCATCCATAGCTGCCTCTGGAATGTTCTCTGGAGCCATCTGCTCCTCTGCCTTCTCTGTGTCCAGGTCTACCGAGGCAGCCAGGCTGCAACAAGCAATATATTAGTTTATACCAGCACTTTGATCTGTCAACATATCCAAATGCAAATATGTAGAATTCTTAAGTAAATTTAGACATTTTCTGCCTGACAGGAAAAGAGTGGTTCAAGCTAATTTGGAATATTATATACCTAGCTTGGCTGGCAGGCCTAGAAGACACTGGCCTCTTTTTGTTTCCATTTTTCTTGGGCAGACGTGGCATGTGGGTACCTGATGCCACACTCAATGCACGGAGAAAACCCTCATAAGGTTCCGGAGAAACACTAAAGTACAGCAACTGAAACATTTGCAAAGTAAAAACTTAGGTGCACCTGTACCAAGTCAACTAAAAATGAGGAGACTTCACATTTTTATAGTTTCCATCTTTTAATACTGATGGGTATAAAGCTTTTATACCCACCATGTTGATATAGTCCAACTGTGGTGGATTTGTGTTGATATTAGCAAACAGATCAAAGATGGCACTCTTGAGATTGGTCAATCGGTCGTATGGGTAGGGCTCTGTAGGGTCTGCAGGTGTGAGAGCTTTTACTGGTTCACCAAACCACAATAATACCTGACAAATCATAAAGTAAGGGTGAATAACATAGTAAAACTATACCCATGAAAATTTTATTATTCTATATGTGCTTACCCGGTATAAATCACAAGCAGCTTGAAAGAACCCATATTTATAAAGGCAATATTTTTATAAAAATAAAAAATAAATGTGTTGACAAGACTGACTCGGTCATATTGCTCCCTGGACACATAGTTCAGCCCCTGTTGGTCCATGTCACGGAACTGTTGAAGTGCGTCGAGCAGATCCTGTTGTGATGGAGTTGGCCAGGGCTTAGCAGCAGCAAGCAGGAATGTCCGCCAGTCCACATACTCTCCATCTGGGGATAATGCAAGCGCCATGGCCTCAAGCTGAAATATTAAAAAATAATGGTCAGTTCCCACCCGTGTTACTCAATCATACATTGCAAGAAAGAAAAATAACAAATAAAAGGAATATAACCATTTTTTCCCCAAATTGTGAGCTGTGTTTAACTTACCATAATGATTGGATAACGTTTAATATAATCCTGCTATTTTGCAGCAACTGCTATTTGTACTGTAACTACAGGAAATTCTGGCAAGCATTTGTAAGTAGAGTATTATTGATAAGATAATGAGAGGAGCTGACCTTGTCTTGGCTTATGGTTGTCCAAAGGTCAGGCATGTGCTCTGTGCCATAAGCTAATGATGCCATGTCACTGAATGTTTCCTGGAAGCCCTTGGCTGAAAATATACCTGACGGAGCAGTCAGTGCAAACTGAAAGGGAAACATTCACATAATATTATGTTGTAACATTAAACTTTGTTATTTTGCAGTTACAAAATTCTAATCTTGCATTATCACTTTTAGTAATATAAAAAAATAAAATGTTAATGACGACAAAATGCCCAATGCTGTTACTATAGAGATTGAAAGAATGGGGGAAAAAACTAAAATAAATATCAGATATATTAAAGGCTGATATCTCCTGAGGAGACAAAGTAAATTTCTAAGAAGCATAATTTCATTAAAGGAATACCTGGCTGTAGATATTCAATATCTGATGAACAGTGAATGTATCTGCATGTGCGGCCTCTATGGGCGGGGGGCGTGGCTCTGGGGTAGGGGTTCTTAACACCTTCACATCCTATAAAATACAAATATTCCATGCATATCATGAACTTATCATAGAAATTATTCTATGACAAAACATTTCAAAAATATTAATTGTGTTATTGGTTATTTGCAAACATTTGGAAGTCTAATGAGATATATCATATTGTTATTCTTAAAGTTATATCTGACAAGCCAACATGATACAGAGAATAGAAGTGAAGCAGTAGTTTACTGTTAAGTACATAATGCGATTCTACTCATCCACCATGGATTATAAGATATTCTAACCATTACCACTATCTTTCAAAAACAGTTAATGAGTTAATTATTATAAAGGGATGGGTGATTATGTATGTAACACTAATCTTACTTTGATTGTAGTGTTAACATTTTTGGTGTAGCATTGTTTTAGTTTGTCATTCAGTGATATTAGTCTATGAATATATCATTAATTACATTCTACAACTTCTAGACTTAAGCACATGTTGCTTTGTGAAATAAGGAATTGCATTATAGCTATTTAAATAATACATCTAAAGAGAACAGAATGAGTCTGAGCACTTATTATTATTGTTATTACTATTATCATTATAGGAATCCAGTCCCAACAGAACAATATATTACTACTGGACCAAATCACACAAATTCACAGACTTAATTGACATCATTTAAGATGATCAGTTTACAGTAATATATTATGAGATGTATCCAATACTAATGATGCTTTTTACTAATATGTATAAGCTTACTTAATCTTATCTTAGATCATCACTCTAATTTAAAAACACTTATCAATTCAAATGAAGATATATATTTGATATAAGTACAATGATTAACTGTTATTTGATCTGAATGTGATTCGTGCATTTGGTTACATCATCATTTTTTATCATGTTAGTAAAAACTGATGTCATCACAATTTTTCAAGTTATTTTAAGATATGATTGGAAGTTGAATGTGTGATTTTTGTGTGATTGTAATCTGAATAAAGTGATTTTGTGACAGGATAAACAGACTTATATGTACAAGTGATCTGCATATGTTGTGTTTGTGAAATATCTAGTCAAAAAAAAGAAGAAAAAAAAAGTGAAAGACAATGAATCTATTAATTTGTCTGATTTTATATTTTTAGATTGTTATAAGGCCTATACAAATCTTTAAAAATGATACTACATTAAGTTGGGTTAACTTGTTAAATTTTGTTAGTGCATATTTGTTTGTTGTTCAATCTATTTCTAGAAATATATATGTATATATCAATATCATTTGACAGTTTTTCAAAACAAAGATCTTGACATACATTATCTGTGAACCTATTCAGTGCCATTACAAATAGCATATGTAAAGCATAATGTAGATTTTGCAATTGGGTATAAAGATCTCTATAAATAAACATGTCAGATGTCTTAATAATGATCATGTCAGAGATAAGCACCATAGCTTTGTGATCTAAATTAAAAATTTCCCACTTTTTTTCCAATGAGAAAAACAAAAGTTCATATGTCCAAAAATCTGCACATGACAATACTTAATGGGTATTATACACAAAGTATATCAATATGTCTGTTTTGGAAGAAATCTTTACCTGTTAGAATCTGAATGTGAATCTTTACTGTATACATAAATCTTTAAGTGCATCATGGTGTCTTTCCAAAAATTCTTTTTGTGATTTTCATTTTTTCACCCCAGGCCATCTTTTTTATCTTTGTAAAACATAAATATTTATTGCCTAATTGGAGAATGTGGCCCATAAAATAACATTGAATGTAAAAATATTTTAAAAAAAGGTAACTTAATAACTAAAACATATAGCATCTTCAGACCACATATTGAAAATAAATAGAGGCAGCACTATGCTGGTCAGTACACATGCACTGTGTCACACCGCAGCACACAACACACACATATAAATACTGCATATCACAAATATTAGATATCAAAAATTGGTTTGCATCATCTCCATGCTAATAAGATAGGCAGAGAGTTAAAGATAAATTATTATGACTTGTATCCACTTATCAAAATATTTTGATAAACACATCAAGTAGAAATTGTCCACATCAACCACCATGCAAACTGATGAAAACCATTTTTCAGCCTTATGCTGTAGTATTATTGCCCAATGATAAATCATATCAATCTATCATTGGAGGTTATAAAAGCATGCTTGCATAACAGGATAGGCTACCTTGTCAAACGGGGGTACATAAATATCCTGAAATCAATATATTGTACTGGGTGTTAGCACAACTGCTACAGTTCTAGCACATTTCTAATATATGGAGGTAGTGTTCTGCTCAAAAGTTTATGTCAAATCCAAATATAGTTTGCACCAGAACACAGAGTTTTAATGTGATTATGTTAGACTTTCAACGTGACATGTGTCCTGAATACTGCTATTTGTGAATAGCTTAAACCAAAATTACAGTATGAAAATCAATTACATTACAAAATTTGTCATATTTTTAGAAATGTAATCAAACAATAATCCCTGATTGAATTTTGTAACTCTTTGCTTAGTGCAAACAAAATATTTCCTAGGATTTATTGGTACAAGTACTGGGTGAGATTTCCAATCAACCTCCAAATATTGTAAGCATTAGGGGTCAATCCATAAACAAAAATTCTTCATAATGCACTCATGAAATAACAGTGTAAACATATTCTGATGTAGTTATGTGCTATACAACTTACATCCTGAAATTTGGAATGTCAATATTTTGAGCATTAATCTGACATTTACAATTGATTTGCCAATATTTTAAAATTCCTTAATACTCTTAACTTCAAAAATATGCACACTTCTTATTAACCTCAATTGTACTGTTGAAATTATCTAATATCATGACCTTGACATGAATCATGATCAGTATTTTTTATAGAAAGATTATAACAAGTTTTTAAATATCAAAGCAAACTATGCTGACCTCACTGACGAGGAAGTGATCCTGATCAATGACTAACTCTTCTTGGATGCGTCTGCCATCTTCTATCGCATGCCTCATCACTTCTGACAACTGGTCTATGCTGCAACATTAATGTAATCATTGCTAAATATAGACATGTATCAACTATTTAACTGACAACTGGTCTATGCTGCAACATTAATGTAATCATTGCTAAATATAGACATGTATCAACAGTTTAACTGACAACTTTTCTATGCTGCAACATTAATATAATAAATAACATATATGTATCAAAAGTTACAAATATGAGGCACAATTTTTTCCAGAGATGTGGTCACAGATGTACACTTAATTAATGTAAAATAACGAAGGTCAATATAATTTGAGATGGAGAGAACAGCAATGTTTTTGTTGTCACCAACTTTACAAAGATGAGGTTCAATGCTGAAAAGACTAATTTTTTTCAAATGTTGGAGCCCTTAATTAACCCACAACTAACCTTCCCATTTCCTTAAGGAATCGTGCACCGAGCCAGTCATTCATATCTTTGTAGGCATCATCTGCCTTGCCCTTGAGGTCCTGGTTGACACTGAAGGCTATAGCCTTTATCAGGTCCATGCGACTACGGGCTGCTGTCGCTGTAAAAAATAACATGCAAAAATCACACAATATGACCTCTGTAAGTGATGCTACAACATTTAATTACAATATCATTACCTTCAACCTAGGAATTTGAGTTTCATGGAAACGGCAACAAAATTTCAGTTAGTCTGCACATTACTAAATAAGACAGAATCATAAAATCTTATTAACCTTCCTGTTCAATGGCAGCAAAAAACTCCACTTTTGCCTTTTCCTTGACCTTTTTTCGCTCTTTCTCTTCTTCTGTCTCCTCCTCTGTTCACAAAAATATTATCAAATAAAAAAAATATCAAAATACTTTTTAAGCAATCGTCATTTAGATAAATAACAATAACATCTATGATAATGTTAAGTTTTATTTCAGACAAATTGTTTGCTTGCAAAGTTAAATGTATGGTGGCTGGGGCCTAGGACATTGGGGTAATGATAGAAACCAAATAAAATGGTATATAATTTAAATCATGATAAATCAATCAAATCTAATACAAAATAGTATTAAAGTAAAGATGACCATAGAAATAATCAAGATATAACTAAATAAACATTTCTAGCTTTATATCCACAATTCTCTCAAATAAATTGTTTACTACTTCACCTTTATTTAGAAAATAAAAAATACCTTGGGAAAGGAAATAAATATTAAAATAAACATATGCTGAGAGATATGTGGCTATGAACTAAACAAAATAAAAACATTGGCATGCAGTGATGCATGCACTACTAACTAGGAGGGGGCGTGGCTTGTGAAGGACTATCTTTTTCCTTCCCACCCTTCTTTGGTGAGGGGCTCCTGCTCTTGCCCTTCTTGCCCCCCTTTCCTCCTTTCTTGGCGGCCATTGCCTTCTCTTTCTCCCTCTCACGCTCCAGAGCAGCCATTCTCTCCGCCTCTTCCTCTGCTTCTCTGGCGGCCTGCTCCGCCGCAATCTGAAGACAACCCACTCCATTAATACACGCCAAACATCATGCTGTCATTTGCTTGTCCAAACTTTGCAGTCTAAATCCTTAATATTTTGGCTCGTTAAAATCATAATTGGTTATATCTGTACAAAGTATGATCATTTTCCTACAAACAATGGTGTGTTCATTACAATATGTTAATATTTTATTTTCCACATTTCCAAGAATCTCTGATATATTTATTTATAATTTTGAGTCAATAATTAAATACACTGTAATTGAATGGAAAGTCAATTGAATTGAAATATACTCATATCAGTATGCATGCTTAATTACATCTATGTCTATTCTAGAAAATTGTGTCAATACTAATATTAAAACCAACTTACACATATGGAGGTGGGAAGTGTAAGGAAGGTTAGGATGGAAATAACATCATTAGGTTGAGTAATACTGAATTATCAATTATATTTGCTGACTCAAGTCAACATCTTAATCATTAAGTTAGTGCTGATTATCAACCCTTCATCAATCAATTATTCAAACATGTGAGCCATATGTCTGCAATACATAGAAAACCCTTTTTGATAATCAGAATTACAGGTATAACCATAGCATATTTAGGATAAGATTCATTAATTAATGTAAATGTGTTTATGTCATGATAGCATTGCATGATGATTTGTGTTTCTTTTGATGAAATAACACTCTTTTTGTCAGGTTTTATTTGAATGACTAAATGAATAATAGTTAACATGGGATTTATATCATGTTTATTGAGATTTTATGGCACTGAAATTTGAACAAGGTGATGTATATTGGTTCAAAGCAAATTTTGTCTCTTAATAAATTGTTTTTGGATCCAAAATTCAATTGACCAATTAACTTGACACATGAGATGACCTTTTCCTCTGACAATCAATTTTAAACTGTTAAAAATAATATTTTGAACCCTGAAACATGTTTGAAGAATAGAACCAAGTTACATCATTAAAACAAATTCTAGCTATCAAATGTTAATCATAAATGATTATTTGGGTATGTTAGTAAAATATTAAACACATATTGCATTTCGAGGATTTTCATTCATTTCATGTTAAGCCCTGAAGAGAATTTGATCAGCTTGCACTATCACTTATCAATTATTTTGCAGGTAACAAAATAGGTGCACATGCTTTCACAACTGTGCCCCATTCAACTTTTTGTGTTCCAAACCAAAAACTTCTTCTCAATGTTTGTTATTTTCTCTCAAGGGAATAACACGTCATGTGTTTCTGTATAAATTTTGGGGTCTACAAATCTATAACATATCTAACAAGGTGTCCCAAATCTACCCATCTAGAATAATCAAGATACAAATCTTCATACATTTGATTCATCTGTCAATTTGCAAATCTGATATAAGGCAAACATAATCATATGTTAATTCATCATCTATCTAATGGTAAATTCTTAACATCATTTATGATCTATCATTGTGCTCTAGATACAATATCTATGTTTCAATCAACAGAGCTCACTCTGATTTCACTAGACTGCTACAAGTTGAAATGTACAAAAAGGTGCTAAAATAGAAACTATAAGAAATTCATATTTGCATACAAAAGGTCCTCTTTTGGCATTATATGACTAGTTGATATTTGAGAGGATCTTTTGATGAGTGAGACTCAGTGATAGTTAACCTGCCTTTGCCCGAAGATTCTTGTGCAGTTTGTGTATCTTAATAGGGAAAAATATCAGAAATTAACAATCAAGTGTGAAACTGTTTTGTGACATTATTACCATGTGCAGGGCAAAACATCGGTCAGCAATGGTGCATATGATGTGTACCATATAACATTGATGATACAGGCCTCTTTTGCATTTTGCTTCAGTTTCAAATCACTTAGCTTTCACCAATTTCTGATTACACTCCTTGTGTCACAGATATAAAAGCTTTTTTCTAAGTCCATGCAATTATTCTACTAGCTAAAAATATCACTAACAAAATAAGTGAATATTTTGTTAGAGCGATCTTCAACCATGAGGTTAAAAGTAAAGGTAAAAGCAAATAACTGAAGTTTATATTGCATTTCCATGGACATTTCTTACACTTCAAACATCACACAATGGACATCATCTATGTGCACATTATGGTCACAAGTCCATATTAAACTAGGATTCCACCTTTGAAAATAAGTTAGAGATTCAAGTTCCTCCAAGACCTCCACTCAGCTTTCACACCATAAAATTTCAATACTATGCATTTTCATATTGTTTCAAGCATATTAATAAGACAAAAAAGCAAATTGCAGGAACATCTCTATATTTCAAATTAACATATTTTTTTATTAGTTCAATAACACATTGTGTTCTTTTTTAAACTTTGTTTTAGTTTGCAAAAATATTTATTGCCCAGATTTTAGTTCATTATTGTTTTCAATATGCTTTATATCTATGTGCAAATTTCACTTCTTTTTAACTGAAACTTACTTTTCTCTGTAAATACAAGGCAAACATATTTGTGGTGAAAAAAATCAAGGGTAAAAAAATCTAATAATACAAATATTCTATGAATAATGTAATTCGGTACAACACAACTTGAAGCAAACATTTTGAAGATTGCGTTACAGATTTTTGCTATTCCTAATATTGGCATTCATTTCAGATAAACTGTACCAGAGTTTTATGGTGTGTTCAAATGATGTGCATATCTGAAGAAATAGTCCATATCAGAGTCAAGTTCCAAAATAACGCGAGACATATATGACAAGTCTTATCCACCATTTTTGCATAAAGTGCAGAGGAAAAGACGGAAAAGATTGCCTTAAATCAATCAAAACCCATATAGACCAAAGAATTATGCTATTTTAGTCACGTTATTGTGATATTCAACTCAAACTTTGTGAATCAAGCTTTGCATAATGATAACCAGTAAACAAATTAACAAATAATAAACTGATAAACTATAAAACATTAGAAAGATTTTAACACTGGATCGACAATGGACTTACAATTTTCTCGATTGCATGAAGACCTGTTACGTATGCATCAAACACCAGCCTGTCATCAGAGTCGGAGGGGGGTTGCGGGCTTTCTGCGCCATCTTTACCCCCTTTGTCCTTACCCTTCCCCTTGTCTCCCTTACCCTTAGCCTGCCCAGCAGCATCAGGAGACTGCGGACGTCTCGGGACCAGAGGAATTCTGCAATATATAGAACGTGTTTTATCATTATGGATCAGGCAATGATGTTTGGATAAATGGAAAGCATTATCTGTTATTCCACTGAGAGAAAATAACAAACATTGAGTGGAAAGTCTTTGGTATGGAACAAGCATGGAAGATTAAAAAATTGAATGGGGCATCATCACAAAAGCTTTCACAAATATTGTGTTACTAGCAAAATTTGTGACAGCTGAAACCAAGCTGTGAAAGCACTGAAAACAGTGTGGCTGAAAGTTTGGTCGAGAAATGGCTCAAAGTCTCTTCAGGGCCTAACTTGTAATGTTTCTGATTTCTGAGGAGAAATGATTTAAGTATTTACCTGGCTCTCTTTTCTTCTGCAGCAACATCCATATTAGACTGATCAGCAGCCGCAGGAGAATCCTCTTTAGTTTTGCGCTTAGCAGATGGGGTACCAGACTTGCTTGGAGAGGACTTAGTTTCCTCATTATTAGGGGTCCCAGTGCGCGATCCATGTGCCTCACTCATTGCACTCTTGCTGGGGGTGACTGTACGCTCTGCTACAGGTAACTGTAAGGTCAACAGATTAAACATTGTGAAATTGAATTATGAATTATAACAAATTATAATTAGTTGAAATGTTTAGTCACATTGCATATGATGTAACCTATGAAACCAAATATTTTGAATCAATGACATATTGTATCTTTTAAACATTTCAGTTTTGGTGTGGACTCTACATTTCTGAATCGATTTAATAATATCATAAGAAATGGTTAATGTATTGGTGCAATTTGTGTCATATACAAACCTCAAAGATAAAGAGAACATCTACTGATTATACCTTACACCATATATACAAAAGCTTGTTGTTCTTAAATAGTGATGGACCTCCAAAAGTCTGATGTGGTGATTAAATTCATATGTGTATATACGTGTGTGTCTATTTGCTCTGAGATATTTACCCATGTATGACAACTAGATTAATGGAATAAACTTGATTTTCAATTTCTAATTTCTGATTATCTTAATATAATCCTATGAGGTCTGTACGCACATCCAGTTCGCTGACCAATCGCAGCAGTCAAAACAATGATTCTAATCAAGTATATATATATAAATATATAACCACATTATAATACTTTGATAAATCCAATGTATTGACCTGTCTTTACACATTCCTGCATGTGCATTGCTGATTGGAAAGTAAAATAACATGGTCATATGTGGAGCACAACAATGTGAAATAACTGGGTATATCATTGCCAGTAAGACACCTTCATCGGGTATCCGCTGCTAATATCAGTTGAAATCGGGCGTGGACATCTTCAGTCTGCCTTTTATATATACATATAATAATGTGTCCTGGCCATACAACACACAAGTGAACAATACCTGCAGTATGTAGACCTGTAACCTTGACCTTGGGACAATTTATGAACAACTTCTAACTTTGCCAGATATACTTCATTATTTACAAAAGCTTGTAAAATTGACATGCATTGATTTTGTGGACATGCACAATGTTGATATGGGTGAAGCGCTAGACTGTTCTGCAATGAAGATATTGCAGAAATGTTGTGAATCAGAAGTTCACAGTTCCTACCTTCACTCTTGCTCTTCTATGGTGTGAGGTGTTAGGTTTGGAATTTCTGCGAATTAGCTAAAAGCAATAAGGTTTCTACATCTCATTCAGGTGCCCAGGCATAGAGAGGCAAAAAGTTTACAAAAAATTACAAAACTGTATTGTAGAAAACCTATGTGGAAGAGGAGAGGGGTGCTATCAGATCAATATGACAAAATTGTGTTTAAAGTCTGATAGGTACATGGCAAATAGTCCCGTCATTACTTTATGTAGGAGAGAAAACACAAAATTTTCTGATTCCACAGGACAATCACAAGGAGGAGACAATGAGATTTACATGGCCACTGCACACTCTTCACACATCCACTACATAACCACATGATACATTCAATAATGCAAACTGTCATACTCATACCACAATCATGGGACCTTTTATTTCATATTCAAGGGTGTAATAAATCATAAGATAAAAAAATGTAACAAAGAAATACCAATACGAAAAAGAAGGTAGACTGTCTGAAGTTATTAAAAATGTCCCCTCATTGTGGGATTAAGTTTACAGATCATGCTCAAACTTCACAGTAACACTCCCTCACTCTCTACCACTCTCCAGTTACAATTCTCAACTACTGCTTGACATATATTATACTGGGGTCATTTTGATTTCTTTTCTCACTTCTCCAAATGACTAAATGTTTCTGTGCTAGGAAAAACCATGTTATGATGAAGATCTCATTCCAATCTTCCTTGTTTGGACTCAACAAGAAATGCATATTCTGCCCTTGTGGTAACCTCTGGGGTTCATGTCTGGGGCTGAGTAGACATTACCACAAATAACATCCTGAGATGCTTTATACTTTAGTGTCTCCCTTACCTCAATCAGTGGTATCCTGGCGTAATCCTGCATGATCTCCTCGGGTATCTTGCCCTCCATGCCCTTGTAGTAGTCTTTAAGGAGTCTGACTGTCTCCTGGTACCTGTCGACCTCTGCCTGCATCAGAGTGATGTAGTGGTTGGCTAGCAGACCCAGGTGGTCCTCCAGCCACCCCTCGTTCATCACCCCGGTCTGCTCCTTCTCAGCCTGCTCCTTGCGATCGTCGCAGATGGTCCACAAACGCTCGCGCAAGTCGTCAACGCGCTGATGAAGCTCACTGCAAGTCTCCTCATCCTCCCTGATGTCATCAGATACATCATTGTAAGCCTACAACAATATGATTGTATCTATGTACTAACTGCTTCAATAACTGTTGTGCTATCTTATCAAATCTTCTTTTTATATAACTTGTGTAAAAATATCCTCATTATATTCTTTTACACATACCTTTTGCCACTGAGCAACCAGTTCCTGTTTGAGATCTGGTCTTCTCAAATATTCTTGGAAATTTTTCCTGGAAAAGATCCAAAATCTTAATACATGTATACCTATATTTTCTTTATTTGATTCACTTTATTGAAAAAAAAAATGAATCATGGAAAAATATTTGTACCAAAGAGTTATGTTTGAACACACAACCCTCATTTGCCAGCATGCAGATTCAGGGGGAGGGAGGGATAGTGTTTACCTGATCTGATAGAAGTATCTAATGATGATTTCGCGTTCGTTCCTGATGTTTCTGAAGACAGTCTTGCTGCTGTCTATATAGGTATTCTCCAGGGTTTCCCACTGTGGGCACAGGATATGAGCAAGCTCCTAAAACCAACAAAGTCCACAACATGACAAAAATAATGTGAATTATCCATTAATTATGATTCATGCAAGAGGGCTGACTAAAATAATAAAATAAAATAAAATCTCGGCACAGCAATCTCTCAGATATCTACAAAGACTAAACAAACTACTAAACATAAAATATCCTTCAGGAGGGATATTTCACCCCACCTTAAATAGTGAGCTGGGACATCCCACAATGATTTTTTAAATTTAGTTTAGAGTTTCATGGCAGAAACAATCAATCCTTGATTCAATAATAATCATAATCATAAAAAAAAGCATGTTGACCTCTCAAAACAAGTTCAACTTCATCCCCCTGACCTCCATCTTATAGTAGTAGTCTTTGGTCTCTGAAAATGCATTTCTCATTTGATTTGCCTAATTACAAATATTCAATATTTACAGCAGACCCTTTGTTAGATACCATTGTCATCTCTTGTGCTTGATTCTGCTTTGGAGTGAAAGGGCAAAAACAATGATATCTAATCCTTTGGATGACTATCAACCCCTTAAAATAAGGTCAAGTTTTAAAATCTCAAAAAGAAAAGGAAATCCCCCAAGAAATCTTTAAAATCTTAAGTTGAACATCCTTTAATTTGTCATATTGCAATAAGTTGAGAGATGCCCACCTGCAACTGTTCAATAGTTAGAGTGATTATTATGCTGTTGAGGTGTTGCAAGACAGGCAACATTACAACAATATCATGTAAAATGGAAGTATGTTAGGGTGTCACAGTAAGTATTTTGGTCACTGGCCCAAAAGGGATAAGATACTCCCCCAAAATAGTAAAATTACAAGAAAAAAATCACTCAAATCTACCCATACTAATCTTGCTTAATATCAAGGACTGTATATACATGTACACACAGATACAGATACCATGCATATCATGCTAAATGTGTTGCAAGATATTTAATAACTGTATTAAATTATCTTGCAATTTTATATTGAGAAATTGTTCCTTACAAATCAAGTTTTCATTCATTCAAATTTACTTGTATTTAAAGGATGTGCATGCAATCTGTCCTATTTTTCTCTTGATGGTTTTTGAATCATGTAATCTTAAGGTGGTTAAAAGGGCTGTGGGGTAAAAATAAGCTAATATTTGATGTGTGAAGTAAGGTGTCTATATGTATTTAATACTTGTGTACACAATGTAGGGTCAAAGTGCCATCAATGTTCATAAAGCCATAAAAAGGATTTTACATTGAGAAATGGATATATAAAGTGTATAGATAGTTTATACTATATAACTCATGCACTCTACCTCCAGGCGCTCCTGCACCATGGGTTCCAGTTTGTTGATCATTGAGTTATGATCAAGCTGCATTTGGGAAAATATTGTAAGCATTAACCCACACTCACAGGATGTATATATACATATCCTTGGCAAATACAACAAATCCATCATAAATTAAGAAAACTAAATTGACTGATACAGGCAATACTCACATCATCCAGCGGTTCCTCGACATACTCCCACTGATCCGACCCCGGCTGAGGGGGTGGAGTGCCTGGTGGTACCTCAGGTTCTACCTCGGGCTCCGGTTCAGGGGTCTTGGATTTCTTGCCAGATTTTCCTCTCTTGGGAGATTTGCCTGATGCTGGCCTGCTGCCTTTGCCAGAGCCTGACTTTTTGCCCTCCTTTGTTGGAGAGCGTCCTGGAGATTTGCTCTTGTCTCGTTTACCTTCTTTAGAACTTCTGGAACTTGACCTCTTTGCTGAACCTGCAAGAATTCAGGTGAGTAATTTCCGAAATTGGCTCGAAGAAAACATATGGAACAAATATATGTACTTCAGTAGTTTGTATAGATGTATTTCACCTGCTCGGGATCCCTTCTTTGAATCAGTTCTTGAAAGTCTATCTTCTTCTTTTACAGTTTCTTCCACTTTGGGTTCCTGAAACAAATAAAAAAAGTCAGTTAGTTTTGCATGAAAACCCATACCATATGTTGAGAACTATCCAATATGATAACATTACTGGTACTATTTGCATAATTCACTTTCCAAAAGCTTTAGTACCTCGGGTTTCTTCTCAGTTTCTGTTTTTTCCTCTTCTTTAGTTTCTGTCAATTCCAGAATATCACTCTCCTCCATATCTTTTCCTTGTAGCTGTAAGAAATAACCATTTTTTTTACCAATCAAATTAAAACTTTCAAAGTACCTTTTACAAAATATTTTCACCATCAACTAGTTCATTTCAAGTCTTGTTTATAGAAAAGTTTTTTCAAATTATGATCAGTGTACGTTGTCTATAATCCATACAACCTGATGTTCTTCCTACCTTATTAATTGTATCTTCCAATATTTTCTCAGCCTCCAGATACATGGATTCTTCAGCTTGATCTGCATTAACCATCTGCAGAGTACCAAATTTGGTGAACCATTTTTCCAACTTTGGCCAATTATCTTGAAATGTTGTCAATCTGAAAATAAAAGAATCCTGATTTAAGTCTGCATTCAGAGAAAAATTCTTATGTGTATTAAATATTGAGTGAATTTACCTCCGATAACATGATATCTGTCTGTGTTTTGTTACCTAGTTTGGATCTGTTCCATATCATGAGCTTCATCTATCACTTGGACGACCTTCTCCTGATTTTGTATACCAGTTGCACTGCCCTCTGGAGGAGGTTTAAACTCCTGTTGGAATTCTTCATTGGTCTGGGGGGCCTCTGTGTCACAAAATTGTGTCATCAAATGATTTTCATAAGTTTTTAAAATGTTTTACATTCAATTTTTATCATGATTTGTGGCTTTTCTCCAGTAAAAAAATTCCAAATTATATGCTATTACAAAGTGCATAAATATCTATTCCGACTTACTTGTCCTTCCTGCAGACCTCCTGAGGCAGACCTCATTTGATATGTCGAATAATATGATGACATTAATACCACTAGCGGGCTCTGGTGGTGGAGGCTGGGGCTTGGGGTCAGGTGCCAGCTGAGATTTCTTTGTCTTTGCTTTTGATTTCTCTTTACCGGTATCATCTATACCAGTGAGGGCCTTCTCCAGCAGCTTAGCCTGAGCATAAGTGTTGGGAAATCCATCTAATACCCATCCTGTACCTTCTGGTATACGCCTACAATGATAGATATATCATAAGATAAAAAGGCAATGCATAGGATGATGCCGAGAGTATGCCTAGTCACGGTGAAGATTGCTTATGAGGGTAGGTAGTCGTCTAAATTGTGAGGATGCTGAGATATGGCCAATGTGAAAATCATTGCTTCAAACATGTGGCCAAGACTTAAGTTTTGATAAATGTCGATGATGGACAGGTACCAGCAAAATACCTAAATGATATTGTACCCTAAGTCCTGGTAAAGAATGTCTAAGGAGATGAAAGCTTGATTTTTTTATAGAGTTTATATCCATGGTTAAAGTTTCTTAATTGAAAAATAAAAGGATGTAGTAACAATGTGATCATTGTATGCCTTACAAGTAAAGCAGTTGATAAAGAAAGTAAATTTCTTGGTTATCAATCCTACTTCAAAATAAAAAAAGTAAATTCTAATCTTTCAATTTTACTCCTTATTTCAAGCTCTAAATCTCCATAGTTACTGACTATGGTTAACATTCCCAGTATTTCAACACATATAGCAAGACTCACTTGACTGCTTCGATTATAATTTCCACAATTAGAGGGTCATCCACAGGCTTGCCTTTTTTCAACAGTTTATTGACTTTTGCCCCAAGTTTTGCTCGAGCACTCTGCTGAAATATTTGAAAAAAACTTAATGAAATTATTTCAAAATTAACTTTTTGGTCACAGTTATTATATTAACTTACTTAAAAAGTTGAAAAATGCATTGCGTGTACAGGTATATGGCATTTAACTATCATTATTACACAGTTTAATGTTATTTTGACTTCACTTCAAAATTTGATGCAAAATGTGTAAATTCTCAATAAAAAAGATGCTTTGAATTAACATCTTCAAAGTTATTTACAAATATCAGTTGATAATGAGTGCAAATTTTCAAACTAAAAACTGTATTTTGCAATATGAATAAAATGAAGCAGGTCACAGCATTGAGGGATAAAACAGGACCATGCAAGTGTCTAGCAAACTGATAATACTACCAAATAATTTCCAAAAAGACACAAACAAATATATAAGGAAATACCAAGAAAATTGTGAAACAATCTTAACAGTTTATGCCTATGTTGAAAACTAGTATAGTCAGCTGAGATTCTGAACTAAAAATACACATGTACATTGAAATAAATCATTGTAACATATGAAACTCATTTAAATGCACAAGATGTGACTTGACTTGAAATAAAATTTATAATATCTAGTATTTATCTCTCTCAAAAAAAAACAAAAAACAAAAAAACAATTTTCAATGTTTTTTTTCCATTCCATTGAATCTCTTTTAAAAAATACCTTTTTACCTTTGAAGAGAACCTTTGTTTTTATTTTATGATCTGTTGGTGCCAAAATATAACATTAACAGTCTAATAAAAGATCAACAAATTCACAGAAGATGAAAAACTGCAAAGAGGTTTAAATTGCAGAAATACATGTATCTAGAACTTCATGAGCTATTGCACATCATTTATTATTTCCACTAAAAATTAAATACTCTTTGCAATTAACTATTAAAATGTCTCAGAAGCATTACAAATAGCATATGTGTGACAAAAACTAAAACAAAACTGTCATCATTTACTTACATTAAAAAAATAATCAAATGATACAATGTAGAGAATGATTCTAACTTTGTAGCAGACATTATGGAGCATTCTGTTATAATTATAAAATAACTGTTACCATTATGTTGTCACATTTTACAAATTATAAATTATTCCTGAATAGCATGTAGAAAAACAGAATGAAAAGAAATGAAATGTCACTTTATCTATTTCATTCTATAATATAGATGAGCAGGACGTGTTATTCCCTTAAGAGAAAATACCAAACTTTGAGAGGCAAAACTTTAGTATGGAACCCGTGTTGCATGGGCCATAACCTCGAGTGTATTCACACATATTGTTTTGAAGGCAAAATCATTTGTGATAGTGGTAATCTAGCTGCAAAAGCTTTCAAAACATAGTGGCTGCAAGTTTGTTGAGAAATGTCTAAAAATCTCTTCAGGGCCTAACACGTAATGGAATTTTGCTCTATGATGACAGAATGTTTGGGTGAGGGGGTGCTCATATATACTCTACCAGGGATCTTTGTGAGGCAGCAGAAGATTTAGAATTAGAAGCAGGGAGAGTGTTAGAACTCTTGGTCACCCATACATCTGGAGGGATAGCCTCATTCTCAACTGGTTTCTCTGCATCTCCTACAACAGGTAATCATATCGGCATCTTTACTCACTTTGAAAGATGTCTATATATTTTAAAATCCTATCAACCACATATCATACCTTCTTTCTTGATCTCAAAGGATTTAGGACATACAATTCTTATGAAATACACAACGTTTAAGAAGTTGAACAGACCTTTCTCCTTGCCATCGTCAGGCTTGAGAGTGTTGAGTGAAGTGGTAGGCCCGACTTCCTCTGTGTCCTTGTTGTCAGGAACAGCACTGGACCCAGACCTGGACTGTGTAACACTTACTTCTATAATAGACACATTAAGGCATCTTAAACCAAGTTCCATTTTAGAACCAAAAACAAAGTTAATCGTATGTCAAAAAATCAGCATGCAAAAGTTTTAATTAAATAGGAATTAATACTTATATTCAAAGTTAACATGATGTTAAAAGGTCCTTACCTGCTTCTGATTTTCCTCCACCAACATCTGTCGCTGAGGAACCAACTCTCTCCAACTGATAACTTGAAGTGGCTGCTAGTTCCTGTAAAATAGACTAATATATGTCAAGCCCTGGCATATACGTACAATCCATGTGTATCTACTAATTCAAACAAGAAATTTTGTGTTGCAGTCTTATATGGAAGAATCTTAATGAGGCATTAAAATAATTGTTACTCATGATTTACACTGACCTCAATTTCTGGTTTCTGTTCGCCAACTCTATTTGCCTCCAAAGCTTCTGCTACTAGATGATCAGCATTTAAGAGATGGAGGCGGTGGTCTGTAAAGCAAAATAAAATAATAGATTATTAGTGCATAAAGAATTCTATAGTGAAGGCAAGTGGAAGAAACAATGGCTATTATCATTATGATATATTGTGAACTGAAACATCATCATACTTACTTTCTACTAATCTCTTTATTGTTGTAGTTTTTCCAGCAAACACTTTTCCAAGAACACAGGCCTTGATTGGGAATGGTGGGAACTCTGGGGGTGGAGGAGGAGGCTAAAATATCAAGCAAATATACATGTAAATAGGTATCTGATCAAGATATAATACATTTTAATGACTTTTCTACCGAGTGCTTTACTTACAGAGGGCGGGTGTACAATGGAGAACAGTCTGTGCACGATGTGTCCTACTATGGGGTTGGTTTTGCAAGGTCCAGATAAATCACTCCCTTCTGGAGGCTGCCACTCTCCCATCATGTTCTACAACAAAATAAATAAATGAAATTCAACTTTTCACAGTGAGCTTAATTTTTTCAATAAGTGAAACCTATTATACTATTTCCTGTGATACTTAAACTCCTACTTCCCTACAATATTCTTTTTTTTCATCTTGAAATAATTTTCTAGTAAATATTAGTGATTTTTACCCACCCTATACTCATTGAAATCTCCCTCATCTAGCAGTTGTTGTCTCTCCTCTTCCAGTATCTGCTCTGGAGTAGGTTCATCACTGGACATGACTGGTTCTGGAGGCTCTCCATACAGAGGCTTCCCATCCACAAACAGAGCAGTCCACTCACGTACCAACCGGGCTGGCAGCAACCTGCAAATAGGCGCATAAAATTACTAAGCAACCAAAATGTTGAATAGAAAATTAATTTTCATATTTATCTCAAGAATTAAGTCAATGCTTCAATAAAGAATTGCATCTCACCTGTTAGTGAGTTCTCTGTATTCTCCAGTTTTTGTGGAGAAGTCTACGATGTTGAGGAGGACATCCATGCACATGTCATAATGTTTTCTGTACCTGGATTCTGCTCGCTCTGCTGCTATCTTATCATGTAATTCTTTGTCCTTCTTGGCTTGTTCAATATATTCTAATTTGGCAAGTCTGGCCATTTCCTGTACAAAAAAGTGCATGCACTCAAATTAAAGCATGTCTACAAATATATCACATGAAAACATTATCTGATGTATTTACATCCAATGAAGTTTGTGTCTAAATTACTTGATTTTCAAACTTACAGCTTCCTTATTCAGAGCATCCTCAAATTCTCGGAGTCGGCGGTCTTCGTATTGTTTCTCTCTGAGGAGCCTGTTTCTTCTGATCACTTCTTTCTCATGTCTTGCTTGCAGCAGTTGTACAGCAATCCGTCTCTCTTGCTGTGACTGACGCATCAGACGGTTTACAAGCATCTCTTCCCTTCGCGCTTCCTGGTTTCATACAATATAATAATATGTAACTATTAACTCATGTTGTTAACATATTTTACAAAATAATTTTCTTGACATAAAAAAACCTCACAGTAGACCAGTTTGGTGATGATATTTTACTGAGTCATTGCTTCACCTCTTGTGCCTCATGTGCCTTCATCTGGTCCACCAGAACTTTGCGTCTCCTCTTCTCTCTTTCCTCCCTGGCCGATGCATCCTCGCTCAGACGTTTACGTATCTTGCCAATGTACTCATCGTTGTTTCCAGGCATGATCAGCTCCAGGTTGTCTGGCAATGCAGCTACGTCTGACACATCCATTGACTCTCTGAACAAATTAATCACAAAGTTAAGTCTCACAAAAAAAAATAAGCAAACACCTGTGGCACTTACTGGTAGTTTACAGGTATTTAAGGATAATGAAATAATCAATGTGAAATACTTACCCAAGTGGTTTGGATGGCGGCAGAGTCCTCTTCATTTTTGTCTCAAAAGAATCAATGTCTCTCTGCATTGCCTACAAAATCCATATCAAATTTCTACTTTTAAACTAACAAAACTAATGATCAGAACAGCTTATTATCTTTATAAATTGTCAAGATTACATTGCAAAATTCAATTCCAAGAACAATATAACTTACAGCTGTCTCTCTCATCTGGACAGCCTCTCTCCTCATCTGCACTGCCTTTGCTGAACGATTAGGTGGAGGCTTGGGGATGTGAACTGTGGCCGCTCTAAAACAATCACAAATCACAAGATTTCATACATATGATAGTGCAGAGACTAAGGTATGCCTTGTGATCCTTGCTATTACTCTACTGTACATCTATGTGACTGCTACTTCTGTAAGTGGTGCTTCTCTCTTCTCTTAGTGTGGTTGTGTGGGAACTATATCTGGCAGGTTTGTGTACTGTGGGGTGATCAGCATGATGTGTTCTGTACATGTGAATGATAAGTGGTGCTCTTGCTTCAATATGTCCAACTAAGAAAACTCATCAGTGACAATAAACTTCAACTAGAATGAAAGATGTCAAGTGAAGTTATCTTAATTATTTCGTAAAGTCTTATGTTGACAGATTAATGTGCAATGTTGTAATTATATTTGTGTGAGTTGCAGTTATGATCATCAGAGAATTAACGCATCAGTGTTTGTGATGATGTTTGTGATGATGTGATGAAATGAATTCATGACATTTATTTGTTGACAATGTAATAACGTGATGAGAGTGAAACATCAAGCAAGAAAACAAGGCAGAACAAAATCAACAACCATTCAACAACAGTCCATACAATACAAAATTTATCATTTTATATGGTATCATGCTTAAAACACTATATCACAACTGTTAACAAAAGATTTTATCAAATTTTATCACGATTTTATTCAATGAAGAAATTCTATATATTTTCACCCAACACAAATCTATAATGACAATGATATTTCTATGATATGATATAATGACAGAGTGTTTCATGCTGGAGTAGAAATCTTGCCTGGAGAGAGTTTGAGTGTGTCCCTGAGATATGGGACTGGGGGCAGATGAACCCCGCTTGATCCTGCTGTCAGATGAAGTCACAGGTGAATCAGATGGAGATCTGTCACTGAGAAATGTTATACACACAGTGTTAGAGTATTAGTTGCAAAAAACAATCCAGATGAGTCAAAGGATTTATTTTCCAAGTTTCTGTCTGGTTTTGGTTTAAGCATATTTTTTTGTACAATTTAGTACCTTTTACCATAAAACTGGGTGAGAAGTGGAGAGATATGGCTCAAACATGTACTTTTACAAGATGTATTCGGATTCAAAATATATACCCAAACTTGCTTTTGTTTTTAGAACTACAACATGTACGTTTGTCAGTTTTTGTGAAGTCATGAGTCATGATAAATACCACCTTATTTGATATATATGCAACTCTTGGTAAATACTGACAAATACCCTTTATAATGTGTTTAAAAGGCTCCACTGAATCTGCTTCATTAAATATTGGTATCTTATTACATTTGGAAATTCAGAAGCAAACAAATAAGAAGCTGATCAATATTTTGACATCAATTAAATTGCTCTGCAGGAGTGTTATGATCCAGAGAGCTAAAGACAGTGGGTTGCCAAACAACACATGCTTGAGCCATCTCTAACCCTCTTCTCTCCGAAATAAAATCAATCAAAATAAAATTATTTCAACTTAATTGCACAAATCTTCTTAATTTTATTAAATATATTCATCTTAGTCCTTGGTTATTCAATTACAAAAATGTAATTGCTAAAGAGAAAAAAAAGTTCTAAAAAGTATTTGTTACAAGAAAGATTTCCATTGCCAGTAAATTTGATATCAAAGGAATGACATCAAAGGAGATTATTTTCAGGAGAGAAAATGAGAGTAATAAGTAAGAGAATATCCTCTATTTTTTAAAATTTAGAATAAAAATCTTACTTGATTTTGGCCAACATATCTGATTTCTTGACTTTATTTTCATTGTATTTCCTGATAAGGTCTTCACGCTGCTGCTGGAGCATCATGTTGTGTGATTCCTCCTCCTCAAACCTCTCCTTGAAGGCAGTCTGCTCCATCTGAATCTGCTTTTGGTGGAAACGAGCTACTAGGGCGTCAAGATTCAGATCGGTCTGTCTTGGTGTCATGTGTTTCAAACGCTGAAAAACAGTAATTGATAACAATTGATTAATTTGTGATTTCCATCTGTTGTGCCTTATCATGTTGTCTTTATAAATTCTTGAATATCACTTTATTTCTTCAAGAGATCTCTCCATCTTTACCTCTTTGTAGATGTCACTTTCCACACCCTCAAGTTTGACTGGGGCTGCTGGCCTCATCGTTTCCATAGCGACTCCAGTTAGATTATTCTTTGCCTTCCTATTCAGGGCAATGAAGAGTTGATACATGAGGCGTGTAGCTACCCCATATTTCTCTGTCATCACATCACGGGCAATGTTGGTGTCAAATGGAATCTCCAGAAGGTGAAATGTAGTCTCAAGTCTTGTAAAATTGTTGAGTTTGGAATCGGCAGTTCTAAAAAATGGGAAAAACTTGTACTCATTGGCCAATTAGGATTAAAACAATATAATTTAAAATTGTAACATTATTCTAAAATTATATGCTGTACAAAATAGAGCCATTTTGACAAAATAAAAAATATGCTACCATCTAAGAAAATAAAACTTTAGGCAAACATATTTTTGAAATAATATACACTTTAGTGAATCATATCAAATTTAGTTAGACTCACATATAGTCCAAGTGAAAAAAAAACAAGCTATGCACTTACGTGTTGAGTGAAAACTGATCCAGGTCATCTTGAAGCTGATATTTTTCCAGAACCTCGCCAATCAGATAGCCATTAGCAAATTCACGTGCAAAGTTGGTAGCATCTGAAATTGACATTACATTTCTGTATTTATGCAAACTTTAACCAAGACATTTTAACCTGTGGAAATTGAGAATGAATTTCAAAGTCCATGCATATATATTCTATTTTTAATTCAATCATGCTAATAGGACCAGCTGATCAGATGTTTTAACTGTCACTCCGGTCTTGTATTCAACAGAACCCACTTACAGTATCTTCTATTTTAATTCAACATATTTTTCTTCAATTTTCATTGGATGGAATCTTTCACTTACAACTCCTCAGCCAGAATATACCTATTATGCAGTATGTTGATAGTTTACATGTTTCATGAATACAGCAATGAGGCTTCTTTGGTTATGTGGATAATATATATATTCTTAAATCTGATTTTGAAATAGCATGTTGGACGAGTAGAACTGAGATTGCCAAAACTTATAACAGTGAAACAGATATAATCATATCAATTGTCCTTTAACCATGAGAAAATTCATTCACTTGTGTGTCATGCAAGCAAGAAGTAGAGATGACAAATCTTGGCGCCCCCAGGGAAGTGACACTCAAAACAGGATGCCGTTTGGCTTTGCCAAGTAATCTTATAGTAACATCTGCTGTGTGGGCATCTCTTGAGCAAATAGAGTGCAAAAGATGACTACGGACTACAGTACAGGCATCAGAGCAGTTTCCGACAGGCAGTAGTTTCCGACAAGGGCTTCTCCACAGGTCTTACATTGTTTCAAATAATGTTCTGTGATCAACTACTTGTTGACACGAGTGATGGCATTAGTTTACTCGTGAAGTTCTTCAATGAAGTTCTTCAATTTGAATTTATCAAAATATAAATGATCACAATCGTATTTAGCACGTCATTTTTCAGGTTTGCCTTTTCTTAGTAGTTTGAAGTAGAAATGCCGAATATGATTAAAATCTTTGAGAAACATTAAGCTTAAAGTGTTATACTAATAATGTAATTTATCAAAAATTCTAATTTATTTTTTCACCAAGGTATGATAAAACTGTCGGAAACTACTTCTCAATCTCACACATAATTAACAGCACCTGAAAACATCACTGGTGAAAAGTCTCCTGCCTCTGTTAGTTTTATATGAATCTTTAGACTTTACATGTTCTTATAATTTGATAAACAAGTTACTGAAATATTCTTTGTTTTATTTTCAAGGAAAAGGATATTTTTTTCTCAAGATAACACAGAAAATGTCACAGTGTTGGAAACTACTCCTATACCTGTATCTCGTTCATGCATTGACATTGCATGATTGCTATAAATTATAATTTAGTCTTGTTCAAGTTGTAGTCTTAAGAACTTAATAATACTCACCGACTTTCTTAGAAATCTTCACTTCGTGATTAAGCCAGTTGCACAAAATGTCTGTCATCTTGGTTTTCCTTAAAAGACCAGAATATTTAATCTGTTTCCGTATTAATCCATCAGTATTTGGGTATCAAACCTTACATTTGTTCGTGACCAAAACATACAATGGCGTCGGCACCCTGGCAACAAGATTGGCAGATGTTAAACGATCTGCTATTGGATAAATATACTTTAAGACGACGATTTCTATTGGCCTTTTGTCGTCTATTTTACGGCAACTAATTTTTTTTAATTAACTTCTTGATGGTGATAATTATACAAATTATTCTTTCTTACTTGAACATCCATGTGCTGATTGATATATACATAATATTGTAATAGATTTAGAATAAATAAAGCATATGTCGCAAGCTCCTCCATTTATCGTAAACCGTCTTGTGGTTGAGTGAGAAAAATCAAAATTTCTTATTTCGCAATATTTAACAGGCTGATAGTGGTGAAAACCGAACATACAAGGCGAATTAGAATACGGCGAGACGAAAATGTTTCTTAAACCTTTCAGAATAAAATCTCAGACTGCCATCAAAGGCTCAGATCGGTAAGTATTACTATTAGTTGTTCGACCTGGAATCCTATTCTTCCCATCGGTAACTCACCTAATATCCCTCATTATGCTTGCCACTTGGCGGAGCCACCAGCAGTGAGTGGAAACCACACAATTGGAACACAAGCATAAATCATTTCTTTACATATTTTTTTAGCCGAGATATTAATTTATATGAAATAATTAAAACCACCATTCACATCTAGTTTTGATGTTTGCAATTACGGCAATCATTTTCACGGCCAAAACACAATAGAATCTACAAAATACATAGATAACTGTCATTCTCTGGCATATTCTCTGGATATTAATATGAACTATTTAAAACTACTATTACCATTTCTGTAAATGTATTATTGGCCGAGATATTAATGTGAAATCTTTAAAACTATAATGAACATCTTATATCCTTCGCAATTACGGCAGTCATTTTCACGGCCAAAACACAATAGAATCTATCAAATACATAGATAACTGCCATTCTCTTGGTTTCACGATTTTATACATATATAAATCATTTCTGTACATATATCATGAGCCAAGATATTAATTAATATGAAATATTTAAAACTACCATGACCAAAACACAATAGAATCTACAGAATACATAGATAACTGTCTTTCTCTCGTTCTCACGATTTCAGGCATATAAAAATAATTTCTGTAAGTGTAATATTATTTTTCTTAAATGTTACTTTTTATTTGTACTATGGTTAAGATGCCCTTTGCATTCAGTGGTGAAGCCACCCCTAAGATACCTTGCATGTTTGGATAGTTCCAGAAGCCAACCCTAATACAGATTGCAAACATGCTGAAAATGTTGAAGCCACCCATAAGAGAGAACCTGTTCAAGCCACCCCTAAAGCTGACTTCAAAAACCCTTGTGATGTAAGGCCAAATCTGTGATCAAAGTTTATTTTGTCATTGTTTCCACATTGTTTCCACAGCTCAGCCCATGCAGTCTTTGATGTCTTCCCATTTGACAATAATATTCAGCAAAAAAAATCTGTTATTGTCAGATAAGTAAGATATTTTTCACATAAGTAAGATATTTTTCACATAAGTAAGATATTTTTCACATATGATTAAAATTTTTCAGAAAATGACTGCCGTAATTATGAAGGATATAACATATCTCCTTAATCACTCAACAAATGATATACTTATCCAAATTATTTTAACAGTTCTGGAATCGTGAGAAAGAAAGAAATTTTATTTTTTTAACATTGTATATTAATACATCGGGGAATATGAGTCATAGAAAACGCATTAGTATTTATGAAATCGTGAGATCAAGAAGAAGATATATGATTTATGTAATTTTTATTGTTATTTCATCCTGGTTCACATTTATATCTCTGCCAATAACACACTTACAGAAATGATTTAAATATGTCTTAAATCGTGAGAACAAGAGGAAGACAGTTATATATGTATTTTGTAGATTGTACTATGTTTTGGCCCCGTTTGACTGCCGTAATTGGGAACTATATAAAAAGATATTATTTATAGTTTTGAAGATTTCACATTAATAATATACAATGGTTAACACAGGTTCACAAGTTTCTTTCCACTCAATAGCCACGCTGTCGTCTGAGCATGCGCAGTGGTCACACGTGACGTCAGACCGATGGGAGCAATCATTCACTTTTGCTGTCAGTGTCTCGAAATTACTAAAAGCTGAGAGCAATATAACTTTATCAGTCTTCCCGATAACCGCTGGACCGCCGGTCCTGACCGATATTTTTTGCCACGGTCCGGCACATTTTCCGCCGTAGTCGGACCTCATGTCCGACATGTATTTTTGTGAAAATTCTAACTTTTCTCAAAATTTATCCCTCAACAAGTTCGGCAGTCATTTTAAAAGTAAAATGTAAATACGAAGTATCAGGGATCCATCATTGCGCAACATATTAATATTTTCAATGCGAATGAATAGCGTCCGATCATTTTTGCGCCAAAAATAAGAGCCTGTCCCCGTCACTTCCGGTTTTCGTAATGGCGACCTTGTGTCTTATATGCGTAGTTAAGCATTGTTAAACTCGCATTTTCTCTTGTGCATACTTTAAACTTATTAAATGAAGGCGGACTGTTGCAGACACGTGTCAGAATATTTCTATGTGTAAAATAAAACAAAGATTTTAATTGTATCGCCGTTTGGGAAGCTTGTACCTGGACAATATGAGCGTATTTACTTTTCACGCTGATATTCTTTCTTTTTTTTCGGTCCAGTAAAAATGCTTTCGGTCCGGCAAAAAAGTCAACTTTACCGGACCGATGTCCGTTGAAGGTCTAGTGACTATCGGGAAGACTGCTTTATATTAACTAATTTTATTGCTCTCAGCTAAAAGTTAAACAGTGTTAAGCATCACTGAAAACCCTCAAGACCATGAACTATGAACAACTGTAAGGAAGTCTGGAACACATAACATTTCATCTATCAATGTAGAGCTAACAACCATACTTAGTAGGATTTGCGCAATCATAGGATTGGCTGATAATTTTGGAAATGTCTTGTGAATGCAAAATTAATAGAACATTGGATTTTTTTTGCACCGGAAAGTTTATTTGAATGGTTTGAATAAATTGTTATGAAAATTGCACCCGTTGACCCCGATTTTGTCACAATGTGCACGTGCGTGAGTTCCAGCTTGTTACATTTGTATACAAATTGGCGCTGCTCAGTCAGTTCTTGGCCTATTTACATCATTGACAACTCAAAATTGAGCTATTGAGCTCTTCTCATCAAATATGTAAGTCAGATGATCCTACAGTGACCGGCAACCAAATCCGGACATTTTCATGTTTTTCACTCCTGATTTTCTCAAAACATTTCAACACTTGGTAAACCTGCTCACATCGATAGAAGACCGTCAGTCTTAAAGGCCTGTGAAATAACAATGATATCCATTCAATATTTACAGAATCATTGGGAAATTCATGCATTCAGTAAACATGCAGATTGTCTGAGTTTTACATTGAGTTACACTATGATTAACGATGATGTTGGGATACGTCACCACTTCTGACGTCATTTGACAGTGACACAAACATTCATGCCGTGAAAACAAATAAACACGTTTTGAAAGTCAGTGGAATCACAAGATGACATGTGAGGCACAACATTCAGCTCATTTGCAATCAGTACGGCAAAGTTTGTTAGATGTTTAACTGCCGGTTTCGGACAGTTGCCGGTCACTGTACCTGTAGCTTGTGGGATGCCAGTTGCTTTTCCCCGTAAACTTATGGTTGTTGGCAAGTTAAATGTTGGCATTTTCCACCCTTCCCCATATGAGACTTTTCAACTGTGGCGTGTTCGGTTGTGGGAAAGAATTCCAAATATTTTTACTCTGCAAAAAGAAGCAGAACCCACAAGTAGTTGGCCTTCGTCACTCTGTAATGGCTCAAAACTCATAAAATCTCCTTCGAGAAGGTTAATTGGCCCTGGATATCTGAATGTCATTTCTCCAAATTCTTCAGATGTTAAAGTCATGACATTCAGCAACAAACTCTCATTATAAAAACTTACCTCTATTTAGACATCTAATGACACTTAAAGTTTGAATGTTTTTACAGGAAGAAACTGCGTGCTGAGATTGGGCGTCAGTATCCAGGTATACCGGCAGAACAGTTACCAGATCTGGTTCCAAATAAGGAGGAAATGTCCACCATGAAGCTATACTCTCATTCTGGACAGAATGTTATAGTATACATCCTCCATAAAACACCAATATTTTTTGAGCTGGACAAGGAGATTTTCCCTACAGGTCTATATTTTTGTTTAAAGAGTCTAAATGTAAAAACTGTTAGATTAGATGCACAGCTTATGATCTTTAGATTAAGTTGATTGTGAAATTTTGCTTTTTTATGTGTTACATAGCAAAACTTTAAAATTATTGGAATACAATTGTTTTCAGTGTATTTGTTATGGAAGTTTCCAGAGGTGATGCCAGTGTTAACAACTTGGCCCCCAGTGCTGACAAAGCTTCTTGGTGGGGCAGGTTAGTATGAGGAAAAAATGGTAAAATAAAGAATTAAAGTAGAAGAAATAGTTATATTTAATGTTTTGAAAGCAAACACAAAAATATTTCAATTACAAAAATAAATAAATAAAAGAATTATGATTTATTTGTCCTCAGATTTAATGTTACCAGGACTTGTTGTCAAGGGAGAACTCTGTTCAGATGCTCTTGGTAATCTAGCAAAGAACCAGCCATGTGCTATCAAGCTGGTCGGCAGCAAGTAAGTGCAGTGTACCAGTTCTTTTTATTTGATCTCAAAATCATCAGAAGAAAATGCTAAAACTGTTTTCTGTAATAAGATCTTCTGTTAAAGAAAGGCAGTCAGTATTCCTTGATGGTTTTGGTTTTAGGGCTCCGGTTGCTGTAGGTCGTACCACAATGTCCAGCAGAGATATGATAACTGATGCAGGAATGAAGGGAAAAGGGGTGCGCATCATTCACATGTATCGTGATCACTTATGGTAAGTACACTCACAAAAGGGTTTCTATTGTGAAGTTGGTCCTATACTTATATGCATATATATATATATATATATATATATATATATATATATATATATATATATATATATATATATATATATATATATATATATATATATATATATATATATATATATATATATATATATATATATATATATATATATATATATATATATATATATATATATATATATATATATATATATATATATATTTAACAGATAAAATTTAACAATTTGTAGGGAATTGGGAGAAAAAACTCATCCGCCAGTAATAGAGGATCAAGATTATTATCCAGAAATGTTGGATGAGGAGGATACAGAGACTGAGAAAACAGCTGATCCTACAGAGTCACAGAATGGAGAAAATAATAGTATTGAGAGTCCAGATAGTGGTATACCAAACATAGACAATTTAAGTATAGATGAAGAGAGGGATAAAATAATGGATGGTGCTTGTGGAGGTGTTAAACCTAGTCCTGCTGCTGCTGCTGCTGCTGCTGCTACATCTCAAGAGGAGGAAGATGGTGGTGGAAAAGGTAAATGCTTTGTCTTGCCTGCCACAGATGTAAGCAAATCTCATGTGTCTCTTTCTGCTTGTCTACTAAGATCTGAAACCATGAGCAATAATGAGTGGCTATTATAAAGAGAACAATTATTTTTAGTAGGATGAAAGATTCTAAAGAGTAGTATTGGTAATCCAGATGAAAGTAGGAACTTCAGGGGGCATTCTGATATCTTGCACAATGACCTTTGGTGTGTCTTTCATTTCAGCTATAATGCAACCTCCAAACTTGGTGAACATGTGTATCATAATTTTCTCTATCAGGGCTTGTTGAAAAATTCATGCTTGATAGAGCAGACACACCTCAGTGAGAACAATTAAGAAAAAATAAGTTGCACATTTTCAATTCATGCTTGAGTGAGCAATGAACACAAACAAATCTTTGAATTTTACCTCAAAAGATTGAGCTGTCAGTGAGCTTGAAGGCAATTTCTAAGCAACTGTGAATAGGGGGAAGTTAATCTACAATGTTACAGAATTAATGTGTGCAACTTCATATAAATTAAAGTTTTCACCTTTGCTGAAAATTGAAAGGTGGAACAAACTCTTTTGGATTATGAATTACAATGAAAAATAGATATATGGAGTTTGGAGTCATAATCTTTTTGAAAATTTAATTATTATTTTTTTTTTGGCAGACAAGTAGACTTTTCAGGTTTACAAAATACAAATTTAAATTGAAAATGGTATGAATTTTTTTACAGAGAAAATGGATGAATTATTATACTGGTGCTTTTTGTGTGCAATTAAGACAAAGGTGAAGAAAGGTGACCTTCCATTGCTTACATCAACCTTCTACAAAAATTACCTTCAAGCTTGCTGGTAAGTTTAACTCAGTGTTTTATCATGCACAATGCCTGCACCAGGTTATATAAGATAAGATTTTAGGCGACAGCAGATTATTTGTAAGTAACAAACCATGCAAATAACAGTGTTTCATCATGGTAATCTTGTTATTAAAACTGGATGAGCATCTTTGGGCTGAGGCGATTTTTTTAAGGTAGCCTGACCCTAACAAAATGATGTGGTTTTTTTCACAGACTTATCAGATTAATAAACAGGTTTTTTATATTCTGAAATGAAAACCTGTTGGGACAACTGTAACGTTTCTTATTTTTTATTGTAATTTTGAAAACTGATAAATTCAAACCGTACATCAAATATCAGAAGGTTTTCCCAGATAGTTTCAGAAATATTGAAAGTTATAAATTTTCCAGTGCATTTATGTATAGACAGCCACAGTAGAATGGTTGTCATGGTAAAACATGTTAATATCAAACGGCAACTTTAAGAGTACAGACAAATAGATTCCTTTATACTTTCAGTCCAAAGGGAAAAACAGTTGACATAAAGAAATCCAGCTACAAAAAGGTAATAATTTAAAATATTTGTGAATGTCAATGTTATTGTTGTTAAAAATACAACACAATATCTGATAACTATATTGGTTCTTGTGTTAACTTAATTGTTCCATGTTCATCATCCTTTTGTTTATGATAATTTTTTCAGCTCGGCAAGTTTCTTGCAGACATGAGTTCAAGAGGTTTTATAAGTCTGAGAGAACTACAATTTGGAGTGGAGAGCATTATGGAAATCTATAAGGATCATCATGAGTAAGTTCATGCAATTTAATAAATTCTGTGTACCTTTACATGAATGTGATTGAGCATATTCAACATTAACAGAGGGTTGCATGATGTTGGATGTTATTATTTAAGAACTGCTGCTAAAATCATGAATGATATTTCATAGAATGGCATTTTTAGTGCAGTTTTTTCCAGTACAAGAGCATTTTTGTCACATTTCCAGTACAAAATGATTGCAATATAACCCTTATTTGATCAATCCATTTTATCTATCATAAAGTTTGTGAAACATTTTGATTTTACTTTATTTTCACATATGATTTGGACCCTTTGTCCTGAGAGAACTAATAGAAGTTATATTGAGCAAAAATTATTTTGAACTTGTAAGGTATATTACTGATAGATATTTCATGAATCTAATATGTTGGTATTGCTTATGACATTTAAGAAAATCATATTTGTATCAAGTTGTTTTAAAATATAATTTAAAGAATGATATTAATATAAAGTGTTTGTTATAAGTGTTTGATATTACGATAGGCTGCGAGGGTTTAAGGTTGATGGATTAGTGGGAGATGAAGGGGGATTAGATGCTGACCAAACTGCTGGGGAAGAGTCAGCTAACTTCCAACCACCGCAGATCACAGAGATGTTTATGATCACATCACATACACAACACTTCTTCAGACCTTTTGGTTACAAGTAAGTTTATTTTGTTTTACGTTTTATTGAAAAATTTAACTCACCATATTAAGTTATTTAAATCAAAACCCATAAACATGGTGCATTGTTTTTTTCTTTAAAGTGCAGACTGCGCTTTGGTTTTGGTCATTTTGAGACTTTTCTCAATTATGATGTAATAATTTACTGTGGAAAGGAGAAGTCCAGATTCTAAATTGTAGACCAGGCATGTGAGCAGTAATAGAAAAATATCAGAATTTTGAAGCAAGACACGAAGAAACGCACAACTGAATGGGTTTAGAAGGACTAGTTGCAAGGACTGAATAATTTAAGTTTGAAATGTGGGATTTGTTGGTCTTAAAGAGGCCCATTACCATTTATTCTACATTATAAGATTGTCACCAAATCTTTTCTATGAGCTTATATGACATTATAATCATGAAGGTATCAAATGAATATGGATTTTACCATGATAATTTTCAAGATATAGACAGGGGACGTTTCCAACTCATTGACTTGTATCAAAATGTTTATTGATTTTTGTTTCCCTGATGTATCTGTGAGCATCCCACTGGCAATCAGAAATCAGATATTACATTTCCCTTGAGCTTTTTCTGCCAATTATTGTGTTTGCAATTATTTATATTTACTGGAGTATTATGTTTTCAACTTTTGTTTATTCTGTCCAGTTATAAAAAAAATGAATGCTCAAATGTATTCTTTAATCAATGACAGTAAGCCATTACATGATAAACAATATTGTTAATGGGTTTAGCTTAATTGGTATAAAATATAAGTACTCATTATCTATTTTCTTCATTGGAATTTTTAGCAAAGGAAATGCTTTGACATCTGTGGATATCAGGCAGGCACTGACTCAATATGTTAAAGACAATGAGCTTCAAAAGCAACAGTAAGTACCAATAACCTTTCCTCAAAAGCTGGCAAGCTGCCATCCCAGGGCCGCCATGCATTGTTACTGATTTATATATTAAATAATAATAAAGTAATCAAGAAAAAGCATTTTAGAATAAAAATGTTCCAATGGCAATAATTTGGAAATAGAACTAACTCTGATATAAATTGTAGGAGTGTTACTCTGGATGGCCCATTATCAGACTTGGTGCTCAACAAGGGAGAATATATTGAGCATTTGACCTGGGAGGAAGTGTTCACAAGATGTCAAGCTAAGATGAGTCCTGCCTACAGAGTGTCAGCACCAGGCCATCCCCCAGCCGTCAAAAAAGGCAAACTAGAACCCGTCCTGCTCAATGTCCATACCAGATCAGGAAACAAAAAGGCAAGTGTTGAGAATCAAGGGTATTTTGCATTTATTTTAAATTTTTTGGGATGAGTTCAAAAAAACATTTGAGATATTAGATGAAATGATTCTCCTTATTTTATAGGTGACTCTCATAGAGAATCTGGAGGTGTATGGAATAAATCCATCGGAGTTTGCTCACACAGTACAGATAGGAGTTGCCTGCAGCACCTCAACAAATCCCTTGCCAGGAAAGGGGCGTGGCCTACAGGTGTTGGTACAAGGCAACCAAATAAACTACGTGGCCAACATACTATTAGGTAATACATGGAGATTTTGAATTCTGTTCTTGTTTTTAAGCAATAATTTAAATTTGATATCATGAATAGAAGATAAATGTTTGAGCTTAATCCTGGCTTATCATTGGTTAAATTGAAAATGTAATAAATTATTTTGCAGAGAAATATCAGTTACAAAGAAAATGGATCCAGGGTGTAGAGAAGGCCCCAAAGGGAAAGAAGACAAGATGATGCTCATTTAATTTAGAAACTTTGGAATATTTAAATCATTGATTTTAACAGATTGATTACAAATGGATTGATTGAACGCTTTGAACTCATAAATATGTGTGTGGAATCAATGTCAAGCTATGTGCCAATAAATTATAGTAAGACCTATTGAATTTAGTTTTATTATTATATTTCAATTTACTTTTCATGATTTCCAGATTATTAAGGGAAAAAAAATGACAAGTTGGTTTGCAATAACCATTGCTGTGAATATGTCAACTTTTAACCCAGGTCAGATCAGTCTGGCATTGGGTCATGATACTGATGAAATATGAGACTTAATTTAATATGTCCCTGTGTGTCTGATCATCCGTCCACTCCAATGGAACTGTGTTTATATAAATGAGGCACCTGAGCATCACTAAGATTGACTTACTAGACAATCTCTAGCTGCCCCAAATGACCCTGTTGCCGTTTAACTCAAACATTTTTTTCTAAGTTGTTCAATGATTTGTCTCTATTATTTATTCTGAGAAAGCCATCTATGTGATGTTGAAATGTAGACATGTGGTGATCGTCACTTCCCACCAATGTTATTATGGACACTTCTTGTAATTGGATTAGCTGCTGATTGGTTAAATAAATTACCATTGTCTCCCACCAGTCTTTACTATCTTAATTGATCCATGTACTGGATGCGGTATGTGTGGCACTCATAGTATTATTATTAAGATAGCTTGCAACATGTACATGTAAGTCATTTTATTTATTTGACTTGATGTCCACACATCATGTAAATTTATCTGCAGGTAATGCGAATTCTTTTCAGATCAATAATGATCCAGGAAGAAATGATTATGTATGTCATATAAGGTGAACATTAGACTGTTATTTGTATTCAGACCATGGGCATGGGGTTAGGGGTTGGGCATTGATGTGTCTGGGAATTAGACAAGAGAGTGCAAGTGCACTTAACATAATGCTTCACACACTAAAAGAGCAAGGTCATTAATAAGCTGGATATCAACCAGTGTAATGATTAAATAGCGGTTGATAGTAACTGGCCGGGATTCGAACCTAGAACCCCTGGATCTCGAGGCGAATACTCTACCAATTGAGCTATTTCATTATAATATTAAGCAATCTGGTTGGGACCATGTATACTATTATTGTTACAGTACATTCTGTGAAATTTGTCGCGATGTATCTAGTTCTTGTAATGGGATAACTTTGCCAGAACAAATTGGATTCGTGTCAAATTTAGAATGCAGACTCTCTAATAAATGTCTTGGAAATCAACCTTGACCCCTCCGTGACCCTTTTGTCATTAAAAAGTCACAACAATTAGATTTCTTTTAGTACCTCCTTGCCAATCTCCTCATTTGATGGGCTGACCTGCAATCACAATTCAGTCAGTTTTGCATTATACTTATGGAAAAACCTTGGGCCGATTTTATTCATTTGAATAGGTTTGTGTTGTATGATTCAGAATATTTATCTGCCCTTCAAATTAACAAGGAGACATAAAGCACTTTATAAAATAGTTTAATTTTATTTTTATAAAATACATTGATATAACTATATTCATCCTCAAATTAACAAAATGTCATTGATATTTTACAAGCTTGTGTGGGGTAATTCTATTCCATTCTTCCATCACTCAATTCAGAATGTGTCTGTATATCAGTGGACTCCATAATATATCAGAATGAGATGATATAATAGTGAACAGAAACTCCTTTACACTAATTTTCTCAATCAAAGTTAATATTTTGCAAAAATGTTAATAATATGGATTTTAAAAATAAAGGCTTCTATCTAGACTGTTTTAGAGCATGTTGGAGATGCATTAAAGAATGTGATGAATAAGTTTACTGATGTTACATTAGATATTTCTTAAAAGTAGACCAGTACCCAATGTTTGCTATAGCATGTAATTGCCTAACTTTATAGCTAGCAGTACTAATCTGACTAATGAAATTATAGCAAAATCTTGAGAGCCTATTTTATTCACATGCATTCCAAATTCTGTACCCATTTTCATCACAAATATGCTCCTCTTGGTCTGGAACAAACCAAGTTATTGCCATCAAGACACAGTAACTGCAGCAGCCTGCAACATTCCCTAATAACTACCAATCTATTATTCCTCTCAAGTCATTTAATTTATTTTCTACAATCATTTCAACAATATTGTTGTCTGTGAAAATTAAATTTGATAACTTTTGATTTAAGTTTAATTAATGCAGTAATCTTGAATACTGATAACTGGACAAACTAGCATGTGGCTGCCATGTTGGACCTGGTTTATTCTGGTTCTGGTTGGTTCTGGGTTGTTCACATACTCACATATAAGTGCCAGCACTGCAAGGCTCAACAGAGGGTGCACGCGACTGAAGCCGGCGGTTTCCGCCAAATACGTCAGATATCGCCGGTTACATACGATTGGGCGGCGGTTTTGCCCACTGGCGAAAGTGGCGGTCCGCCAAATCCGCCAGGCTCTACCTCCCGGCAGGCCGGCGAACATGGCTGCGGATGGACTCGCCGCTTACACACGATTGGTCCGGCGGAAAGTGCCACTTTGCACACGATTGTGTATAGGTGGGCGGGTCGGCAGATTTCGCCGCCTTCCGCCAGCAGGTTCCAATCGTGTGTACCCAGAGTGACCTCGGCAGTTGCCTCAGATACATACATATATTACAATAGTAATAATGAACAGTATCAATTCTCGGTGATTATATTTGTGTAAAATATGATTTTTTTTGGCAGAAATGTTAAATTTTTCTTCCGAAACCTATTGATTGTGGATTCATGGTCATTTGAGGCAGTCAGTGGCAGGAATACTTCTATCTTACACAGTCACCATACACACACAAACATCTTTCTCTCTATTCACATTCACATTACTTCTAACTTATAGAAAAAGTTGTATTTTAATTACCAATTATTCTCAATTCAGATTTACAGTATTCAAACTTTCTGGTTTCATGAACAGTTATTTTCTCTCTGGATTTCATAACATCCAGATACAAATGTGATGAAACATTAGCAGTTTGTTTGCTGTGCATCTCAGAATTACATATCCATTTTAAACAATATTTAACAAATAACTGCTGAAATACTTCAGCCTCTAAGTGTTAATGTTGAAACCAAATCATTTAAAATTAGGTGTGGATAACTTAAAACATTCAGACATCTCCCTGATTTTCTGTGCCTTTTTATACGATAAATAGAGCATAAAAATGAGTGCTGACCAGAAAATGTGATATGCAAAGTACTGTTTCAGTATAGATAATAGAAGTGTCACTATCTTGTGTTCTAATTTATGATAATTTTACAGGGATAAACAGGTTATGTCTGTAAGGCTGAAGTTCAAACATTGCATTTCTCTGTCACTGAGACAATCATATATTCAGCTTAAAAGTCTTATGCACCCAATTCCAAGAAAAAATTATAATGTTCAACGCTCTGAAATCTATCATCTCTGCTGTACAATGAGGAAACTAACTTAATTAGTTTTGTGTCATTTTTCATAATAATTATATACAGTTCACAACCTACACCAAATTATTTAAACAAACCATGTTGCCAATAATTCTACTAAATATGGAGCATCTGCTAATTCTCATACATATTTCTAATAAAATTTGGCACCGAGTTTCAATAAGTCTACCATTTTTATTATAATTTTATCATCATTGTAACAGTAATATATCAGATGTGTTGTGTATGCAAAACATGCTTTGTCCTGAAACATGATTTTTATGTTAACTATTCATGTTAAATTTGAAAATTCAATTTGTAAATTTTAAACTTAGAGATTACTATTTTGTTTGCACAAAGTCCCTTTAGTTGTAGTCACATCTATATATAATATATTTCAATATAAAACACCTTCTCCCAGATAGAATAAACCGATACATATCTATTTCAACAGGAAACACAAAATCAGTTCACAAAACATGGCACGGTTCTGTCTATTTGAGCATTTCCAACATATTTTCCATTGCAGTGTAACACACGTTTCAAAGTCAGATTTAAGTACAACTTGTAATCAACTGGAATTATCCAGAATAAATGAGCTAAAATAGCTGCAGTATCCAGTTGTTCTCTTCCACAATAAAGATGAATATCTAGCACAGCTCAACACCATGCAGTGCACCACACTTTGCATAGTGATCATATATGGTAACTTGCATTTATAACTGAGGTAATATTTCAAATAGCCCTTTTATATATATATATATATATATATATATATATATATATATATATATATATATATATATATATATATATATATATATATATATATATATATATATATATATCGTCAAGAGTGTTATATTCTTATGTAAATGAACTTGACATAGCAAATACAATTTATTCATTGTATATAAATACAACAGTTTACGGATAATCTGTATATAGAAAAAAAAAGATGCATCTGCAAACAATTCCCATCACCACAGCAAATCTGTTCATTTTGATTACCATTGATGTACAATGTATAGGAGATCTGGATGCCACAAGTTTTGATTGATGTATTTCTGCCAATATATTCTGGTACAGATTTAATGAAATATTTCGATTCAGTGCATATATACAATATCATTTAGACAGATGCTCGATGCTTGGTGAGATACACAGCTTGATCTATTGTAAACATTCAATGTATAGCAGTATAGACCTTGGACGAGACAAAATTACTGGTACATTTTAAGTTTGTTTTACAATCAAAAACAGCAGAAAAACACATACATTGCATGGTAATGAAAAGCAGTGATCCCTCATTAAGCTGAGCAGCACAAAATGGTAAGTGTGATATATCACTCTCTCTTTCTCTCTATATGTATATGTACCGGTATGTATTGTGATCATTCTGATCACTGTGTTATGTCCACCACTCTTTGCTTACCATTCAGAGATGGTAATAAATATTATTTTGAAAATTGTTTAAGAAAATCTCAATCTATAATTATTGTTCTTTAATTTAAATTGTCACAATACAAAAAATGAACCTTTTCCATGATTTGAATTGCTGGAGTTCTGTATATGCTTTCTAAACTTTCATGTCCACCTCTGCAGAGCAATCACAGCATAATTATGATACCAAATGTTAACACGTGTATACATCTCACAAATAATTTGATAATATTAATTAATCTGTCACTGGAAAAGAGTCAAGAAAAATAGGTTCCAATTTCAACATTATAGTCCCATTTATATTTTTCTTTAAAGATGCTGAATTTGGTGTCTTTTACAAATAGATTCTCTTTCAAATAATTAGTTACCATGTCATGCCAATGGAAAGCGTAACTATAATTTTCATAAGACAAAAAGGAGAACAAAAAAATCCAGACATCATGTGAGGAAGTGTTACCCTATAGACCTTGGTTTTGTCATGACCTGTGTGCTGCATTGGCCAGTTTGTTTGTGGTGGAGTGTGGTGAGGCGTGCTTTCATCTGGATGCTGTGATGTGTTGCTGAGCTATGGGAGGTCCCCTTCGTGTGTGTGCCTGCCGCTGCCTCGCCAGGAAGGACTGCCCAGCACCACTGTTAGCCAGCCGCTCCTCAGCAGCCTTCCTGTGTAACTGCATCCCCTGGTAACAGCAAAATGGGGCATCAAAAAAACATTTTCATAAAAATCATTTATTGAAAAGCTACTTGCATCACAAATATAATGTGTAACTTCATTTCCTGATAATATCAAAATGGGGTCTTAAACATAATTTTCACAAAAATTATTTCCCAAAAAATGTTAGTTGCTAATCGCTGTTGAAATTAATCAAGGTGCAGATTTTAAAAATGACAATGATCTGTTAATGTATATGAATTTAATCTACTGACCATGTTGTACCAGGCTGTTGTGATGAGTTTCTCTTCCTGTTCTCGCAGGTGTTTGGTCTTATCGTGATCTTTCTGCAAAAGAATTGTCTGTGTTATTTATATATAGAAATATAATACCAAAAAATATACAAAAATCGAAATCTTGGCATATTTCCCCAATTACTCTAAGAATATATGTGCACCGTGTTGTACTTACACATTTTATGTTGAGATAAACATGCAGTTGACTGAAAGATTATCTTGACTTACCTCAAGGTGCTCAATAAGTCTATCCTTCTCTTGAAGCTGGTTTCTGAGTGCCTGCATCTCGTTTCCAGGGGCGGGATTTAGTTTGGGGTCCAGAGTGCGAATCACCTGCAGCATACAGACCACAAACTATCAGTTAATGGGTAATCATGGTAGCGATTTACCGGTAGTTGCCATAGTAACCATAGTTACCATAGCAACTGTTTCAAGAGCCAAACAAGGACACATTGTGTATTTTTTATTTCCATATAATTAATTATACACAACAGGAAATGTACAAAAGAAGGAAGGCTTTTTTATGAAATCAAAATGTTCCAAAGTTTTGGTGGTGCAGGCATGCATGTGATGAGCACTCTGTCTCCAAGGTTTGGTAGGCTGTGGCAAGAAAAACAACATAGCCATGCTCCTCCATATAAACCGCAACTGCTTATTTATTTTACAAAATAGTATACACAATTTACATGCAAGAGTTAAAGTAAATAAAATAAAATAACATTCAAAGGACTAAGGTGGGTCAAAGAGTGGAAGTACAGCCATAAATGTCTGAATGACAAGCAGTAGCAAGATATTTCACACGACAGCACTGATCACAGAGATTAAAGCTTGTGTTGTGCATTACACCAGTTAATGCCTAGATTGAACTCAGGCATGCATGAGACATGCAAGACACCATCCTGTATCAAATTGGATTATTTTTCTATAAAATTAAGTTTCTTGTTATGGGACCTAGATTGATAGGTGCATAATCAGCGACTAAATAAACCAAATGCACTCAAGAGTAACTGTTCACAACAATGGCATGTGCGAGGCAAATACAACATACACACAAGCCAATTTTATCCAATATTTCCAAATGAAAAGCAGCCAAAATTTCTCTGACTTTTGAATAACAACACATGGGATGGAAGGATAAACATTTAAAGATCATTTTCAACATTAATTATTTAGTTATTAGAGGTTTTACCTGCTAAAGTATAAATTGTTACTAATACTGATTATTAAGTAAATTTCAATAAGGAAAAAATCCTATATATGTAAACAGGTAATAGCTTTCAAAAGAATGTATTTTATGGATTTTTTTTTTTTTTTTTTTGCATCTTAACATTGCATAATATATCCTTTATTATATTGGAATTTTTTTTCATACAATATACATGCAAAAGATATATATTACACAACTAATTATACAGTGATGACACTGATCAGCATTTTCAAAATGCAAATTAAGTTTTTGTAAGTATATTAAGATGATTAAAAAATCTAATTTTATACATATATGTGCACATTATCTATACAACTTTAAAATCAGAATAAATGTGGAGAGAAAGCAATACCAGTGCTGCCAGCAGCATGTTAGAGAATTGGTTGCCAATCTGACGGAAATTTCACAAATTTGTCAGGCTGGACATTAAATATACAATGTGTTGGTGTGTATTTTACAAATAATCAAGTGCTCTTTTTACTTTTCTGAAAATAATAATTTCCCTCTATCAAACTACCTTTTGCCTATGGCCAAGTGAAAGAAATTTTGCATTCATTGTCCCACAAAATCTCTGGATTTCGCCACTGCTCAGACTTTATATTCAAGATCGCCATGGAATGACGCTAAAGCTAACGAGGGCCTATTCATCAAACTAATAATATGTATGCCATGAGGCTCACTGTGGTACAGGCTTATTACTATCTGTAAGAAGCCTTTGCAGTTTTGTTATTTTTAACATATCCAAATATTTATTTTAACAAGCAGCAATCAATAAATATTATCTTGAAATTCTGTGCGGGCTAATTGTTCTTAATGTTAACATTTTAAGCATACTGCAATGTCTTGCTTTTTTAAATAAAAAATAGCAAAATAGGGTCTGCTATCTAATTACCTATCTATTTAGATATCATGTCTGAACAACTCATATGTGTATGTGTTGACAGCTCATATGATTCTATCATTATCATATTATCTACTTATAATCAATATTTCTACTAATACTACACACATATATTTGTATATATTTATATATACAAATATATTTGTGTTATCATTTATGTTACGGTTGTGATTAAATGTAATATCTCCATTTTTTGTAGATGCTGCTACTTATCACAGTTATGTTTGCATTTATTGAGTTGAGAATTTTAACTGGCATATATATTGCATTAGAACATGCACTATTTTGCTTTTGTTTCTTTAATATATATTGCACATGTGTTCCCTCTTTGTAATTTAACTTTAATGACAAACACAAAGGGCAATTTTTCCTCATGTTTTAAACTGGATGTAGATTTTTTGGCTGGAAAGCTGTTGCTATGCAAACCAGAAACACTCAAGTACTAGTCCACACTATCTGGTGCCCAAGTAAAGACGCACTCCACACAACACACACGAATATCAATGGCAGTGATCACAGCATACACAGAATGTTACACAGAAGAAAACCACATCTAGGGTGTCTGTAATAACCTCATAACCATTTTAAAAAGTTAAACCCAAAGAAAGAATTGTGTAAATAAATGGATACTTTCTTTTTAGAGGGGTTAATACAGATATCCCAGAAAGTGAATGTTCTAATATGATGTTATATGACACCAACATAGTTATCTACCACCCCCTCCCCCTAACACTTCACTCAAGACATACTAAATCAAACACCCTGCACTTTGTTCTCACAGTTCACTTCACTATACCAACATCTTAATCATTCATGATTTATATCTAATTTAGAGTATACACCTAAAGAGAATAATTCTTTTTTTCTTTTCCTTTATGACTTTAATTTGACTGTGGTAACAGAGTGTTTGGTGCTGGCCAAAGAGGAATAGGACCTTTCTGCAGAAGATTTCAATCTGACCTACCACATGAGTTCGCTTTGATGTGACACGTAAATTCATAATCATCTGCAAATTAAATTACTCAATTTATCTATAATTGCTCTGTACATCATCAAATGAAGAAATTCAGAAAGAAAGGTGTTTAGTTTTTTTGTATAATGATGCATAAAATTTATGTGTGATTTTGCCATGTGAATATAAAGTTACTGAAAGATGAACTGATCTCAGAATGCAATTAAAGACCCTGCATTATCAATGCTTATACTGTATTTTATATTATTAATGGCCAAGGGGGAAACAGTGTATGTCTGTGAGTGTCTCTTGTGGGTGGAATGTAACTGTGTTGGTGATCATCCAGAGGGGGTCAAGGTCGCTGCAAGGTCATGTTGCATGGGTCATACAGAGTTCAACACTTTCTTTTATCATACAACAGAGAGTTCTTTTACATCTATCTCCTCCAAAAGGTATAGTAGAAATAAGGCATGCAAATGATGATCAAATCATTTCAAATGAAGGTATGAATATTTCTGAAAAATAAATACTCTGTAAAAGAACTCTCCATGTATGTTTCTATAGAAGTGCACAACTATTTCAATCACAGATTCCCAAGACAAACACACAAACCAAATACCTAGCATGCATACCCAACCCATTACAAAACATATGAGCTGTCAGATGTACACCTGGCTGAACACATCATTCAACACAACAGAAACCACAGCAAGCAGAAGACCTTGGTGGACCCTGACCCCATTTACTCATGCTATAATCGGTTGCCAAAGTAAGTGCTGAGTAGATGAGGCAACAGTCCGGGTCTACTCACACTCTTTGCCTTCTCCAGGTAGCGCTTGTATCTCTCCTCCATGGCTCGCATATCATCATCCTTCTTTGCCAGCTGCTCCTGCACAGTCGACACTTTCTCCATGGCGCCCGTCAGCTTGGGCTCCAGATCTTCTACCTGGCTGTTCCGCTTATGGAGCTCCGTTTCCAGAGATGAAACTCGCTGAGTCACCTCTGCATATCTCCGCCTTAGCCCAGCAGCCTCTGAGTCAGATGATTTTTCTGATTGCCGCTGTGTCTCAGCAAAGTCTTCTAATTGTGCTTCTAACTCTAAGATCCTCTGGTTTGATATCCTTCAAAGGAAACATAGAAATACTAATCTATATCAATTTGGAAGCAATACAATTTAAAAAAAAAAAGATTATTTCCCATATTAAATGTGGCAAGATGGGCATGTAAATAATGGTCTTGTTTACCTGACTTCAGACTCGAGCTCATTCTTCCTGGCATTGGCATCATCAAGCATCGTCTGCATCAACTGAACCTTCTCATCATCATTGGTCTCACGCTGTAACTTCAACATTTTGTTTTCATGCTGAAGTCGGATAATACGTTCCCTATGGACAAATAGCAGATCATTGATGATCAATCACATTTAATGTTTATATTAGTTCTAATTTAATGGTGGAAGACTTCCTAAGACAATAATGAGGAAAGTCATATACATATATATCATCCCTGGAGAAATCTGTATACTTATCTGTGCAAAAAATCAAAGTATCTGCATCAATCATCCAAACAACTTAGCTTGAATGTCCCAGTCTGCATCTCTATTTAGGCCCAATCTTATCGAGTGGTAATATCTTAGGGTGAATGATGCTTGTACTTACTTGATCTCAGGTGGTACGGCCATCATGTCAATCAGACCTCCCTCTAACGACATGGCGCTGTCTGAGTCACCCACCAGGGATTCTAGAAACATCACAATATATGTTTAATTACAACAAACTTTGAGGGGACTAAGGAACTTTATACATTGACTAGCTACAAAATGTTAAAGATGTAAAGTTGTCTAACATGCAATATTGTTGCTCTAAATAGACCTATTTCTGAACTATTCATACATGCTGAACTTTGCTAAAGAAAATATAATGATTTTTTTCAACTAAAAATTGTAAAATGGTAAATTTTACTACTATTATCATACTAAATATTGAATAACTTTAAAAAAAACCTAATCTTACCATGCTGAATCTAAATTCTTTTACCAAAATAATCTGTTTGAAGTGAGCAAAGAATACCAGAAAAACAAGATAGTGAGATGTGCCAGAAAAGGCAAAGGATCTTGGCATATTAGTATGGATGTGATTTGTGAGTTAAAAACTTAAATCTAATTTAACTATGTTGAGTTATAATCCATGAGGACGTGACCTGTGCTTTGTCAAATATTTCTTTTTATTTAATGCTCTTAAGTTACAATGCAATTCTTCTCCAGCTAGTAACAAAGTTAGCACTTATTAAAGCCAGGTACAGGTTTCTGTTATGCTTAGCATCCAATATTTTTTTATATTACACAGCAGTTATATTACAGTTTTGATACCTGTATTAGTTTCAATCTCAAAACTTGAATTCAAACTTGTCACCAGACTGGCATTTAGACTAGTATTCAAACTCTCTGGAAATCATAAATGTTTCACATAAATATTTTCAATTATCAATACTACTTTTCTTGGAATACTTGCTTGGAGTTCCCCACTTACTTCCCCAAACATATCGCATGACATTTTGCACCTACCTACAGGTTCAGATTTCATTACCGGAGTAACTGTGGTAAAGTGGTCTAATTCAAACAACAAAGATCCATCTCAGAAATTAGGAATACAACATTTTTATTTCTATCAAGATATCAATTTATAAGCTATTTTGAGAGAATATCAATTTTTCTGATATAATTTTTTTGTTTTGTTTTGTTTTGTTTTTTTAGTGAAATAACAAACCTACATCAATGTAAACCCAATTCTAAATATGCCATAAATGTTATCAATATTGTTCAGCTATGCTTGAAACAACATCGAAAATATGTCCAAAGCACCATTGCAAACAGAGAACAATCAACAGAATAAAATGCAAAATTGTGCCACGTAGGCTTGGATTCTTGGACTCGTGACCGGGTAAGTTAACAGTTGATCTGATATTTGAGGGAAGTTTCCAATGATATCTTTTTTTCTCTGAAACATGTCAGCCACCCATGTTGATAGTAATCATATCAAACAACTAAATAAACTGTAAACAGGCATGTATATGCTGTTCTAATTAAATAATGAAGTTTGAGTTGAATCAAGCAGCAATGCAAGGTCTACCAATATCATGATAATATCAAGAAGATGTTATATATTAAAACTACAGCTATATCTACAGAACTAATACATTGTCATTACAAGAAAGGTCTATCATGTGACAGTTGTGTTATTCTATGGAAAACAGTAATACAAGGAGAAATGATAATGAAAAAAGCCAATTTAATATACCAACCTTTCTGTAACTGAGTGCAAGTAAGTTCCTCATTTGTGGCCTTTAAGGCATCTCTCTCTTCCATTAATCTCTGAAATAATTTACACTTCACTTGAACAAATCATATTTATAATGAATATCACATAACTTTACCAAACCATTTTTTACCGAAATAAATGGATTTGAAAATAGACCAACCTCTTTCTCTCGTTGTAGGGATGACATTTTTTCAATGATTCTCTTTGATTCAAACTCAGCCTTGTCTCCCCGTTTTGTCTCTTCTGATGCCTTTATTTGTAATTCCTGAACTTGACGTTTGTATAATTCCAACTGCGATTTAACAGCCTGGCCTTTGCGCAAATCCTACAATATTATTCAAGTTTTCCTTAAAATCATTCTGAGAAAAGAAAATTTTCTTATGTTCAAGAATAAATATTGATGAAATTTGCCAACTACTGGTGCCAGTTACCTCCTCAAGCTCAAGGTTTTTCTGCATGTAGCTTGTATTCTTATCTTCTAAGAGCTTGACTTGCCCCCGGAGGTCACTTAGCTCCTCTAGTTTCTTCTTGTATGTCTCGATTTGTGCCTCATATTTGGCTACTTTGTCTGTTGTATGTTTCATGATGTCCATTTCGTCTTTCAGAATGCGTGCTTCCTCTGCTAAAGATGTCAACTCCTCATTCTAATAGAGAAAACTTAATGTCTATTTCCATGTATAAAGAACACAAATACAAGCAAAAATTCCTGTAGTTGTTTCTGTATTTATTTATGGTAAAAAATCCTAATACAAATGCTTAATCAATAACAAAAATCATCGTGCCATTCCATAATGACAATTTTAATGTGGAGTACTATTGTTACATTTATACTGATATGAGTAGAATGCATGGGTCATTAATAACCCTTGGGCATATATCCAACAATAAAAAGCTATATAAAAAAGGTCAAGGATCAAATTCATTTGCAGATGCATGTACATAAGTGTATTTCTATGAGTCATGATTTTAAAATGTTTTTACTTACTTTTCCATGTAATTCTAACATTTCCTTTTCTTGCAATTCAACTTTAATTCTATAATCATCTCGAGCTGAAATGATATTACACAAGACGATAAATAATTATGACATGAGCATATCAATTTTCTACTTTCTGTGTATAATTATGTTCATGTAAGGTGAAATGAAGCGTGGCAGAATGGACTGACCTGTTTCGAGCCTGTAGAGTTCATCTTGAAGCTGTTCTACCTGACTCTGTAGCTGATGATAACGCCGGCCTGCCGGGGTACTGCAATATAACACACAGATACAGTCACTTACACACATGACAGCTCGGCAGGATATCTCCACAATATTCACCACCAGCAAAATGCACACCATATCCACCCAGCAAAATGTAAGCAACATAACGTTCTCATTTATCAACATTAAAGAAACCTGGAAAACTTGAGAATCAAAACCTGATTCCACAAAGAATGTACAAGATGCAAATTGATACACAAATCTTCAGTCTTTCCATATCAACAATAATCAATAATTATAATGTTAAAAAATCAACTTATTTGTTATACAAAAATTGGAAGATATTTACCGGTAGCCTTATTATATTTTTCTTATACAGTACTTATATTATTTGCACATGCACAGCTTGATAAATCAAAAACTCATATTTTGGTTCAGCTTTTTCAATTAAGCATGTATACTACCATGCATTGACAGGGATGAGAGCAGAAAAATCTAATTTTGAACAATGAAATTGTATGGGTAAGATCAGACATTTCCAGAACTTTTCAAATTCAAATGTATTTTAGCACATGAGAAAACTTACTTTCTGTAAATTCTTCTCATCCCCGATAGAACAACATTGCAAAGCAATAAACAGCAGCAGTGTTTACCATACACATTTTGTATCTTTTTAATTAAATTAAATCAAATTGCATCATTTATATTGAATTGCAGCAAGATGAAATAAAACATTGTTGAAATGTTTATATTTCTACTTGATTCCTATAAATGTACTGGTAAGTGCTTTATACATGATAAGAATGTGTTATGCAGTGTTTATGTACAGCAGAAAAATGTTTGATATGAAATTGTACTTGATGTCGGTGAAACATACACATAATAATAATATGACGCACAGTACATGTATATCACAAAATAAGTCATTTCCTCATATATTATTAACATATATTCAAGGATTCACCACGCAACATTTTCAGAGAAAGTCTGTGCACATTTTTCACAAGTGTTGCTAATTCTTAAAATCAAAGCTCTGTCTCAATACCTGAGATCTTCATTTCTGAAAATAACATAACACAAAGAGTGCCACATATTACTTAAATTAAAATATTTTTTTACTGGCTCTTCTAAAATATTTCTCAAATATAATGCAACCTTGAAGATGTCAATTTAATGGAAGACAAAAAAAATTTATCATCAAAGACATATTAATCATCCTCCCTTTAAAAAAACCTCCTGTTTTATGATTATTGTCACTTCATACCTGGTATGCCATGCAAACCCAGTATATCTTACTTGTTATGTTGTGACTTGCACATGCAATGGGGGTATTAGTACTCTTGTTATACCTCTGCGACACTCCAGTCATTTTATCCACACCACTCACTCTCACCTGCTCTTCTAACATTGCCTGGTGCTCATGCATGTATTGGGCCAAAAATCTAAATTACACAATGCTGCATACTTGCATGACATGTATTTTTTTTTTTCTTTTCTCAAAGTTTGACCCAGTCTTAACAAGTACCGGTACCTTTTGCTTACTACCTGAATCACATATGCAAGTATACAAGTGGGCATTGCTTGATTCAAAATTGGCTGATGTATTTTGCCATGCACCTTAAAACTCTTCTTGTTTTAATCCAAATATATTTTTTTTCGGTTGAATTTGCCAAAATATATCATGCACCCTGTTGAAGATATATATCACATATTTCTATTCACAATAAATTGTCAATTTTAATTTAATTATTGGGTCCCTACGTTTGTCCCTGCAAACTCAATCATAAGCTAAAATAAAACAAAAATGTCAGGGAAGGTTTGGGGGTCACAAGGCAAACAAACTGAAAAATGGGGGAGACATAAAATAATTAGTACTTAAAATATGGGAAGAAAGTACTTAGAAAACCAAAACATAGTGTTTGAAAAGATGCAAAGAGTCACTTGAGAGTACCTCTTCCATTCCTCAGGCCAATCGTTCCAGTTTAGGAACTCAATTCTGAAACAAGTGTCCATACAAAGTCAGATGTCTACTCTCTACACAGAAAGTGGTGAGTAGTATATCGGGAAGAACATAATCAAAGCAAACGGGAGAAATCATATACAGCTGTCCAACACAAATAAAAGCTACACTCCCAGGGAGCAGTACATCAGGATTCTCATGTACACAGGGTTTCTACTACTCCAGGTGATTTGTTGTTTCTAGTTTACAAAAAGCTGGTGAGCAGTTCTAAAGTATGGCTAAGTTGTCTGTGGAAAAATGTAACATTTTGACAGAAATTCAAACTTAAACATTTAAGCAAAAGAAAAAACTTGGCTAATTAAGTGTAGGTTAGCTGATTCATATGGTCATTTTATGTGCTGGAATTTATTTTGAATAAAATATTGAGGCAAGTATATTGTTGAATTTTGAGATATCCAAAGCCAGGTCTTGACATAAATAGAACAATTTGGTTGTCCAGTTTGACCAATCAGTAATGAGAAGGATTGGTCCGAAATATCAGATGATGCAGAGATATCAAATGCATGTACCAGGATGGTGCAAAGCCAGAGGGTCTGTAAAAAATTACCTTCCCACCTGGATTAGAATTAAATTTTGCATGTTTTTGGGCCATTGAATGACCAAAAATGTGGTTGATCAAATGGGCATGCTAGCAAATTATCTATTGGCCACCTAAAAGTAGCCATTTTAGGTGGTCACAGGAAGTGTTAATATCAAGGCCTGGTCGGTATACTTCAATATTTTGTGCAGGATTAACTGTAATATCTATCAATTAAAATTAGTCATGTCAGAATACTTAGGTTTATATATAAACTATTTTGATCAGTAAAATATCCCAAAACTATTTTTCTTTTTAATATTTGATGCCTGCCAAAGATAACCCTTCAAACTATTGAGTTTTTCAGAGTACATACAGAAATATGCCAGCGTGATTATTTAATGCATGGTAGAAGACAATAGATAGTTTGATAAATAAAGGACATGCAATAGGTATTTCATCTGCAATACTGTAATAATATACATCTACTTTCTAACATACCAGTGATTTATCTGCCAAATTTGAACTTTGGGTAAATTATATTTTCATTCTCCTATACACAACTACTGCAAAATGGACCATTAAAAGAGGAGGCTATGAACCCATACATAATGAAAAGAATAATGGCTCATGACAATAATGGCTCATGACAACCCCCCTCCCCAACAGATGAATCACAAAGGCACAAAATATCAAGTCCACGTCATGATAATCACTTACATACCAAATATTTCTATCACATTTATAAATTAAAAAAATTATCAGTTTCAAGTTACCGGTAGGCATATAGGAATACTATAAAATGACAAGAGGCGACAATGATCCTATAAAATGTACACCTAGGGTGGAGGCAGATATATTTATACCAAGGACATTTATGTGAAACCTTTCAAAATATGATATGTTTTAATCAGGAAGTTTACCTTGGGTCTTCCAGACTATCTGCCTGGTTAACACGCTCATTGAGTCTGTCATTCTCAGCAATCAAACTCGCTTTCTCCTCCTGCAGTGATGCCACCTGGTGAGCAAAAATAAACATGTAATTATCAATTACATCCCTGTCATCAATTACATTCCTATGTTGTATTTCATTAGCAAATACTTTTTGGTGAAACATATCAAAATCAATTTCTCTTTGAAACTTATGAATTATGCCATTTTAATAAAAATGCATGTGTGGCCAATAACTAATTCAAAACACCTGGAGATGTCTGAAAATAGCATGATAGCAGAATATTTTGTGATGAGAAGTGTCCCCTACCTGCAGGTCCAGTTCATGGCATCTCTGAGCTATCTCCTCCTTGGCCTCGGTGACATTATTCAACTCATCCATCATCCGCTTCACCTGAAAGCAGTCACTCTTCATAATTACCACCAGCCAAAGATACAGCATTTTCAATAACATGTAAGAGCTTCAAACATGAATGACTTAATATCTATAAATAGAGGATAACTAAGAATAACGTAAATATCTTGATAGAAAGATACTAATGCAGTCAAAACAAAACTTGAAATCTCAAAATCTCTGTAACAAACTGCTATGATGCAGAGTTAGTCAAACTTAATCCGTGCATAAAATGTTGGCTTGCCTCCACCACGCAAGAATGTTATCATTCATTATAATTTATAGCATCTCTCCTATCTATTTTTTTAACAATAAATATTTTAAAGCAAAATCTGTGGATCATCTTGCAATTCCAGGACAAAGATATCAGAGGTGTAGCACACAATGTTCAAACATATAACAACATGTGATTAAACAAACCCAGAGATTTAGAATATATCAAATCAGGAAGTAAAGCAGTCCAAGTTTCTACATATTCTTTTATATTGTGTTTTGAGTGTAATTTAATCATTCCCAAACCAATATCTCAATATGTGCCGAGCCCAGTTTGGTGTATATCAAGTATATCAAGCTTAGTATTCATGGTTATTGAGAGAAAGAGAGAGAGAGAGAGAGAGGGACAGAACAACAACATGAGACCACACAATACCTGGTCACCTACTTCATTTCCTCCTCCTTCTGCACCCGATGGCATCTCCTTCATCATCAGCTGCAACAATCATACAAATAATATATATAGAAATCACATTACAAAACTAACTGTCCATCAAATTTCTGCTGTTTGAAGTGTCTGGTTTTTGATCTTGGTTGGCAATGAAAAGCATCAATGTCTGCAAAATATTCATACTGACTTTTCATACTGACTTATCTGGTAGATAACATTTTGCTATCAGAGTTTTTAAATAACCTACTTTTCCACATGTTGGTGGGTTGAGCTGGAATAAGTTGCAGCAAGCCTTCTTGCTTCACCACACCTCAAGCCTGTGAATAGCCTATGATGCCACCTTGGCCTGCACTCATATCAATCACACATCAAACTTGTCAATATCCCAGCAGTGAAAAAAACACTGCCAATATCCCAAAAATAGGCAGTCAACTGCACAATTCCAGCGAAGCCTCGCTTAATCTGATTAGCAGATCCTGCAGGTCGATGCTATCTATGCTAAGCTGTACACCAGGAATCCCCGGAGCGACAGAGCCAGCTCACAAATATGTACCTGTTGTGCATGGTAATTGTCCATCAATTTTTGTTGTTGCATAATTTCTGTGATGATGATTTAATGGTTTGGGGGCTTGGATGGCTTAATTAGAATGGGGGATTGATATGGAGGTTTGCAAGTGTTTCCTGCCTGAGGCTATCTGAATGGTAATCTGTCTCCCGTGTATATCAGCCCAGTTCAACCCCATCATTATGTGTCCATCAGAGACTTTTTCATTTTAAGTGAGTAGCCCATGATAACATGAGATCATGCACCTGTATTCTGGAGAAGACTTGAGGTTTGAGACTTAATTATCTGGCCTCAAGGGGTCGAGAAGCCTTCCGAGAAGCACCCACCAAGGTACAAGGCCATAGATACTGTCTGTGACAACATTAAGATTAAATGCACTCAAACCTTTCAACATGTCTTGCAGCTATTTGCAAAGAGGAAATTTCATTTCCAAAGGGATATGACTTTATGACGTCTGACATGCTCAGTGAAATATTCTTGCAGCAATACAGTGATTCCATCTAGTGGATGTACCTTCCAGAATTTTATCCCTGTAATTTTAACACTTGAATCTAGCAATCAAGCTAGTCTAATCAATTCTTTCAATCAATCAATCAGACTTATGTGATCAAATCACTTTAACGTAGAAATGATGCAAATTTGATCAAATTATTTCATTTTAACAATCAAAACTAATCTGTTGAAATCGCAATAATCTAGCAAACATGCTAGTCTGATTAAAATTACAATCTAGCTAATCTGATCAAATCATCAAGCTAACTTGATATGGATGATGGCAGAGCTGTCTTACCTCTTGTATGGCATTCATGACGACATGCTGGACGGCTTCCTCCATGGACATGATTCGCTGGATGTACTCATGCTTATCTTCACAATTAACTGCACAGCCGAGGATCAGCTGCAGCAATCGCCCCAGGTCACCCGTGTCAGAACTCTCTCCTGTATATTTAAACTCGCACATTAAGACAATTTTATCATTCTGGTCTTAAAATAAAAAGTTATGAATAATATATAGTTTCTAGTGAGTTTACTTTGTTTTGAGAGAAAGTGAACTCTCACAAAAATATTCATAAATGTACAAAATATCAGACCTATGGCATTGACATCTGGCATGTGGAAGTCCTGAATCTGCTGGCCAAGCACCTGAAATGACAAGACAAGTGAAAGCTTAGAATGTGTGAGGTACTGAGTGGCCACTAGATGGCGCCAGGTGTGTGCAGGCAAGATGGGGCTGATGGGAGAGAATGGAGGGAACATGATTCAATCTGCTAATGTGTAGTAAGGCTGCCTGCCATGCAAAAAATGCGGTGGCGTATCCTCGGGGGTTTCACAGTGCATACTTTTCTAACAAATTTCACATACACATACACACACAAACCTGAGTAATTAGTGAATGATTTTAATCATTGGATAATCATTTAAATGGTCTATTTTTCTACATCTAAAAAAGAGAAAAAATATGTGTATAAAAATCTATTCTTATTAGGTTAAAATAACATTCAATATTGTCTCTGGACACACTAACAAGCTCATAGCTAATCTGACTCTGGTTGGAGGGTCACTTCCATCAAAACATTTGATCAAACCACCCAGGGTGAATGAATATTATCAATTCACATTATGAAAGCATTAGTTTATCTGCTTAATCCATACACCAAACCTCATGTCACTAAACTCAAAAGATGTGATCAGTTTCTGTGATTTACCTTTTGAAATCATTTAAATCTATTGGTTGTTTTGATCCTATCTACAGGAATAATTTGGACAGAATGACTACAGTGAGTAAATGCTGGGATCCTGGAGAGGATGAGACGCAGTCCGGTCAGCTTATCTCTCCTCTATCCTTCTGTCTGTGCCTGACTACCACAACCTGGTCACAAACCTCTGAAAAAGGCTGAATCAAGGCTGGTGCTGGACATGGTGTCCCCGGACACAGACAAACTTTTTTCTAAAACTTATAAACAACTTGAGTATGTGAATAAAATAAATGATACTTCTTTTAAATAACTTACTTCACTAATATAAAAAATAATAAATATCACTATTATGAGACTGCATCATAGGTACTTTCCATTTCCTTTTTTCTCAGAACTCTTGTTTATCTTTCTTGTCTTTTATCAATTATTCTATAACTTTCTACACTTATTGATGACTTATTTTACTTGTTTCTCTTGTTTCTGCTAGATCAAACAGTTCATTTCATATTTTATTCCAACTGTTAACTATGGCTTCAGATAAGAGAAGGTTGAGACAAAACATTATGACCGATGCTCCCGTTTTTTTTTTTATTTTGATTTTTTGGTGTTTGTGTCCTGAGAAATGATTTAATCATGCTTTCCATAAAACTGGGAAAAACAGAATATGAACAAGAAGTCCTCTCAAATCAAGGTCGTGCGGTCAGCAAATTTGAAATTGTAGGAGTGTGTCCTACACATTTTAGCCTCAACAGGGACTAGAATTTTGATCTTTAGGGTTCAAAGACATATTTTTATTCATTTGGCATCTCTGATGGGTTTGGAAAATTTGGTTGCCAGGGTATTCATTTTCTCTGGTTTGAACTACATACTGCATATCACATTTTGTGTAGGTATATAAGGTTACTGTTTGTGCAATCAGCCTTCACCCTTGACTGTTTCCATCAATTTGGAGCTTTTTTTATGCTATGAGGGTCAATACAGGGATTGAAGTCACATTCAAAATTGTACCTCTTTTGTACACTTCCCAATCCTAAAATTCATATTACTTTTATCGATCCTACCCACTGACTTTCCCAGTCAGTAAAGCAAGCTTCGTAGTCAAAGGAACATTGGCAAAGATTATCTTTACCCAAGAGAAACGTTCCCACTCATGGGGGATTTTCTAGTTAATCCCTATGATCTGTTTGAATACAATTGAAGAGTTGTAATCCATGAGAAAGTAAAGGTAGTTTTCTTTATCTTTGATTTTGCAGGTGTTTTGTTTGTTTTAGAGGGTTTAGTATTATTTCACCTATATCACGAGAAAGCCTAATTCTAGCACATATTGTGCTGCCTCACAGAATTATCAAGAGGGATCCCAAGTCTACATTATGGTCACATCTCCCTGCATCTGTGTTTAAATGAGTTTCTCTTTTCAATTTCAGAATTATTGATGTGTTGTGGGTGACAAGTCCTGGAGATAAGAATATTTATCTGTTTCTTTAAAATACAGATTTCCGGATAATTTGTTATCTGTTGTTGTCTTAACTTTAGGTCAAGAAATTCACTGCAGATTTCAGTGATTTTCAGGTTGTGGTTTCCCTTTTTAGGTAGCCCAAATTTCCTGCAGTGGTTCATCCCCCATGTTACCATATCATTTGGATGTCACCAATAAAGCAGTTCCAGTGATATGGTTGAGAGTGATATACTTTTGCATTCCTCTTCTCAAAGTCTGTTAGTGCTGGATTAGTAAACCTTGGTGCCACATGATTACACCACTGGTCTGTAAGTAAAGTTATCAAGCTCAAAACTGTCGAGTCAAAGGATTCAGATTCAACATTTTTATTACAAATGTTTAGGTTGTTATATTATTGAGGTTATGCTCAGCTACTTTGTTTATTTGATTAATCATATTACATGAAGCACAACATGGTCATATCATATGAAGCACCCCATGGTCATATCAAATGAAGTGCACCATGGTCATATCATATGAAGCGCACCATGGTCATATCATATGAAGCACGCCATGGTCATATCATATGAAGCGCACCATGGTCATATCATATGAAGCACGCCATGGTCATATCATATGAAGCGCACCATGGTCATATCATATGAAGCGCACCATGGTCATATCATATGAAGCACCCCATGGTCGTATCATATGAAGCGCACCATGGTCATACCATATGAAGCACCCCATGGTAACATCATATGAAGCACCCCATGGTCATACCATATGAAGCGCCCCATGGTCATATCATATGAAGCACCCCATGGTCGTATCATATGAAGCGCACCATGGTCATACCATATGAAGCACCCCATGGTAACATCATATGAAGCACCCCATGGTCATACCATATGAAGCGCACCATGGTCAATATTGGCTTATGTTCTGTGATTTCATCATAATAAATATATCCAACATTGATATTCAGATCTGACTGAAAGTCAATGTGCTATGTTTATGTGTAGTGCAAGGACGGACTGACTGACTGGTTACCATAGGGCCCTGGAATTTTTTCCATAAACTAAATCTAATTGGCAGAGGTTTTATTAGGTCGACATCCTGTTCAAAAGAACTGAAGGATAAACATAATATTGATTAGACCAATTGGCAGCTTAATTCAGATCACTCAGTGCTTTGGATCCTTTATTGACATGCTCTGATGCATATGAATAGAAAGTAAACAGGAACCTGTCCATACCAGGTAGAAATCTCTCACCAATCTGAGTACTTGTTACCATATCTTTATACCTCAGGAGGTCATATCCCCACAATGTAACTTATAATCTTTAATCTTGGCAATATTTACATAAGGTCCACATGCAGGGTTTATGAGATTAAAATGCAGTGGTTATGAAGCTTGTTTAGCAGTCGAACTCCTGCAGTGAGGTGTGCAATTTAGAAATAGAAGAGTTTGTTATGTTGCATCTACATATTTACACATTATCGCAGTTTAAGATGCATGATATTATGTTGAACATAACGAACTTAATTAGTCTCGTATCTTGTGTCAAAATGTGAACTGTTTAATATTTCTAATGAATAAAACACTTGCAAGAAAATGAACTTTATCCTGGTGTAAATGACAATAATTTCCATCACACTGCATTTCAGCAATTTTAGGGCATTTATAAATTAATTGAAGATAACTGCTGGATCACAAAATAACTTCCTTACTGAGAATAGAATTTAATGAAAGCTTTGCATTATAAATGTAAAACCAAACTGGAAGAAAGAGCATTCTTTTCTGGATAAATGGGTTTCTATGTGAAAGTGAAATGATAAAATCCTTGAGTTCACAAAGTTAGAATAATGCTTAATTTTGGGAAATATTCCTCAATTATTAATTCTAACCAGGAAGCACTGTGTTCTACCAATAATAGATCCTTCCCAAATTTCTCCCACATACAGCCAACTATATTAGGCCAGCACAAAATTTGACTTGCTGACCCAAACATAACCTTTTGGGACAATGCCATTAATCTTTAATATTATTACTACCAAGCCATGTATTGCATTTACCTTTATATATTTAAAGATATGTTTGAAGTGATGCTAGGTTTTTGGATCTGACTCATTAATAACATCTGCTTATTGTAAGCAGCTTGTGAGCTCAAGGATTCAGCCAATGAGAAGCTGACTCTCTGTATTCCCCCAATAGGATATATCTATATGTAGATTTGGATATTTGTATTCAACATGAGCACAATCATATCATTAACATCATGACAGTGCTGTGTAATGTGCTATGAAATAATGACCTATCTGTGACAGTAACATGAGGCTGATGACAATATCACCTCACACACTCTGGGCAAACTAAGTGAAACATTACCGTAACATAGACACTTGTAGTAACAAGTCTTCTATACTTTCCAGTAGGCAGTTTAACCATAGTCATGTTTATCATATCTTCCAGATCAAAACAAATATAAGTTAATAACCTCTTTAAGATACTTCAGCTCTATCTTAAATCTTTACTTGTGAAGGAGGTCAATTTCACCATTTTATCATGTTTACAACTTTTAGAATATCTGGCTCAGTCAGACAAGCTGAATAATAGTGTTTTATAATTGTACAATTATTGGCAATTTTGATGTTATCACTATTATATGCAAGGGCAGGACAACAGACTCTACATTTAGTTTTCCAACCACAATCAAAATTTGTATACAATGAAATTAGGCTAAAACTTGAATGATTGGTTCCCATATGTCGCAAAGGAGCTGAAATATTATTTATCCTCACATATTACAAGTATGAACTACTTACAATGTCTTTGTGAGCAATATAGCATTTGCTAATAGATTACACACAATTGCATGTGTAAAGTGTTGTAATCTAACATATCACCCTTCCTGTGCTTATCAACATATCAAGGTCAAATGGGGAGTCGTCCCTCATCTTCTCAAGTATACTTACTATCACATCTTGGACAGTATATCAACTATTGTGATCATTATGTTTCAAGCCAAGAGATTAGTTATTATATGAATTTATAAAAAAAAAATGAAACTCATCATTGTTAACAATTTACGTTATTTACTTTTTTCACAAAAAGAAAACTAAAGTTGTGTTTAGATCTGAGCTGGAAATTTTCACTGGATGAGTCTTTGATCTGTATGATACTCCAATACAACTTTTTTATATTTGGAAAAGAAAGAAATTCCCCATACCAAACAAAATAAAACCAGAAATATTGTGACATGGTTGAGTGATTAAGTATGCTTTCTACCTCATCTAATCTTTATTTCCTCCATACATCCCTGCCCCTTCTTCACCTCACATTATCACATAAAACATGTACTCGTTTCTCCAAAACCTATATTATCAACCATATATATATATATATATATATATATATATATATATATATATATATATATATATATATATATATATATATATATATATATATATATATATATATATATATATATATATATATATATATATATATATATATATATATATATATATATATATATATATATATATATATATATATGGTTAATATATATATATTTCACACTGGAGGTCAAAACTAATAAAAATTAAATAAACCTAAACAAACAGTCAAATTTTGGAACAGCATCAACAAAAAAATATTTAAATGCAAGATGTGGTTCTTCAAACATTACTCCTTGACAAAGAAAGCTTCAATCTATTTGAATGCTCCTCAGAATAAACCCTTAAACCCATTTCAATTACTTTCAGTATGCCAAAATCCATCAACTTTTGGACAATGCCAGAGTGGAAAAAGTAACTGTCATGCCTGGCTGGGTTATAGTAAATTTTCACCTGGATATGGATCTGTCAACACTGCAAGTTGCCTCAGGCCACTGGCTCTCAAACATATTTATTCAATGAAATATGTTACTGAGATGAACATCATTATGAAAACATTGAAATTTGATATTACTGAATATAATGGTTGTAAGCATGGTATAGAAATATAAGTAAGGCACTACCCTATGTACTACAGCACCAGTTTGTGTATAACATCAGAGCCATACAAATAAGCTGGAGGCCAGGGAAGGTCATCTCTCAAAATTCTCATCTCATATTGAACAAGACAGGCCCCAGGTCTTAAAAAATGTTTTGTTGACAGACAAATTAACACAGACATACAGAGCCCAAATCTGAAGTTGCTGTGTCCCTCTGGCTTTAGGAATAAATAAAATGAAACCTAAAATTAAATTTCTTCACTTCTTTTAAAACAAGAATATCAAAAGTGGGCTTCATGGGGCAAATTTGTGGTAGAAATCTGTAAATAAAGTGATGACAATATTGCAAATTATCAATGTTTTTGGTAACAATTTGAAACCTTGATAAACAAGTCAATGTCATGATTGAGGTCATAAGAAGTTTTTGTTGACAGACACACACACATGCCCAGGTCCTGATACCATAACAATAATTCCAGCGCCACTCAGGTGGTGGAAACTAACAAGGGCTTGTGTTTAAATGTCACATTTGCCAAATATTATTTTGATTTATTTGCAGAAATTGAAAAAAATGTTCCCTCCTTACACCAAACAACAAAATAAATCATCAATATAGAGACCTGCGACTAATCTTTTCAGAGTAATTTTCTAGCTCCTGTTTACATTATCATAATTTTACAAAAGTTTAAACAATTTGAAAATTGTTGTGTACATTTTGACCACCATTTCATGCCCCATTACATTTAGGTTTATTTCCCCTGTGTACTTTTTTCCTGAGTATCATTGCACAGATTGCATAGGGGCATATTACATAAACTATTCTGGGCAAGCCTGAGGCAAACACTGATTGTTTTCTGGGTAAATATGGCCTACACCAACAACAGAACTTTATCATGTGTTTGAGATTTGCCCTAGAAAAGAGACTATTTACATGATTTTAGCTGAATCGTCTATTCTACGATCTTCATAATGTTTAGACAAATATCAAAAGTAAATAAAAAAAATACCAAATGAAAAGAGCCATATCAAGTTATACATGCTGATTTTCAGAGCTCTAATATTTACCAAAACCATAATTTGAAAGATCAGTTATAAAAGGTTTGTGAAATATTTGGTAAAGTTTCCTGAAATATTATAAAGTTTACTGAAACCTTTCAAAATGGATGGCGGACAACCTAATACTTTGTTATCCTGGTCTTAATTCAGTATTCAAATAAACTAAAAGAAATAGAATTAACACATGATTTAGTACAAAACTGCTATAAAAATTCTGGATAAACTATATCCTGGAAACCTGAGTCCACATATTTCATCATTAATGCAGTATCAACAGGTGTCCTGAAAAAAACGATAGAAATAACCAAACCCTTCAACAAAGTTAGAATTGCTTCATTTTAAAATACAGTCTCAAATATCTTACCTCTGCATAGTAATCAAGTATTCCTTTGAGAATCTTCTTCAGGTTGCTAACCTGCAAACAGCAAAAAAGAATGTGTTAAAAAAACTCATCTGAGCAATGAAAGCATCCTACTTAATTGCACAAATTACATGTCCTTTACTTTATTGTTTTGTCAATTATATCAACATGATTAATGATAATCATGATAGAAAGGTTATTCTGTAATTCTTTAATATGGCCTGATTTCTGCCTTATTTTTCATCTAAACATAATATGCCATATGTGACATTTTGAGTGAAGTAATCACCATACAATCACCATGCAATCAACGCTAATCATGGCCAAAAAGATGTTTTGGACAAATTGTTCCCCTCTACAATGTGATATCAATCAATACATAGCTCTATTATCCATTCCATGTCTATGTAATCAAGTTATCAGAAACATACAAAAAAAATTAAATACTGGTCATATGATTTGGAAGAGGGGGCCAGCATGGCTTGATAAAGGGATGAAAAGATCTATGGTCCAATCTTAACATTTGATAGAAAATTAACCAATAGATTTTTTTCACTTATTGCTCAGCCTTTCTTTGACTTTTATATGTAAGGAAGAGGTATGCATGTCTTATAAGCTATGATTATGAACTTTGAAAAATGCATTTATTGATGCTCCTACATAATCTCCTTTACTTCTAATTAACTATTTACATTGCCCATTGTGTTGTACCACTTGTTTGGACAAGGAGTAATTGGTTAATAATAATGTATTTGACAGCCACACCTCTTTTGCCACACTTCAAGGGACTGGCTAAATGTGTTACATGTAATTCAATCATTAGTTACCTGTCCCTGTTCTTTGTCACTATTCTTTAATGGTTCTTATTAACATGATGCACATACTGTACTAATGAGTTAAATTACATTTAAATTTGTTTGTATCTTCAACTCTAATGAACCAAAAAAAGATTTAAGGTCTTTGATTCACCTTAAATTCATTTAATTTTTTGCATATTGGATTACAAATTTTGGTAGAAATATTAGGTTAATCAAGTTATGTTTTCTCAGGCTAATCTAATCATTTTTTAATATGGCTGCTCCCTAAACAAAGCAGTATTCAGCATGTGATGGAACATATTAACAACGAACTGTAACTTCATTCCATTTAATGAACCAATATGTTCAAGTTGACTGAAAAATGTACAGGAATGCAGCAAGGCCTGTCAATGGAAAGAGGGGGGGGGCTATTCTGGCTCCTAAATTAATATGATGATTGTATTAAATGGAATAGTGCACTGTTATAGCTGTGTTCTAATTCAGTGAGTGAAAATGGTTCCAAATGAAACTGGGTGTACCACAGTTTTCATACATAAACAAACCTAAGCATTTATTACAATTTTTTCTGGTCAAGTTTATTTTGATAAAAATTTACAAGATTGTTCACTGACTCAGAACAAGAACTAGTGGGAAGGTGCAAGCAGTTTACTCAACAAGTGTGGCATAACCAGAATAATAAAAAAAAACCTCTTGGTACAAGTTCTTACGTGTGATGTTTATGTGTGGCATTTGGCCAGGTTGAACACAATCTTTTCACTATATTTAATCAGTGAAAAATAACAAAAGTATCTCTAATGGCTTCTCTTAACCATGCTAAATGGCTTTTTAACCTAAACTAAGATTTACACTCAGGTTTAAATTTTGCAGCTTTCCTATTACCCTGTAGATTATCAAATTCAAAACAACTTTGCTTTGCCTTTGAAGTTACCATGGATGGTTCAACATGACTGCTTCCACACAAAGGGTTATTTAGAAACTAGAACATGCAGAGAGAATCTATCAATTGAAATTGTTTTCCTCCAGTTTAAAATAATTTGGAGAACTCCACAGGTGTGTCTTAAATAATTAAGGTATTGCTTTGTGATCAAATGTACTTATTAAATAAATGGATCATTGATCCAACTAAGTCCATTAATAGCTCCATAACGGCGAATGATCAAATGACCAATCAGCACCATTTGTAATCTATATCACTGGTATTCAGGTTATATGGTATTCAACTTTTTCCAAGAATAGGCTGTTGTAGCTGCTCAACTAAATTAACAATTATTTCTTTGATTTTAATGCTGAAATTGTCTAAAAATAAATACTCTTTATTTCGGTTAAAAACCTTTACCTCTTTAAACATCAATTCAGTGAATACTTTGAACTTGATATAAGCATCAAAATAAGGAAGCAAATTAGAATTTAATGTCAAATGTTCTTAATGTTGCCACTTCAATGTTGCCATCATCACTGGATGAAATGAATATGTAAATAATGAAGCTGAAAGATTTGGCCATGAACATGTTGGAGACATGAAGATAATAATAAATTCTCCAACTATGTCTGATTGACAAGTGCATGCATGAAAAGGTCTGGTTCCATATGTATATTATGACAGGAAGCATAGGATTGTTAACAAAATAATACATATTTAAATATGACCACTATAAAAACAGACATAGCTAAAATTTAGACAAAAAGCCTCCATTCATGTGGGTCCCACACACTGGGTAATTTACAGTGTGAGCCAGAAAGGTTAAACTGGAAATATCCAGTAATCTTATCTTAAAGGTAAACAGGTATTACAAGGTTGTCATATGGATCATATTCTAAAATTCCCAAACTTTTAACTGAAATTATCAGACCACAATATAATTTTCAAGGAACAATTTGCCAGCATCAGGGGCAAATTCATCAAGTCAGCACCTCAAATTCTGGATTACCATGTACTTTTGTCACTGTAAAATGTCTATTGCAGATTTTAAGTCTTGTATTAATCCTTATGAATGGTCACTGTACTACTCATTATTTTAATAAAAGCTTATATCATGTCCATATTCTTTTAATAATCTTCTGATTATAATAAGTGTTGAAAATGCTATCCAAATAACCATTTCTTTGACCAAGTCAGTTTTCCCTGACCAAAGTGCTGGTTTTCTCTGACCAAAGTCAAAATTTCGACATGGGATAATGCAGCAAGATAAAAAAAATGCCAAACACATCCCAGATTTCAAGAAGAATACAACTGAAATGTTCAATGGCAATCCAACCATTTTTGGGTGAGATACCTCTCTCGTGACGTTGGAAAGTTCACCAAGATCGTGAATGGTCAGTGTCAAACTTATCCTATATTTTGTTGAGATGAATAGATGTACAAGGTTTTCAGACAACCAAACACTTTTGGGCAAGCAAAGCATTTTGACCTTTACTTAACTGCAATCTTAGCTCAAAGGCAAAAACTGCCCAAGAAAGGTCATGTTAATTTCAAACTCGTGGCATGATATTGAACATTTTTGGATGATTCTTAATGGAGATTCTGTAAAGTTCTGGAAGATTCAGTTAGTATTTTGAATGGAAGCAAATTCCTCCAAAAACTCTGTATTGGTGGTTGACAAATGCTCTCTCTATGAAATCAATGATGAGGTGTCAGAATAATGATTGAAACTTATTTGGGTAAAACTCTTAATAAATTGACCATGTCGACTGTGCAACCCTTCCAATCTAGGCATGAGTATAGACCAGAATAACATGTTGTTTTTTTATCATTTTGTTGAGTTTTATGTATCAGGCTTGTTTGCCATTCAATTTGACAAAGGAAAACATTGCCATATTTGTTGGTTGTATTGTTATTTGATGTATGGTGTATTTTGGCTGAAATCCAGACTTTTGTCTGTCAGTGTCGCAGTAGCCTAAGCATGCAAACAAATGCCTGAGAAGTAGTTACACAAATAATTAGAAATTATAGGGGTTCAGCTTCAATGACAGTCAATGGTAAATATTTTCAGTGCTTTTTTGATGCCTCCCTAAATATATATGTTGTGCTATGGTCAGAAAAGCTGACAATTGATCTGTTCATGGTCCTTATTATAAACAATCCTGTTACCTTTTCAGTTTCAATTTAATTATCTTTGAAACATACCATTAATAAATGTAAATGGCTACCCACCTTAAGTCTCCAGTTATTTGAAATGTCTGTTTTAAGCTTCGTCATCCAAATATCAGTGAAGAATGCTGGAGCTCTAGAAAAATATAAAATAGGTCTCTAATTGACTAAATGTTTTATTTTGGTAAGTCCTAAAAATGGAGAAAAAAAATAAAAACAAAATATTATGTAAGTTTACATTCATATTGCCAATAAAAAATAGGGGCTGTAGGGACATTACAATTTTTGTAAAATATTTTTTTTTATATAAACATTATAAGTTTGTTATTTGATCTGTATGGTGCTCAATTTTGATAAACCATGAGGACTCACATTATCGATTTTAGAGGTTTTATTTTGAGAGAAAGGAAATTATATAGAGTCTGCCATACAGATTTAATTTGTTCTTTTGGCATGTCCTTAAAATATATAGGTTCACAGGGTTTTATTTAGGGTTAGTTCAAGAGAAGCACAAATACAACAACATATTTTTCTGAAACTAAATAATCCCTTTGGAAATATCTTTTCTAAATTTCATGTATGCATCATATCTACATGCGTTTTTATCCTTACCACTTTTGCCTGAATTACTCTGAACACAATATATTTTTAATCTAATTTGAATATCTTAAGCAAGAAATGTTTCACTTACATTTGATGCAGAACCTGAGCCATGGCAATACCATCTGTCAGTTCTTCCACTGTTTTGTTCGGGCCATCAACATTGAATGTCTGCAGCTAAAATTGCAATAAATTAATGTTAAACTTTAAATCCATTCGTCTTAGCGATTCTCAAATATGAACATTTTAAAACTGTTTACATCATTCACAAACTTCTGTTGTATCTTTAGTGGGTTGATATATAATTAAATAATTAAAGTTAATGATTAAAGTTATGAAATTGCTTTTTAGTTGGAACACATTTTTGTGGTATTGCTGCCTATCACAATCCTTGCTTTTTCAAATAAATGAAATTGTGAAGAAAATAATCAAGAGCAAAAGAGCAAAAATAATGTTTCAAGATATCTATTCATGTCCTGAATTCTACTGAACATTATCTAACTGGACATTCCTAATATTCAGAATTTTAATAAAAAATATATTCCCTTTTAGTGGGCAAAGTAATCATCTTCAAAGCATGAGTTCTGGGTTTTAAGATTTCGTTTGATTATATTGAGGAAATTTGGTGGGTACAGTCCCACTTGGGTGCGCTGTAGTTTTGGGTATGGTCTGACTCTGATTCAGTCTGAGCAGCTGAACTTGAAGGGTGCAGTGTGTTTTGAGACTTGATTGATATCACAAATGACCAGTGGTACTTCACATTTTTATATGATTTTATTGACAAACATAAAATTGTAAGTTTTGATTGCATTATATATAAAAATATAGATCTGGTGTCTATAATCTTTGACGATTCACTTAAAAAGCTAGAAAGCAAGGTTCACTGAGTTCACAATCACAACTTATAATCTGCCATGTTTGCACTTGTGGAATCCACGACAAAAGTTGTCTGTTTTGAACAGTCTTACTCAGTAAAGAATGACATTTGAAACCTACCCATATCAAAAGACTATCACAAAGGTGCTCTCGGTCCATGGCTGCTTCGAGAGCTTCCTCCTCGCCCTTTAAAGTTGCCCAGTAACAATTTTTTGGAGTAAACACAACTTGCCAACTTCTGGTGCGAACAGATTTCTAAACGGAAACAATATGGCCGAACGGGTGTTTTACGCAAGCGCGGAGAATACCCAAAAGCATAAACTTCCGTTTTACCATGTTTTGGATATGGGTGGCCGGTACCTACATGGGACCAATAATAATAATAATGATACTATATTATTATTATATTTCAATATGGAATATTGAAATAGTTGCGTGCTGGATGGCCATGAGTTTTTCGTCGCTTTATGTTTATTTCAGGATTAGGGGGTGGGTGGAGGGTCCAGGAGAGCGGTTCTGGGTAAGTATTTTAATCTGTGTTTTATTATAAGGCGGATGGTTGGTGTTTGGACACTGGAAAAGGATGTCTTAAGACGGCAGTGACTGGTAGGCGGGAAGATTGGTTTGTCGGGTACAGTTCCTGAAAGGTAAGGTATTCTTCGGTACTTTTTATATTTAGTTATTGCAGGTGTGTTTGTAGGTGTCAGTCCAGTGGCTGGAGGTAGATGGGTTGGAGAGTTAATAGGATGATGGTACTAATGATTTTATTTCTTGTAGGTACTTTTCAGGCGGTGAAAGAAAAGGAGTGGTAGTCATAGTTTAGTGGGGGATGTCGGTTACTTAGGATGTAGTCTCGGTGGGATTAGAAAAGTTAGTAAGGAGGCAGCTGGTAGATATGAAGGTGCTGAAGATCACTAGGTACTCACGTGGAGGACATCTTTAGCCTCTAGTTGTGATTGGTAGGGCTTACGAGGATATTGGACGCCTCAGGCTGTATAGGGATATTGGACGCCCTTTAGTGCGCTGGGGATTGTAGGCCCCAAGGGAAGGAGTGAGTGTTGAGGTGAAAGTTGTCAGTGCAGAAGGTGATAATTAGATAGGGTAGCTTTTCATCAGTGTAGGGGCCTGCACCGGGCGGTCAGCACGAGTGCTACTCACAGATTGGAGATAGTGCGTATTGGATCTCCCCTCTAGCTGGGTAGCCACGCTGCGTAGGCTCTGAGTGCCCACGAGACAAAAGTGGCGCGGCCAACATATCAAATCAAATCAAATCAAAATCAATGTTTGGAAAGTAAAGTTGACGTGGGTTTGATGATTCTGCACTTCACTGTCGTCAGTTGAAAATTGCATGAAACTTGAAGGGTAAAAGATGGGTCATGGTAGGGAGAACATCATAGAAGGTATCGGAGACGAGCTGATATACGGACTGGCGGGCTGTATCATTGGAATAGTGCCCTTTGCAGCGATGATCTACACCTGGTAAGTGACAGTTTACAGCTGTCAGTGTCACGTGCTGGGAACTTGGGTGGAATGTCTTGACTTAAGTTGTGTCACTGTCAGTTCTTAAACCTGACTTCTCACTTGACAGTGTATCTAGGATAAGTAGTAGGTAGTAATGATTAATTTTAGCACAGTCCTCATTCTGGTAAAGTTGTACAGTACAGTTGTGGTGCCACCTGGGGGAAATGATTGACAGTAAATGACAGCCGGGCTGTCTTGTTCCAAATTGATCAGCAAATATATCAAACCATACTGTTTACATAGTAACATAGTCATGGTATCCACTCCCTAAATAACTAGCCCTTTCCTTGGGATATTTTCTGATATATTTTATTTGCATTTTAAACATTTTTGAGCAACTTATACCCAAAGACATCGTCAAAAAAGACTTGAAATCCACTGTTTCCAGAAACATCACGCACTGCCCATCCAATTTAACTCACGACTCCAGTAGAACTCGACTTCCGGCAACTAACAATCAAACAATAATGTTCCCTTTAAGTAAATATAAGGTGTCAGTCCTGTTTGAAAATATTTCTTTGTTTTTTCTTGATCTCAGCATCGTTTCACCATTGTTTACGATTTTGCGCAAAGACGTGAAAGTGGGTCAGTTTATTCACGGGAGTGACAGCAACAATCTGGAAACTCAACAACGTTGTAGTGCTTCTGACGTCATATGATGTTTCTCCCTTTGCGTTTCCATGACGTCATCAATTGGACTCTTCCAAATGCCATTTCACATTGTCATGTTTTATATCGGGTAAAAAACTGAAGAAAAAACACAACAGAATTCACACGGATTTGTATTTTTAGACATTATGACTGGGAACGATAGTGACATTGGTTAGAACTGCAACAGTCAATTGCCGGAGGTCGAGTTTATTTACTGGGGAATCTTCAATATGATGGGCAGTGCGTGTTGTTTCGAGAAACAGTGGATTTCAGGTCTATTTTGGCGATGTCTTTGGGTATAGGGGCAGTTTTTGCCGCGGACCCAAAATAAACAAAAGGCAAATTCACTGCCAGAGACCCCCGAGCTAATAGTAACACAGATAGTCCATCTTTGTGAGATCTGCTACCGGTGGATCTCAAAATGGGAATTTAAAATCCAATAAATGCAGAAAACAATGATATTAGCTCTCAATCACATAAGAATAGGAACTCTGTCCAATGGTGACAAGGTGAATTTGTGATACCCTGGCCCTCCTGTACCTATACTATGCAGTGCTAGGACTTATGTATGCAGTGCATACTATACACTGCTAGGATCTGTAAGGACTCGTATTGTTCAATAAGACTAACCTTTCATTTTAAGGATTCCAGAGCATAATGATATCATCTTCACATCATACATGCCATGTGGAAAATAAAAAATCACAAAGTCTTGCTGCAAAATCATTTGTTTAGAAATATCAAAACTCCTCATAACATGTTGTCATTAAGAAGGATATAACTCTCACATTGACTGAAATTCCAGACTGATATCAATTTATTGTTAACAACCTGATAATGCTTCTTAAAGGTGTATCTTTATATTCACATAGCTCTCATTCTCCCTTCCTTTCTCCCTTCCACATATACCTGTTGAACCTTGGCACAGTGAATAAGTCTGCCTCCCATGCTAGTTTATGTTGCGCTCCTGTTGGGAATGAGAGCTTTGGTCATGGTACATAACCAAATCATAAATTTATTGCAAAGCCATAGAAATGTTAGATCTAATCCTGTCTGGTTCCCATCTGGAATGTACCTTATAATTTGTTTAAATATTTATTTTATTAAAAATGTTTATGTCTCAAAGGCAGAGCAAATATGAAAGTAAAAATCACCTATCTAATTCTTGAATCACATTGATTTCAATACTAAAAACTGGTTTAAATTGAACACAAAATCTTCACCTTACTAGCACATGTGAATAGATTAGTTCATGCATATTTTGACTTATTCAGGCAACAGAGCAGATCATCACAAGAAATTCACCCTGACAGCCAGGAAACAGTTCAGGGGGCAAGGGATCGGTTGAGGGAACAGAATCGTCTTCCTGCAAACCGTATCAGTGAGCGGAGAGAGCGAGAGAATGGAGAACTTACCTGCCCAATATGTATCAGTACTGCTACATATGCTGTAGAAACAAATTGTGGACATGTTTTTTGTGGTAGGTTTCAAATAAAGAACATGGAAATAGTCGTATGTATAGATTATTAGATCTTTCAAAATAACATTTTTTTTTAATCATTTTAAAAAGAAGAAAGAATGTTTTAAAACATGTACCGATATATATGTTTGAAGGAAACTGCATGATAACGTATTGGAGACATGGAAGATGGATAGGTGCAGTAAGGTGTCCAGTCTGTAGACAAACTGTAAGTTGAAATTTCAATAAATAAAAAGGAGACAAAGAAGAGATAGATGCAGACTACCATTTATAGTTGCAAATGGCAGTCATTATAAAATGTAACAAGATTTTCCAACAACATTTTTTCCCCAAATTTTCCAAATTACCTTAAAAATCATGTATGATACCTTTGATATTTGAAGAATAATGATTCTAAACTATAGCACTTATTTTTCTCCACCAGAGAATACCACCAAAAAAATCACAGTAAACAGTTTGTGGATGGAAATGCAAATTTCCAGATTTTTTAATCCAAGCTATCAGAAAGATGATAAATGCACAATAAAGATTTTGGCTTTATAGATCAGATTTATACAATTCTTGTCTCTAGGTGTTGTAAAAATGATTTAAAAATTCCTAAATTTTAGACTATAAATTCAGAATAGTTAAGTCAATTTCCCAACCTACTATTCAAATGCCATATTGTAATCCTAATGCTATATTGCAAATTAAGAATGCCAAATTATGAAGGCTATTATTCCAAACAAGACATTTTATCACCTTTTTACATTTGTTAAATACAACCAGAAACAGCATATTTTTTTCCTGATCATAGACATCATTGTCAAAAATAATGTCTTGAGGAAGATGATGATTGCAGTTTGCTTGGTTGACTTTCAACCCAGGCCTAGTTGCCTGTAAATGTTGGCTTGTTATATTGAAAAGCTTGTTGCATTAAAATTTTTAATCTTTACATTATAATTATATTTGTAGGTTAACATACTCCTGTTCTGTTTTTCTGAAGAGGAGCAACATGAACAAACTGAAGATCGCAATGCAATATTTAGAGAAATAAACTTGTACAATCGACGCTTTTCAGGAGAACCAAGAACTGTATGTATCTGTTTAAAATTTTATAAGATTTCAATATTTCTAATTAAACAGTTATCTAGTTCACCTCTTTGTTTTATTTATGACAATTTATTAGATCTTTTACAATTCTTTTGTTTCAGATAATGGAATATCTAACTGACTTGCCAACTCTAATCCGTCATTGTTTGAGTGAAGTGTTCTCCCTAAGTGGACTTGTGTGGATGTTCCGAATGCGTGTCATCGTGTGCTTTCTTGCTGCCCTCATATACTTTTTGTCACCACTAGACATCATACCAGAAGCTGTATTTGGACTTCTTGGTTTCCTGGATGATTTCTTTGTTCTGCTACTGCTCACTATCTACGTCAGTATACTATACCGTAGATTTGTTGCCTCTCGCGCTGGAGATGCTGAGTGATGAGCAAATTTGTTGTAGAAAGTGTTAGAAAAGCACACACTGTCCACCAGAGGCACATGCGACTTATAACTATTTATAGGTTCACCAGTTTGAGAAAAGCAGAGTTATTGTACTCAGTGGTTGGTCGTGTAACTTCGTTTCTGCAGAACTAATTTTTGCCTGATGCAGAAAAAATAACCTACTCCTAATTTTTGTTAGTTAAGACTAATTACAAAAAGAACTGTACTCAACAGTCTCTTTGTGTGGTTGTGTGTGTGGTTGTGTGTGTGTGTATGTGTGTGTGTGTGTGTGTATGTGTGAGTGTGTAAAATGCTATTACCCATGTTCAGAGGGAGGAGAGATAGTCATACTGTGTGACAACAGTATGAACAATATTTGCTTACAACATGACTTATTGTTACTACTTACTATTGTTCATATTGAAAAACAGGACATATAAATATCATGAAAAGTGATTTTTTGCCAACTGAATTTGAAGGAAATGCTATTTAAAATCATGTGCAGGTTGATCTTACAATACCTCTGCCATGATAAGGTCTTTCTAAAATTAGCTTTTTGTAGCTATAACTTAAATTTTAACTGTCAAATTACTTTCACAATATACATATATTTTTTGCGAAATATTCTCTATAACTCAAGAATGATTGTACATCATATGTGCTTAACTGTTGAAAACTTTGTGATTTTATTGGGTGCTTTCGTAAGTGATTAGATAGAAACCATTGTTTTTTGTGGCTAGCTCCTTTTGCTCATTGTACAGTTGTCAGTATTTTTGATATTGCAATGTCAGGGATGGGAGAGCTCTGAATGGTTCTAGACTGAAATTTCATTACATTTGAGCATGTAACAGTGTCTTGATTATGATGGCATCTATGACATTTTCACTTAAATATTTGTGCCCCCAAGTCGGGGGTTACTCCTCATTTTGCAATTTTAAACTGGGCCACCTTCCCCTGTTAAAATTGAGCCAAAATCTTGTTTAAACTCAGTTTCAGTCGATCATATTCTTATCATATCATATGTAACTGATGATTAAAATTTGGATGTAATAGTTAACATGTTACGATTAAAGAGAACAACTTTTTCAATCAAGCCATTGTTCATCATATGGCACCCTTTAGATTTCACTCGGATAAGTTGAGATTTAGTGTCAGGCTATGTTGTGAGTGTCCGGAATGATGTGAATTGTCTGGATTAGTTCAAATTTACCATCTGGCACTGTTAAGATCTCTCCCACCCCTGAATATTATAAATTTTATAAATATTTTTTTCAGGAGATAAATAAGCATTTAAGAATGAATCATAAATTCTTTTCAAAAAGATGATCTTGATCTTGAATAGAATTGTAGTCTTCGTTTGGAACAAGAGGCCCATACATAAGTCCCACAAATCAGATTGGTTTAATTGATGTAAAAACAAGCCATGTTGAATATACAAAGGGCAGTTTCCCTTAAATATTTGAATTGAAGTCAACCTACATCTATAGATTTTAGCTATGCATAGCAGAGCTTCTGCAGTGAGGGTCAGACATTGTTTGTCTTTCTGTCCATCCTTCAACTTTGATATTCTCCTCTGAATTTGAACTAGCTGCGGACGGGGAGAATTTTTCTGTCATTCTATCTGTCCATTAACTTTTATCTTCTACTCTGAAACTACAGGGCACAGTTCTTCGCTTTATTTAGTAAGGGAAAATTTTCAGGGGACAAATTCTATTTATTTTCCATTTGGCTGAGAATTTTTTTCTCCATATTTTTGGTGATTTAAATATAAATCCAATTGTTATCACTGAGTTGTCAAGAAGGTCGCCATATTGGATGACAAATAGCCAATGAGAATCGAGATGACAAAATCAGTATGTAACATGCATTTTGATTTGCTGAAATTACCACATGCTCAAGTCTCCTCTGGAAAAGGATTTAAATGATCATTATGAAGCGCATCTCAGGCTATTCCAGAAAATAATCATAAACATACAAAAAAGGATCAGCATTGATCAAAGGCCATTGGCTGGGGGGGGGGGGAGTTTTCTGTCATTTTCTCCATCAACTTTGATCTTCCACTTTGAAACTACAGGTCAGATTTCTTAGCTAAAGTAGGTGAGATGCTGTATATTCTGGGGACCAAGTCTCTATTTTCAGCATTATTTTATTTTTTTATGATTTTTTCCCCAGAAATGATTTTATGATTTTTTTCCTTACCATACACTGATTTGTCAAAGATTCTGCCATTTTGAATAAAATGAGAAGAATTAGCCAATGAGAATCATGATAACAAGTTGGGACTAAATTCAGTATGCAACATGCATTTTCATTGGCTACAAATCTCTAATCAGGCCACGTCCAGATGGGAGCTACAGGCTCTAGAATATTTCAGATAAGGGCTGCTCTGTTAGGCAATGAATTTTCTGACTGGTTATTCTACTAATAGATTGGTGGAAACACTCCACTCTATGGCTAGATAAAGTCTGTCAGAAATTCCAGTTAGATTGAACAAAATGGCTGTGGACACCAACCAGCCTACTGAGATTGCACAGATTTATCTGTCGCTATATAGACTGGCTACTCTGAAAAAGATTTAATTAATCATTTATGATGCAATTTCCAGGCATTTTCAGAAAGTTTTCAGTAGCATTACAAAAGCAAGGATCAGCATAGCTCTGAGGCCATCAGCCTATGTTTCAAGTATAAAATGTGTTGCATCAATATGAGAAGCAACTACATGTACTATCCAAAAATATTGAAAGACATAATTGAAACAAGCAACAGGTTTCTTTATGAGGGCATATTTGTTGAAATGGGTAGAGTTTTCTCCAGACATTACAAATAGTTCTCATTTTTATGCACGTTCACTTTTGTTGATAATTACAGATTGATTATTCAAGGTATAAGCTTATTTCACAGTCAGTGAAATTTAATTTTGCATGTAAAACTTGTGACCTTAATCAAAACAGAATATATTTTGGATTAAGATTTGTTCTTTACCTATTTTATGTGTTTTACTGAAGGAGGTGCCCAGTGTATTGTGTCATATTGTTGGTTGGTATCTGTTGCTTTTTTCCGGTAATTCTTGGAAACTTTATTGTCAGTTGTGTCTTCTGTTTTATTAAACAAGCATTTGCATCCCCCCAATTCTGCCATTCAGCAATTTAGTCAGTTAACTTCAGGGGTTATAATAGACAATATTTCACATAGACAACATTTCCTGGGCATTGATTAGTCTCTTGGTAATACTGTCTGTTATATCCTCTGAAAGTAATTGGCCAAATTATTGATATATGCATGTGAAATATTGTCAGCATATTTAGCAGACAATTCATATTGTTATTTGCAATTAGTAGAAAATTATTTGACATGATATATTTGTGAATTATGATATTAATATTTTGTACAAGAGGTATCTGCAGATACATATTTGGAGTGAAGATTGTTCATGCCCATAAAAAATAATACAGCACCATTCTATTTTCATACTTGCATTTATGAGGTGATATCCCAGAATTGTTACATTTTTGTATCCTGTTTCTTCATCAGATCATAATGTACATTTTGACATAATGTAAATAAAGCTCTATTCAAGTAATTTATTTCAAATGGACTGTTGTGTTCAATTCCTGCAAAAATTTCACCAAAATGAAAACTATTTTCTCATTAAAAAAATGTTAATTTTGGTGTTTCATATAAATATTTTGTGTAAAGAAACAAGAATCATGAAGGAAATTATGAAATACCCATCTTGATAATAATCCATACGCACATCCGGTTTTGGGACCAATCACAGCAGTTGAGACAAAATGGAAAATAATAGCAATCATTTCGACCAATCGGAGAGCAACTAACAGACAATTACAAGAAGTGTCCATAGTAACAATGACAGGAAACTGATCACCACGTGTCTACTTTTCAACATTGCACAGATGGCTTCAATAACTGAGAAAAAAGAAATGTTAATAGACAACAGGGTCATTTCGGGCAGCTACAGATGGTCTGTTAATGTAGGCAGGTGTTTGAAGAAAGTCCTAAGCTGCATGAACAAACACAACTTGAATTTTGTTGAATGTCTGTATATTAAGAAAAATATATATATATATATATATATATATATATATATATAGAAGTTGGTACAGATATGAGGTACTTGAGGTATTTCTGTCAGACCTCATTATGGGGTACCAATCTCATACCTTAATGTGTGTGACAGGGGAGTGCCATCTGGTGTTAATATTGAAATTATTTTATATACCTCACAAATTTAACGTTCATATCAATGGCGTTAATGTTATTATCCACCGCCAGGGCACTTATTACTACTTGTGACACTAGATGGCAGTGATTTATATAGTCATAGCCTGGTTGTATAATTACGTCAATGCCCCACAAGACAAGTCTGAGATTGACAAAAAAAACCCATATCTGATACAATCTCTCTCTCTCTCTCTCTCTCTCTCTCTCTCTCTCTCTCTCTCTCTCTCTCTCTCTCTCTCTCTCTCTCTCTCTCTCTCTCTCTCTCTCTCTATATATATATATATATATATATATATATATATATATGTATATATATATATATATATATATATATATATATATATATAAATATATATACATGTATATATATTTAGTTTTTAGTTTATATATGTCTATATATACATGTGTGTAAAGGAATATTATTGTAACACAAGATCTCCCAATAAAATAAGAAAAAGATTTGATGAAAACATAAACATATCATAAATATGTTTTCATAAATTTTTCCCCTTATTTTATTGAAAGATCTTGATCTTGTGTTCCAATAATTTTAATTATTAATTCCTAATTGCTGATGATATGACTGGAAAAATACAGTCTGGCTCTGTCCTCAATAACTAGAATATTGTCATATGCCTCAGTTTCTTCATTCAGTTTGGAGTGAGAGAAGAAATGAGGAAGTGGTTGGAAATGGCCTCTTTGTCACGTGACCAACCAACATAAACAGAGCAATATGGCGACCATACAGTGGTTTGCACTTGGCTGTTTGACTTGTTTAATACACGTTTCTTTGGGGCTGGGATTCTTCGATGGAATTCTAGATGAAACAGACTCATGCGAGGATGTCTGCAAAAATACATATCCGCTTCATACATATGAAAAGGTGAGTGTAAAATGTCCAAACAATAGGTCAAAACGGCCCAGTTGCAAGTTGTGGATTCACTTTTGACAGGTTCAGTTATCAATGTCAGTTTTGACAGTCAAGTAGACAATACTGTTCACATGAACTGAAACAGAGGAAAACATTCATTTCATTAATACATTGAAAGAATTTTTGTAAAGTATTGCATATTGATAAGTTTTTTGCATGTATATTTTATTTCAGATGAGTATTTGGCTCATGAAAATTTCAGTTTTGACAATGGATGGTTGTTGTTTTGATGAACAAATGCTGGAATGTGCTATTATGTGGTGTCTGTTTATCATGATATTGATAAATACTAAAATAGTATAGCTATTATGTGGTGTCTGTTTATCATGATATTGATAAATACTAAAATAGTATAGCTATTATGTGGTGTCTGTTTATCATGATATTGATAAATACTAAAATAGTATAGCTATTATGTGGTGTCTGTCAGTCATGATATTCATAAATACTAAAATAGTATATTTTGAAGAAAAAAAAAAAATTATATCTGTTTGAGGTTTAACTACCATCTCTCTGTATCTGCCAAACTCGTGCAGCTCTCATTTGTACAGTGTTTATTGAACAAGACTGTAAATTGTGAAATAGCTTTTAAACCTCCAGAACATGTCAAAATGAAATCAGCTTCTACAAGGAAAAAACATAAAAATTGCAATATGGAAATCACCACAAGTTGTGACCCTTATAAATACAGCTATTTTCCATGGACAGTGACTGACTGGTGTAACCTTCCTCCTCATTTAACTACATTGCAAACAGGTGGCTCGGCATCTTTCAGGAACTCCCTTGCCTGAGAGTAAAGGTTGGTGTCAATCAGCTGGTATGGTCGAAAGCTCACTCCTTGCTTGGAATCATTTTCAAGTGGAGTGTCATCCAAGAGGTACTGAAGGTAGAATGATGTTAAACGATAATTGCGTTTTAAATGATAAATAATGAAAACGCTTTGTTTTGACGCTAAGGTCAAGGATGTGGAGAAATTCTTGACCTGAGAAGCGTAATTGTAAAAAAATATAAGTAAATACCTTTATTTATCATTTAAAACGCAATTAAAATTGATCCGCTACGTCTGATGTCTGTTATTTCAAGGACGTCACATACATCGTATGAGCGAAGTTTATTTACTTATCACGCTGATAAAATTAATTATTCTTGCAGAAAATTACCGTCCACAGGTTGCCCTCGTGTATATAAGATGGTCCAAACATTAACTAAGGGTTTGGGTACGAAAACCTCGTCTTGCATACGGGTATTTACGGTATTAGGAGCCTCATCTGGGGTCACCTAGTAGGGGCCTCATTTGGGGTCACCTAGCTAGTAGGGGCCTCATCTGGGGTCACCTAGTAGGAGCCTCATCTGGGGTCACCTGCTAGGAGCCTCATCTGGGGTCACCTAGTAGGAGCCTCATCTGGGGTCACCTGCTAGGAGCCTCATCTGGGGTCACCTAGTAGGAGCCTCATCTGGGGTCACCTACTAGGGGCCTCATCTGGGGTCACCTACTAGGGGCCTCATCTGGGGTCACCTACTAGGAGCTTCATCTGGGGTCACCTACTAGGGGCCTCATCTGGGGTCACCTACTAGGCGCTCATCTGGGGTCACCTACTAGGAGCTTCATCTGGGGTCACCTACTAGGGGCCTCATCTGGGGTCACCTACTAGGGGCCTCATCTGGGGTCACCTACTAGGCGCTCATCTGGGGTCACCTACTAGGAGCTTCATCTGGGGTCACCTACTAGGGGCCTCATCTGGGGTCACCTACTAGGGGCCTCATCTGGGGTCACCTACTAGGGGCCTCATCTGGGGGTCATTATGTGCAGCTATGGTCTGAGACAGTTCTCAGCTGTGAGTACACCTTTGACTGTTACCATCCCTTATGAACCTTTTTTGTAGGCAACTCTTAGAGCAATAATAAATACATGTAATAAGATTATGTATAAGACTATGTGTACATGCCATTCTGTGGTGCATTCAGAGTGTACTCTCGCATAGATTTATGTAAATGAGGCTGCATTTGATTTATACTGTCATGTAGCAAGTTTGGGATGGTGGCACTCCAAACATTTCCTCCTTTTAACATTTTGCAAATCTGCTCAGCAGACGATATTTGGCGAGATTTATGGCCAGGCCATTTGATATTTGGGGAATGAAGAAATATAAATATCATTTCCAAAAAGGAAGTTGCATACAAATTCTTTTTTTTATAAAGACTTGACTTTCTTGTTTATGCTGTCAGGATTCGTAAAGGATGGCAACAGTCAAAGAAGGTGTACTGCCAGCTAAGAACTGTCACAGAACATTCTTAAAAAAAAAAACACAGCATGAATCAATATGAGGAAGAAATGTGTGTATATATATATATATATATATATATATATATATATATATATATATATATATTAAGAGGTACTGAAAGGTAAAATGATGTCATTAGAGTATGGCAATGTGCTTATGAAATGTATTGTCCTCTGGATAGTGCCAGAATGACATCAAACAGTGCGACCCTACTTTTAGCCTCAATTTAGCTCAAACAAAATTCACACTACCCTTGTTTACCCGTCACGTACAGCTTATAGCAACTTATCTTTTTACTCTATCATGATTTCAATTTGTCCTGATGTTCATATGTGGCTAAGCTTTCAATGTAACAAATTGTAGAATTGATGCTTAATAACTTTAAGTTAAGCTGTTGCAAATTGTTACATTTATTTATTTCAAAGAAGAGCAGTTATCAAAGCTTCTGCATGTCTTAATAATAATAATACTATGAGCACCACATGCACATCTGGTTTGCTGACCAATCAAGGCATTTTGGCCATTCAGAGAGAATAAGAGCAAAGAGCAAATTGGACATGCAGCAGAAACGGTATCACTATGATTCAATTTTGCCATCTCAGAACATAGACACTTAAAAGGATAAAACTCTTGTACTGATCTATATATGTATTAAGTGTTATCAAATTCAGAGATAAGATTTATTATCGGGGGACTCATTTTATCATATTGACAACAGTGTTGTACTTTTGCTGCAGATATATATCTTTAGAAGCCACCTACACCTCATATATTGAAAACTTATTGTGGCTATATAAGTGGATGATAACATCTCTCAACATTAAAACAAACTGTCCACATACATTCCCGAGGGCAATGATAGAAGCTCTTTTGTTTCTTTGGTCCAAGGACAATTTTTGAAGCAGTTTGAGAAATATGACATCCTATCATGTTCCTCTGAAGGCATATAGTCTGTGAGAAAAGGCCCTCCACCTCTGGGTCCATCAAACATCCATTGATTTGAATGCTGCAGATCCTGTGAGATTTTTCGATGGCCTGGCAGGAAGAATACAAACACTTGGCCATGTGAATTATTAATCCAAACCTGACACTGCTCACAGATGAAAGGGAATGCTGGGAGAAATGTAAGAAGAGGAATACCACTTGGCTTAAAGGGTACTCCATTGTTGTTCTGGGGGAATATTTTGCACTTTTGGGAAGAGGGAGGCTGCTATTTATTCTTTGTAAAAGGTGTGAAGGGTCTCTCATGTGATTGCCTAACAGACAAAGGCTAACAGATCACCAAATAATTAACGTTTCCAGGTTCTGTACTGTTGTGACCTTAGATTTGAACTATGGTATGACTATAAACATTGTGATGGATGGATGCTCAGCTTGGAAGAAAAGGGCTGCCATTCACCACAAAGACAAAAACTGCCATGAAATGTGAAGAGCAGGCATCATGGGAGTGCCAGGTATAATTTTAGAATTGACAAAACTTGTATAATTGATGGACAGATTTGTAATACATCAATATAATTTGTCTTGTGAAATGTCACATTCTCTGCAGTTTGGTGAGAAAATCCAGTTATTTGCCCTCAGAGTTGTGCTGTTGTCGAGCAAAGTTAAGATTTAATACTAAAGACGGATCATCTGGTAATGGTGGAAGCAATTTGACATTGTTGAACTAGGCAATTGACAATTCTCCACAATTTATCTGTAATATTGATCCATTTTTGAAATGACAAAGATGAAAAGTAAGCATGGGAAGAAGGAATATCGTGTGTGTTATGTAGGGATCAATATTATGAGCAATGCTGCTTTGTTATGGGCCTTGAAAATAGCAGATTTGCATTAGTATGGATTATACCATATATTTAAGAAAATCATATTTAAAATAGTGCTCCATAGCCATGATAATAGCTAAATAGAATTATGGGTGCAGGAAACGAGATATTATTACAGTAACTGTAATTTGTGAGTGGTATGAGCAAGATGGCCTTCTTGCATCAATATACAAGGAGAAACAGGAAACAGTGAGCAGTGTATGGCCTCAAGACATGTCACTCCCTAATCTATTACATAGACACTCCTATTTATAGGTGTGATATCCCAGTTGAGGATCACAAAGAATGATAAATATTTCACATTGATTCATTAGTCTGCAAGCTTGCCCATTTGTTCCAAAGCATGTGAGTGATGTTTAAGAAATGTTTGCAACATATCTGGTGGTAATAGCAATGGTGGTTGAGTGGTCAAATAGTTTTTGTGAAATAAAAAGGTTTGGCCATCAAAATAATGCTGATTGTAATTGGTAATGCTTGTTACAAAGGCTCTAGAACCTATTCTGTGAATTCTACTATCTCTGGTTTTTTTTAAACTCTACAAATGATAGCATATTGCGAAAAATGCCATTTTTATATTAATACTAAAACAAGATATCCTCAGGAAGAACAATAAAGTTTGATAAAAGTGTGACACAGTGCTGAAGCCAAGAAACAACAAAGTGACATGAACCTGAATATGGGAATTCTAAATATTGAATGAACTTTTAAAGAATTAAAGAAGCACATAGAAATAAATGGAGGTTTTGGACCAAAGAAATAATCCTGGAAAGCGGAAATATAAAGCATTATTTGTGAATGAAATTGAAGGTGGCAATTGTTTGTGTTTTGTAGGCACTGCACCTGAGCTACTGCCAAAGAGGATGCAGACTTTTTACAATCATCGACTTTGTAAATGAGGATGATAATCTCAACACAACACGGGACTCCTGTGTCTATTGTAAGTATCCTCTTGTTTCACGGTGCATCATGTTTTGAAGTACATCACTCTGCATAAAACTGTAATCCTGCAACTAAAACGAATACAGTTAGATAATTATTTGCTTGGAGTATTTTGTTCACTGTCACTTTAGTTCTTTGTATTATTTTCTTCTATTTATTTAATATTTATAAATGTTTGAAACCAAATGGATTGTACTTAAAACAATTCAAGAAATCATTCCACCCTTACAGACATTTGGACAGATAAAGATGCCTTTACAGTTTATAAAGCCCATAGAGAATCACATAAAGAGATCTTAAAATATCATTGATCTCAGATATACCGGGAATGCTGAGAAGACATGTATTACTATTCTCATCCCATAAGGACATTTCATTGTTGAAAAAATAATTATGAATAATAAAATTACAGAAATTAATGATAAAATTACCTGATGAAGGAAGGAATTGATGGCTTGATTGTTAATTGTAAGGACAGGACAGTGGTCTATGTAACATTTAAATTCAGTAAAAACACAAGGAAAATTGCACCACCGACTTAATTGGTATATTCCTATTCACACAGCACAAGACTAGTGGCAGTGAACTCAACAAGACTGTTAATGGATGGCATTGAATCAGTTCCTTCACATACAAGAGCTGTGATAAATTAGTTGTTTCAGAATCTTTTAGAATTTAAAATGATTTGAGTAGCCTCAAGCAAAAAAGTTCCACAGATTTTGGATGTAGCTTTCAATAGAAAAGTTTGTTTACTTTCAAGAGATTAATTCAATTTTTTCGTTTGCTGAATACAAACACAAACTCTCAATTCAAGGCACTGAGTGATAGTTTTACAAACAAAATCTTTTAAATTGGTATAGTTTTTGTTAGATGTATGCCAATGAACTCATATTTGATAAGAACTTTAATAAAGGCAGGAAACTAAGGTTATTATGAGAGTCCTTCCTTTATTTGATTACATTCTAGACAATGTTTCCTTGTGGTCTCAAAGCTGCATGAAAAGATGCGAGGCTCAGCTGGCTTTCTTGCAACCTATTCATTTCACGTTCAGCTAAGTGGATCATGATCGGATGAGGGAGAATATGATAAGATATTATAAGCAACCATCTGGATGATTGGTTGATGAAAATCTATCTGGATGTTGACAGTCAAATAATGAGAGTTTGCACATGTGGAACTACAGAGGGAATGGTCAGATAAAAGTGATATGGTTTTTTGAATGCATCATATGGCTTACTTGAAAGGAAAGGCAGACCTGGTAGCTAACATCAAAGAAGTGTTGATGACATAGTTGTCTGGGACAAGTTATCAATAGTATCAGTGCCTGTTGCATTCTCAGACACTGACTCTCGGTCAATTGTGAGAGTTGCCAGGGATTGAATAGAGACTGAATGTGAGTTGTGCCGGGGTTCAGGCTAATTGTCGTTGCAACAAGTGAGCCAAGATGCTAGCTAGATAGCTAGGCTTCTCGTCTTGGGTGTTGTGACCAGAATGCTCTTATTTCGCCACCACCAGTCAAAGTCTTGGAAGCTGTCGATATCGCTGTGTCGGACATAAACACTCTGAGATATCAGTCAGTTGTGTGATGTTCATATTGTGCAAGACATTGTTACAGTGCAGGAGAGTGGTATGATTACATTTCTACTGCTTATAATAATTCAGAAATATGAGTCCCTGCCTATTATAGGACAGGATTGTTATGCAGGGCACCGGTGCTATACAGGGCATTAGTGCTATGTATCTGACCAGATATTGGTTATTTATGTCTTGATGTTTTTTTATTCCTTTGTCTCAGGAGCATGTGCAGAGTATGTTCGAGCACCAAACACATCCCTTTTACAAGTTGCAAAATGGATATTTTTCCACAAAATGCTCACTGTGAGTGTTAGATCTTGATCTGGCCTGAGTAATGATGATAACCATTGTGGTGCACAAGGAGGTGATGTATTTACTGTCAGGTCACTGTCACCCACTCGGCATCCAGACCCATACACTCTACAACACCCACAGATGTATTCCACAAGATAATAAAGTATTTGAAACTGTCATAAATCATCTCTGTCAAACACCTATTTCATTATTATATAACTAAAATGATCAGTGCTGTGTAATGCAGAAGCATTATAGTTTTTATGGAGCCCTCCCAATAACTTTGCTTCTCATGCCGTGTAATGTGTTTGCAACAGTTAATCAGTTAATCTCACCTGATTCCTAAGGGATGTTTCTTGTGTAGCCTGCAGCACTGTGGACCTAATTGTTACTGGATGCAGCAGGTCATGCAAAATTGATGACTTCATGCCAGCATAACATGACCTACAAGTGACAAAGGTTCTTTCTCACTCAATTTGATGCCAATTGTACACAGACCACAGATTTGCAATAATAAATATAAGATGAATTTTAAAATAAATACTGGAAGATTAGAAAAAATAGGTCAATTCTCAACATTTATAGATCATAGACAATTCCATAGAATTGTCTTTCATATCATAACCTATTAAGTATTATCCCAGGTGATTTCAGTGTCCACCAAAAGTATGTCTCAACTCCGGGCTAATTTCTGGAGATCCAATGACAATTTTACAACAGTCATTTACGTTCACGTAGAAGACAATACCCAACGTCACATAACTTTGGCCAATGCAGTGATGTTGTTTGGGATTAAGTTAGGTTTTTTGTCATGTTTGTTGCAGTAAAAAGTAGTGAAGAAATTGCCTTAAAATAGCATTTAGGAGTTGCCCAACTATGAAAAGAAGATGTTTTGATGAAATGGCTTAGTTTATATATTCTCAACTTTTTATGAGTCACTGGAAGTTTTCTAAATACAAGTCTGACTTTTATCGGAATGCATGCAGGTGGGCTAGCATCAATATTGTCAAGGATGGAGCCAGTCCATCTGGGGCAATGTTTACAAATGTCCAGGGATAAGTCATTAATCACATCCTTCCCATTATGGGGATGACAACATTGGTTATAGTGTGAATGTTGACATGGCGAAGGTGCAGGTGGGTGCATTGATGGCTGCAGAATGTTGGTATTAGAGATAAGGATGCTGTGTGCAGGAAGTGCCACTCACTACAGGTGCTGTACAATGGAACTGTCTGATCTGCCCTGTCTGACCCGCCCTGCCAGAACAGTCTGATCTGACCCGCCCTGCCTGACCTGCACCACTGACTGACATGCACCACTGTCTGACCGCCCTGTCTGACCCACCCGTTCAACCCACCCTGTCTGACCCACCCTGTCTGACCCACCCTGTCTGACCCACCCTGTCTGAAGAGTGTGATCTGTCCCGCCCTGCCAGACCTGCACCACTGTCTGACAGCCCTCTCTGACCCACCTGTTTAACCTGATCTGATCAGCCATTTCTGACCCGTTCCATCTAACCTGTCTCTCTGGCCTGACCTGTCCTATTTGACCCACCTGTCTTACCTGACCTGACTGGCCAATCAAAAAGACAGCCATTGAATTTTTTTTTTTTTTTTTTTTTTTTTGATCTACCATGGGTGACTCAAGGAGTGATGCCAAGGTCACTGAAGGTATGCAGAAAATGATGTCCATTTTGAGCAGTGCACTCAGATTAGGTTTCAGAAAGGACTCAGTGGGGCCCTAGCACCAGCTCAAACTTATCACTATCAGCCCTGTCTCAGTAGGAGCTCCACCTTGTTCACTGCCTTCTCTTCTGCCTTCCGTACAACCTTCTCTTCTGCCTTCCAACCAGCCTTCTCTTCTGCCTTCTGTACTGCCTTCTCTCCTGCCTTCGGTACAGCCTTCTCTTCTGCCTTCCGTACAACCTTCTCTTCTGCCTTCCAACCAGCCTTCTCTTCTGCCTTCCGTACATCCTTATCTTCTGCCTTCCGTACAGCCTTCTCTTCTGCCTCCTGTACTGCCTTCTCTTCTGCCCTCCGTACAGCTTCTCTTCTGCCTTCTGTACAGCCTTCTCTTCTGCTTTCCAACCAGTGTTCTCTTCTGCCTTTTGTAAAGCCTTCTCTTCTGTCTTCCGACCAGCCTTCTTTTCTGCCTTCCACCTTCTGTACAGCCTTCTCTTCTGCCTTCCATACAACCTTCTCTTCTGCCTTCCAACCAGCGTTCTCTTCTGCCTTTTGTAAAGCCTTCTCTTCTGCCTCCTGTACAGCCTTCTCTTCTGCCTTCCATACATCCTTCTCTTCTGCCTTCCACACAGCCTTCTCTTCTGCCTTCTGTACAGCCTTCTCTTCTGCCTTCCAACCAGCGTTCTCTTCTGCCTTTTGTAAAGCCTTCTCTTCTGCCTTCTGTACAGCCTTCTCTTCTGCCTTCCATACATCCTTCTCTTCTGCCTTCCGCACAGCCTTCTCTTCTGCCTTCCATACAGCTTTCTCGTCTGCCTTCTGTACTTCCTCATTGGTGGTTCAAACTGTATGATGCAGGAGTGCTGTGTATGCACTGAGAGTGCCAGTAATCTTAGTTAGTTTTCTGCTGTGGCAATGTTCTAAATACCTTTAGATAGAAATTGTTGAAAAGTTCACCCATTTAACAGGACCCTAATAAAGAACACAATCAATGTGAATAGCTTATACGTGTAAAGCATAGAGTATTACAGGCTGATGGTGAGAGGCATGGTATGCCCTGGAGATTGGTACTATGGCCTTATTATATGAGTGATAATGTAGATGATGTACGCATCCCAGTTGACCCCACAGTATTCAGAAGCTATATGATACCATTATTTGTAACCACCACAATGTGCATTATCTGCAGCTAAACATCCTCCGTCTGAATTCTACCATGGGTATTTGTTATCCATTTTTTGCCAATGTATCAGTATGTAGCACTTATGAATAATACATAATACATACAGCATTGTAAGCTTGATTGTGTACTTCAGGACATTAGTGAATTCTGAATTTTCACTCCCATAGATAGGATAAGGTCCATTGAGGAAACTTATTCTCTTTGGCCAAAATGAAAAGATTTTGAAGTCTAAATTTAATCATTATTATTATTATTTAATGGAAAATTGGCATGGTGATGTATATTACATCTCTATTTTTTCCTATTTACATCCCAGACTTGATTACTTCACACTTATTTCTTCATCACAGGTGAAGGTAAGGATAGTTCAGGTTTATCCTCGGACAGTTCCCAGAGTTATGAGTCTTTTTAAATAGACTTTCTTTCTGCTCGTGATCAAAGATTTTTGGCAATTGAATCGCATGAAAGGAGCGTGCATCTCATGTGCAATGTTTATGTTTATCATGTGAATTTGTTTGGGTTTTGTTGTCACAGGAGTATTGCCATCAACATGTCTGGTTGTCCTTTTGTTTGTCCATAATTGACACTTAAATAGACATTGTTGCAACCTAACTCTTTTATGAAAGTAGAAGGACCAAATTTATAGATGCTCTTCGTATTACATCCATTTCATATTACACAAATTGCCAAAATGACCACTCAATTCCTCGTTTTCCAATCTACACACTTTATTTGTTGTGGTCAGATTTTATGTCAGATATGATCAATTCAATTGAAATTTTTTCACATTTTTTTTTTGGTCATCTTTTTCTCATTTTGTTGTGACTATTAATACTAACATCAAATGCATTTTGATTGGTTTTACATGGATGACATCAGTTGTGATGTTTATTGAATTATAGATATAGATTTCTCAGGGCACTCACTGATGTGAAATGCTGAGGTTGTGGGAGTTTCATAACCTGCTTTCAAAATTATAATATCCACGAGGTTAACAGCTCACAAATTGATGACATCTACCCATCTAATTACCACAGCAGTTGAGAACATATCAAGATTCACTACTTCACATACAGTGGATGTAAACATAGCTGTTTTATATATACATTATTCTAAAAGATCACGTTACCACACTATAAAAAAAGAATAGTGTGTTTTTATTGGAAAAGATGAATGAGCATGATGCATGTGATATAAATAGGGCCATTGTGTTTGGATGAAATATAACAGTAATGCCATCATATTGATGCTGGTAACACAGCATTGGGGAGGTGATATATTATAGTTGGGGATAAATGTCAGAGTAGATTTTATAGGATACAGTTATGTGAAAGCTTGTTGCAGATTTAAGGGGATAATGATGGGAGTGTGTCAGCTTTGCCTACCACAGCCTTTTACTTTGATGACTGCAACTGATCAATGCTGTAATGAGAAGCTGAAATAGGCTGAAGTGTGGATGACCCAGTACATATAACATGGGACTGAGGTGTGGGAATTGGGGGTATGCCAACATTTACAAGATCTGTAAGTTTATTTCATAAATAGGGAGAATTAACTCCCTTGTAGATATATGGATGGGAATGTGAAATGTGTCCATGAACAATCAGAACAATTAACCAATCGTCTTGTCGCAACCCTATCAAGGATATCGAGTGGTTCACCAGCGAGCAGGAGAGCTGAGTTCCCAGGTCACAGCCTTGCACCTCCCTGCACTGCATCAAACCAACCTCTACCTTTTTGTGGCTAGTCATCCATGTGAAACCAATCAAAATGCATTTAAATTGGGATCTGAGAATGAATGGAAATCATAATTGCTGAATCTGAGTCTCTTTACACACATGTGATTTTACCATTTAAAGCTACATTGTTAAAAATGGTAATCTTGTTCTTCCACGCCTCTCAACCTGAGAGAGTGTATTCCTTTTTGAGACAAAATGCAAGTGTAATTTGATCAAAGGTTGTGTTTGATAGGATGTTTCCACCACACCAGGCTGTTGAGTTTGGTTTATATATTTCTTGCAGTGTCCAGAGAAGGCATCAGTAATGGCTGGATCGATGTGCCCCGTCCATAATCAATATAACACCACGCTGACCTGCTAGGTTTTAGGTGGTGCACCACACAGTATCCATCTGGTAGATCTGGAGGTCATTTGTTAACCTGCCATACATTGTTTGCCAGGGAGATTACAGGGAATTTATAAAGTCTAGCAGAGGTGTGCGGTAGATTTATGCCATACATGCTGTAGCTCTTATCAGTTTGGTTGTAAATTATTGGTCATTTTGCCATTGAGGTCAACTGGGTAAAATAGTCAATATTAGTGCTACTTTTTTTTTTACAGCAAAGGTCTCCCACTCATCTTGACCAAGTCATTCTGCCTGGTAGACTGTAGACCAACCAATAAGCAAAATCTCTCAAAGTGATGTGGTGACAAATTTCTTTAAAAAGAAACCATGTTGTGTTGTGAATGTTGTATATATGATATCTATATTTCATACAGACAGAAGGTATCCAGGTATAATTTTAGACTTTTATGAAATCAGTAGATGGTAGTGATGACAAATATATTGTATGTTTTGTAGACATGAGTGGTCAATCCATGGTTGAGAAGCACCCGTTTGAATCTGAATGATGTTTGTATGTTTCAGCATGCAGGGAGGCTCACCGGGAGCTGGAAGATGCTTCAGCCTGTGTCACTGGATGTGACTGCCAGGTCAACGTCGCCAACACCAGGAGGCAGCAGTTTAGACAGGTGGGTCATCCATTCTGCTCTGATCTGGAGCAGAATGAGACCAGGCATATCTGGAATGGCCAAAGTAGTAGAAACATGTGGTGTCCATGTTGTAGGCAAGCAAAGCTTTGAAGATGATCATACAAATGTATGGAAATAGTTACCATCATATTGAGGGTGGGAAATTTAGCTCAATAAAAAGCCTATGATATTTATTATCATACACCTATTTTGGTGGCCTGAAATCTACATTGAAAGTGAATTGGGGTCTCATAATTTTTCATGCCGTGATCTTGAGATGTGTGTGATGTCATTTCTAGGCATTTCACAGAGCAACATTTTGAGGTCATTTTGATGTTTTTGGTTTTGTTTTTAACCATTTATCACATTACTGACATCTCAAAAATACAAAAGGTATGTGATAAACCACTTATGTCCCTGTTAACTGTTAACAGATGTTGGCTCTCGGATCAGGAGTTGGCAGCCTGACCCCAAGGATATAAGTTACTGTAATAAATATATAAACAGATATGTATCTGAGATTCTTTGTCCAGTTTAGCCTCCTTATCCCCTGTAATTGGTTTGGTTTGTTTTTGTGCCTTCATTAATTTGTATTTCTATAAGGTCCTGGTTCCTCCATATGGAAAATTTGAATCTTTTGAAGCATTGGTTAATAATTGATTGGTAACATGTATATGTGTGTCTGACAAAAACAAAGAAATAGTTGAATAAATCTGAACATTGTTATTTGGCTTGACTTGAAAACATAACTTATTTTTCACCCCAACATTGCCGAAGTCAATGATTCAGAGCCAATCATCAACAATATCCTAATTTATTTTTTATATCTTTATATCCATATATATACCTTTTCTATATTCAGATGATATCATCAGATGTAATGCACAAATAGAATTTTTAGCTGTGCTGAATATGCCAGCAAAGCTTATGTAGTGAAGGGGGGACTTTCTGTTATTCTGTCTGTCTAAATATACTATGTGGATTCCTAGATATTAACGGGTAAGTAGTAGCATTGACAGGAGATTTACTCTATTTTCAATGACGGTCAAGTTATTTTCAATTTTTTTCATGATTGTGAAAATACATTTGCAAATGATAAATTGTTTCACACATGCAGGTTCATCCAGTGTTTCATTCTACAAATCTAAATAAAGGTTAAGTTTGATTCTTCTGAAATGATGCAATGACGAAGTAATGGAGTCATCCCCAATATTCTGTACCTCATTATTTTTAACCATGCTGACTGTTCTTGACCTGCAAAGCTGGCTAAATACTTAAAATGATGATTTGCAGACATTTCCAGGAAATATTAACAAACATTACAAATAGTAATGGTCAACACAGCTACATATGTATAAGGCCATTGGCCTAGGTTTTAATTAACAGTGATTATACTATTTTTTGAAAGTCAAATTAAATATTGCATGAAAGATCCAATGTGAAAACATATATTATGAACTAGAAAGAGTAGTACACATTACCTCATTGTAGAAGACTTTGGCCTAGGCCCATGCCTAAAGGGATAACCCATTGTCCTTGTAAATCTGTGACTGGGTGGGTTGTCATGCCAAGGACCTGCGACAAGACAATTCAGTGTGGCAGCACTATATCTGCTACAAGTAGGTCTCATCACGAAATGACTGAAATAATGTTGAAAGTGATGTAAAACCCCAAACAAACAAACAAACAAATATGGGATGCAACATTTGTAAAGTCAGGATTTAGGTCATTACTCTGTTTATGTGAAAAATTATCAATCACATTTCACAGTCTCCTTAAATATTTATGCACTTTCTTTGTAATTAATTGCAAAAAAACTTGTAACTTTAATGGAACAATGACAGGATGCTAAAATTGGTATCATAAAAGATTGTGGATCAATCAGTTACAAAACATAATATCATAATAACAATGAAACTCAACTCAGGAAGGGAATTTGAAAAGAGCCACCTGGGAAGGTTTGATTTTGAGAATTGTTAATTAAATGGAAGGAAGCCTTCATTGAATATGCCAAAAGCTTGTTTCATATAACAAACAAGCTGAAAGTCAAGGGGACATCCTTTCATAATCATATTGACATCCTAACACTGCTTATAATTTTCTTGCACTGGTGAGATGTCCACAATCCATGCTCAAGGGCCTAACTGCATATTTATTGGGGTTTTTCATGTTCCTTGTGAAAATGATCCCAGGGCTTTAGAGCCAGCCAGAGTAGGTAGAAAATAGACTACTTCAGAATAGCCCATGCTTTTAGACAGGCACTATGTATATAACATCGCCGTAGTCAAATCAAACATTATATATTTGACCTTTGACTTTGGAAGAGTGGCGTAACAGAAGTTTAGTGTTTAATAGTTGATTTGTGTTGTGTATATTAGAATTTGCCAAATCTTCTTATGTTTGAGAATTTATTTATCTTTTTGATGATGTTATATTTTTACAGTATAGTTGATTTTTGTCAACATAGATGTTAATTTTACAGTTTAGTTGACATTTTGTTTGTAGATGGCAGGGTTTTCAAGGATAAAACAACAGGTTTGGTTTCTTCTGATTAAGTTTGCAACTAGCTATGACCAAACCCATATAAATTGTATTTCTTCCTCATCTACTGATGTGTACAATGAAACTCCCAGTAGATAGACGCAAAGATATTCTGAATTAAAGTGTTGACAATTTTTAATTGATTTATCAGTTTCTTAAGCCCCCAAATTTACCCTTTCTACTAATCACTGGTACCTCACTAAGAAACTCTGTATGAACTAACTCACCCTGTGAAGTTAACACAAATTGTTACACTGCATGGCTTTTTACCCTCAGCCCCTGATGTAATCAGGCTGAGGGTATTGCAGTACTCCTGGCGTGGGTATGTATGTATGTATGTATGTATGTCTGTAGCGAACATCCTTGTCATCGCGATAACTCAAGAACAAATGATGGCAGCTTCATGAAACTTGACACACATATGCATCTGATGAGAACCTCGGACGAGTTCGATGGACGGCGACCTTGACCTATTTTTCAAGGTCACAGGGACAATTATGTGAAATCCCAAGAATCACAATAACTCAAGAACGAATGATGGCAGCTTTATGAGATTTGACACACATAAGCATCTGGTGAAGACCTCAGAATTTTTCCTATGAAACATGACCTTCACCTACTTTTCAAGGTCACAGGGACAATTATGTTAAATCATCTTGTCATCGCGATAACTCGAGAACAAACGATGGCAGCTTCATGAAACTTGACACATATAAGCATCTGGTGAAAACCTCGGACTAGTTCGATGGACGGTGACCTTGACCTATTTTTCAAGGTCATAAGGACAATTATGTGAAATCCCAAGAATCGCATAACTCAAGAACAAATGATGGCAGCTTTATGAGATTTGACACCCATAAGCATCTGGTGTAGACTTCAGAATTGTTTCTATAAAACATGACCTTCACCTACTTTTCAAGGTCACATGGACAATTATGTGAAATCATCCTTGTCATCGCGATAACACGAGAACAAATGATGGCAGCTTCAAGAAACTTGGCACACAAAAGCATCTGATGAAAACCTGGGACGTGTTTGATGGACAGCGACCTTCACCTATTTTTCAAGGTCACGGACAATTATGTGAAATCCCAAGAATCGCAATAACTCAAGAATGAATGATGGCAGCTTTATGAGATTTGACACACACAAGCATCTGATGAAGACCTCAGACTTCTCTTGATGGAACATGACCTTCACCTACTTTTCAAGGTCACAGGGACAATTATGTGAAATCATCCTTGTCATCATGATAACTCAAGAACAAATGATGGCAGCTTCATGAAACTTTACATGCATAAGCATCTGGTGAAAACATCGGACTAGTTCGGTGGACGGCGACCTTGACCTATTTTTCAAGGTCACAGGGACAATTATGTGAAATCCCAAGAATCGCAATAACTCAAGAACAAATGATGGCAGCTTTATGAGATTTGACACACATAAGCATCTGGTGAAGACCTCAGATTTTTTCTATGAAACATGACGTTCACCTACTTTTCAAGGTCACATGGACAATTATGTGAAATCATCCTTGTCATCGCGATAACTCGAGAACAAATGATGGCAGCTTCATGAAACTTGACACGCAGAAGCATCTGATGAAAACCTCAGACATTTTTGTATGGAACATGACCTTCACCTACTTTTCAAGGTCACAGGTACAATTATGTGAAATCCCTATCATTGCTATAACTCGAGAACGAATGATGGCAGCTTTATGAGACTTGACACACATAAGCATCTGGTGAAGACCTCAGACTTCTCTTGATGGAACATGACCTTCACCTACTTTTCAAGGTCACAGGGACAAACATGTCAAATCCACGTCATTGCAATAACTTAAGAGCAAATAATGGCAGCTTCATGAAAATTGACACACATAAGCATCTGGGAAGACTCCAGATGAGTTTGATGGACGGTGACCTTAACCTGCTTTTCAAGGTCACCGGCCCATCTCAATAATTCTAGAGTAAATGATGACAGTTTCATGATACTTGACACACCTAAGCTATCAAAGGAAGTAGATTTTATGGGTTTTTTTTACCCCTGCATCAATTTGCCTTGGTGCAGTGACGTTTTGTTCACAAATATTGTGTGGAGCGAATGTTGTGCAATGAGTTACCAGGGCTGAGGGTTGATGCATCTCTGATGCCTATGTTTATATTTGAAGTTCATCGTTTAAAAGTGTAAGTTTAACTGATATCCCAATGACTACCAAATGTTTGAGAAGGTGCATTGCATGTAGAATATTTTATTATCATTATATATATATATATATATATTTATATACATACATACATAAGATTAACTTGCTCCATAGATACCTCCTTGCCTCTGTCCTATATGTACCTTAAAATTATATAAGACCCCCTTTTGACTGAAACTTTTCACACCTTTTCCTGTCGTACTTGGCTTTTTTATTATGGCTGACAATATTATATTATTTTGGTAGATTTTGCATTGGAAACATGCAGATAATTTTGCCTCTTCATGTATCAACCATGTTTATCCCAGAGGGCCCAAATGCAAAGGTCATCCCCACATTCCCATAGCTTAAAATGGTAAATGTGAATGAAGGATGGGCTATCTAGGATGGTAGAGGCCCTGTTGTTCTGGCCTATTCTTTTATAAAACAATTCCATCACCATTCCTTTATTGAATCATCAAATTCCTATTTTCTATGGTTTTATATTGAATAGATATGGATTGTTTTGATGTGTGGGCCTTTTTGTTTGTTAACCTGCAGACTTCTTACCACTATTTATCATTCCATTTCTGTGCAATAATGAATTTTTAATTTCATGGTTCTTCTTATGGCTTCAGATGGTAGAGGTGGATCAGCAGATGAACCCGTTGTACCCATTCCTGTATGTACATAACTGGTACAGCAACATGATAGACAAGCTTTCCCAGCATATGTCGGTCTCCTGGTCCTTCTACATGCAGTCAGATGATGGCCGCTTGGTGGTCGTCAAGTCAGAACCCACCTTCTTCAATGATAATGAATATAATGCCATTTCAGATGATGATGATGGTGGGTTAACAGAAGTAGATTGGTCATTAATGCATTTCATTGAATTTCCTGGTTCCTGTAATTCTTAGGTCACCAGTATTTAGAAATTGTTTTTTAAAAATATAACAAGCATTGAAGTAATTGGACTTATCCTTTATTTATTGCAGATTATAAAACCTCCAATTACATAGAGACAAATCTGGCCTCAGTAGACAACTCTGCGACACCCAATCTGAAACACTCTGCCATTGATAGTGATATGCCTGAGATTAACTTTGTGCGGGAGGAGGTGCCCTCTGATTGGCTAGGCTGTATCGCCAAGAAGACAGGACTACCGCGCATGCTGCTTAGTTTCACTATCTTCATCTCGGCTATCGTGATGATCTGGTTGTGCTTCACCACTGCCGCCACCGCACCAGAACATAGGGTACCTGCTCAGGTGAGAGGTCGCTTAATATCAACATAAGCTTATATCATATTAATGTTTTGTATGAGAGCAACAAAGTTTTTTAATGTTGATCTTTTTTTAAGGGCTAGTATATGTGCCTAAGGTAAGGTGGTGTATTTTGATGGAAGTTTTCAGGGATTTGTGACAGTGAGGGTAATCTAGTAATTTGCCTTGTTTAATCTGTAGAAGCTCAGCATCTATGGAGACTTGGACTACCTGCGTGGCCTAGAGGACAACAAATCTCTTCTGGCTTCTATTCATCCCCAGGAGAAAGTGGCCGCTTCACCTCTCCCCATCAAAATCCAGGTGCAACGCATATGACGACAGAATTGTGATAGTGCAGCCGCCTTGGGGCCATCTTCCTAGTTCGGTGTTTACCTGGACTCTCACCAGAGGGCACTGCTTCTCTAGATGATTCTAGAGGGCAGCATGGTTCAGTCTTTACTTCTCTGCATCAAGTCTTTCACAGACATCTTGGGAATGGGTGATATATTAGCTTTGTTAAAAAAATAGATAAATAACCAGATGGATATCAGGATGTATTTGGTTTAACGTGTTACATTGCAATGTCACAAACTGTGAGTTGTCAGGGTATGTTTCAACACAACTGTGCACCATCATTGACACAGAGGAAGACTGAACCATGGACAATTTCGAGTGCTGTTTCTCTCCAGGTTTCTTGGCCTCTGGGTGTCAAATAAGCCATCAAGAAATCTATCATCTAATTGCTGCGAGATCACAATCAGTAGGAGCAGTGACAAAAAAGCATGCATCAGCCAGAAGGTAATCACCTAGGTTCATCTTGTACTTTGAGCAAGCGGTCGGACGGTGATCCGCTGGACCTGGTTGATGGGAGTAGCAGATGATGGTCGTTGGGCTTATCCAGACATCAGCTTTGATGAATAGCTGTGATACACAAAACTCAACATGCTTCCACATTCTTACATACCACAAGATTAATCTTTGACGGAAATTTTACCAAAAAAGAAATCCATTTTCCTGTTCTCGTACACTGCTCATGATACAGTTATATTCTGTGATACAAAAACATGGTAGTTGACCCTAGAGGCCACATCTTGAGTGAAGTCAGCACATCCATATAATTATTACCTAATTTGTATATACTGGGGATAAATATGGGATAAGAAATGTGGGTAAGTGTATCATGGTATTTGTTATATTATGTGTGTGGGGTGAACTGGGATTAATAATCTTTGAAGATAAGTATTGATTAATATATTGTTCTCTAATATGTACATATATCAACATATGAACATCAAGCATACAATTAATTTCAGAAAACATTATGTACTGTACTAAATTCTACTGAGTAGCATTCACAACACATGTTTGTCTCTTGTGATATATCTACCAATATGGAAATATATAAAGTTCCTGGAAGGGAACAAAAGTAATTTTTGGATGATGGGCTTGCAGATAATTTCACTTCTAGAGGTTAAATGATTGCTAAAACTTATCATTTGTTTATCTGCTCTATTTTATGACAGCTCTGTTTGATCCTATTAAGGTTGGATGATGAAATCCCTGTTCATTTGACTCAAAAGAAACATGATATGTATTGCACCTGGCAAACAGATATATCCTCTAAAGTAGCAATGGTTGCTGCATATTCTTGAGGTTATCAAGCTGGATTATAAGGGAGGTTGAGCAAAAGCTATTGAAAATACAGAGCTGTCATAGGATACAATACAGTGTTTGTAAAAGGTGGAAGGGGTGGGGGCTCAACCTATGTGAAACATGAAAGGACCATATTTTAGAATATAATAGAGAGTATCAAACAATCTTGAAAAGCAAAGCAAAGATTCCCCAAAAATATAAAAAAAGTTATTTTACATATGCATGAAACATTGTTTAGAATATAATTGAAAATATTCAATTTCATGAAATCTTTAATGATATTTGATAAATTGATTCTGTACAGATTGTGTATGTAGTGTAGTGTACATGTATAGGATCTGGTTTTTATACAATTATTTAGTGTTGCTGTTCACTAACCAGCTTTAGGGTCACATATGCACTGAAGATTTTGGAGATATTTATTGTGTTTGGAGATCTATTAAGTCATCATTTTGTTGTCAGTGTGTTTCAGTAGTCGTTTAGCTGGTTTGTTACACCAGGCACATATGTTGCTCCATAAGATAAAACAATAAATGAAATTGTCATCTTCTGAATAAGAATTTTGACCGCTGAAATATAAAGCTCCTATCTCCTAAATGGCATAATATATTTATTTGGTGATTTGATTTTTTTCTTGTGGTAACTAGTCTCATTTTAGTAATGCAGTTGTGAAGATAATCATAAGATTGAACAACCTTTTCATCAAGTTGGTTGAAAAATGTTCTTTCATGGTTTGGACAAGTCTGGATGACATTGAAAAAGATGTTCTTATCCCCCATCACTTTATCTTTTGTGCCATACACATAATACAAATTGTTGTTTTTTTTATATATTTATAATTATAGGTAAATTCTGAATTGCATAAAAAGGATCATAGCCAAAATGCAGTTTTAATTTTGAAAGATTTTTCTGAGGTTTTTGCACATTATTGTGAATTTATGAATTTTAGAAATTTGGTTGAGTTATTGCACTTGATACAAAATGCTTACACATGAAAGCTAAAATATATTACATCCAATATTGAAGTATATATGAATTAGAAATAAGGTTTTACACTTTAACAAGCAAAATATCCTGGTCATGTGACCTAATTTACCCATAATCCTTTGAACGATGAGGGAAATAGACTTGAGTATTGATTACAAACAAAGATTTTGCAATATATTTCTTCTCAGTGATTTTTAAGATACTACAGTTAATGTTTAGATGAATTTGCTATGGCGCTGACATCTGTTCCATAGATAGTGATTATATAATTTGCATTTGGTTGCACCCCAATCCTACCAAATCTACAGGATCAAGGCCAATAGTTTGTATGGGAAGTTTTTCACTTGTAGCTATGGGGCTTAACCCACAAGTTCAACTCAGAGAGGAGTTTCGGGTACAAGGACAGTGCAAGCCTGAGCCCAGCCAGGAGTCCGTAGGCACAATGGAACAAGTGGAAGTTAATAAGGAGTAAAAGTTAAAACTCACAATGTACAAAGCATGAACTTACGATATTGTTGATATAAACATTGTAAACATGTGAAACATACTTTTTGGATGATTAGAGAAATCATAATGTGATAGACCATGTACAGGCAGAAAATTTAGCAAATAGATAAATAGCTGTGAATATGCTGACACGAACCAAACATTGGTCTTCAAATATTTAATCATTCTGACAACAACGCTGATAACAATTAGATTACTTAATGCACACAAAGTGGAATTGTTTTGATCTTTTGAAAATCATAAATTAATGGCACATCACACAGAGGGCACCACAGGTTGGTGGCAAACCATGCTTAGCACATCTATATTTTGGGTGTTTTATTTTCATTTGGGAATATGTAATGTGAATTTCATAGACTATGTCAGGCCTTGACATTAACATTTGTGATCCACTTGCCCACCAGGCAAGTAAATTTAAAAATCTACTTGCCCTGAATTACAATTCACTTGCCCTGAATTTTTGTCCCAATATTTGAATACGGTACAGGACTAAAGCTTATAGGATTTGTACATTCAAACATTGGCTGATAATTAGAAAAAATGCCCATATAACCCATAGAATACACAATATTTGGCTTGACAAAGTTGAAATGAATAGTACATGTTTTTATTTACAATAGCATGCAGTGACCTCGAGTTTGTTACAATTTTTGTGCATATGCATAAGTACCAAATTTTTACAAAAACATAAAAAATGGCAATGCTCAGTCAATTCTTGACCAATTTATATCATTGATAACTCTTATTTTAGTTCCATGTATATAAAAACAATAGGAATAGGGCCGATTCTAACTCAGGAGTTCAATCTTTAAGCAGAGAAATATATGAAGACTTTGAGCTTGTGAGTAAAAATGTCACCCTGAATTGTCAATCTTGTAAGAATATAACCTACAATTATCACTTTATAAGATTAAGTAATGTCAAGTGTTACTGATGGATATACCCCACTGTTACTCATCATACTTAAAATCAACTGTAATGTTTCCTGGATAATATAATGTTTGACAAAGACCAAAATGTGCGAAATTGATAAGCTCTACCTCCTGATACAGTGCTTTGTGTGTAATATATATTGAGGAATATATATATTTAGCAGCATGCCATAACTTTATCTCGGTCAGGGTTTGGGAGGCAGGGGTAATACCAAGGGCAACGGAGCTTGGACACAAAGTTATCTCTAATCAGGTGTCATCCCTGTGATGTGGTCAGCAGCTCTCTCTTTTCTCTGTGGGGTACTTTGATTGGGGGCAGATTACAGTACTTGACCACCGGGCAAGTGGAACAGATGGATCAAGTTGCCCGGACTTGCCCGACAGGTGTGAAATATACCTCCGGGCAAGCGGGCAACTGGCTAATGTCGAGGCCTGTATGTGTATATTTGCTTTCATAAATAAATGGGTGTTCTCTATAAAGGGAATTCTGGCTTGTGTTATTTATTTGCAATATTTTATAGATAGCACTCAACAAAATAGATAATGTTTTGAACTATTGATAAAGGAAAAGAATTATTCATGACATGCTTCTGTACTAAATATTATGATTCTAAAAATGGGAGAGTGATGGATGAGGCAGTAAATAATGACATTGATGCAGGATAACTGATGTCAAGACCAGGAGGAAAAGCAGATGTGACATGACTGCCACAGTGTAGGTGATATAGAGAATAGGATGAAAGCGAAGATGTGACATGATTGCCATAGTGCAGGTAAGGTAAAGAATAGGATGAAAGAGAAGATGTGGCTGACTGCTATGGTGTAGGTGATATAGAGAATAGGATGAAAGAGAAGATGTGACATGACTGGCATCGTGAAGGTAATGGAGAGAATAGGATGAAAGAGAAGATGTGACATGACTGGCATCGTGAAGGTAATGGAGAGACCAGTATGAAAGAGAAGATGTGACATGACTGGCATAGTGCAGGTAATATAGAGAATAGGATGAAAGAGAAGATGCGACATGATTGCCATAGTGCAGGTAATGTAAAGAATAGGATGAAAGAGAAGATGTGATATGACTGGCATAGTGCAGGTAATATAGAGAATAGGATGAAAGAGAAAATGCGACATGATTGCCATAGTGCAGGTAATGTAAAGAATAGGATGAAAGAGAAGATGTGATATGACTGGCATCGTGAAGGTAATGGAGAGACCAGTATGAAAGAGAAGATGTGACATGACTGGCATAGTGCAGGTAATATAGAGAATAGGATGAAAGAGAATATGCGACATGATTGCCATAGTGCAGGTAATGTAAAGAATAGGATGAAAGAGAAGATGTGATATGACTGGCATAGTGCAGGTAATATAGAGAATAGGATGAAAGAGAAGATGCGACATGATTGCCATAGTGCAGGTAATGTAAAGAATAGGATGAAAGAGAAGATGTGACATGACTGGCATCGTGAAGGTAATGGAGAGACCAGTATGAAAGAGAAGATGTGGCATGACTGGCATAGTGCAGGTAATATAGAGAATAGGATGAAAGAGAAGATGTGACATGACAGGCATCGTGAAGGTAATGGAGAGACCAGTATGAAAGAGAAGATGTGACATGACTGGCATAGTGTAGGTAATGGAGAGAATAGGATGAAAGAGAAGATGCGACATGATTGGCATAGTGCAGGTAATGTAAAGAATAGGATGAAAGAGAAGATGTGACATGACTGGCATCGTGAAGGTAATGGAGAGACCAGTATGAAAGAGAAGATGTGGCATGACTGGCATAGTGCAGGTAATATAGAGAATAGGATGAAAGAGAAGATGTGACATGACAGGCATCGTGAAGGTAATGGAGAGACCAGTATGAAAGAGAAGATGTGACATGACTGGCATCGTGTAGGTAATGTAGAGAATAGGATGAAAGAGAAGATGTGACATGACTGGCATCGTGTAGGTAATGGAGAGAATAGGATGAAAGAGAAGATGTGACATGACTGGCATAGTGTAGGTAATGTAGAGAATAGGATGAAAGAGAAGATGCGACATGATTGGCATAGTGCAGGTAATGTAAAGAATAGGATGAAAGAGAAGATGTGACATGACTGGCATCGTGAAGGTAATGGAGAGACCAGTATGAAAGAGAAGATGTGGCATGACTGGCATAGTGCAGGTAATATAGAGAATAGGATGAAAGAGAAGATGTGACATGACAGGCATCGTGAAGGTAATGGAGAGACCAGTATGAAAGAGAAGATGTGACATGACTGGCATCGTGTAGGTAATGTAGAGAATAGGATGAAAGAGAAGATGTGACATGACTGGCATCGTGTAGGTAATGTAGAGAATAGGATGAAAGAGAAGATGTGACATGACTGGCATCGTGTAGGTAATGTAGAGAATAGGATGATAGAGAAGGTGTGACATGACTGGCATCGTGAAGGTAATGGAGAAACCAATATGAAAGAGATGTGGCATGACGATCAACTTAATCATTGCCTTGGAAATGAATTAGGTTGAAGTTCTATTTGTAAAATCTACATATGGCAGTGAGCGAGAGATGAATCTTTTCCTGTATGAACTAGATAGTTTGTGAGTGGCACAAAACTGAAGTCAGCACAGTACTTAATGCATATAAGGTCATGCAATATCCAACTCACCAATGTCAATCTCATTTGTGCTATAAGGAGGTCAAAGTAACCTAGTTACATACATTATTCTCCACATTATAAACATATTGTGTTGTATACATGGAGTGGCAATACATGATACTTGGTGCTATGTAAAATATGGGATTAGTTGATTTTGGAAATTTTCTCCAATGTGACCTAGTTACATAAATTATTCACAAAATCGTGAAGAAACATATTGTGTGAGATAAATAAGTGTTATGTGTCGTGTCTTGCCAAAAATCACATTTGAATGATTGTGAAAATTATCTTCTGTTACCTTATTAATAGTTCAAACTCACCAATATCAAACTTGTCAAAGCTCCTCATATGTAGATCACGTCTGCCGATAGATATCCCTATTGCTGTAATCTTGAAGAAAATGGAGCGTTCACAAGTAAAGTTGTGCTGATTATGACCTTGACCTTGACCCAAGGTCATAAAAAGTGCACCGAAATATGTTACCATGGATATTTACCTATATTTGCATAATATCAAGCTCTAATCTTCTCTGATTTGTAAAGGATTAGATTCACAATATTTTGGAAGTTGTGACCTATATGGCCTTTAAGTAGGTCACTGTGACCTAGTTACATAATTATTTCTAAAAATTATGAACACAGATATTATGTCAAATAAATGTAGTAAGAACAAATGCTATTTGTAGTGTTTTGCAAAATATCTCAAATAGCTGATTTTAAAATCGGCTCCTGTGACCCTGAAAATTACCCAAGGTCATCCAATATTTAAATTATCCAAGTCCCTCATAGGTTGATCACATCCCTCAAATTATATCAAGATTTCTGTATATTGTCAGGAAATAGAGCGGCAGCTGTCTTTTTGTCACTTTCATCATTATTTTAGTTATTTCATGACGAGACCTACTTATAGCAGTTATACTGCTGAATTGACATTTCACTGAATCTCATTTAATAGGTCCTTGACATGACAATTCACACATTCACAAATTCACAAGAACAAGGGGTCAACTCTTCAGACACTGCAGACACCAGCCTCAGCTCATGAGAAATTGAATCCTGAATTTAAGACATTGAAGATGTTTAAAACAGACAGGAGAGGATGAATCAACGAGGACATTAGGGCCTATACAAGGTTCATTTGTCAATGAACAATACAGCTAGTTTGACAAATTGCAGCAAAGGGAATATGCACGTGAAGAATAAAGGCTTCAACTGGAAAAGGTCAGTCATCTCCAAGGATCAATGTAAAGACAATGATGGCAATAAGCTCTTTAGATGAGAAGAGTTACCTTAAGATTGCAGTTATTGATGTTCTACATTTGCTGAGAATCAATACTAAGATTGGATTGATAAACCGTAATTGTCGATCAGCAGTTCACGTGTAATTGGGGTACAGTCTATGGATAAATGTAAATGACACTGATTGACGTATATTTTATATTGAAAAGTCAGGGAAAGTCTTGTCTGAAATGTGTCAGAGTATACTCCAAGGTCAGAGTAAGAGGGGTGAGCATACAGATAAATTCTTGGTAAGGGATTAAAGATATTGAACAGCTCAGGATTATGACATCAGCTTGAAGCATAGTGGTTGAACTAGATGTTAATTCATTTGAGGAAATGCAGATGGAATCGACAGGCAATGAGCAATTGAATAGCTAATGACAGGTGAGTAAAGGTAACGCATTTATATACCATTTATAAATATATCAGGAGGTGTTATGTTGGTTGTAAGAAATGTTAAGGCATTGAATCCTCAAAGAAGGAACTTCAGTGGAAACAAGGAAGTTAATAATTGGGAAAGGGGGAGGGGCCATGATTTTAATATCTGGAGACATTCACCAGAATTAAAATATCTCATAGGGCCGTAGGCCATGGCGCAGTTGGTTAGAACACAAGTTTGTTAGCACCAATTCCTCTGTGATCCAAAATTTGGGTTTAATTTCCGGTTATGCTGAGATTGCATTCATATCTCAATTTCTCACATATGCGCTGAGGCCCATGCCTGAAGGGTTAGCCTGTTGTCCTTGTAAATCTATGACTAGTGTAGTTAATGAAGATACCATGTTCAGACAGCACTTATAACAAGGCTCCAATTGGATAGATAATATGGAGGTCAGGATCAGACAGCACTTGTAACAAGGCTGTCATTGGATAGATAATATGGAGGTCAGGATCAGACAGCACTTGTAACAAGGCTGTCATTGGATAGATAATATGGAGGTCAGAATCAGACAGCACTTGTAACAAGGCTCCAATTGGATAGATAATATGGAGGTCAGGATCAGACAGCACTTGTAACAAGGCTGTCATTGGATAGATAATATGGAGGTCAGGATCAGACAGCACTTGTCACAAGGCTGTCATTGGATAGATAATATGGAGGTCAGGATCAGACAGCACTTATAATAAGGCTCCAATTGGATAGATAATATGGTGGTCAGGATCAGACAGCACTTATAACAAGGCTCCAATTGGATAGATAATATGGAGGTCAGGATCAGAGAGCACTTGTAACAAGGCTGTCATTGGATAGATAATATCAATAACAAGGTCAAAGAGGCAATGTAAGATGATTGGCACGAGATAGTTAATATAGAGCCGAGGAACAAGCATCAGATGTAGCAAGACTGTCCGGGGATAGATCTGTGAAACGTGAGCTATTATTACCACCTGTGACAACAATAAGAGGAGTCTCCTCATCGCAGTTACCACATCCGGTTTCAACCAAAATAGTGTAATTGAACCAACTTTAAAAAAGAGATTTTTTTAAGTTGAAACTTATGACCATTTGTAAGCTTATATACTGACAATGCCTCTGTATCATAACTAATGTGTTGTGGTACATCGTGCCACTTTCCTGTACGTAGGATTTAACTGTGACGGATGGAGCCAACTGTGATGTTAATTTCCACAATCTTTTTAATTTCGGACCAAACATATTCCGGTAACAAGCATAAATAGTCTTCATATTTGTAATTTTACTTGTACTCTGATTGGAAATAATAAGTTTACCCTGACCATGTTCACGATGCTGATATTGTCTGAGTTTTTCATGCCTGTCTGATTCCAGGTAATGTTTATAGACGCACTATTTTTATGTTTATAGATGTATTATTTCTCATTCCTCTATTACAACTAATGGTGAGACAATTAGTTTCCATAGTAACACCACTAACAACATCATAATGTTAAAGCTATAATTGGCATCTTTTATCTGTTATACGCATATGGGAGAAGCTTGTTTGTGAATCAATTAGTGGAACTTGTCCCTGATACTGAGAGAAATGGCCACAACTTGTATATATATATATATATATATATATATATATATATATATATATATATATATATATATATATATATATATATATATATATATATATATATATATATATATATATATATATATATATATATATATATATATATATATATATATATATATATATATATATATATATATATATATATATATATATATATATATATATAGAGTTCGCAAGGCTGTTCCTGATAGATGCCGAGTTTCCAGTTCCCAATGTAGTGGGAAGATTATTATATAGTGCCTGGAATATAGTTGAATATATAAATAAATAAAGGGTCACAACTTGTTGTCTTTTATATATAGCGATTTCCATGTTTTTTCCTTGTATGTGCTCATTTCATTTTGACAGACTGGAATTTAAAGCTATTTCTCTATTTATAGCATTTTACAATAAAACCAGCCCCTGAGTCCCCTTTCCGCTGGTGTGTGTCTTCCAGAATTTGGGCCCAGTGCCTGTTTCTTTCTTTCTATTCCTAGTCACAAATCTGACAGCTCGTCTTCATCTTCACACTGATTCTATCCAGTTAATATCTTTCTTGAGGTTCTTGAGTGAGGGTGTTTCTTTGATTTCCTGCTGGGCATTTGCTACAATCCCAGCTAGAGCCAATTTCAGACGGAAGCTTATTTTGGCAGTTATTGGTCCCTTAAAATGCATGGTCTAAATTTATTTTTATGAATAATTAGATTGATTGATCAGTTTTATAAATAATGTTATCAATATGTTGAACCCATTTCATTTCTTTGAATCTCAACTTCGAGATAGGGATGATGTTCAACATATCCATTGAATGTATAATGTCTTGTAACAAGAGCATGGATTTTCCTCTTTCTGCTAACGGTATATAGCATTTCTGAGCTTGAAATTTCTGAGCTTGTCACCCATTTTACCATTCCTCCAGTGTATTCAGGTACTTATGTACTTTTTATATAGTCCTGTGTCACCCCTGTTGCTTTGATTTACAAACTCCCTCTGACTCCCTCTGATCATGGTTTGTGAGCCATATTTTATCCATGAACCAATCTGTCCTGGGATTTCACATTACTTTAAGTTTATGATTGAATCATTCATGATAGACTGTCAGCATTTTCCCCTTCATTTCTAGCCTTAAATATATCATATAAAATGTGATTAATTTTGTTTCATATGAGTTGAGGCCTCTTCAGTTCAGTGTCATGACCTTTTGTTAATTTGTTTTTTGCCTCGTTTAGGTCTAGATTTGAAGGCTTCTACAATTTGACCTTGAGTGCTTTGTTCACTTATGACACTCGGTCACATAACGTTCCAAAAAGATTACTTGTTTCAAATTCATGTTCAAAGAAAGCATCAGAAATAAATTCATACTTTTTAGTGGTGAGCCTATCACGTGTAATGTGAACAGATGTAAGATGATATGGGCCTGCTCTCAAGCAGTGCAGACGTGTCTAGCCTGAGCTCCTGATTAACACCTTCAAATCTTTGTTTAAGTTGAAGACAACACCATCGTTGGATAAGTATATATAAACGTATATATACCAGGTGCGTATAACATTGAATTAAATATACAAAGCAAAAGTATAATAGTATTTCTCCACTGAATATAATATTTCTTGGTAAGAAATATTGAGTGAACAGTGAAAACAATTTTGAAACATAAGACCCACATCATTTGACAGGTTAATCCGGGGTGTCAGTGCACAAAGCTTGGCCTGCTAGACAATAGCTCTACCTCAAACAGTTCTGGCCCAAGTAAGCCTACCTTGAGCAAATTAACAGTTGCACTAAGAACCCCTATAGTTGGTGGCAACTTATTCTTGCTTTTGATTTTATCCATGTAGAAAATTGAAACTATTCAGTTAAATTCCTCCACATAGGAATTATTTTCTAGTCTTGATTCTCTCCACATAGAGAATTAGAAATATTATATTTAAACTCCTCCATATAGGGTTTATTTATGGTCTTGATTTTTCTCCATATAGAAAATTAAGAAGATTAATTTTTAACTCTTCCATACAGGAGTTAAATCTGGTTCTATTTTTTCTCCATATAGAAAATTAGAACAGTATATACAAGTGTGTACTATCTCCATATAGGAATACATACTTAAATAAATATTATTTCTCTCCACATAGAGAATTATTATTAGTTTGTGTTAGACCTCCATATAGGGTAACACTTGAATATTTGTATATTGCCTACATACAGGAATATACAGAATATACAGGAATATACAAAATATACAGAATATACAGAATATACAGGAATTTACAAAATATACAGAATATACAGAATATTAATAAAATTCGATTTCTCTCCATACAGAGAAATACAGAGTGAGTGTTTTACTTTCATACAAGATAACACTCAGTATATTTCTTATATTTTTTCAACTCTTCCATACAGGAGTTAAATCTGGTTCTATTTTTTCTCCATATAGAAAATTAGAACAGTGTATACAAGTGTGTACTACCTCCATATAGGAATACATACTTATATAAATATTATTTCTCTCCACATAGAGAATTATTATTAGTTGGTGTTAGACCTCCATATAGGGTAACACTTGAATATTTGTATATTGCCTACATACAGGAATATACAGAATATACAGGAATATACAAAATATACAGAATATACAGAATATACAGGAATTTACAAAATATACAGAATACACAGAATATTAATAAAATTCGATTTCTCTCCATACAGAGAAATACAGAGTGAGTGTTTTACTTTCATACAAGATAACACTCAGTTTATTTCTTATATTTTTTCAACTCTTCCATACAGGAGTTAAATCTGGTTCTATTTTTTCTCTATATAGAAAATTAGAACAGTGTGTACAAGTGTGTACTACCTCCATATAGGAATACATACTTAAATATACTCTATATAGAGGAAATTAAATACAGATTCCTCCGTATAGGAATACTGCTATGGAATATTATGGAATGAGACGTAGTTTGGAACATGTACCTAGAAAAAAAGCAAAAGTAAATGAATGAAGTTTTCTGGGGGGTAAGGGAAAACCAATGAAAGGAAATAATTACACAAAATGCATGTCAAAATGTTTTAATAATTATGCATGTAATATCTGTGATGTCAATTATATTTATAAAGGTATGTACAAAACAAGTCTTATGGAATACCATAATAGCATGAAAGGTAGCCATGATAGAAACTTATCAAGTAAACTAGAAAGTTGCTGCGAAGATGTATTATACAATCTTAAAATAAAAGATTTTACCATGCCAGAAAATGATTTTTTTGTTAGAAAAAAAGAAGCCTTTAAAAATGTTTATTTAAAAAAAAAGGTATTCTCTTGCTCCCGCAGTCAAAAACAAAAACAAACATTTCTCAAATATAAAAATAAAAATTATTCTGTACCATTTGAATATATGCACACTGATAAACATTGCCAGTATTTTACTACAAAAAGAGAAGTTTTTAAAAACACCTATATGCATTCAAATAGAATAGAAAAGAATATATATTGTAGAAATATCAAAAAAGCAAAATATGGTGAACTCAAAATGTCATCAAAAGATAGAAATAAGCCTACCCCGCACATTAAAATGAACAAAGATCTAATTATTGCAACAGCCAATGTTCAAAGTATTGGAAATAAGACGGAACTGACAAAAAAGGATAGACAGATCGAAAGACTGAAAGGTGAAAATTTAAACCTAAAATACAAACGTCCCTTACAATATTACTATATTAAATTGAAACAAAAACAAACCCATAAACATAGTTATGCTGAAATTGTTAAGAAAAGCAATATAAACTCACTTAGCAGTATGTATGCAAACAGTCATAGGAAAAATAAAGTCAATAATCATATTAAATACATACCTCAAAGAGAAGGGATTCCCCAAGTGGTCAATCTTAATGAAAAGCATCTTAATGGCATAAATAACATACGAAACATAAGAAAAAACGGGAACCAATCAAGCGTCCTATCTAAATCACATGGTCTACATAACCCCGCCCATCACAGGATGGTCTGTAATAGTAGAACGTGTCCCATAGCGCCGGTGAACAACATATTGCTCTCAAATCGGTTTGAATATCTTTCTGACAAAAACAAGATTATGACACATAACTTTTATCAAAATGAAAACGCTCTTTGTATTATTAATCGCCGCACCAAGTCTCGAAGCAATCGGACGTTAGCTCCGCCCTCCTGCAAGATGATTGGCCACCATGGGGGGCAATCTGCTGGGGGTGAAGAGAGATCCCCTCGAAATGACGTCATGGGGTCAATGGCCGGATTCCCCGCAGGAGGTTGCCTTAATGCTGGGGATAACTTGGATGAAATTAACTCAAATGGAAACTTAACTAGAAATAAAACAAATAGAAATGTTAAAAACCGCTTGATTAAAAACAATATGCACATCAAAATAAATAAAGATTTAACTATGGCTACAGCCAACGTACAAAGCATAGGAAATAAGATAGAACTTCTTAATGTATACATAAATGAAAATAATATTGATCTATTCTTCATTACTGAAACTTGGATGAATGAAGCAAACGAAAAAATTATTAGAGGTAAAATTAAAGAAAATAACTACGATATTGAACATGTACCGCGTACACTAAGATCTGGAGGCGGCTTGGCTGTTATCTTTAGACCTGAAATTGACATAAAGAAAATTAATCACAGTCATAACTTATCAACCATGGAAATGATGGAAATTAATATCAAAACCAAAAATAGAATGTGCACTATTATTACTATTTATAGACCAGAACCTTCTGACAGAAATAAATACACCTACACAGAGTTTTTTGAAGAATTTAGTGATATGCTAACCTACTATTCTACATATACACATGAAGTGCTTTTCGTTGGTGACTATAATTTTCATATGAATAAGCCAGAGAGGCCAAATGTAATTAAATTTAATGATATCCTGGATTTATACAATTTACATAATCATGTTACGGAACCAACACATATACTAGGGAATACGCTTGATTTATTAATTACAAATATAAACAGTAATTTAATAAAAGAACATAAGGTTGAAGAGAAAATATCCGATCATAGTATAATTAAGCTCACTTTAAATGTTCAGACTAAGACAACGAACAAGAAAAAGGTATCATATAGAAATTACAAAAAAATGAACATAAAAAATTTTATTAGTGATGTTGAAGAAAAATTTAGTGAAAATAAATCCTATAATGAAAAGGACCTCAATGAACTATTAAACGAATACAATAAATTAACAAGTATACTTGATAAACATGCCCCGATGGTGGAAAAAACCATAAATAATAGAAAACCAGCTCCTTGGTTATCTGATGAGATAAGGAATGAAAAAAGAAAAAAGAGAAAACTGGAAAGAAAATATGATAAAACTGGTCTTTCTTCGGATAAAATGCAATTTCAATTACAAAGAAATAAATATAACAATATCATTAGAGAGTCTAGAAACAGTTATTTCGCAGGGATAATAAATTCAAATAAATCGGATCCAAAGAAACTTTTTAAAATACTAAATAAACTACTACACACTAAAGAGGACACTCCCTTTCCCAGGCATACTGATAGTAAAGAGTTAGCATCAGAATTTAATAACTTTTTTCTAGAAAAAATCTCAAACCTTAGGGAAAATATGGACAAAAATGATAAAACTTCACGACCATTGATTGAGAAAGCCAGATTTAGTACTCATCTGGAAAAATTTGTGCTATTAGATGATGCAGAAGTAATGAGGTTAATCAAAGAATCAGCAAAGAAGTCATGTGAACTGGATCCCATCCCAACCTGGCTTCTGGCTGAGTGCATGGGTCCTCTACTACCACTAATAAAAGCAATTATAAATAAATCTATTTCAATGGGAAGCATGCCTGATGACCTAAAGATGGCCATCATTAGACCTTTAATTAAAAAGTTGGGCCTAGAATTGGTAAAGAAAAATTATAGACCGGTCTCAAATCTTGCTTATTTATCAAAATTAATAGAAAGGGCGGTTGCTACACAATTCGTAGGTCACCTTATAAGAAATGATATTCAAGGTATATTTCAATCTGCATATAAAGAATTCCATAGCACTGAGACTGCATTGCTTAGGGTACAAAATGATATTTTAATGGATATTGATGATGGTAAAACAGTAATGCTGGTACTACTTGATTTATCAGCGGCATTTGATACTATTGATCATAATATACTATTAAACAGATTAGAAAGAAGATGTGGTATTAGGGGCACAGCTCTGCAGTGGTTCAAGTCATATCTATCAAATAGAAAACAATGTGTAACAATTGAGGGTAAGAGATCGGAAAATATGAATATTAGTTATGGAGTTCCTCAGGGCTCCGTTTTGGGACCCTTATTGTTCACAGCATATATGGAGCCTCTGTCTGACATTATTGGTAATTATGGTCTCAAACATCATATCTATGCTGATGATACACAGCTATACATTACAATTGATCCAAAATCTGAAGAAGCTAGAAATAGATCCTGTAGAGAAATGGAAAAGTGTATTAAACTAATAAGGAAATTCTTAATAGAAAATAAAATGAAGATAAATGATGGGAAAACAGAAATGCTTTTATGTGGTAAAAGCTGTGATTTCAGAAAAGACAATGTACCTAATGGAATCCTAGTAGGTGAAACTAATATCCCTAGATCAAATACAGTTAAGGATCTTGGGGTTATCCTAGATCAAGAATTATCGATGAAATCACAAATTAAAAAAATGTGTAAGAATGGTTTTTTTCATGTAAAAAATTTAGCACAGATCAGAAATTGTTTAGATGAGAAAACTGCAAATACGCTTGCTCATGCTTTTGTTACTTCCACTCTTGATTATGGTAATGCACTTCTGGCTGGTTTACCAAGGTGTGAATTAGCCAAATTGCAGAAATTGCAGAATGCTGCAGCAAGAGTGGTAGGTAAACTTAAAAAGAGGGATCATATTACGCAAAAACTTATGGACCTTCACTGGTTGCCTGTAGAGGCGCGGATTGACTTTAAAATATCTCTATTAACATGGAAGGTACAGAATGGCTTTGCCCCAAAATACCTTTCTCAATTATTAAATTGTAAAAAATCTGATTTGGGACTGAGATCTAATGAAAAAAATGAATATACAGTGCCCAAGACTAATATGAAAACATATGGTGACAGGGCCTTCATGGTATATGCTCCAAGAAATTGGAATGCCCTGCCCCTTGAGGTGAAAAACTGTAAAACAGTGGACACTTTCAAGAAAAAACTAAAGACGTTTTTATTCAGGAAGCATTATCTCGAGAAGCGCTTAGAGCAGACTTAGTCTGATATAGCGCTATATAAATCATTATTATTATTATTATTATTATTAAGCTATTCATGGAGGCGCTGGATGTGGATGGATGTCACCACGGTAGTAGTAGGGAAACTAAGAAAAGCAGCTTTTACATCTTTTCTTAAGATTTGTTTTGTCTGAGTAGCAGAAGATCTGTTTGCTATATACTGGCTTGTTTCATCTGGGCATTGTATGTTTTTGAAGCTAGCAATACGGGAGGTAACATGCCTAAGCTGTATAGGCGATAAAGTCATATGCAAATTTATAAAATGCTCAAATATAATATTTGAACAAAATTGTTTGTCCTATGACCAAAAATGGTCTCTATTTGTATTTCGAACAAATTTGTAGGCATTCCAATCAAATGATTTGTAAGTTATTTTCGGTATTAGATAATTATACTTTTAATCTTATGAGAATTGGTCGCCTGTTCTGCACGGTGTGGCTATGGTCATCTGGTATGTAGGATGACTGGTAGCTGACTGGTATGTTGGTTGACTGGTAGCTGAGTGGTATGTTGGTTGACTGGTAGCCGACTGGTATGTTGATTGACTGGTAGCCGACTGGTATGTTGATTGACTGGTAGCCGACTGGTATGTTGATTGACTGGTAGCTGACTGGTATGTTGGCTGACTGGTATGTTGATTGACTGGTAGCAGACTGGTGTGTTGGTTGACTGCTAACCGACTGGTATGTTGGTTGACTGGTAGCTGAGTTGTATGGAAGCTGTCTGGTATGTTGGTTAACTGGTATGTTGGTTGACTGGTAGCCAACTGGTTTTTTGGTTGACTGGTAGCTGAGTTGTATGGAAGCTGACTGGTATGTTGGTTGACTGGAATGTTGGTTGACTGGTAGCAGACTGGTGTGTTGGTTGACTGCTAACCGACTGGTATGTTGGTTGACTGGTAGCTGAGTTGTATGGAAGCTGTCTGGTATGTTGGTTAACTGGTATGTTGGTTGACTGGTAGCCAACTGGTTTTTTGGTTGACTGGTAGCTGAGTTGTATGGAAGCTGACTGGTATGTTGGTTGACTGGAATGTTGGTTGACTGGTAGCTGAGTTGTATGGAAGCTGACTGGTATGTTGGTTGACTGGTATGTTGGTTGACTGGTAGCCAACTGGTATGTTGGTTGACTGGTAGCCGACTGGTATTTCAAGTGATTTTTCTAGACTACAAGTACCTGCCAGGCAATGAATTAGTGTGTACCTGGTGTATACTTGGTATTCTGGCTATAGTGCCATAGCCTACACTTGGTCCAAGGTGGCAGCCGTTAATATATATATATATATCAGTTGATATATATCAATCGTTAATGTATATCACTTGGGTTGATGTGCTGAGAACGTATTGAAAGTTTTCATCAATTTGCTGAGAATGATCTTGTTCACACATCGATTTATCACTTATTTTCTGAGAATAAGCTGGGAACTCCAGTAATGATGCACAAGCATAATGATGTAATGTGGTGTGGATCACTGCTTGGCTGGCTCATGACACTGAAGTGCTTCTAACCACATGGGGTGACACAAACCATTACACGTTATCCATCAGAAAGGAACGGTCAGTACTAGTTCCCACTATAAAACTGTTGTACAAGTGAGAAAATAGATTTCTCACTGATGATCATTTCATATTCTGTCATGTGACTCTCTTGAGGATGGATAGATAAATTATCAATTCTAGAAGGTTTCATATTTGGTCATCTCAAACAAATACAGTTCAAATGCTTACGATATATATAAACTGAAAGTGATGTTTCATAAAATCAATACTTTAATGATTTGAAATCTGCATGAAAAGACATGCTTTTAATTTCACACTGTAGGACTAAGTCGTACACTGACAGCATTATTATCTTTGACACAATGACTTAAATCAACAATAATTTCATGATCACAAATTGTTGCAATATATGTTTAATTATGAATTTAAATATAGGCCAATGGCCTTAGGGCTATACTAGTCATTGCTTTTTTGTTATGTTTGGGACCATTTTTGGAAATGCCCTCAATTTAAATCGTTTAAATCCTTTCCGAGAGCAGAGTTGAGACACAGCCTAAGTATCACACCATTACCTAGAACGATAGGCACTGGCCTATCAGCAGGTGACACCTTGGTTTCTTTGACTTAAAAGGCTTTATTGACTAGAAAAGTCAGCGGGTGGGATTTCAATAACTTTAAAGGCTATTCCAGTCCCTGTATGGATCACCGTAGCATAAAAATAGGTTCAATAGTCAGACACAAATATTTCGTTGTGTCCTTTGTGTTAAAGAATGCTGTATATTCTGGATAAAAATCCCCAAATTCCAACGAAACTTCCCGATCGTACAAACATCTTTTAACAACTTTTATTTGGATAACCTCAGCTCTTCAGGAGCTGACACATATCACAAGGAAATTCCATGGCAAAAGCTGAATATTTTCATTGAATTTGGTGACAATCTCGTCGGAGATTTCCCAGTTATCACGGAGACAGACTATGCAAGTTATGCAGACAATCACCAAATTTATTGTCTCCGGTATAGGCACAACAATTATGTATTCCTAGTCTATCACACAACAATGGTGTCGTAGATATTAACCAAACAGCCATCATCCTCTTCCTCTATTCACTGACATTTCACATGTGGTCAGGCCGTCAATCACTTTCCGAAGACTTTAAGCATATATTTGTGAAAATAATGCTCAATATTTCTACCATTTCTTTTAGCTTTCATAATTAGTCAACGAACCAGATGCGTGTACACCAGCCATAGTATTACTAATAAGATATTACATAAGTATGAATTTTACATCGTTCTTGAACAGCAGCTTCTTGAGAGTATATGTGTATTAGTGTGTGACATTCCATTTTAGGTATTGGTTATGGGAAATAATATTGTAAGTGAAATAGCTCTTACATTTTAAGTTGACTGTGACTGAGAAAGACAATGCTCAACATGAACAAAATATATCAATAAATGTTTTTTATTAAAGGTATTTCTCTGCCTGGATAATTAAACATACCAAGAATATTTGTAAAATTGCCTGTGACCTCTATGGTTTCATCAAAACTAAAGAGGAAATCAATTATTGACCATGCCCACCTCAGTTGAAAAAAAAGAATATTTCTCTGAAGCTGCTAATAAATGATGTTTTCATGATTCATCCAATACATTTATCTCCCAATAATCAAATAATAACAATCATTCTGTGATGAATATTATCAGATCAGAGAGGTAATGATATTGAAAGATAATTCCAAGAACATGACTTACCGTAATCGTCGGCAATTATCCGGGTAAAAGGATATTTTTTCATCTATCAGGTATATTTCCCGATAATGGTATATTATCAGGAAATAAGGGGTAAATGTGTTTCTAGTGTAATGGTAATGTATAAGTTATGTAAGGAGAAAGCGTTACTCAACGTGACAGGGCAGTAGGCGTGGTCTGGGATGTGTCGAGGTGCATTGGTAGTTCAGACACGCTAAAAAAAAGAAGAAAAATACAGAATCAGCCACATAAGGTGTGCGGAGGCAAAATACAGAATCAGCCACATAAGGTGTGCGGAGGCAAAATACAGAATCAGCCACATAAGGTGTGCGGAGGCAAAAAGTACATCTCCATAAGTAGTTGGATAAAGGAACATTTTGCTCATGGTAAATCCTGTTTAAGGCTGGTTAAAACCAGCAGCACACTTTTACATTTCCACATGTTCCCCATATGGCTTCAGAATTCGCAATGTATAAAGTAATAGTATTTACACTCAATGTAATTGTACTCTGATATTGTTGCGTCATAACCACAGTCACAGCATTATGAGTGCTAGGAGTCCTCCCTGCGCATCTGTGACAGGCCCGTGTTATATCAATGCAGTTTAATAACATGCCTTGTGTACCGGCATATGTTACCGGCCTTGTGTACCGGCATGTGTTAGCATGATCATCGGCTTTATCAGTAAGAATTGTCACATTAAAATATGGATCGTTATTTGGAACAGAAAAATTTCAAAATGATCTCACCTTAGCAAAATCATAAAGCATGATTATGGAAATAATTCAATGGTTAAAAGATAATTATAACAGAAGCAAAATGAGAATTAGTTGGAATTAGGAAAATCTCGAGTCAAAAATATACAAATTAAATTTTGTAAACAAGAATGGACTTCCACGCATAATGTGCATTAGCATCAGGTAATTACTTTCTATTATAATTGGAATGTTTCTATTTGCGGTGCAATCTGGAAAGTAATTTATTTGCATTTGTAGTCATTTCCAGGTTCCATTTTCCCAATAGAGCAACAGATATAGAATGCCAATTTATAAGATTTATTGACCAATAATTAAATTTTATTTTCGCTTTGCAAATTAATTTCGGCAGGTTTAGTGTCTGCATAACTGACAGAGATTCAGATTCGGAAATATTACTTTATTGCTATCTGTTATCTGAAATATTGTAAATAAGATAAATTGCACCAAACCCAATTATACAATATGTTTTACCATCTACCATACATAGATTCAAACAATATCGACATTTATTTTTTTTGTATACAGCTCTTAGAGCAGTAATAAATATATGTTATAATATAGACTATATTATAACATACTGTACACTATATGGATCAGAGATGACGAGGGCTAATGTGTATACGTATGTTATTTGTGTAGATGCATTCGATTACTTTTGTTTACTTGCAGCTCACTGCATGTGCTTGTCAATGACGTCTATGATTTACGGCACCTTCAAAATGATGAAAAAATATAAATATCATTTTCAAAAAGGAAACTGTATACAAATTCCTTTTTTGAAAAAGACTTTCTTGTTAATAAAAAAGACGATTGCCAAAGTTTTGTGTTGAGTCATGTCATGTGAGTAGGAATAAGCAACCAGCCACATCACATATTTCATCCTTTCTTCATCACAGAGCATTACTAAAATATATCGACATAGAGATAATTCCTATATCCATGGTACATACTTGTAGCACTGCTCAATTCAACTGCTAAATTCATCTTTCAATTGCAGCCATCACATCTCAAATTCATTTATTCATCGCCAGTCATCTTCTCAGATGCCCAAATCTTCTCTCAAACTTATCAAAGTTTCTATTCAAGCCACCATTCTGAGTCCTCAAATCTTCTGCTCACCTACTATGATCACCAGTGCGACAGTTTAATGCATGAGCTATCTACAAACCAAATGAAAAGAATAGGTTTGATCTCAGCCGTGTTCCCTATTAATAGTATTACTATACATAAAATAAGGAAAAACTCTTTGCAGCACATTTCTGTCAATTTTATGTTTGAAATCGAATAAGATACAGTCAGGTATCCTGACATTTAAAGGATACAAGACAGAGGGTAGAATTGACATTGCGGAGCTCAAACAGCTTTGGCACTATCTTATCTTTTCAGATTTCTCCTAGTTCAATGCATCGGTTCTCTTATTTGACGTTCCATCGTTATTGAAGGTCCACTGGGATCATAACATTCATAAACCACCTCTCATTCATAGGTCCACTATTTACTATCATGTCAATTAAATCACGGATTTCAAAATACTAATGCGTTAAGTTTTTCCTGCTTTGCTCGCTCTTAAAAAGGTCATGTTTAAGGTTATGGTATTCCTAGTCTGCCTTATGGTATTCCTAGTCTGCCTTGTGGTATTCCTAGTCTGCCTTATGGTATTCATGGTCTGCCTTGTGGTATTCCTAGTCTGCCTTATGGTATTCATGGTCTGCCTTGTGGTATTCCTAGTCTGCCTTGTGGTATTTATGGTCTGCCTTGTGGTATTCCTAGTCTGCCTTGTGGTATTCATGGTCTGCCTTGTGGTATTCCTAGTCTGCCTTATGGTATTCATGGTCTGCCTTGTGGTATTCCTAGTCTGCCTTGTGGTATTCATGGTCTGCCTTGTGGTATTCCTAGTCTGCCTTATGGTATTCATGGTCTGCCTTGTGGTATTCCTAGTCTGCCTTGTGGTATTCATGGTCTGCTTTGTGGTATTCCTAGTCTGCCTTGTGGTATTCATGGTCTGCCTTGTGGTATTCATGGTCTGCCTTGTGGTATTCCTAATCTGCCTTATGGTACTCCTAGTCTGCCTTATGGTATCCATGGTCTGCCTTATGGTACTCCTAGTCTGCCGTGTAGTATGCATGGTCTGCCTTATGGTATTCACGGTCTGCCTTGTGGTATTCATGGTCTGCCTTATGGTATTCGTGGTCTGCCTTGTGGTATTCATGGTCTGCCTTATGGTATTCATGGTCTGCCTTGTGGTATTCCTAGTCTGCCTTGTGGTATTCCTAATCTGCCTTGTGGTATTCCCTGGAATGCCCTGCCCCTTGAAGTGAAAAACTAAAACAGTGGACACTTTCAAGACAAAACTTAAGACGTTTTTATTTATCTCGAGAAGCGCTTTGAGCAGACCTAGTCTGATAAAGCGCTATATAAATTATTATTATTATTATTATTGTTGTTGTTGTTGTTGTTGTTGTTATTATTATTATTATTATTATTATTATTATTATTATTATTATTATTATTATTATTATTATTATTATTATTATTATTATTATTATTATTATTATTATTATTATTATTATTATTATTATTATTATTATTATTATTATTATTATTATTATTATTATTATTATTATTATTATTATTATTATTATTATTATTATTATTATTATTATTATTATTATTATTATTATTATTATTATTATTATTATTATTATTATTATTATTATTATTATTATTATTATTATTATTATTATTATTATTATTATTATTATTATTATTATTATTATTATTATTATTATTATTATTATTATTATTATTATTATTATTATTATTATTATTATTATTATTATTATTATTATTATTATTATTATTATTATTATTATTATTATTATTATTATTATTATTATTATTATTATTATTATTATTATTATTATTATTATTATTATTATTATTATTATTATTATTATTATTATTATTATTATTATTATTATTATTATTATTATTATTATTATTATTATTATTCCTAGTCTGCCTTGTGGTATTCATGGTCTGCCTTGTGGTATTCATGGTCTGCCTTATGGTATTCCTAGTCTGCCTTATGGTATTCCTAGTCTGCCTTGTGGTATTCATGGTCTGCCTTATGGTATTCATGGTCTGCCTTATGGTATTCATGGTCTGCCTTGTGGTATTCCTAGTCTGCCTTGTGGTATTCCTAGTCTGCCTTGTGGTATTCCTAGTCTGCCTTGTGGTATTCCTAGTCTGCCTTGTGGTATTCATGGTCTGCCTTGTGGTATTCCTAGTCTGCCTTATGGTATTCCTAGTCTGCCTTGTGGTATTCATGGTCTGCCTTGTGGTATTCCTAGTCTGCCTTGTGGTATTCATGGTCTGCCTTGTGATATTCATGGTCTGCCTTATGGTATTCATGGTCTGCCTTATGGTATTCATAGTCTTGCCTGGCTGGTAGTACCTGTGTTCTTGTGGTCGCCATGGTTTTCATGGTCTGTCTGTATCTATTATTTCCGTACCATTAGTCATTCTCCCACCTAGCAATCACACAGTGGGCGCTTAATCTGCAGATTGCTGCATCCCCGACCAAGCCTCTGTGCTGGCACCACTGGGTATTTATATAAAGCTGTTCAAACTGGCCTGCACCAAGGAGTCTGATACGCAGGCAGGCTTCATGTCTCATACGTGACATATATGGAGGCTACAGCCAGGCATTCGCAATCATACACAAATATTTTGCCTGTTTTTGGTAAGTAGAATGCTTAAACAATTTGATTTGAGGATTAAAATAGTTTACGTCTTTATCAACTTTTGGAATGGTTTTGCTCATTATATATTTAACATGCAACAAATTTCTTTATAGTTCTATCAAAGTTGTTTATCATCTGATAATCTCTTTAACAATTTAGGTATATCTAACTTAACATTATCTGTAAAAAATATTTGCATAAAATATCAATCGTGGCAGCTAGACTTATTAACAACCATTTTGACAATTGCCGGTTGATGTAATGAAACTTGAGTGCAGTGATTCATTAAGGAAATGCCAAGATGCAAGATATTAAACACACTACAAAGCCATTTTCCCAGAAGAAATTGCAAATCACTTATCGTTACATGTCTGGTTTATTGAACATTTGAAGAAAAATTAATATTACTTTTTTCATATCTATTTGATGCATGCGCACACGAAAGACTTATATTGTCAATATCACAGAACCTTTTTGAAGGTAATAAAACTTGCGAGTGAGAGAAGTGAGAAGACACCTTGAAGTTAGACGGCTTTTTTATTTGACAACCACTTCTATCTTCTGCCGGAAACGGCTTTTATTCTGTCTAAAAGCGGTTTTATATGTCATCTGAAACAATAACAAGGCATGTAGGATGTGTCCGCATGATGTGTGGGTGAGCTAATATTTATCTTGTTCTCCATCGCCGACTCATACAGGAGATTGAATCCCATCCATAAATTTCCATTTCCTTTAATTTGATCTGACAATAACCTGCAAGGGAGGTATGTTGTGTATGATAATACCTCTCGGTTGGTGAATACATATACAGATCCAATACAATAATTGTCAGGAACCTGGGATTCTTTCAATCTCCTAATCCTATATTAAGCAAGCTGAGTTTGTTTATATTTACACAAACTATGGCTTTTATATGACATTACAATGTGTACTGACTGTGTGGAAGGGTGGGGTTGGCTCCAGCTTTCACTGTCTGTAATGGTTGCCACAATGAAAACAACCCAGTGCCAAAAGTCAACCATATTATACTACGTTAAGTCTGTGCCTTTAGCCTGAAGGCCTGGACACAGGTGTCGAGGATCAGGTGATCAGACACAGCTCTTCGATATATATATATATACATTGTTGAGACTAAGACACAGGTAGGATGAGCCACTTTTGATTTATCGATATTGGTGGATCACAAGATCTTAGCTCTGTGATAAACTCGCAATCAACATCAGCAACTCTCACGTTCATATGTGTCCACAGTTGCTCTCCATATATATAAACTATATAAATGCCTGATGGGTAAGATCTGTTAAATATTGATCTCTACTTGACAATATGGAGAAGGTCTTATCATTACATCCAAACACATAAAGAACAACGTGAGTATTATAATTCTTATATTGCACTTTCTCATTCTGTAGTTATTATAGTTTTCGTAGTACATGTTTTTGGAAATAATTCACGTGATTTTATCATAAATGAATGGTTGGGATTGCTATTATCACCTGGGCCAACTTAGCGGGTTTGTCACACAGCAATAAAGTTCTACCTGGACTTAGTATAAAAAGTACTAGAAAACATTTATGTGTGACAGAACTGAGTGGCTTTGTGATTCATTGATCCGGGCAAGGTGGTGGACTGTATAAACAATGACAGCACTTTTATATTGATTGGGCAACTGTGAAGAGCTTTCATGCCAAGCCTGACAATCACATAACATAGAGCCGTTATTTCAGTTCAGACAAGGCATTAGGGCAGTCCCAGATAAGACACATGGGAACTGCCCAAAATGTATCATATAGCTAACTTTCACCAGTTTGTTCACATTGATCTGTTGTCTGAGGTATATTGGGAGTCAGTCATCGCCCTTCACAAAAGCCCCTCTTGTATATATTTTCCAACATCTCTATCATATTTTCCACATTGTGCCTTAATTTTCATAATTCAATTTATATTTTCTCCTATTTCGTTTATCTTTATAACCAAATTTCCATTTATTTCCATTTCGAACCTTTTCAATTATTCACCCACTTGCCTTCTCGGCACTTTAATCCAGCAAGTTCTTCCTTCTCCATTCGATATCCAAGATATATCACCTTCTTTATTCAATATTCATTAAACTGCCGCATCTCATCAACCACTTCGTAGACCTGCATCTTTCTTAATGATCTACATTGCGCCAATATTGCAGCATACTAATAATATCATAAGGCTTAAATGAGGCTGGTGCTAATAAGTCTAATTTGCCTGCCCCGATCCATCCCCCAGTGCCACGCCTCCTCGCCCAACCATTCCCACCGAGTCGATTCTGTGGAGCAGCCCGCCCCCTGTTGGCAAGTGTTCTGTGATAGCTGAGGGCTTTATCCTGTGTCAGGTGTTTGAGCAGGATGTTAGAAAGTCAGACTTTTATAATGTATTGCCCGACTATTTACAAAGACAAATACTTTGATTGTTACTGCACTTAGGGAAGAGAAAAAAACACGGGTTTCATTTATTCATTCAAACAGAGTACAGAATTGGGTGTTCCTGAGAACCATTTTGTCAGGCTTTATACTAATAACCACCATGAACTGAAATATATATATAGATAATCGTATTTATGAGTCTTGCTTCACGCATGTGAACTACAATGATAGACAAAACAATTTCGATAGGAAATTGATCTTCACTTTTCAATATGTAAGTATAAAAAGTATTTTTTTTATTTTTTTTATTTTTCCAACCAATAGCTTTGAATATTCAAAAACAGAATATTAGATAAAAATAGAATTAAGTGATAAATAATAATCTGGGGTATTTTCCTTCAAATCGCTCAGATGTGTTATATCAAAAGAAAATGTCAATAATATTGAAGCCGGAAAATTATGTGAAGGGTAAAATATACGAACAAAATATTAAACCATGAAATGCAATTTGCAAAAGTAGATCTATATCATCTAAATCTAAAACAAAGCAAGATTATTTCAGGACATTTTTTAAAGATAATATCTTCACACTAGAATATTCCATTTAATCTCCTATAAACGTGTTTCTGTGTGTTAATGATATTGCCGATGGTTGTTCCGTCTGCACTGTTGCATTCCGGGTCACGGTTTGGTTGTGAGAAATGGCGGGAGCGGTGTGGGATCAAATGGGCTGGGCAGTTTGTGGCGATCATTTAGAGAATGTGTTCCCGACCTTCCCAGCTAGTGTGGTGATCAATCTGTGCTGGGGCAAGCAAGGTGGAGATAATCTCACATAAAGTGTATTTGCTAACGCTAACATTTTCCTTACAAAGCGTGAACATATAAGTGGTGCGGCAATGTAATCAGTTTGGCATTTTTGTGTTCTTGCAGATTTATGCATATATCGCTGACGAGTTTCTTGCCCGGCGTCAGGATTCTTCTATTCCCGTGGGCCAGTGCATTCCAATTGGTTTGGTCAATACCGTTTTGTTAAGGTGAGAGGTCACGCTTATTGGCAGGCTTTGGGAGTGGCCGGGGACAGTTAGGCGTCACACACCTAATGGATTACCAGGTGACCAGCGGAGAAAGTAGCCGGCAGTGCGCAACACACGTGGAGTGCTACAGGGTGCTGTAATAACACTGATCTGTATGGGTGTTCGCTTGTGAACTCTTGCCATTCTCACCTTCCACGCTACAAACTAGGCGATTACACAGATATATCCCATAATGACTACAAGCATGCACCAATCTGCGAGCACAATGGAAGGCCTGGAAGGGTATAACATCTCCAGTGAAAGCGTACCCACTATTAATGATGCATTTACACAAAGTTCCACGCCATTAACAATAAACCAAACAGAAACTACTGGCAGTGATAGCTGGGACACGTCTACAATAGGCCAAAGCCAGGAGGAAAATGTCTTCTTCTCAAATATATCGGGGATAAATGATGACGTGATTAGGTATAATGGAAGTGAGAACATGGTGTGGACCAACCTGACGATATACGCCGACATGGACTACGAAGATATCGGGCCCCCGGAGCCCTCGGCGGAGACGGACGTACATGCCCTGGTCTACGTCAGCGCCGTCGTCCTCTTCTATGCCGGGGTTCTGCTGGTTCTCCTTGCCATGCAGCTCAGGAGGAGGAATAAACCAACATTAGAAGATGACCATTATGCTTCTCTCCTCAATAGGGAGGAGATACACAGGAGAGATGTGAAAATCAGACAGAAATTAAACATTCTGAGAATCAAGGGTTTGAAAGATGCGCATTTACTCGACCAAATACCTGAACACAGAGTATGATCATTTGAGATATAATCAAACCTGTTCCTGTACATCATGGAAAAGCTGGAATGTAATATGCAGGTAAACACAAATATTAGGCAAGCAGTGTCAAAAACTTAAATGTGTAATGAATCAAAAGATCTTGTATAGATTTGTTGATGGCGCACTTTCATCAATAGATCCATGTGTTCCTCGGGGCCAAGCAATTATAAGGAAACCGGTCCACAAGGTTGGTGTTCATATCTTGGATGAAAAGAAAATCGATATTGGACAAGTGTTTAAATTACACAAGAGGACATACTTATGTAGGAACCAGCATGCCGCCCAACGAAGAGAAGAAGCGTCAAAGACAACCCTTTAACCGTAATATGCATGGATGTAACGAGAACAAAAATCGCCTGGTATATAGTTTCTCTGAAAAAACAATAGCGCTGTGCAATGATGTAAATATTTTTCAAATCTATTTTTGCGGAATCTATTTTATAAGACAGGACTAGTACTGATGTACTTTTGACAACATTGGTAAGTGTTATTGTGATGAGTGAGGCAGGTATCAGCGGCACAGGGACATTGCGCTGGTGTGTGTGAGACTGCCTGGGGAGGGTGGGGCGTGTGGATTGCGCCTAGTCTATGCTATAATGGGGATGTGTGCACCTCTCGTGTATCAGCAGCCCCATCTCCTTCTCCCAGCATGTGTCAAGTTATATACTCCCAAAGAATTGTCTATAATTATTTTTTAATGTCCCAGACTGTGCTATTGTGTGCTGAGGAGATGAATGTTAAAGAAATAACTCTCCTACTAGAGATGAAAAATATTGAGAAATATTGATAACTACTCAGCTGATGCTTCATTGCAAACATTTATTCAACAAAATATCATGTGCAATTTACAGTCAAAAATAATTTTAAAAAACGTCTGATTCATTTGCTTCTGTATAAATTGACGACACGAGAGAATGTGAAAGTCACGGGCCTCTTATATTTCCAAAGTTAATGAAAACCACAATATGGTCAAAATGTTTTCCATGAGCAAAACAACTTGGGGATAATTAATAATAATAATCTTAGTTAAAGCTCTCATAAAATCAGATTTTCAAGCACGTTTCTGTACAAAATATGAATGTGTATTTGATCAAGATTTTACCTATCATATTACCTCAACATTAATTTCTGCACTGTTTGAAATTAGCAAAAATTCAAATCATCCATTGTTTTTGACAACAAATTCTGTTTAGCAGACCAGTGATCTAATGCAAACACCTCCTCGGTACAGGTTTGCTAACCACGGAGCACCTTCATATTGGGATACTGGAGTGGTTTGGCTTATAGAGGGCCATTTATCCATTAATACTTGACAATTGGTACAGGCCTAACACCCTTACAGACAACAACAGTGGTCATATGAGTACAAACATTCTACTTTACAGCTTCATCAAAACACAATAATCCTGGCAGGTGTATTTTGTTTGATTTAAGTAAGAGAGGCTGAATGTCTTACAGTATGACCACATATCATTTAAACATACCCAAATCTCTGTAAATCTGCCTGTGACCTCTGTGGTTTCATGAAAGTGATTGTTTGCTAAAAATGAGCAGTCGCTTCTTTAAGAATTGTAAAACAGTTCATGTGCGATTTAGAAAGATTGTGTTGCTGTAAAAAAAAAAAAAAAAAGAAAAGTCATGTTTCTTGTACCCCTGTCACACCAGGGTTGCGATCGTATTTAGCTGCTATTATGTCAAGAAAGAAGTGGGAAGCGCTGAGAAGCATAGTGACGTCTTCTGGCATTCCACGGTGACACAGTTTGGCACCTCAGGGTGGCACTGAAGGTCCGTTGAAGACAGCGACTATTTTGAAAACGCAAAAAATGATCGCCGTGACAATGTGCTCTAATCTGGTTGCAGTAAATACCTGTAGGCGGTAATGCAAATGGAGTACTGTCATTGCAAAGCGAACCAACTGGAACAAATCGAACCAACTGGAACAAATTCCAGATCAGGTCCTCCCACAGCTTTCCCACTAAATCCACAGCATTCCCTTAGTACTCTCACTGAATCCACAGCATTCCCTTAGTACTCTCACTGAATCCACAGCATTCCCTTAGTACTCTCACTGAATCCACAGCATTCCCTTAGTACTCTCACTGAATCCACAGCATTCCCTTGGCACACTTAATGCATCCTATATTGTCCAGTTTAGAGATCTGACGGCAACAACATCGCACTGAGGAGGCAGAACTGGCACAATACAGACCCAATGAACAAGGTGGAGCTCCTGCTGAGAAGGCAAGACGTTCACTTTGCACTGACGGCGCTTGCTCTGTGCTAACGGCGCTCGCTTTATGCTGCTACCAGGTTACCAGGGGCTCGCTCTGTCCTAAATGCAACCAAAGCCCGCAGGCATGGCGACTATTTTTTGCACATTCAAAATTGACTCCGTCCTCTTCAGAACTTCAGAGACCTTGATGTCACTCTGGAATGTCAAATGGGCCATCCTTGTGCATGCTGGGAGTCTCCACTGCGATTATTGGTGATTCCCTTTTGCTCTTGACGTGAGAGCAACACAATACTATCCTAGCCCTGGCGTGACAGGGGTATCAGGCGTCAGCAAATATTCAATCCCATGCATCTCCGGGCTGACACAGTTGAGGGAGACATGACCTGTATATTCATAACATATATGTATCTCAATCATGTCTTGGAAAAACGCATTATACTTTACCTTTCTTATGCTGTACACATATACACAGTGAATTGATTCAACCAATATATTAGTAATTCTTTAAAGACGTGTAGGAATACTTTGTTATTGATAAAAAAAGTAGCGAATCCCTGGTATTGTCAGTATATTTAAATGGTTTGATTGCATGTTAAAAGGCTTTTGATTTTATTTTCCGCATATAGATCAAAGGCAGAAATGATAGTCGTATGGAAAATGAATCGGATGGCAATTTGTCATTATAACTTTGGGGAATCTGAAAAGCTGAGATAGCGCTAACATTTTTAATCAATACACTGCCAATTCTTCGATCTGTTATATACAACTGAATGGGCGATAGCTGAATCATTGCCTTGGATGAGAATATTTTAATCCATTTATAAAGTTGTTAATCTTGCTTCCATGATTGTGGATATCTATGTGCCATCCAATCCTTAAAATCAGTGGCTCAATACTTACCCTAACCTCACATTGATTAACATTTCTGCCCAAATCCAGGAACATTTGTATGTAAATAAAAAAAAGTCTGTGATTCTGTGGAGGAAATTATGGAAATGAATAAAAAAAAAGTAAGATTTACAGTTTCGAAAAATGCTTGGTAAAATTAGCATTGTATAGATTACAATCTAAATTTCACCTAGCTATTTTAATTCAATTTGAAACATTACATATAAAGAAATGTGGTGCAAGAGTTTTCATGCTCTTAGTTTGTGTGCAATAATACTACTAGTATATATTGGCACATGACTGAGATCAACCCTATTCTTATCATCTGGTTTGCAGACAGCCCCTGGTTGTAACATTCCGGCAAGTCTGTATATGGTATGTATTTATATACTGTTTCCACCTGTACATAAGACAGTTAGTACATTAGTTTTGTTATTCATTTGTACACGCAGCTCTGCAATCAGTTTGTGCCTGATGTAAATCAATCGATCGATACAGTTATACTAGTATACGTAAAAACTGATGTGCATATTTATAAAAAAAATATATTAGGTATTCAGATGAACAGTTTGGAGGAGATCCAGAATATAAGGAGTTGGCGAATCTGGTTGTCAGGTCTGATCAGTATCTGATCGCATATTGCATTCTGCAATTAAAAAAATTAGGCCAATTTACAGACATTATGTTTGCATACTACCAAAAAACCTTTTCAATTTATGGTGTGTTTTCAATATGTAAGGTGGCTTTCCCACAATTTTGCATACTAATTAGGCCTTCCCCTTACCTAAAACCCCAATCCATATTTCAATAAAGTTGTGCATAGTTTTTCGTTTAGCATAGGTGTGAATAGTATTCTTGAAAAATGTATTCTATGAAACAATATATTGACAATGATTGCTCATGAATAGAGTGATATATAATAAAGGGCAATGGTCATGTTTTCATGTATCTCTATTGTATAAAATGGTCTGTGTCTGCTACCCCTGTCACACCAGACCTGCGACCAAACTGTGTTGGTGTTTCGTCCATGTTTTTAGAAGCACCAACATGCACAGTGAGGACACCCAGTATGCATGGTTGGCACTCCATGGTGACTCCAAGGTCACTGAAGTTCCACAGGAATGTGTGGATGCAGTGGAAGTACCAAGGGGATGCCGTGGATGCAGTGGAAGTACCAAGGGGATGCCGTGGATGCACTGAGAGTACCAAGGGGATGCCGTGGATGCAGTGAGAGTACCAAGGGGATGCCGTGGATGCACTGGAAGTACCAAGGGAATGCTGTCGATGCATTGAGAGTACCAAGGGGATACTGTGTATACATTGACAGTGCCAAGTGAATACTATGCATGCATTGAGAATACCAAGGACATACTGTGTATGCAGTGAGAGTACCAATGAAATACTGTGGATGCAGTGAGAGTTACAAGGATGTGATGTGGATGCAGTGAGAGTACCAAGGAAATGATGTGGATGCAGTGAGAGTACCAAGAGAATGCTGTGGATGCAGTGAGAGTACCAAGAGAATGCTGTAGATGCAGTGAGAGTACCAAGAGAATGCTGTAGATGCAGTGAGAGTACCAAGAGAATGCTGTGGATGCAGTGAGAGTACCAAGGAAATGATGTGGATGCAGTGAGAGTACCAAGAGAATGCTGTAGATGCAGTGAGAGTACCAAGAGAATGCTGTAGATGCAGTGAGAGTACCAAGAGAATGCTGTAGATGCAGTGAGAGTACCAAGAGAATGCTGTAGATGCAGTGTAAGTTCCAGGAGAATGCCATGGATGCAGCGAGAGTGCCGTGGGAGGGCCGTGCATGCGTGATACCAACTGTTCAGTCAGACATCATGCGGTGCCACTGTGTTTTGTCAAATATATCAACGCAAAACTGACTCTGAGCAGACGTAATTCTGGGTTAACAGGGACATTAAACAAAGTAAAACGCCAACTGTAATTACTGTGCAAACAGTGGCTCTACTGAATTCATAGAAACCTATTACGTCATTGAATTGATTAAGGAAACAGTCCTGATTATTATATTTCCTAAACCCTGAACTTGGGACTGTCTGCGTCAATACTTTATCTGCTCTGTCAATTTGTCTTGGAGGGGGACATTGGTGACAGATAATGCGTTTATCACAGAAATAGAACTGCCCACAAAGATTGTCATCTGGGCTACAATGACAGTCGCCGACCTACAATTTTGTATGTCATTGTAATCACAGAGAATTGATAGAGCACTAGAAGCTGAAATCACAATAATTTAGGATTTTGATGGAGTTGATAGGCTGATAAGAGGGGACGTGATAAACCTCGCTGCCCGGTAGGTGGCAGCGCTGAAGGAAAGGTCTTTTAAATGTCAAATAATATCTATACACACATGCAGCGCAGTAGTTCTAGGAACATAGTTATCAAATTATGCAGCCAGATCGATACACGGTCGGCATGTAAGATGAATGTATGGCCTGGAGTCACGCAACCCAGCCTGCAAGTTTGGCCTTAACTCTACTTTATTCTACCCATTACCTGCTAAAAAGTCCTGACTTCAAATAGTCGACTTGCAATTGTAATCATACATCAGGAAGTACTTTGCAGGTAGAAATATATAATATATAACAGACAATTACATGCAAATGAGCAAATGTTTACATTTGGCTCAAAGTGCCGAGTATTCATTTCAACATCTTATGCTAGTTCTCACAGAATGCGGACTATATTATTGGGGTTCTATACCTTTCCACATAGCAACGATATTTATGGATTCTATTTATCGCACAAGACACATGCCTACAGTAATTTGTCAAAATTATACAATACCTGTCAGACATTCTTTGGCAGTGTGGCATAATGTGGGAGAGTAATACTCACGTGGGTGACATCCCCGTCTGACATCACTAGCACACGGTGACATGCCTGTAATATTACATGCCACGTAATGAACTCTCGCGATAGTGGACTGTGTGCGAGAATACCAAGACTCCGCCGGTGATGAAGGCAGACTTGATTGCCTCCATGTATTTGTGTTAGAAAACAGTGATTAACTGTCATGTCTTCTCGGCACTAAATCATTGCTCCACCATTGCCTGCAATGAAAAGGTTACTAACAGGGAAATGCCTACAACCACAACCTATGTAGTCTGTTACGAATGTGGATTTACCAAGTTTTAATGAATTACATATTATCATTCCCTTATTGTTATTGAGAGACATATTTTGCATTGGCACTTTGTTATTGATGTCTGCAGGGGAAATACCTGCTCTTTTGTCTGAGCAGATTCCACTTTGTGGTCGTTCAGGTTTCCTCACCACATCCTAATTATATCTGGTTGATTGTCATATCAACAGTCACGAGACTTACAATCGTACAAAAAAATTACTTATTTGAGGTGGTGGCTGTCGATCAAATTTTCACGTTGTTCACCCATATTACCGGCCAGCGTTTCTTTGGTGATCACGTGACGCTGCTCCCTTCAGGACACTCATTCTGACTAATTGCTGCAGCCAGTTTCTCTTGTCAGCCTCTGGCCAACACTTGCGGAACACCAAAAAGCATTTACAAGTTCACACCAACCTCAGATGATCAAAGTGCTCAGCAGTGTATTTAATGGAAGTAAATTACATTGAAGAGAAGTGCCCATATTCTTTATCAATAGACGAATGCAAATGTCTTCATAACAAAATATTAAATTTTATAATTTATTACTGTGTTTTGTGTACATGAGACATTATAGAAATGTTAAACATTCACATCAATTCACATCGGCTTGCACAAGCCTTGGTCATAAATAAAATTGATTCACATGGGGATGGCGTGTGCAGTAGAATGAAGATGCTCAATCTGTGAATGCATGTCAAATTCAAAGTACGATTTGGGACATGATGTGCATTAAAGAGAGGAAATAAAATTAGAAGCAGAAGAGTATACTGTCGAGGAGTGATAGTGTCTCCACTGAGACACTAAACTTCTCTGAAGATGGCAAGGAAAAAATGGGTCATGATAGAAATGGGAGAGGTTTAGTTTGGCGAATGCTTCACTTTTGTATTAAACGGCCTGTATCATTAAAGGAAACAGAAAATAACAAAGCAAGAGTACACAGCATGACACCGCAAATAAATTCAATGAATTTCTTGAAGCATCTATCATCATATAGTGGATTTTTGGTTTAACACTGTAAATAATCTCACGTTTCAGGTATCAAATTATAAATATAGCCAACTACCTAAGCGTATATTTTTCTTTCAGCAGTTTGTCTTTTAGAATTGAAAATATCGGAATTTTAGGCCCCTGTCAAACCTGTGACCAATCTGCGTTGGTAATACGTCTATTTTTTTCAGAATCTCTGCTATGCCCAATGAGGACTTAAAACATGCATTAATCACTCAGCCGCAGGCACTCCAGGAAAACGCCAAAATCGCTGAGGGGACTGCCTCCATTTTGAACACGCACAAAATAGTCACCATGCCAGCGGGCCCAGATTTGGTTGCAAGACTCAGTAGGATCCTGGCATCAGTGCAGAGCAAGCGCCATCAGCACAAAGCAAGTGCCGTCAGCACAAAGCAAGCGCCGTCAGCACAGAGCAAGCGCCGTCAGCACAGAGCAAGCGCCATCAGCGCAGAGCAAGATCGGGGCAGTCGCAGACCAAGCACAGAAAAAGCGCAGAGCAGGCGTAGACCAAGCGCAAAACAAGCGTAAAGCAAGCATAGAGCAAGCGTAGAGCAAGCGTAGAGCAAGCGTAGAGCAAGCGTAGAGCAAGCGCAGAGCAAGCGCAAAACAAGCACAGAGCAAGCACCGTCAGCGTAGAGCAAGCCGTCAACGCAGAGCAAGCGCAGAGCAAGCGCAGAGCAAGCGCAGAGCAAGTGCAGAGCAAGCGCAGAGCAAGCGCAGAGCAAGCGCAGAGCAAGCGCCGTTAACGCTACCTAGTTCAACGCAGATTGGTCGAAGGTCTGGTGTGATGGGGTTCATGGGAGTATGATTACACTGATGATAACACTGGCCTTGACTGTGATTTAATCGTTATCAACTCATGGCCCTCCTGTATATCACTAATATGTCTCAGACAGAAAGTAAGTTTATCCATATTGCTCTGAACACAACCATGACAAGGTCCGTCTTAAAAAAATCCCGTCCGGAATGGGATCGGAAAAGTCAAAATGTTCCCTTGAATATTGTCAAAGTTTAGAAGGCGACTGATCAAATTAGACTGATCAAATTAGACCTTTCACCTCTGATTCTGTGATGTGAGGAGGCGAGGAGTGTGGTTAATGCTTTCACATCTGATTCCGTGACGTGAGGAGGCGAGGAGTGTGGTTAATGCTTTCACATCTGATTCTGTGACATGAGGAGGCGAGGAGTGTGGTTAATGCTTTCACATCTGATTCTGTGACGTGAGAAGGCGAGGAGTGTGGTTAATGCTTTCACATCTGATTCTGTGACGTGAGGAGGTGAGGAGTGTGGTTAATGCTTTCACATCTGATTCTGTGACGTGAGAAGGCGAGGAGTGTGGTTAATGCTTTCACATCTGATTCTGTGACGTGAGAAGGCGAGGAGTGTGGTTAATGCTTTCACATCTGATTCTGTGACGTGAGGAGGTGAGGAGTGTGGTTAATGCTTTCACATCTGATTCTGTGACGTGAGGAGGCGAGGAGTGTGGTTAATGCTTCCACATCTGATTCTGTGACGTGAGGAGGCGAGGAGTGTGGTTAATGCTTTCACATCTGATTCTGTGACGTGAGGAGGTGAGGAGTGTGGTTAATGCTTTCACATCTGATTCTGTGACGTGAGGAGGCGAGGAGTGTGGTTAATGCTTTCACATCTGATTCTGTGACGTGAGAAGGCGAGGAGTGTGGTTAATGCTTTCACATCTGATTCTGTGACGTGAGGAGGTGAGGAGTGTGGTTAATGCTTTCACATCTGATTCTGTGACGTGAGGAGGTGAGGAGTGTGGTTAATGCTTTCACATCTGATTCTGTGACGTGAGGAGGCGAGGAGTGTGGTTAATGCTTTCACATCTGATTCTGTGACGTGAGGAGGCGAGGAGTGTGGTTAATGCTTTCACATCTGATTCTGTGACGTGAGGAGGCGAGGAGTGCGGTTAATGCTTTCACCTCTGATTCTGTGACGTGAGGAGGCGAGGAGTGCGGTTAATGCTTTCACCTCTGATTCTGTGACGTGAGGAGGCGAGGAGTGTGGTTAATGCTTTCACATCTGATTCTGTGATGTGAGGAGGTGAGGAGTGTGGTTAATGCTTTCACCTCTGATTCTGTGATGTGAGGAGGCGAGGAGTGTGGTTAATGCTTTCACATCTGATTCTGTGACGTGAGGAGGTGAGGAGTGTGGTTAATGCTTTCACATCTGATTCTGTGACGTGAGGAGGCGAGGAGTATATATACTTGAGAAGTTTTTCATGTTTTCGTTTATCTTTTCATTTATTTATTTATTTCTTTTGGCAAGAGCACGTGTTGTTGGGTGGTAGCCTATTTCAATAAGAGGAAATCAACTGTGTTTCCCTGGCACCCAGCGTATCTCCAGTGCAGATGGCTGCTTACAAAATGTGACATTCCGCAGTGAATTGCGTACCTGAATTGCTACAACAATTTTGTGTCAATTGTGAATGATTGGTGGGGCTGGACAAATACCTCTGAACGACCCAAAATTAACAGGAAATAAACACAGCTGGGAAAACCATTTAAATGGATTTCAAAGGAGTTCTAAGGGCGAAACATTATAAATGCATTATGATCTTGTAAATTGCTCCATGTTTGCCTAACTAGACAATGTGAATGTCACAGATGATATCTGCTTTACTTCAAAGTCAATAACGGATGCAGCATCAATCATTCGGGGGAAGAGGTGTCGCAATGTTTATCCTGTAAGAAGTCCAGAAATAAACGTTTCCACATATTATGTTCTCTTTAAGCCTACATCATAATAATGGGACCAAGCGGATTTCTTTCCTGCTGATCATGTATCGCAATTTAATTCTTACCTAATTTCATCGGTCTCATTAGTTTTTTCTCACTTATGTGCTCAGCAATTCTTAGCAATTTCCTCGTCATTCTTGAATGATAAATGCTCAATTATCGCTGAGATTGTTGTTTACATTTTGCAAAACACAGCACAAAACGAGACATTTTCCCTGTCACGTACTCTATAAATCCGATGGCATAATTGAGTTCACAATACATTACACTACGCTACACAACATATCACATGGTAGAGAGTAAGACATATTCCTCCTTGGCGGGCTTCGGTGTGGTTTGGGTAATTATATATTTTACAGTAAATGCAGATATTTCTGCTTCTGTGTGAATATATATTGTATTGGATCAACGTGGTAGGTGACTGCATTTTATCATAAATCCACCGTGAACTCTGGAAAAAAATGTGACCATTGCGCAATCTTGCTAATGTCTACCTGCCCTTCAGATAAGTCAACTTCCTTGAATATATAAGAAACGCATAATTACACGATAAATTTGTATGTATTTTATATTCTGATATTTATCACTTGCACAGTGGGGACCTCAAGCAAGAAATTTCCAAATGAACGAGTGATTGACGCATTGGACGTAATATGGAGGTTTGTGTTGGTCAGAAACTTCAGGGAACGAGCTGACAGAGTTCATTATAAGGTCACTACTGCATATGACAAGAAAACCATCACAATTTATGACTTTTCTAACTCGTTCCTTGTCCGCTGCCACAACGTCCACCAGGTTGGAAAAACATATAGAATTTTCAACGACATCTTCGGAACGTCCTAGAAACGAGCTGGGAACAACAAGACGCAAGAGTAATTATACCAACGTATTTATAACAAGGTGACAGTGTTTGGCCAAAACCTTGGAAAATTTTAAACATCCCAAATTTTTTTTGCCAGTCGAACATTGCCCAACGTGACGAGGTTCCGCTGCGTTTTGTCCAATATTCAAGGCGCAGCACACATCGTTGTGACGTAGTTCTGGTATGACGGGGGTATAAGGCCGTTCGCGGTTAAAAAAGCAAGGGTAGTCTAAGTAATATAAACAGAGATATTTATACATGTTTTAAATGTCTCTGATATAAATGATAAGCAGATAGATAAGGCGATTAATGCTTTCATTAGATATGTTGCCCATTGAATAGGTGAACCAGATAGCTACTAAAAGATTTAAACCATCCCAGTGTAAGTGCTTTAACAGAATGAAAATACGAAACAGATTTGATTTTAAAGCTATTGATATTTAATCAATACAAAAAATATTTGATAGCTGGCACTCTTACAAACATGAGAATAGACAGAAGAATAACATATTTTTTTCAATGAAATCATAGTGAATTTCTCCAAACTTACTGAAAAGAACGAAATGGTAAAGAATAATAGTGATTTGGCAGACCTGTGAACACTTGCAAAGATATGTGATCGTGTATCAGCCAACAATTCTGGAAAATATTAAGCGCACACAAACAAATCCCAAGGAAAAGTTAAAGGTGCAGACGTTCACATTCTCAGAACAAGAGACGATCTTGACTACCAAACTTACGCGATGAAAATCAGCCCGGCCAAATTCCTGCTAATAACAGAAAGAGCACCAAATAAAGCCATATAATGAAGTGCCTGGTCTTGTTATAATCTCACGCAACTGATAGGCTTATGAGGATTTCATGTGATCTATCATCAAGGACTATCAGGATTAACCTATACCTTATGACAGGTATATGTCAATGTCAATGATAGCTTTAGTATTGCCAAGATTATTGTTATTTTATTAAATGCAGGTCTTAATTGTTTGGCCTAAATGTATATGATAAAATACTCAACCCCACGCACATTGAATAACCTCGTACCAGTGATATTTGGACACGACCTGTCCTGGAATGGACCATATCCTTGTACAGGAATTAAGATCAAATTCTTTTTTATGATTTGACACACTATATTGTACAGCCATATTGTACTATGCCCAAGTTGTAATTTCTTAAATTGTAAATAGAAATCTGGCACGACATTAGTCATTTCTAGGGTTTAAGATTCTTGGGAACAAAGGACATTTTGTACTAGTAACTATCATGTCTAATTTAAGCATTGCTTCTATTGAAAGTTGTCCTCTCTATTATGGAAGCCATGTTTGAATGTTAAGATTTTGTCTCAGTGCTGGTAATCTTTTTAAGCAATTTAACCATATATTGATTGACATGAAGTATAATGACCTTTTCAATAAAAGCCGGGTTTCATACCAGGGGAAAGCACCGAGGTGAAGATAGCAGAAGCTAAGGGCACCCTCAATGGCAGCTCTCTCAGTTTCATTGCCAACCATATGGACACGAGAGAAATTTCAAGCAGTGTAGATTTTTAACAAAAATGCTGCAAAGAGTACTTAGTTTGTTTTCGATGGATCACATTAGTAATTATGATGTGCCTCTTATAAAGGCATGCAGGAGGAAAACTCATATACGTGAAAGGAAGGTTGTGAGACTAATACCTTTTAAAAACACAAAACACAAAATGGAAGAAAGTCCATTATTACCAGATCAACTCTAGGAACAAGGAATAGAGTAAGATAAAGTGGTGTTAATGTATGAGTTTGTTTGTTTGTTTGGGGTTTTACATCACTTTCAACATTATTTCAGTCATTTTGTGATGAGACCTACTTGTAGCAGATATAGTGCAGCCTCACTGAATTGTCATGTCGCAGGTCCTTGACATGACAACCCACCCGGTCACAGATTTACAAGGACAACGGGTTAACCCTTTAGGCACGGGCCTCAGCTCATGTGGGAAATTGTATCATGAGTTCAATCCTGGCATGGCCAGGGTTCGAACCCACGACCTTTGGATCACCACAGAGGAACCGGTGCTAATAAGCTGGCGCTCTAACCAACTGCGCCACGGCCCGTGGCCTTTAATGTATGAGGTGTGGAAGATCAGGCAAATGAGGACGAGCTTGGAGCCAACTAGATGGGAATTACAACATTTGTACTTTGTAAGAGCAAAAGGGTCATAACTAGCCAATATGTCAACCATTTGCAGGGTTTTGATACATTCCCGGGATTGTAGGTTTTGTCCCCCTTATTTATGTCATTGGACAGGATTTTCAAAGTATGCCTGATCTTTTATTTGATTGTGCATCCTCTGTGGAAAGTCATAAATCATTTTCAAGGGTGATGTCGAGGGCAAACTGTTAAATCCGTTTTTAATGGGGAATAGAATCTTTCAGTTAAGACTCTTGTCAACATAAGTAGGTGTTCAGAGAATGAATCAATCTTTGATGCACTAACTTCAACTTTATGATGCAAGATATGATATGTTCTATGTCAGTTTCAACCTCTGAATTTAGAAATATGTTCAAATTGATGGCATACATGGTAATGGCTTTGTGATTTTGAAATATATAGAAGTAATTTGAAATATATTGTGACCCCCCTGCATAGTGGACACACATCATGGAGAGTTTATTAAACATCCAGTGGAAATAAATCATCCCATTATCTGCAAAAACAATATATCTTGAAAAATTAATATTACCTTGCAAATAACATGAAACACAAGAAGAAAGAAACAACCGAAAAAGATATTTTAATAAATATATAACATGAAACATAAGAAGAAAGAAACAACCGAAAAAGATATTTTAATAAATATATAACATGAAACATAAGAAGAAAGAAACAACCGAAAAAGATATTTTAATAAATATATAACAAGAAAGTCTTTTTGTATGCAATTTCCTTCTTGAAAATGATATTTTCCAGCTCATTTTCTCATCATTTTGAAGTTGCAGTAAATGTACATGTAATTTTGTAATGTCCTGTAATTAAACTGAACCATAATCACAGGGCAGGATGCAAAGAGAAGGGAGAATGAACGTCCCAGGCGAATAAATTTCACATTGGACTGGCAGAATTATTAGATTACACGTCCGATGGACACGTAAATGCATAAAATATTGACTCAAAACATACCTTGCCGGCCACCATCTTTAATGAAGCTGCATATGATTCGTATTCTCGCGTAGTGAGTTTGGGATGGTGGCACTCCGAACCGTGCACATTTACTTTTTTTCAGCAGTTCGCAAATCCACTCGGAAACAAAGATCGCCTACGTCACATCAGATTTTCACAATCAAACGCATGTTCAGCATACACAGAAATCTCTGACATATGCGCACCAGCCATTGCCATTTCTGATCACTAATTTTGTTACAATATAGTCTATATTATTGCATATATTTATTATTGTTTGCATACAAAAGAATGAATATATATTCTTGTCAGAGTTATATAAATATACCAAATTGGTATGAATCACAGGCAAAGGTTTGACAGAGTTACAGCCCCCTCTCTCAAGAAAGAGGGGATGGACCTGGACATTTTACTTCGTCCTGGGGCAACACAAAGCGCAGAAATGAATCAAATAGTTCGGTGGTTTGAAGAGAGAGAGGCCTGAAATTAAAAAAACATACAATCAGCGAATCAAATAGATTAGAATAGCAAAACATACGTTAAAAGAAAACCTAAAAAACGGAATACGCACGTATCATGCATTGAAAACGTTAAAAATGTTTAACAATATCTGTAAGAATTACCCTCCATATAGCAGGACTTCTCTATCATGTCAGTCCCTACCTGCCATCCACCATAGCAGGACTTCTCTATCATGTCAGTCCCTGCCTACCCTCCATAGCAGTACTTCTCTATCATGTCAGTCCCTACCTGCCACCCTCCATAGCAGGACTTCTCTATCATGTCAGTCCCTTCCACCCTCCATAGCAGGACTTCTCTATCATGTCAGTCCCTACCTGCCATCCACCATAGCAGGACTTCTCTATCATGTCAGTCCCTGCCACCCTCCATAGCAGTACTTCTCTATCATGTCAGTCCCTACCTGCCATCCACCATAGCAGGACTTCTCTATCATATCAGTCCCCACCTACCCTCCATAGCAGGACTTCTCTATCATGTCAGTCCCTGCCACCCCCCATAGCAGGACTTCTCTATCATGTCAGTCCCTACCTGCCATCCACCATAGCAGGACTTCTCTATCATGTCAGTCCCTACCTGCCATCCACCATAGCAGGACTTCTATATCATATCAGTCCCCACCTACCCTCCATAGCAGGACTTCTCTATCATGTCAGTCCCTGCCACCCTCCATAGCAGTACTTCTCTATCATGTCAGTCCCTACCTGCCATCCACCATAGCAGGACTTCTCTATCATGTCAGTCCCTACCTGCCATCCACCATAGCAGGACTTCTCTATCATATCAGTCCCTGCCACCCTCCATAGCAGTACTTCTCTATCATGTCAGTCCCTACCTGCCATCCACCATAGCAGGACTTCTCTATCATGTCAGTCCCTGCCACCCTCCATAGCAGTACTTCTCTATCATGTTAGTCCCTGCCACCAAAGCTATAAAGGTGCGCACAGAATGGACCGCAAGTCATCAGTATTCATAAAAATCTAGCTGTGAAGTGATTGCCGGGGAATAAATTCAAACTGAAATAGATTCTGTTTTGTTTTGACAGCTGTACTGACTGGTCAGTTTATGTGTCAGACACCTGATTACATTTTATGACCTGATGTTGGTCAATTCAAATTTGATAACTTGGGGAATTCCAAACTTAGAATGGTATCAAATAAAGGGCAATGACAGCAAAGGTAGTAATTGAATATTCTTCTGTAATGGAAACATAGAAGAAAGGTTGTTTTTTTACAGCACCTGCACCACTGTAGGCGCCCCTGTGGAGCTGCAGGCACCTTCAGAGGTACTGGCACCTCCACACAATCCCATATAAGCAAGGCTTGGGATAACGCAGTCAGTTCCCTTCCAACCGACGAGATCTAACAAGATTGAAACTGGTGCTGGTATTAGCTGGGACTGTGATCGTTGTCAATTATCTTGTGCAGCATCGCCACATTCTTATTTATTGAAATATATTGTGAATTTATAATTTGGCATTGTGAGTAAGAATTTTGCATTGTGAATTAGAATTTTGCATTGTGAATTAGAAATTGGCATTGTGAATTTATGCTACGCGTTTTGAATTTGGCATTGTGAATTAGAATTTGGCATTGTGAATTAGAATTTGGCATTGTGAATTAGAATTTGGCATTATGAATAAGAAATTGGCATTGTGAATTTATGCTACGCGTTTTGAATTTGGCATTGTGAATTAGAATTTGGCATTGTGAATTAGAATTTGGCATTGTGAATTAGAATTTGGCATTGTGAATTAGAATTTGGCATTGTGAATTTATGCTACGCGTTTTGAATCAAGAACATGAAATTCAGAATATTTTTTTCTCTATATGAATCTATATGATTCCTCATATCTAAATAGCATAACGCGGATTGGTTCTCGTAAAACATGAGCATGCACCCCCTCAGAAATCTCTCCCCTTGAATGACTGATCCAATATTGGTGTAAAGAGCCCCCTGGAGGATTGAAAGAAAAATATAAAAATCAGGTGATCAGTAAAAATCAGGTGAATGTAAAAATCAGGTGAACAGAAAAAAATCTAATTCTCAGAGAAATATTTCTAACTTTTTTCGGTCAATAATATCAAAGTATTGTATAACTACAGAGCAGTGAACATTGTTGTTGACCAGGGAGTAAACATTTTAAAGGCAACATTAAGCACTCCATGGATGGCAACAAATAGACTTTTTAAACCTTGTTATCTCATTGGCATGTCTTTAAAGAATACATTACTATCGGATGAAATCAGCCACCAGATGACAGCATTGTGCCTGTTCACTGAAACCCGCCAAAACGACACTAAAAGCCATTATTGTAATATCATATTCCAGTAAGTAACATACATCTTCATTTAATTTTGAATTGAAATTTAATTTCCATTTAACTTTGAACTGAAATTTAATTTCCATTTAACTTTGAACTGAAATTTAATTTCAGAGATTATAATAAAATCTGAGAAATTCTGTAGACATGCAATTCTGTTAAGAATATTTGACCAGAAACTCTCAATGAGATGAAAGTTGTGAGATGTCACAGAAAGGGACTCTACCTGCAAAACAGGACCAGGCCCATATACACTGGTTCGCTGATCGGAGGACGCATGGGTTAGGAATGGTGTAAAAGAAGGGACACATTCATACTATATCAATGAGGACTACAATGAAGATTCAACAGAAAACAACAGGAGACAAGAAACGGTACAAAGACAGGGGATATATCAGCGTGGACCGTCTTATGTTAGGACAGTTGTACAATGTTGATCAGTTAAACGAGCTGCTTGTTGAGCTGAGCTGAGCTCAGATCGCTCCAGAGAAAAGAGAGAACATTATGAAATATTTCCGTAAAGAAAACCTACTCAGTAATTTTAACAATGTAAGAAATGTGAATTGAAGATGATGGGATTGAGCCATGGCTGCTGTTTTAGGTAATTGTTTCCTCACCAACGAATTTCAATAAAGGGAAATGAAAACCAATATGACAGTCATAAAATGAGCACAAAAAAGTTTAGACAAGATGAAATTACAAAAGTCCACAGGCTAATAGCAGAGTGCAATAGCAGAGTGCAATAGGAAAGATCCATATTGAGAAATTGGTCATAATGACATCAACTCGCTCAACAACAATGAGGATAGTTGGAAGATAAAAAAACTCTTGCCTACCTTTTAATGTAGTCAAATCAATAAATGTACTCGAAATGGAGTTGGCTTCAAATATATATATTCTGCATTATAGTATATTTATGCTTGTGATACATGGTATGAACCACGTTCCTTATTTCAATCTGAAGATAACATGTCCCAAAAATTGAATTGTGTTCTGAATCTGCCAGGTTCACGGGGACCTAGCTTGAAATGTACTTAAATTCAAAATGACTGTGTCAAACAAACAAGAATATGAATTTGCAGATTTTTGTCTTTTGATGTCAGAGTGATTGGGGAGGGGGCGGTGTAGAACACACAGATGATCATTATAAATATAAAAACTAATGAAAATGATACACTTCATTTTGGAACATATATGCCCCGATAACGTTGATGATTAGTTAACTGTCCTGAAATAAATGACGCAGGAATAGCAACATTAAATACAGTGCACCGGCGACTTCAATGCAATGTATGATACAGAGTAAGATAACAAAAAGAGGTGATTTGGTGAAGTATAAAATTAAGTAGACATATGAGTTTCTGGGTTTATGGAATCTCAGGATGTTGAGGATGTTATGGCTGACATATTTTTTTCCAATCTTGGTAAACAAATAGGTTTTAATTGGAACATATAGCCAAACATGCATACTTTACCATAACAGACTGAGTGATCGACCTTTATAACATACAAATACTCACCAGAAGCAACAAAATGGTGATTGAAACCAGGACAACAGCCAAAACAGGCAAGTCTGCAGATAGTAGTGAAGCCAACACAGTGAGTAAACAAGACAAACCACCAACAGACCCAGGGGTAGAGCCCACTCCTGTTGCTCCCCCAGTGAAAAGCGAAATAGTGCTGGCAGTAAAGGAAGCAAGGGTAGCTATGACTCACCAAAGAGCCCCAATCATAACCAGATGCTAGATCTCCAAAATGTAATGAAAATGATCACAGATCTCAGAAATGAATTTCAGTCATATCAAGCTCAAACAGACAGCACATTACATAAAATGCAAAGATCCATAAACAAACCATTCCAATGTTGATGATATTGAGAAAAGTGCTGAGAACATTAAAAATTATGTGGACAGAGTTACATCCAGGTTGATTACCAGGTTTGAAGATATTGAGAATAGACTCACAAAGTTAGAAATAAAAAATGAATTTGACCCTGATGTCACTATCATTGTGTCAAATCTGACACAAGATGATGGTTAAATAATTGCAGACAAAGCCAGAGACTTGCCGACAAAGCCAGAGATCCGACATACCTGTTGTGAGGTCCAAACGTCTTACCCGTCGAGGCAGAGGCCCAGGACTTGTAAAGATAGAAGTGCCAAACATT